>CP123724.1:1200000-1800000 GCA_029906385.1 Neofusicoccum laricinum
ATGGAAGATGAGGAGGAGCAAGAGCCGAATTTTGATGTTCCTCAGTCACGGGAAGAGAAGCCGGAAGCATATCCCAACGGCCCAATCTGCATCTACGAATCAGGCGTCGACCTTTACTACGAGCCGACCGCCGATATCGCTGCTAGGTACGACGTGGTTCTCAACGTGGCAAGCGAGGTTGTCAATCCGTTCAAGAAAGCCGCCCAGGAAGCGAAAAGGGATGCGAACGCTGTTTCAAAAGAAAACCCGACGCCGCCAAGAACCTCGGAACTGACGCAGCCCTCCGACCGCGCTTCAGCCGGAGGATCGGTAACCCAAGCAACCAGTGAAAACCCAGCAGAGGCACAAGGAAGCTCCCCGACGACCCCCAAAGCTACGCCTTCTTTCGGAGATAAGGTGGAGAAGCGATCCACGTTCAGGACGTCATACTCGAAACCGGAGTACATCCACATTCCCTGGGAGCACAATACCGACATTGTGCCCGATCTGTATACATTAGTCAGGATCATTGACGACCGTGTGCAGCAGAGCAAGCGTGTTCTTGTTCACTGCCAATGCGGCGTCAGCCGGTCGGCCAGCTTGATTGTGGCATACGGCTTGTACAAGAATCCCGGAATCAGTGTCCAAGAGGCTTACGATGCTGTCAAGAAGCGGAGTAAATGGATCGGCCCTAACATGAACCTGATTATGCAGCTCCAGGAATTCAGGAACGGGCTTCTTCGTGCAAATGGACACAGCCAAGGCTACAAGGCAGGTGTCCCCAGAAGACTGTCACCGAATCCTATGGGATCCAGGAACAAGGACCAATCTTCATTCGATGCAGACTCTTCTGGGTCAAGAACTCCAGCAACAGCGCCCTTGCCACCTGACTATGGACCCGACCCCGTGCCACAGAGAGCAAGCACAGGCAACATGATTCCGATTTCGCCAGGTCCAACTTCAGCTCCATCTGGTCTCGACTGGACTACGCCTGGCTTTCGTCATACTTGGGGCGCATCACTTGTTCCCATCGGCTCGCCAATTGAACAACCTTTCGTCGATCCCAAAGGCCATGTCATCCCTGTCGTCACCATCCAGCACCAACCTCGTTCGACCCCGGAACCCGAGAGAGAGGAGAGGTTCGAAAAAGAGAAGGGCAGGTCCGACAGCGACGCAACCGTGCGCCAAATTCCGAACTTCTCACGCCAGTTGCCGATCAGACAACAGAACGATGATCATGACGACTACACGAGTAACATTCCAACCCTTAATGTAATGGAAAGCACCACTCCTGCCGGGCATCAGCAGAAGGCCTTGGATCGATTGACCTCTGCTGCACCGGCTCACCACAATGTGCAATTATCAAGCGAGCCGGCCCCAGCGCTGAATGTGCGCAAGTCAAGTCTACAAGAGCGGCGACAAAACAAGATGAAACAACTCGCAGAGCCTTTTGCACCGAGGGCACTCGAATCTCAAGCCGATTCTGCGCATTTGAAACCCCTTCAAATGGACAACAGCCTACCCTTGGCATCTCCGCTCAAAGCCAACTTCTCTTTCAATGATCCACCAAGGCAGGTGCGGCCAAATGATTCCGTCATTTCCATGTTTGATCGCCATAAGGAAAGCCGATCTTTACCTTTGGCAAGCAACACGAGTGGAATACCTGAACCTCTCGCATCGCCCAGATCTGAGGAATTTCACATAGCTGCGTTGGCGACGAAGGATGAAGGTGACGAGGATTATGGCTTGTTATCGCCAACAAGATTTGAGTTCCCAAAGAATCCGTTCGACGGGCCTGAGCCTGAGATTCAAAATCAGACATCGATGAGCAAGCCAGGAGTCTCACCTGGACTTCCACCTCGTGTGCACGCAATTCTTCCTCCGGTTACAGAAGTCGACTCTCCCGAGCAGTCACCATTCCAAGGTTTTGGTTTCTTGGGCTCGCAGCCTTCGCCGCGGCCTACAACACCACCGCAAGTTTCGAAGACTGCCTATCCACCGTCGGAAGAGCCGAGCCCCATGGCTGGCATTCGTCGCGCTCGCACAGATGGACCTGAGCCATCGCCGCGACGCCTAGGCGAACGGGACAGTCACCTCTCCACCACGGAGCCAAGACTTCGGGCGAAGTACTCTAATCCGGATCTTCATTCGCAACGCCGTCTCCGTGCATTCCAGAATGAAATGGAAGCGAAGTTACCCAGTCACAGCAACTCTCAAGCATCAAACGAAGCCACGACGTTGATGTCACCGAGAGCACATGAATTCACCCAGAATCCGTTCCATCTCACCCTTGAAGAGGCCCTTGGCTCCCCGCCGCCGGTTCACAATGGCAGAGCGCTTGAGCAGGAGGTTTTGGGGAAGAGCCTGGAAGTTCAAAGGTGCACTACGCCACATCCTATGGACATCGATCCCCGGAGCCCACCGCAATCTGGAGTGAGCCCGATTACAAGAAACATCTGGGACGTCTTATGATGGCTAGTCTCGCGGCGCTGATCCGCCTACGATCCTCGAACCCGGCGCATCAGCGTCACGGGCCCCTGCCGATAGTGTGGGGCTCGGGAAGGCGCCTGAGGTTCCCGTACAAATTTCGCTCCGAGAGGTGCCACGGCGACCCATTTCCTGCTCTACAGTCACGGATATCCCGCCAAGCAGACGTTAGGGTCCTGTGCTACTCAAAGCCTCATTTGGATTCAAATGAAAGGCTCAGTGCCCAAGCGTCACGCCTGTGCTGACAACCGGGTGGATCGCAACAGCCGGAGCCTGTGCGTCAACTGCGCCTCCGCATTGCGCACACTGCACATGCGAGCAATAATGCAGATGATTGCATCCTGGCCGATCATAATCATTTCCCTTCCAATACACTTCTCTTTCCTACTCGGTTTTTTTGTTTTTTTGTCAAGCATTTTCGTTACCCTACATCGTCCCCACCCGTAACTATCGCTACTATTGTCTCTTTCCGTGTTCCCTATGTCTTAGCTTTCGCACCTTTTTCTCTCCGGGTTGCTGCTTCGACTTCTTGGATGCGCGCTTTGTGTTAGCCTTCCCAGAGCGAAAGCGTTGGCGTTTCAAAAGGGAAGTTATTTTCTTGCTTCCTGGGACTTTGCGTTTACATCTCGTCCGGCACGAAGGATGCCTTTATCCACCCACCTACAATCGTAGTGTCTACATTCGCTCATCACATTCCTACTGCAACTTGTTGTCTATTTTCGTTCAGCTGTTTTCCTTTTTTTTTTTTTTTTGCTTTTCGCATCTTTGTTTTTTTCCTGATGGTCATGACGAATAAAAAAACCTGGCGCGATTTTTGGGTACGTGTGTATTGGAGCGTGTTATAGCGCCCAATCTACTATTTGGTGTTACTGTGGGAAAACAGACAGAGGGTGCTGATGGTGGATTACAAGGCAGATACCTGGGCAGATGGGATGGGTGGGGCGGGGAGCAGGAGCGTCCACGGATGCTTCTCTGTTTCTCCCTAGGTAGTTTCTGGGTCGTGAGTTCTTTCTTTGCACATAAGAGCCAATCAAAGAATTGGATAGTACAATTGTGTTCCCCTGCTGGCTGTGAAAGATGTCCGGGATGAGAAACAATGTGCCCGCAGCGCTGGATATTGGAAAAGACCCTGCATGAGCGTGTGGTACCCGAACAGCCAGATGAAACTATGCACGTCATAGATGGGGGCACAAACGGAGGGATGAAAGTTGGGGAGGGTTGCATTGATATTGGTCCTGTTGCAGATGGATGAGCATGGAAGGGGGCAACGGGACGAGGACGTTTAATTTGCCCGGTTCCTGGAGCGGCTCTACAGCGGCGATGACGCGCATTGAATTGACAGCATCCAGGCACAACAGGACGCAGACGGTTGATTCGCAGCGGCAGGGCAGGATGATGATTCGTGAACGACGATAGGGCTGAGGAGGTCACGTGTAGATGCGTCGGGTTCGCGGCTGGCGCTGGTTGTTTACTCGCCGGCTGCCGCCGACCACACGGGCTCCAACCTTCTTCCGTTGCGTCACCCGGTCCGAGTCTCTCCACCGTCTCCTCTTCCCCGCCTGGAGCAGGCCAATACCGCGCCGCCGCCAGTTCGCGTCTTCCCACCGCTGCTGCACCTTTTATTGTGCTCTCCGACCGCGACCTGCTCGCTGATTGCGCTCGCCTGACACGCTTGCACAATGGTTCATACACGTCGCCAGTCGTCGAGGCTGCGAAGCACCCCGCAGGTACACCGCTTCTAGCCATTCCAGCTCCAATACTCATTACCCGGTGCAGAATTGCATCCATTCCAGCACATCTACTGACATTCTCAGCGTCGTCGCGACACCAACACTCCTGATGGCGTGGCCTCGCCCGCCGTCGCTCCGACGCCCACGATGCCCACGCTGGGCGAAGTCGACGAGCAGCTCGAGTCTGCATTGCCGAAGCAAGCTGCCACACCGAACACTTCCAACCACACCGCTCCCAACATGCCCGAGCTCCTTGTTTGTACTCCGACCGCCCAGACACGCATTGCGCCGAGCCGCACCGAGATGCACCCGCATCACTACCAGCACAGCACCGCCAAACCTTTAGACGAAGCTCGTTGGTTAGGCTTCCAGAACATGAGCGCTTGCACTGAGCCAGTCAAGAAGGGATCGAGCAAGATCCCTATCACACAGGCAACTCCTACAAAGTCGCAGGAAATGACTACCAACTTCTCGACGCCCGAGTTCAAGTTCAGTTTCCGCCGCCCGTCGCTCGAGCTTAGCCCCGAAGGCAAGAAGTTGATGGAAGAGAGCAGGCAGGAGGCGGAAAAGATCCGGGCTCAGATGACGGCCAACCCCGAGCAGTTTGGTATTGAAAAGACGGAGGACATTGCCCGTAGGATCGCAACACCCAAGGGCAAGAGCAGTCGCTTTAGTGATGCCCACATGGCTGAGTTCAAGAAGATGGATTCTATTGCCAACCACCCCTCGGCCCTCCGCGCCAACCGCAACCGCTTGAAGCCCGCTGCCGCCGCTCTCAAGCGTTCGCCGTCCAAGGCTGAACTGGACAAGCAGGAGAAGTCCAACGGAAAGTTGCCGCGCACGAAGTCGATGGCAAACCTTCGTAAGGCAGAGGAGGATAGCGCGGCGACCCCAGCCAAGCGCGTCAAGCACAGCAAGGAGGATGACGCGTCCACGACCCGCCATGTCTTGGGTAATGACGATGGCAAGAAGCCAGGTGCTCACAAGAGTGTCAACACTGCTCGCGGCAACAGCGGCATTCCACGCTCCTTGTCCCACCTCACCACTCCAACCAGAGCTTCTCTGGCTCGTTCGCAGAGTGTGAAGACGCTGAAGAAGACCACCTTGATCCCCACCTTGGCTCGGTCCCCGTCTACCCAGGCCCTGAAGACTCCTTCGAAGACGCCGTCCACCTTCATGGATAATCTCCGCAAGGCGAGCCAGACAGTCTCGCGTCTGCCGTCTATGAAATCGATCCTCCGCAGCCCCGTTCGTCACTACTCAAACGACCCGGCCAAGATCGCTGCCGGCACGCACGCCTCAACTCCGCCAGATATGAACAAGGAGCTTCCAACCGTTCCGGCCACCGAGCCTGCGCAGAAGCGGGTCGTCTTCAGTGAAAGCACGCTGGGGAGGGCCGATGATGGCAACGCCAAGAATGCTCGTGCCTCGTCGGAGGTTCCTCAAGAGGCGCCGTCTGATGTTACCTATCCCAAGCTACCAGCTCTTTCACCAGCTCGCCGCACCACAGTGGGAGCGGGCGACTTTACCTTCCGTTCTGACAAGACGATCAAGTTCGGCTCTGGAATCAAAGGACCGACTATCCGCCACGTTCGTAGCAGCGACGCTTCTTCTACCCTTCCCGACCCTTTCAACAACACGTCTTCTGCGAAGAAACGCAGGGTGGATGTGCCGACCCAGATCACGGAAAGCGAGAAGGAGAACGACGATGAGGATGGTGGTCGTCCAGCGAAGAGGGCCAAGACTTCGGCGAAGCCAGCTACGGAGAAGCCTGAGGTTAGCAGCAAGACTCCTCGGCGCAACCAAGCTGGCCGCGGAGCGCTGAGCCAGTCAAGGCTGAATGCGCTGGCTCAACCGAAGCGTAGGGTCTAGGCTCCATGTTGAGACGCAACCGAAACACTCACCAGCAGGCGTTTAAGGGTTTCACCGGTTGATACGAGTAACGACAACAACTACAGCATATTCGGCAGTTTGTTTTCGATTCTTGAGGTTTGTTGATTCGAGGGCCCGAGCTTTGGCTAACGCGGATTTGGGGCGCGGAGAGGCTTGCGGCAGCTAGCTTGTCGGCCGCCTGTCCGCGACGGCGAGTGGTCCGTTTCACGGCTCTGAAACCTGGAAGACAGGCGCTGTGCTCCCAGGCGATTGCTGAGGTGGCCGTCCAGGATGCGGTGTTGCTTGTGGTCGCCTTGCCTAGGGGGACCCTGTTCAGGATCTGCTCGCTTGACGTTGGGTCGCGCACATCACCTGGCGCACGCGGTGCCTTGCTTCACCAATTGCATGCTTGTTTTTTCTTTTTTCCTCTGCTAGTTCCGGGCTGGGTCTGGCGCGTCGGGCGGGTTTAATGGTCTTGGAGGCGAGGCGCTGGTGGATCTGGGTTCTCACGACACGGGATGGTTGCTCTTGGGTTTGTCTAGTGCTTGCCGGCTGTGGATAGCAAAAAAGAAGATTCCTGGTTAGTAGCGGGAGGAGTCGGAGATCATGCACTGTTTGTGCGTTGCCGCAGTGAAGAAGGTGGTGCTCTTTGGGCAGGGCTGAGAGCGGGCCCAGCAGGCAGGGCTCGTTCGGCAGCACGCCGATCCAAAAAGTGGCGCGCAAGAAAGCCTCACCTTGTCCCTGCCGCCAGCCTATCACCACCCACCGTCCAACGCCCTCGACCCGACTCTGCGTGCCATCCTTCCGCCATCGTCTTCGTTGAATCGCGCTGTTGCCCCTCCTGCTCTACATCAACCTCTCTCTCCCAGGCCCAGGCACCGTCGCAACCGTGGCGTCGCAACTGCTGTCCCGCGTAACCCAGGCAATCTCACCGCGCGATCCTGCTGCCGCAAAGCCACGCGCACTCGACTCCGCCCAGCAGTCCCTCGTGCACCTACAGCAAGCCGTTCACGACTTTTTCGAGTCCTACAACCTCCCAGTCCCGGCCCTGCTGCGCAAAGACCCGCAACCCTCGTCGCCGTCGAGCACGCTCACCGCGCTCACCGAATTCGCCCAGCGATACGCAGACGACCCCGCGTCGCTACTCGTGCTACTTATAACCCTTCTCGCGGGGATACTGATTGGCATTTTCGGCCTGAAGAGAATGTCGTGGAGCTCGCGCTTCGGCTCCTGGAGCGGCCGCTTCAGTCCCTTCGGCCGCGGCGACACCAGCAGCGCCGCCGTGTCGGACGCCGACTTCAGCTACATAACCAGCGAAGATCTGGCCGCGAGCCAAAAGAACCTGGGCGCTTCTCCCAAGGACGACGCCGCAAATAGCAACCACATCAACAGCGCACCGCCGTCGGGCCGCAGCAATGTCAACGGTGAGACGGACATCCTCGTCCTCAAGCACAAGCGCGTCAGCTATCCCGTGCACTTCCCTCGTAGCGCCATCGATACGGGCGAGCTGTCGGTCAGGAATATTCGCGAAGCGGCCGCGCGCAAGATGGAGGTCGACGACCCGCGCCGCATCAAGCTTTTCTACAAGGGTCGCCAGCTGAAGGACGACCAGCAGGCGCGCGCCGTGGGCCTGCGCTCCGACTTCGAGAGCGAGATCCTGTGCGTCGTGGGCGAGGGCGTACCGTTTGGCTCGTCTTCAAAGCCCGGCGACGGCTATGGACAAAGAGACGGCTTGGGCGGCTCGTCGGGCAGCGAGAGCAGCGACGACAATGCGGGCTCGTCGACGCCCGGCGGCTCGAGAGGGAAGAGCAAGAAGAACAAGCGCCGCCGCGGCGGGAAGAAGCACAAGAAGGTACCCGGCGGCAGCGAGCGCGGCACACCGGAGCCGTCTGGCGGTTATGTCGGTGGCGGCGCGGGCGCCGAGTTCCTGGGTGTGCCCACGTCGTCAGCCCTGCCCCCCCGGCCCTCCAGCTCGTCGTCCAACAACCGCCCGCCCCCGACCGCTAAGGTGGCGGTGACGCCTATGGAGAAGCTCCAGGAGCTGTCCAGCAAGTTCCACACCACCCTCGTGCCGCTGTGCGTGCAGTTCATGAACCGCCCGCCCGAGGAGACCGCCAAGCGCGAGTTCGAGCACAAGAAGTTGACCGAGACGGTGCTGGCGCAGGTGCTCCTCAAGCTGGATGCCGTCGAAACCCAAGGCGATGAGGCGGCGCGGGCCAAGAGGAAACAGTTGGTCAAGGAAGCTAACGACATGTTGACGAGACTGGATGAGGTTATGAGGAACTAGACGCGTGTGTTGAGCGCATCGCTGCTTTGCCTTGGTCGCCAGGATGTTCTCCCGATCGGTCAGCGAAATGAGATAGAAAGGATGGGTTCATGGCGGATCATTTAACGGAGCACTTGATCGGAGCTTAACGGATTATCATCATGACCGCGGTTTAGGTTGTTTATCAGATTGGACGGAACGGGATATGGGTTGAGGGCATCGGTTGGGATTAGGGCGATGTCAAATACCACGACCACTACTTATGGGACGCGGGACAACGACAGACGTACGGATGGGGTGGGATGGGATGGGATCGAGGCTCTTCAAATTTTCTCTCCACTATTCCTAACCTTTCTTGTACCTCCCGCGAGGCTCGAGAAGGCACGATCGCAGGCAGCAAGCTGACGTACCTACTTTGCTTGCTTACTTTTTCTCTTTCATGTATGTTGTTTTACTTCTTCGTCCTTGATTTGTTCGCCGCCCACCACCTCTCGTCCTCCCTTTGCATCTGCGAGCGTTCAAGCGAAGAGAGCATTCGAACGGCTTCGACGCACCTGGGCCTCATCCCTCGTTCTTTTCCCTCTTCCTAACCCATCCACCTCGAACCTCTTATCCCCACAACCTTCGGACCGAGGCTGTTTCTCACTTTTCGTTTGTTCTGTCTCATAGAGGAGGATTCTTCATTGTAATGGTGGTGTGGTATTGCGCGTTCACTCTGTGCATCTTGCGGATCAGGGTCGTCATCATCCTTTGGGGCGGGTTATCTTGTGGTGTTTTTCCCTGTCGTCGTCTCTCCGTTCAATGCATAGCAGAACTTGGCGTGCGAACGAGCATGTTTTGTTTGGGCTAGGGTGTTTTGTACGTTGATTTCCTCTTTCCCTTTCGATAACACGGCTTTTTGATACGGGTCGGTAGCAAATGGAAAAAGAAGATATGGCAATGATGTGGGGTTGACGCGTTATGTGCGCCTTGTGGCTCGTGAACGGGGGTCTGAACTGCTCTTGGTAAACAAAATGGCGGGGGAGCCGGGGCGTTCGTTTGGCTGCAAAAGCGCGGCAGGATTGCCTTGTGCTGTCCCTCTCCCATTTTTGAGCTGTGCAGCATGAGTCCCAGATCTTTGAGATGAGACGTAGACGGCTTAATTCGAGCACTAAAAGAGCACGGCGAAGATTGTTCTTCGTCTTGATCTTTCCCGTTGCTAGTCACTGTCCGGGCTGCTAAGACCAGAACAGTCCCTCGCGGTAGTTTGTCCAAAACCGCGCATCAGGGCGGCGCGGAGTTGGAGTATGCATCCAGGCGCGTTTGCCGTGGCTTTTTATTCACTTTTACTATCCGGGTGCCTACTTGGAACTCCCCCGCGTACAGTATGGACGGCTCTTTTGGGGGGGGGGAGCACAAAGTTGCTTGAAAGACTGTACGAATGGACGCCCTAAATGCTTGTTACCTTAAGAGCCAGGGGCCGAGGTATCCTGAATAACTGTGAAGTGTGGCAGGAAGCCCGCTGCCTAAGGGGTGAAATTGAAACAAAATGTCCGAGATCTCTGTTTCGCCGTCACCTACAATTTCTACGCGGGGAAAGACGGTTACGTATAATCTTCACACCTCGCGACCCAGGCTAGACTTCAATAGACTATCGGTTTTGGAGTACTTGGAGCTAAATGTAACTTATATTATGTTACCATCTGAGCTTCTCGATGCTCACAAGAAGCAGGACAGTGCTTAGAAGATGCAGCATATCGAGACTTATGAGGATCCGCTTTCAAGGGCCAGGAACTTTGGTAGATCGGGGCGTCTATGAGGGGTTTCTCTAGCTATGCATGACGGAATAACCACCGTTTCCCGATTCAGAAAGTTCTCAGGTGTTGTAGAAAACAGGGCTGTGGCGGTGGGTGATAAAACAAGGGAGTCACTGGGACGTAGCATACAAGCTTGAAGGCATGTTCCTGGGGTGATGTTGCGAAGCGCGGTAGATTACGCTATTTGCTTTTGGTACCATTTCCCCGCTGCCAGTTTTCTGTTATGGCTTTCTTCTGACGAAGTGAGGGCTGGCGCCTTAGCAGACAGGTCCAGAAGCGATCGGCGCTCAACGTTAGTATTTTAATCACTCGCCTATGTAAGGCTTGCACCGTCTGTTCTGAAGTCTCCGAGACCATCACAGCGGGCATGGATGCCATGCGGACTCTCACGCGCTATGTAATAGGTCAGACCACAAGACGAACATGTGGGATGGTTTTATTGCAGGCCTGAGATATTGCTTGTGTATAACCGCCGTGTATTTTTCTCTGCGTGAGACAAAGATTCTAAAGTAAATCACGACGGCAAGTAATTGAAGACCTGCAGGCCCTCGAAGCCACCATTTATCCCGAATCGAGGCTTTAAGGGCAATGTCAAATTCAACGCAACTGTATTGATTTCAATCCTGTTTTGTTGAGACTCCATCCCGACACATCTAAGCCGCCATGGCAAAGGTAGCATATGTTGCTCTGGCTCGGGGTTGGTATATTTCGTTGCCATCAGCATCCATGACGGCCGCAAAACCCCAAGGAGAGAAAGGAAGAGGATAATTATACTACTATGATAGAAGAGAGCCACTTGTATACTGAATGAGGCGAGTTCATTTACTTCAGCAAATTTGGCGTCGATATGAATGTATTCACTATGGTACACAGAAGAAGCTATCAATAAGATAAGACTAATCAAGATGGCGGCACTGATCTGGGCAGGTCTCCATGCATTAAGAACTGCTACGAATGTAGGGAATTCCTCGAGCGTTTTTGGCCATTAGGTGGTGCTCTGCTCTAGATCCCGATATGCCCTGGCACACGACCAAGGGACAACAGTTGGACGGGGAAGACCGATCACCTCCTTCCTAGGTATAGCCAACCACCAAACATCCTTCGAATATTCTCATTCATACCCTACGCGATCGCGGTGCCTTTGTGGTGGTATAGTAGGAGCGTCTGGTGCACAAGACTTCAAATGGTCCGAATTTTGGGACGAGTACGGCTTATGCGTTGTGTAGGACACTGCCAACGAATATGGCTGATCTGTGAGCCAAAGTAGTGAGAACGGGGTCGTCATTAAGAAGCAGGGAGCTATAAAGAAGTGGTCAGTCAATCCTTGGTTGGGTGAGGTGGTCGTAGACAAGGGTGGCTTGGCTGAGCGCGGGAGGTGAGGAGAGGAGAGGTAAGAAGACACCTAACGTAAGTTTCAGAGTCGGACAAGGTAGGACTGGCGTGTGCCTGTCTCGAATGCTGTCAAGTGTCAACAGCGCTTGAGACGGCCAGCACAGCCTTGGGCACTCGCTTCGGCACAGCCTCAGACGTCCCCTTTGTGCGTCGCAAGAATGCAAGCCCGGTAACGACTGCTCGGGCAGAATGAATGCCAGACGTGTGGAATGCGCCGCCGCCGCGTCATCCTGTGGCTTGCAAGGACAAGGAACCGTTTTCCCTTGTCGTACGGCACGGGGCATCTGCAAGCGCTGGTGTGCCGTGAGGCATCGCTTGTGCGCGCTGGGCTCATGCGGCCATGCTGAGTGCTTCCTTGGTCTGCCCCACATCACAATGGGGCGGTGCTGAGGAGCTGGGCCTGAGCAAGCTTCTATTCGTGCCAGTGTGATGTGCCGCGCCGAATACGATATCTGCTCTCACGGGCTCGTTCGGGGTTTATTGCCGTGGCTGATGCAGTGAGAGACTTGCGTGGCAGCAGCACGAGGTGAGGGCTGTGTACGCGCGGGACGAGGAGGGCAGGGCGTGGCGGAAGGCGGGGGTCGACCAGCCGGTGGGAGGAAGATCGGGAGGGGAGACGGAGCTTTCGAAGTAGCTGTTTGCGCGTCACTGCACTCCATCTGCTCGACGGAAGCCTGGAGGGCCCCAAGGGTAGCTCTCAGCGCGTCAGTAGCGGAGGCTCAGCAAAGACAGTGAGGCAGACTCCTGGAGTAGAGGCGTCAAGGAGGCCAGCTCGGTGGTGGGCGATGGAGCCACAGGCGCCAGCTCTGCTGGAGACGGCCAGCGCGCACAGAGCAGGAGGAGACAAACATGGTCAAGAAGAAGCAGTTGTGAACAGATAACTCTACTGAATCGAATCGCTGGAGACGCCGGTCGAGCACCAGCAAAGCACTGGGGGGCAGCTGCAGGACGGCGCGATCCAGCGACTCCTCTGCCGCCCAGCGGCGCGGCTCTGTGCGGGCTTGACCGCTTTCTGATTTGAGGCTGCGCTGGTTGAGGCGCGTCGCGACAGCGCCCCTGCAGCGGCGTGCCGTTACTCCCGACGAGCCGACGCTCTAAACGGCAGCGAGCGGATCTGTTCCTGGTCGCCGCTGTCCTAGAAGATGCGCCGATCACCGCAGCTCCCGGCCGGCAGCAACTGCCAGTGCCTTTTTCTTCCATCTGGACACTATGATTCGCCTGGGCGACGAACGCTGGGAAGCTAGGAAATGGTGGAGCTAATCCATGCAGACGGGCTCGCCGCGAACCCACAGCAGCAACGCCCCAGCCTCTAGCACAGTGTGTCCTAGAAGGGACACCGGCAGCTGCTCGACTGGCAGGGGCCGCCAGGGTCGACGCGGTCGGTGAGAAAAGACTGCTCCTCGAGAAGAGAGCGCGCAGCAGGACTTGGCTGCAATATCGATGCTTATGCGGCGCTCAATCAATGTGTTGAGCGCTATTCCCTCGACGCTAGCAGCCCAGCGCAGCGGCAGCCAAACCGGGAACCATGGCGTGCTTCGCGAGCTCTTTCGGCAGCAGCGTCCCAGGAGCAGGCTGCCGGGAACGTATAATAGATGGCTCGGCGAGAAAAGCACCTAGAACGGGACGCTGGCGTGCGCGATGGCACAATGCCTGCCCTCAGGCACCTCGCAGTCGGACGCGATGGAAACTGCCGGCGTTTCCGAACACGAAAGCTAAAGCGCTGTAGCGCAGTAACGGCTCGCTGCTGTGCGTGCAGCATCACATCACCCGCGGCGTGTCGTCCGCCGTGGTGAGGCTGGTCAGGCCGGCATCATTACGTGACGCGACGGCGAGCCGCTGGGCGTGACGTAGGCGCCGCGCTGGTCGGGCGACGCGCTGCCAGGCCTGGCCACCGGCTGGAGGCTAAGCCTCTGGCCTCCGCAACGTCCCCGACAGCCCTACAGCATGCAGGCCGCCTCTCAGCGCCGGCTGCTGAACAGCGCGCTCCCCGGCCTCCGTCGCCGCCGGTGTTCTCCGGAAAAGTTTTCACCACCGTCGCCGGCTGCACGCTCGCCAGACACCCAGACTCGCGCTGTCGCGCGCTCGGCGCCCAGGGGCGGCTCTTCTGCAGGCACCACGCCCCGCGGCGCGCCCCAAACGCCGCTCCAGCAGGCCATTGACGCGACCGCGCTCCAGACAGATATATCTGCTGCCCGATGGACCCATCGTCCGCAGCCCGTCTGCATTTTTAGAAGGCGGCGGGCCCGCGCACGGGCTGCTAGGCCGTCAGGGTGCGCGCGCCGCGCCCTGATTGGGCGCATTTCCGCCGAAGCGACTGGTGTGCGACTCAACGGCAACAGCGTCACGGTTAGTCGGCATCTCGAGCTTCCACGTCGCGCACTTCTTTCCGCCCGCACAACCCAATTCGCCATGCTGACCTGACCCCAGGAGCCTTGTTTCCGCGCCGCCCGTGCCAATGCCTTCCCCAGAGCGCCGCCGCCCGCCACGCTCGGTTGCCAGCGGCCCGCCGCCAGGAATGCACCCATGTCGTGGCTGCTCCGCCTGCTGCCCACCCAGACTGCCCCTGTGCGTTAGCAGCAGACGCACTTCGCCACAGTCTATCGAGATCCCGCGTCCACGTGTGCCCGCGCGCCCAGGGACTCCGCCGGGCTGTGCAAGTCACCGCCAGCCAGAGCCCGCCGAGCTGGGCAGATCCCGCAGGCACAGTGTGGCTTGGACAGGAGCATGTCGATGGCGGTCTCGAAGCATGTGCAACGCCTCGGAGTTGCCGAACCCAGATGCGTTGGCCGCACACGCTTGCCAAGCGAACACGCATCCTGAACCGTCACCGGAGATCAACCAGCCGTACGCTCTGGGTATGGATTCCCGTTTGCTGCCTCCCGAGCGCCGCCGCCGGCCAATGGCTGCCCCGCCGGCGAGGATCCTGCCGCGCTCCCAGTCGTAACATACTCCCAAACGGGCTCGTCATGAAAGCACTCGCCATACCGCCGCCAGGCAGGGAAGTACAGCCGTCAGCATCCCCAAGGCCGGGTCACCAGGCGTGCAGCGATTGGATCCGGCTGTTCACTCAGTAGAGGGAGTTTCCGCCAAATATTTTACCGTCCTTCCGCGCCAACGGCTCGAGCCAGAGCAAGCCCTGCCCCCTTTAGCTGCAGCAGGCGAGACTGTCGTGATTGCTTGGGCTCGGCAGCACAAACAGGAAACCCTCCCTTGCTCTGCCTTCGCCACACGCGCTCATAGGAGTAGGGTTCATGTGAGATCTTGTTTCTTGGCGACGAAGTAAGATTTTCTTCCTCATTTGCTCCTGTGTGACTCTTGGACACGCGTCGCCTTTTCCTTAGGCCTTCGCGTGCTGCACGATCCCACTTCCGTCACCCTATCAACTTTGCGTCGACACCAAGAATGGTGTCGTGCCGAGGCTGCGAAGTTACAGAACGGTTGACGCTCAAGTGTCCAGGGGCTGTCGATGCCACGGGGTTTTCGTCTTTTACCGAGGCCTGACAGACAGCAGCCACAACCGCTGGCCGTGAGTTTGCATCTATATGCACTGCAGAACATCAGCCTCCAGGCTCGGCGCCGCAGGGAACGGGACGATTCATGGCCGGGCGTTGCGGCAAGCTCGACCAGCGAGCAGACACGGCCCGGGGACGAGGCCGTCCAAATGAAACTCAGTGGGGAAGTGGACGCAAAGTGCCGGCGCTGAGAGATCCACGTATTCGTTTTGTCGACGTCGACATGGCCCGTCCATGGAGCGGGCTAGCCGGATTCAGCAACAGAGTTGGACGTGCCTGGAGAGGCTGCAGCTATTTTTGCAGGCCGGGATGATGCCGTTGCATCATGGCTGCTGTAGCGGCCGGGCGATGACGATGAGTCAGGACAGGCATGTTCTGTGCAGGCCGCTGGGCCAGATTCCTCCGGACGCCGTTCAGTCTATCAGCGGCCCCATCAGTCCCTGCCGATCAGCCCTAGCTGGTGGCTAGGGCGGTGCTACTAAAGTGGGTGACAGGGAGTGGTTTGCTCCTGGACAGGCCCGGATGCAGCGTCGCTCGGGGCGTCAGCAATTGCTCGAGCCATGGTTGGGTTCCAGCAAGCTCGCGGATCGGCATCCGAGTTCATGCGCTCGCAGATCTGGGACTCTGCTAGCGGCCGGGGAAGAGGCGCCTGGGCGGGCGAGGGCCGTTATCGGATTCGGCTGCACCCCCACGACGGCAGCGGCAGCGTGATAGCGGGCGCGACGGTACGAGCAGCGCTCGCTGGGGCAATCAATGGGCGGAGGGCACGGAGGCGCGCTGGCCGGGGCTGGGCGGGCAGCTGACGTCCCACTGCGCCCCGACGCGCAGCTGCGGTGGACAATGCGCCACATCACGGGGACCGGGCGCTGTATGTTGCAAGGCGCAGCGTGCGATGGGGCACCGGTGGTGTGTGGCCCCAGGCAGCTCCACCGCGCCGGCGCGCATGCTGCACTCGTCGCTGCGCTCGGCGCCAAGCGTCCCGTCGCGCGAGGCCTGCCAAGCGATTCCTGTCGAGGGCGCGCGTCCGCCGGGAGGTGGTGCGGCTGGTGGGCGGCGAGGCGCGGCTGACTCGGCGCGAACACACAGATCGCTTATTTCCGCTGGCGGCCGGAATGCTTGCCGCAGCGGCGCGCGGCATTGGCTGACGGCGGCCGGGTTCGAGGGTTCTGGAAAAAGCGGCAGCGCCAGTGGGGTGCTGCGATCCCATGCGCGGCCAAGCACTCCGCTTCGGCACGCCGCAGCGCCGCCACTCGTCCGGCTGCACCAGCTTGGCCCACCCCAGGCCGTCGGGGAGCGGGAGCTGCGCGCGACGGCGCACTATCCCTCGATAAGCGAGGCCAAGCTTCATCCATTACGTAGCGCTGGGCAATAGGGCGCTGCTGAAGTAACGCACCGGCGCCCGCGACATCGTCCTTCCCTACCCGGTGGATCTGCCTCCTCCCAGTCACACAGCCCGCCCGGCCCTGCCCTCGCTCGGCGCAGCCCTACCCACGACCTGCGGGGCGCCTCCTGCGTGTGCGAGCCACCGAGCCCCCAACGGCGGGCTAGCTCTTGGCGACGCAGCTGCGATTTGCACGCCCGCGCTCGGTGATTCCTTAACACCGCCGCGCCTGCGATCACCGCCACCGAACGCCCTTGGCGGCTCCGTTCTCCACAGCCTGTGATATGCCCTGGTCACATTAAAACCCATTCCCCCAGCGGATTTTCACCCGAGCCGCGGAGTCGACCTGACCTAGAATCCCCTCTCCCACACATGGCCGCCCACACGCCCTCCGAGACAATGCCTCTCGAGGACGCGAGCACCGCTTCATGGGCCACGCCGGCCACCCAGGAGACCGAGCACACGCCCCGCGACCCGTCTGAGCAGCCCGACGCGGACCAGCCGTCGCCGCCCGCCGACGGCGACGCCGCCGACACGCACGCCCCGCGGCCGCCGCTGCCCATGCAGAAGCGCCGCAGAGTCACGCGCGCCTGCGACGAGTGCCGCCGCAAGAAGATCAAGTGCGATGGCAAACAGCCGTGCACCCATTGCACCGTCTACAGCTACGGTGCGTCGCCAATGGCCCCCAATCCCAGCCTGCCCCCGCTGACGTCCCCCTCCCCCTCCCCCAGAGTGCACCTACGACCAGCCCTCCAACCGCCGCCGCAATGCTGCCCCGCAGTACGTCGAGGCGCTGGAGAACCGCATGAAGCGCGCCGAGGCCCTCCTCGGCGCCATCCTGCCCAATGTAGACCTCGACGACCCTGCCATCGTGGCAAGCTTGCAGGAAGGTGTGCTGCCTCCCCTCCCCCCGCAACAGGCCCGGCCCTTCCCCACGCCCGACACCCAGATGGCCAACGCGCCAGTCGACCGCCCCATGCGCGCCGACACCATGAACCCGCAGGTGCACCTCGAGGAAGGACAGCTCGAGTCGATGGTGCGCGCCACGGGCCAGCTCGACCTCGATGAACACGGCTACTGGGACTACCACGGCCACTCGTCCGGCTTGAGCTTTGTGCGTCGAATGCGTGAGAGGTTCGACATCATGGGCAGAGGTGAAGGCGAATCGTCCCCCTTTCACAATGCCCGCCCGCTCTCCCACGTGTTCGAGTCGCCTAAGTCTGTACAGGATTCGCCTGCGACATTCGACAATGTATTGCCTGGTGGTGCCGAGCTGCCTCCCAAGGGAAAGGCCCAAGAGCTGTGCGACACTGCCATCAACGATGCCAGCGCCCTGCTACGTGTCGTGCATCTGCCCACTTTCTGGAAGAGCTTCGAGGAGCTGTATAGCAAGTCGCCCGAAGAATATGGTGCTGCCGAGAATAGTTTCCTGCCATTGCTGTACACTGTCCTTGCCCTAGGAACCCTGTTTTCACGGACCTCTGAGGATCTGGACGAGGTAGGCTACGAGAACGCCATTAACCAAGGGTACGTCCGCCCCCCAGCGCCGCTCCGCCGATTGCTGACTGTTCTGCAGTGTTCAATATTTCAAGGCTGCCCGGAACATCCTGGACATTGCCATGTGCCGTGATCTGCATGCGCTCCAGGCTGTCATCTTCATGATCCTGTTCCTCCAGTCTTCTGCCAAGCTGTCCACTTGCTACGCCTACATCGGAATTGCCCTCCGCTCCGCTCTGCGCATGGGCTTGCATCGTTCTATGAACGACAGGTTTAATCCCATCGAAAATGAGACTCGCAAGAGAATTTTTTGGGTCATTCGGAAGATGGACATCTATGTGGGAGCTCTTCTAGGCTTGCCTCACACCATGAGCAGTGGGGAAATTGACCAGGAGCTACCCGCTGAGCTTGATGATGAGTACATTACGGAGACTGAATATTTGACCCAGCCTCCAGGCACCGTTTCTCTCATCACTGCGTGCAACGCGCATACTACGCTCATTGACATTCTCGCAAAGGTGGTTCGTGTCGTCTACCCCATCAAGGGCAAGACGCACATCCTACAGGGGCAGAAGATAATGTCATACACAGTCTCCTATGCTGATATTAGGGAGCTCGAGAGAGATCTCCAGCAGTGGATGGAGCACCTCCCGATGGCTTTGAAGCCTGGAGGGGAGGCGTCCATCCTGATCACTCGGTGAGTGTTGGGCAAAAACTCGAGAACGACCAATAGCTGACTCTTGGCAGTGTCCGCCAGCTTCTTCGCATGGCATATGCTCACACGCAGATGATGCTGTACCGACCGTTTGTCCACTACGTTTCCAAGTCGCCAAACTGTGCAACCCTTGACAAGCGTGCGTATGCTTGTGCGTCCGCCTGTATCAGCGTATCCCGGAACATCATCCACATTACAGCGGAAATGAAGAAGCGCGGGATGCTCAATGGCTGTTACCGGTTCACAATGTACACGACATTCTTCTCGATCATGACTCTCGTGTACTTCGCCCTCGAGAACCCGGAATCGCCCACGAGTCAGGACGTCTTGAAGGAGGCGTATGAAGGAAAGGATGTCTTGGAAGGCCTTGCCAAGCGGAGTATGGCCGCAGATGGGTGCACGAGCACGCTAAGGGTAGGTTTGACATTTTCATTATTACGTACACCCACTGACAAACGCAGGCTGTGTTTGACCAGCTTCCGGAACGCATTCAACGCGGCCGAGAGCTAGCGCTCGCCGCCGCGAGTCGCAAGCGTCGACAAGCCCCATCACCCCAGCCCGATGACAAGTCTATGTCCGGTCTATCCGAGCCAGACTTACATGATGTTCAGGCAATCCCTCCTCGGCGCGCCAACACCTTTCCGAAGAACCTCGAAGATCCCCGCACGAGGGGGTCGTTCCGGCCAAGCTTTCCTCAGCCTCCGGATGTTGATGACCCGCCGCCGCCGAGCCAGGTTGCATCCGGTGCCTTTTCTCACAGCATGCCCGCAGCCAACAGTTTCTACCCCCAAGGTATGCAGCAGAACATGACGCCGTCCCCAGTGTTCCGCCAGGCGCAGCAGCACCAGATGCCCCCGTACGGCTTCCTGCCCGCGCACAACACGTTCATCGACCGCATCAACGGACTCAACCCGCCGATTCCCGATCTGAGTGCCATGATGTTTCCGTCTGGCGACCCGCTCGCGTATCCGAACCAGCCAATGACGACTTTCGAGAACAACGGCTTCAGCAACATCAACAGGGCCGGCGATGCTGCCAATGCATTTCTCGCATTCGGCGGATCCGGCGGTCCCGGCACGCCCGCGTCCAACCGAAGCGGCAGCAACAGGAACTCCGGAATCTTCGCCCTGCCGCAGAACGCCACCCCGCACGGTGACCCGCACGGGACCGGGGCCGTCGACGTCGAGCTCCACAACCCTAGCCCCTTCGTCTTCGCTGCCGGAACGCAATTCGGCATGGCGCCCGGCTCGATGCACGCCCAACAGCATGGCCACAGACAGCAGGGACAGATGTTCGGTGCCGGCGCGGGCGTGCAGGATGGCATGGCTGCGTCAAGTGGTGCGAGAATTGGTGGGCCCATGGCCATGGCCGGTACCAATCCCATGAACCTGGACGACCTCTTCACCGGAGAGGAATGGGCTGGCATGTTTGCCGAGCAGGGGAGCGGCATGGGACAGGGGATGGGCTTCGGATTCCGCTGACGATGCGGGATAAGGAGTAAGAGGTGGATGCGAAGATGCAGCAAGGGGTTGAAGAGAAGGAGGCGACGAGTCAGGGGAAAGGATGCCACGAATTGTAGTAAGAAGAGGTGTGTCGTAAGGGGAGGGTCAAGAGGAGAAAGTTGAAGAAGAGAGCCCGGAGGTGGGATGGACTTGTCCTACCTATTTTGTCAAGAGCGGCGCCGGTTCGCCGCACCCAGGAGTCTGTGGGGGTTGTCATACGCGCATACTGTGCATGTACCAGGTGTACGCACTGCCTCATTGCATTGCTTACGCTTCGTTCATGATACCCCGCGGTTTTAAGATATAACGGCTTTTTGTGGAGAGGGGCGAATGGTTGGTTGTGTAAAGAGAAAGACGATTTTTCGAGGGGATTACTTGTGGGTAAGAAGGGTGGAAAAAGGGTGATGGAGGCGTTAATCTCGTACATTTTTTCCCTTTCTCACATCATCTGCGCTTTCTCTTGGTTTCTTTTTCCGTTTTTCCAGCATCCATCTGACCATCTTCCTGGCGCTGCATCGGGTGTTTTGCTCGCATCTTCCCGCTGAATGATGAATGCATGGGCTCGGTGTCAGCATTGGGGAACATCTATCCCGCTCCTTTGGAAAACCGCGTTGAATATGTCTAGTATCTGGTGGTAGTGTGGGGACGTGAGTGTCTTGTTTTCGTTTCATATTATTTCCTTTACTAGCTACAGAGAATGGGCTGGTTGTTGTTGTTGTTGTTGTTATTGTTGTTGTTGTTGCTGTCGGAGGAGTATAGCTGGGTGTTTGGGCACATCTAAAGAGTAATTCGTCGTTGGTCGTTGTCGTTGCTACCGTCCCGTTTCCCCCTGTCTTGATAGTGATAGTGACGATGTGGATACGTGGTGTGTTTGTAGGTAGATAGGCTTGCGGAGATCTATGATGTCGAATAGTTTAGGAGCACAATTGAGAACCAACGGAGTAGAAAGGACCACCAAGAAAATGACAGAACCTGGGGATCTGGCCCTCCCTTCTCAGACCGGAGCTTCCTCCAAACTCAATAGCGCACCTACCACATGGTCCTCCGCAGAGCAATTAACGTACCTGCCAGATCAGGCCACGCCCGCATTGCATCCATCCTATCGCTGCGCTCCTGTTTGCCCCGCTGAACAAGGGTGCGGAAGTTAGCAAAGAGAAAAACACGATGCGATAATGATCCCACGTCACCGGTGGTCTTCCCTCTCTTGGCGTGCAGTCCAGCTGTCGGCTATCGCCGTTCGCTGCTGCGAGATAGCTCTCCAATCCGTTCGCACACTCGGGCGCCATTGCGCCTGGGGGCCACAGGCAGAGTAGCGGAACCACACAGTTCGCGCTTGGCCCCGCGCCTGAACCCTCGCGTCTCAAGCGTACCAAGCGTTGGGTCGCTCGTCGTTCCTCGGATTCGTATACCTAGCCACACACCCCCCAAGTCAAGTCCCTCTCCTCCGCGCTTTCACCCTCGCCATGGGGAAATGGGGGGAAGCGATTCGGGTGGCCGGTGCGCCTCCGGATCCGCCACGGTCCCCCTCTACACAGCTTCACCCACCCGCCGCGTTCGTGCGAAAAACGCGCGGCCGCCCTGCGGACGCGACGGATGCCTCCGGGCCGTCGTCGTATTTTCGGCGTGGCGTCAAAGATGCCGACCTTCCGCGGCGGCGCAGGCACTCAGGCAGTACTCCTGGTGGGTTCCTTTGGCGTGTGCTCCGTTACCCGCCAAGCGCGAGCGGGTCAGCGAAAGTGGCACGGCGTTCTTGTCTTTGCCAAGGGCGGCGCCCTTGGCGCGAAGGTTTGGCGCCGAGAGCGGAGGAGGAGGGGGGGAGGTAGGGATGAGACGGCTTTTTTCTCTCTCTCTTTTTTCCCTCCCCTTGCTTCGTCGCAGAAGCCTTGGCTGGGCACCCGAGGCATGGACGGGGAACGTGGGCGTTTTCTGCGCTGGCGAGTCTTTGGAGAGGGGATTGGTGGGGGGCAGGGCTGAACGCCGGGGGTTTCTGGGCGAGGAACGTGTGGCGCAAACCATCCATCCTCCCCGCGCGATGGGCGTGCGCTGGCGTGAGCCGACCTTCCGCGGACTGGGCAGAAGGGCTTGGACTCCGCCGATGGGAGGGAAAGTCTTGGGAGATAAGGGGGCACGTGGATGGCGTGGCCTGAGGTTCAACTTTTGTCCCGTTCCCGTCGCCACCATCTCCCGAGAGCCTGAGGCTGCCACACCCCCACCGGTCGCCGTCGCAACTCTCCGCCAGGTTTTTTTTTTTGCCCAGGCTCTTGGATTCCGCTGGTGGTGGAAGGGGTTGGCAGACGCGCCTCCATGGGTCCGTCTGAATCCTCGGGCTCGTCTTTCTTCTCCGCGATTGCCACCGCCTTTTCCCTCCCAAGCGCTGACTTCTTTTCCGCGCGCTGGGCGGGCTTGGTCTCCGCCGCTGGCTGCCGGTTGGACGCTTAGGAGCAGGGGTTAATGCAGTGCTGGTCCTGTACGCGTGGCCTGGCTCACCCTTCAGGCTGCGTGGTTTGCGTCTTTCCGCGCTCGCCACTTATCTCGCACTAAGCGCGGACTTGGCTGGCGGCTGCGGGGGAGCGGAGGAGGGGAGTGTTGGGGCTGTCTAGCCTGTTGGGGTCGGCAGCATGATTGCGCGTGTCTGCTGGATAATGGGCTTTAGTAAAGGGATGTAGGGATCAAATCGAGGTGAGTGTGTCAGGGTCGGCGTGATCCCCCTTGGCATCATTTGTGGAACATTCGTTCCTCGATGATTCGGCGTCTGGTTTTGTGGAACTGGGAATTCTTGCGAAGTCTTCCGAATCTTCTCACACCGCAGTCCACGGTAGAGTTGACATGATGGTCAATCAATAGCTGGCTTCTCGCCGTTCCAAATGAAGTCACAATTATATTGGATAGAAGCATCCTGAGATTCTGGATTGTGTCAAATAACGCCTGGTGAACGAGATTCAGATGATCTGACATAGCCACATCCGTGCCACTTACGGCTCTGGTAAATCTATCGATGTCAATCCCCCCTCCAAGTCAGTAATGCAATATGACAGGCACCGGCCCGGGCAAGAGTGTCACTTAGATGAGCAGCTTTTCGGCGTTACGTGGTAGCCACTCCATGCCCATGTTCCGCCTTTATGCTCTTTCGTTTCTGAGCCTTTCCTTCCCCCCCTTTGGGGAGACCTTGCAAATTTGCATCACCGCCTTCGAGACAACTGTGACTCCATGTCACAACTGCGTATGTCCATTCATAGATGCTTGTCCGCGGTACTCATAATCAGACTCGAAAGGCTCGCACAGCCTTGTCCGCCCGAGAATACCACCCACACCACGCTTCCATCGACCTCACCGCTGTTTGCTTCGTACCTCTGAGGGCTTGAGGAAAGGGTACTTTCATCTCTGCCCGGCATACACATTTTTGTGGTACATGTGGGCACGGGGTTGGAGGAAATAAGGTAGACGAAGGCAGGGTTGGTAACGGAAATGTGTAAACAGATCGAAAGAGCAAAATAATCTGGGAAGAAGACATTCGAACTTCTGGAATCCTCTTGAGATAAGCAGGCTCGGCGACATGTTCCAGGAATGGGTTGTAAAGATATCAGGGCTACCTGAGATCGGCCTGCTGAAAACGAAATAGTCTCGGGGTCACGTATGTTGAAATGCGAAGTAGGCGCCTGTATGTTTGGATGTAATCGAGGATGATTTTAAATCAGATGTCTGTCTGACCCACGTCTAGTTGTTAAAAGATGAGCGAGACCTTCCCGATGAAGTTAAGTAGTCGGCGTACAAGCATGTCGTTCTTTCCAACACGTGCCATGTGTACATTGTAGCCGATGGAGGTTTCGATGCTCTATTGTTTTTCTGCAGGGGACAATGGATTGGAAGGGAAAGAAAGCAGCGTCAGCAGCGTAGCTCATGTATCCGTGTGGAAGGTCTCCAGAAACCTTGTTGCCGTGGTTAGTCTACAAGCATAAGAGTGCACAGCCTGAAGTATAGCGCTGCTCCACGGGTTGAGATTTTCAAATGTTAAGGAGAGGTCTAAGGATGAAGAACGCCAGAGGAATCTTCTATAATAATTATCTCAGTCATAGTCGCAAGCTTCGGGGTAAGAGAAACCAAAGTCATGCAACGCGAACTGGAGTACTTCCGGGAGACGATCCTGCAGGAGTGAGCTTTTTACCAAACCTACGAATTCCTTGTGATAGAAGGCCCGGAATTTCAACTATTGTCGATGGCTGCAACATGAAGGAATACGTTGGGGGGATGAGAGAGCTCAGTGAGGTTTGCAGACTTGCTCAGGCGAGCTGAAGAATGACGGGGGAAATAGCTTTGATACAAAGATAACAATGGAATCAGAAAGATCATATGGCGCCAAAATTCAAGGACGAGATGCAGCATCGTCGACATAGTAGAGAATTCAGGCTGATTTGGGTATGTGTCCTCGGCAAGGGCGATTGTTATGCGTATGACTGAGACCAAACTCGGCATGTGCACTGTAATAATAGCAAATCCCTGCTAAAATAATGCGAACTGAATATACGCAAATCCAGATGAGGGCGAGCCGCCAGTTAGCATATGCAGAACGCATCGTGACTGGGGTGGCGGCCGGGCGGTGAGGAGCGCGACCTTTGAGCCTCATGCTGCGGGCGAAACGGCAGCGGACACGCGTGCATCAATCTGGGGCGCGACGGGTCGGAGCCGCGCTACGGCGGGCAGCTTAAGCTTCTCAGGCGTGGCATCTCAATTTCAGGCGCGATCGAGGATCGCAAGCGTGCTCCTTTTTCGCGCGTGCGGCTGGTGTCGGGCGGAAGATTGGGTTTTTCCGCGCCGCACTCGCTTGCACGGCCGGCTGTGAACACCACGAAAATCCGAACTCGCGCACCGAGACGACCAACGACAGCGACATCCCACTAACCACCACCACCCGACAGCAAATCGAGCAGGATGTCGACCTTCGAGCCCGTGATTGTCATCGACGGCAAGGGTCACCTGCTTGGCCGCCTGGCCAGCACCGTGGCCAAGCAGCTGCTCAACGGCCAGAAGATTGTTGTCGTCCGCTGCGAGGCCCTCAACATCTCCGGAGAGTTCTTCCGCGCGAAGTGTATGTTCTACACCGGCGACCATCCCAGGATGATGCGTCGGGCGCAATTCTGGGCGGTCCGGCTCCAATTCGACCAAAGAAGCACGACTGACACGGAACACAACAGTGAAGTATTCGGCCTTCCTGCGCAAGCAGACCCGTTACAACCCCACTCGTGGTGGTATGTAGTTACCTCCCCGCTCGCACTCCGCCGCTCGCCGTACTGATTCCCTCACCCAGGCCCCTTCCACTTCCGCGCTCCCTCCAAGATGTTCTGGCGCACCGTCCGCGGCATGATCCCCCACAAGACCGCCCGCGGCGCCGCTGCCATGGAGCGTCTTAAGACCTTCGAGGGTGTTCCGCAGCCCTACGACCACATGAAGCGCGTCGTCGTTCCCCAGGCTCTCCGCGTCCTCAGGTTGAAGCCCGGCCGCAAGTACTGCACCGTCGGTCGTCTGGGTCATGAGTTCGGTTGGAAGTACCAGGATGTCGTTGCCAGGTGCGTATATGCGTGGATTCTAGTTTGTGTTGGCGGGCGGGCGCTGACTGGGATGACACAGGCTCGAGGAGAGGAGGAAGGTCAAGGGCGCCGCCTACTACGAGCGCAAGAAGGCTCTCAGGAGATCGCTCGGCGAGGCGCAGAAGACCGCCAAGGTCAACGAGAAGGTCAAGACGCAGCTTGCCGAGTACGGTTACTAGATTCGGGTTACGGTCACCGGTGGCATGGCTTGGTCAAATGCAAGGGTAGTGGACACGGTTCGGCGCGTATGCATGGGAATATGGAGATGGTCTTGAAGCTCCTCTGTTCTCGGATTCGACTTGCCGGCACACGAAAAATTCAACGACCGAGATTGGGAGGCATCGGATGGATATGCTCATTCAATCCAAATCGGCTTCTCAAAAATACCTATTTTGCTGCTTCCCCGCTTATGGCTTGTAGTAAATTTCAAGAAATGAAACAACTGCAAAAGCCCCGTCTCCGGCCTGTTCAGCACCAACAAACCCGAGGATTGGCATCGGCAACACTGCGCGCAATTAACGTCAGATTTAGGCTCAGGAACAGTGAAACCTTGAGGCTTATTGCGTTTACCGGTCACTAGCTTCGCTCACACTTCGGGCGACAGGAGAAGCCTCGGCGCGCTGCTGACTGATGGCCTGACTCGCCGCCGCGCGATCGGCGGCCCTCATTCGCTTCCCCACATTCCTCCACATGTGTCGTCGCCGGCCCCATTCACGGTTACGTCGTTGTACGCAACTAACACAGGCCTGCACTGACTTGGCCCTCCGTATCCCCGCAGCTAGGACGATGTTCCTGGCAACTTGCCCGGCTTCCCTGCAGCCAAAATTCCTTCCCAGCCCACACCGTCACCACCATCGTTCTCTCTGCCGTTCCCTCGTGAGCCTCGTTTCCTTTTCCAACGTGCTAGAGTAATATTATCTCGTTAGACAACCTTCACCATGGACAGCGCAAAACTCCGGTTGCAGAACCTCGCGGCGCACTTCTTCCCCTCTTCTGCCACTTCCTCGGCTAAGGGCAGCACCTCCGGCGACGTCAGCAACACTAGCAACAAAGACGCGCAGGAATACAGCCATCGCTACAATTTTCACACCCTCTCGCCGACTAGCTTCCTGCCGCGCGCCGCTGCAATTGAGCCGAATGTACTGGCGCAACTTCCTTTCCACTTCCAATGGTCCCGCAAACGAACATAATTACATTCCTCTGCCGCCATCCGTGAACCCATTCTCCCGATTGCAGACGAAATCGCATCCCCTTCAAAGCACCGCAAAACAGCGCAACTGTATTTTTTTTTGGAAGCTGACTTAATTTTCCTCGCGACAGGCCGAAGCCATCTACCACGTCACAACTAATGGTCGTGTTCTGCGGCGCACGTACGAAGAGGCAGCGGATCGCGCGCGCGGGCTGGCATACTTCCTGAAGAAGCACGCGTACAAGCGCGTCGGCATCCTCGCCCCCAACACGCCCGCGTTCCTCGAGAGCTTCTTTGGCATCGCCGCGGCGGGTGCGGTTAACATCGGTAAGTAGCTCTGTGGACAACGAGGAAACATTCCGTGCATTGGCCTAGATTAGAAGTCCGTCAGAGTGCTACGCTGCGCTCTGATTAGGACAGATCCGTTGAGGACGGGTACCAGACCGTGCACGTACAATTTTTGCGGATGATGCTCACAGGAGAGCTCTGTGGCTTTAACCTCGGGAAATCTGGGGTTAAAAAAAAGCTGACCCTATTCCGTTTCTCTCAGCCGTCAACTACCGCCTCAAGTCCGAGGATATATCCTACATATTCCAGCACTCTGAGGCGGAGATCATTATCGTCGACGCCGAATTCGTTTCCCTCCTCGACGGCTACCGCACCGCAAGACCCTCCGTACCTATCCTCGTAGACACGGATACAGATGCCACCGAAGGCGAGCTCAGTGGTCCGTTTGACGAAGCGGTGCTTGAGGGGTTGCAGTACGATACACAGCAAGGTAGCAAGGGCTGGCCTGCTTTGGAAGCTCAGGCAGCCAACGAAGACGATGTGATCGCGTTAGCATACACGAGTGGGACAACCGCGCGGCCCAAAGGCGTTGAGTACACGCACCGGGGCGTTTATCTGGCTGCGATAGGGAATGTGGTGGAGAGTGGGCTGAATTATCACACCGGCAGGTGTGGGTATTTGTGGACGCTGCCTATGTTCCACGCTACAGGTAGGCTGCACTCGATAGAACGAGAGGAGGAGCGCTGTTATGATGCGAAGAAAGACAGGGCTGACTCACCTTAGGTTGGACATTTCCCTGGGCTGTAACTGCAGTGCGGGGTACGCATTACTGTCTCCGGAAGATTGACTATCCTGAGATCTGGCGGCTGCTCAAGGAAGAACAGATCACTCATTTCAATGCGGCGCCGACGGTTAACACTTTGTTGTGCACCGCAGAGGAGGCGGAACGCCTTCCTCAGCCCGTTCGGGTGACTGTGGCTGCCAGCCCACCAACTGCACACCTCTTCGAGACCATGACTAAGCTGAACTTGTATCCCGTGCACGTCTACGGTATGACTGAGACGTATGGACCGATCACGAAAGGATACCACATGCCGGAATGGGAAGAACTGCCGTTGAAAGAAAAATACGCGAGGATGGCACGGCAAGGCCATGGCTTTGTGACGAGTCTTCCCATCCGCGTGATCAAACCAGATGAGCCAGAAGGAGTGCTCATCGACGTGGAGAAGAACGGAACCGAAATCGGAGAGATTGTCTTCACCGGAAACATTTGCGCCAAAGGTTATTTCAAGGATCCGGAAGCCTCTAGAAAGCTGTTTGCCGGCGGCGTGCTGCACTCTGGTGATCTTGCAGTGTGGCATCCAGACGGTGCTCTTCAAATCCTCGACCGGGCAAAGGACATTATCATCAGCGGTAAGTTTCTCTGCAGTCTGTTGTCCCGAAGAATAATTCAACAACCCGCGATAATGCGTGGAGGACTGTACAAGGAGACAGTCCAAGTATTTCCCGCGTTTTTTTGTGGATGCCTGGCAACCAAGAACAGTTTTTGCTGACGACGCAAACAGGTGGCGAGAACATCTCCTCTGTTGCCTTGGAGAGCATGCTCGTGACTCATCCGGACGTGTTGGAAGCTGGCGTTGTTGCTGTCCCGGATTCGCACTGGGGCGAAAGGCCGAAGGCGTTCATCACAGTGAAGCAGGGCAAGGCGCTGAAGGGTGAAGAGCTCATCGCGTGGGCGAAGAACCACAGCGCGATCAGCAAGTTTATGGTGCCGCGCGAGGTGGAGGTGGTGGGTGAGCTGCCAAAGACGTCGACGGGGAAGGTGAAGAAGAACGTGCTGCGCGACTGGGCGAAGGGAGCGGACAGGACGACGGTGAGATGACGGGGCGATGGCGAAGCTTTGATGCGACGGAGCCGAGCAGATGCGCGAGGCGTTCCGGGGTATACACTAGATAGGCTCCCGGTCAGACAAGACAAGGCTGAGGCTGATGACAACTGTCCTTTCGCGCCGAGTGCAGTTGCCTGCGCGCCGACGACGCTGAGGAAGTATGCAGACAGGCGAGCAGCACGTTGCGACGGCTTTGCGGGCTGCGCAGCAGACGCGAGCGGTGCCCCGGGCGGCTGAGACGAGGCAGCGTGGTGCGGTGCGTTGCAGCGATCTCCTGCGCATCCGCAAATGAAGCGCACACCCCGGCCGGACCTCATCAGACCGTGGTCGCGGCCAGGGTCGCGGCTGCCGTCGCTAGACGGGCCCGGGCGCGGTGCGGCAGCGTCAGCGCGCGTCGCGTTCCCGCGCAGCGGGCGCAAGCGCTCTCCTCTCGGGGCGCAGGCAGCGGCAGTGCTGCTGGATGCACAGGCAGAGAGGCAACGGCGGCGGCGACAGACCTCTGATGGAGCGCGACGCAGCGGCAGCCACTCACATGGAGGAGTTGGAGTCAAAGCCGATGGCAGCGTGCTGATCTTGAGCACGTCCTGGGCTTAGCGGCGGGAGCGAAATCCGCTAGGCCCATCTCGGACTAGCGCAGACTACGCGACAAGGGCCGTTTCTCACGGCGCGCAAATACTTATTACGACCGCGCGCCCGCCAAAGCCAATGTCACCACCGCACCAACATCAGACGCCGCCCGGTTTTTCCGCCGCAGCACACCACCCAGCCCCGAGCCGGCCCCCGCCCCCGACCCGCGCCCCCCGCCGATGCGCGAAATGCATGTGTGATGGTCCTGCACCAACCAGCGAACCGCGCCTTGCACCTTACACTCAGTCCGCTCGCCGTCTTGCTGTTGCTGCGGTGGACACGACTTCGCGCTCTTAGCTAATCGGCCAAGTTTGTTGGAGGCGTAAACTATGGCGTCTCGGTGAGTGCCCTGCAGCCAATCACATGACGATCGTCATTTCCGGCCCCCCACGGATCGCTGGACGGGCCTCTTGGCGCGCCGGGGGTATGAAGGAATCTACGCGCTGACTGGTAATGGTACAGGTTGGATCGCTTAGTCACGTACGTGCTCCCTCGCCCACCGCGCCCTGATGCGCATGATCGTCCACTGAGACCCAACTGACCGTGTGACACGACAGCCTTCTGGAAACAGGGAGCACCCAGCTCATCCGGAACACTGCCGCCCAGCAGCTTGCCGACATCCAGAAGCAGCATCCCGAGGAGCTTTTCAACCTTCTCACCAGGGTAATACCGTATCTCCGCTCCAAATCATGGGACACGCGCACTGCATCTGCAAAGGCCATCGGCGGCATTGTCGAGAATGCCGAGAAGTTTGACCCCAATGAAGAAGACGACCCCGTCAAGTCTGAGACCAACGGCAACGGCCACTCCAATGGCGCCGTCAAAGAGGAAGAGGATATCGAGCTGCCTCCGCTCTCCGAAGACCAACTGCAGCTTGAGACTCTGGACATCCCCATGATTCTCAAGAACGGCAAGCACCTTCTCGGCAGTGCCGGTCGTGAGTATGACTTCAAGCTCGCCGCCATGGATCCCGCAGAACGTCTGGCCTACCAAAAGAAAAGCCTGAAGGCCCGTCTCGGTATCGGTGGCGATTACATGGACGAGGACATCGTCACCCAGGATGACATTGCCGCGCCCGCGAATTCAAGATCAAGTATGCCGCCTCCCACACCCGGCGTCGGGTTGCACAAGCTCGACACGAGCGTATCCCGCCAAAACAGCATATCATCTCCAAACCAAAACACGGCCGTATCACCCACTGGCGACAATACCGCTCAAACTCCCGTCGATGAGAATGGCCATGCGCTCAGCAAGCGACAGCTGAACGCTCTTAAGCGCAAGAACAAGATGCACCTCAAGGGACAGGCAAACAAGGTCCGCGTCATTGACCTTTCGACGCGTAGGCCAAGCCATGACTACCCCCAAACACCCGCAGAGCCCCACCCTGTCAAAACTGAGGTCAAAAACGAAGAGGAGGCCACCGAAAGTAAGGTCAAGGACTACTTCTCCCTAGAACGCCAAGGCGATGACGATGACAGCAAGGTCGTTCAAGAATTCAAGGGTGCTCCACCGCCCGAGAAGTCGACAATTCAAACAGAGGAAGAAGAACAGGGTTTGGAGTGGCCCTATGATAGGCTATGTGAGATCCTGACCGTGGACCTCTTCGATCCTAACTGGGAGATCAGGCACGGTGCGGCGATGGGTCTGCGAGAGGTTATCCGAGTACATGGTGCGGGCGCTGGGAGACAGCGTGAAAAGAGCCGGGCACAGAATGACCTTCAGAACCAGAGGTGGCTGGATGACATGTCATGTCGGATCTGCTGTGTCTTCATGCTGGACCGGTTCGGCGACTATGTGTCAGATAATGTCGTTGCCCCCATCCGAGAGACTGCAGGTCAGACGCTCGGTGCGGTACTACAATACCTTTCTTCCGACCTTGTCCGGGCCGTCTACACGGTCCTCTACCGCTTGGTGATGCAAGACGAATTCAATGAGAAGCGCGTCTGGCAGGCTTGCCACGGTGGCATGATCGGCATGAGGTACTTGGTTGCCGTGCGGAACGATCTGCTCCTGACAGATCCATCCCTCATGGACGGTGTCCTGAGCGCCGTCATGCGGGGGCTCGGCGATTTCGACGACGACGTCCGTGCAGTCAGTGCCGCAACACTGATTCCAGTCGCCAAAGAATTCGTCAACCTCAGGCCTGCTGCCTTGAACCAACTCATTGGCATCGTCTGGGACTGTCTGTCTAATCTCAGCGATGACCTCAGCGCCAGCACCGGCTCAGTCATGGACCTCCTTGCGAAGCTTTGCAGCTTCACCGAAGTCTTGGACGCGATGAAGCTCAACGCTGCCCAGGACCCCGAACAGTCATTCACGCATCTCGTCCCTCGTCTGTTCCCTTTCCTCCGCCACACTATCACGAGCGTGCGCTCTGCTGTCTTGCGCGCTCTTCTCACTTTCCTCGACATTGAAGGCGAGGGCACCAAGGGATGGATCAACGGCAAGGCTCTCAGACTCATCTATCAGAACTTGCTCGTCGAGCGTAACGAGCCTGTCCTGAAACTTTCTCTCCAAGTCTGGAGCAAGCTCCTCGAGGTTCTTGCTGCCGAAGGCCCGGATGCCTTTGCAAACGAGTTCCAACCGCACATCGATCCTTTGGTCACCTTGACGGTTCACCCGATTGGCGTATCTCGTCACCCTATCCCTATGGATCCTACTCTGTTCATTAGACCTTCTGGCCAGTCGTACGCGCCAAACGGCCACGCTGCCCGGAGAGTATCACCAGTCTCGGCACCGTCTTTTGAAGGCCAGCCGAAAAAGCGCCGTAGGGTGGAGAAGCACAAGGAGAAGGAAACACCACCGCCCTCCGCACACAACATCGATGCTCCTATGATGGAGGGCGATGTGGATCTTGTCGGAGCAGACACAATCGTCCGCTCCAAGATCTATGCAGCTCAGGCTTTGGGTAAGGCTATGGCCTTGTGGCCCCGATCATCACGGAAAGGTGTCTTCGGCCCGAGGCTTCTGCCGCAGTTGAAGTCCACCTTCTCCACCTCACAGCTCACCACGTGCATGATCAGCGAGGAGTTCGCGAGGGCTTCCGGAACAGAGAAGGACGAACTGTCACAGGACCTTGTCAAGGTCCTCCGCTCCATGGTCGAAGATGAAAGGCCTATCTGCTACGGAGATCTCACGAGCTATCTGACTATCGTGAGGGCGCAGTGTCAATCCCTTCTCAACACCTTCCGCGACCTAGGACACATCGCTCCTGCAAAGCTGCCTCAGCTAGCCGTTATCGTGCAGGGCGAACCAGATGCAAGCCAATATGCTTTCTCCATTGCTGATGGCGAGAAGATTGTCGGCCCGGATTTCGACAGGCTCAAGAAAGCTTTGACACCAGCTAGTCGTGTTGCAGCAACTCAGCCACTGGTTGCCGCTCAGCAAGATGTACAGCACGCCATCGATGAGGCCAAGGCCGTGAAGCAAGAGAGGGACATCCGTATCAAAGCAGCCTCGGCTGCCGCAGTTGTCGCGTTCCGGGAAATTCCGAAGAAGCCCGCCTTGACCATCAAGGGTATGATGGACAGTGTCAAGAACGAGGAGAACCAGGAACTCCAGAAACGATCCGCCGCCGCAGTCGCTATCCTCGTCGACCATGTTGCCGCTGGTGGCAAGCGCGTTATTGTCGAAAAAGTTGTCGGAAACCTTGTCAAGTTCTGTTGCATGGAGACGGCCGAGACTCCGGAGTTCCATGTCAATGCCGATGTGGAAGTTGGCATCTTGTCGCTCAAGAAAGAAGAGGATATCAGAGACCATCCGGATGCGGCCAAGTTTGAGAGGGAGGCCAAGGCAGCTCGCAGCACGAGGCGTGGTGCAAAGGAGGCCCTGGAGCAAATGGTGTCCAACTTTGGCAGCCAGCTGTTTGAGAGAATTCCGATTCTGCGCTTCCTTATCGAAGAGCCGATCAAGCTGGCGTTCACTAACGATGAGCTGCCAAGTGACATTACAAGCCCCGACAACGTTCTGGGCCAAGAAGTTGTCGATGGCCTCTCGACCCTACGAGCTCTGGTTGGCAAATTCCACCCTGACTTGCACACATTCGTTCTGGACCTCCTACCGCTCATCGCAAAGGCACTGCAGTCCAGGCTTTCGGTACTTCGCTATGCGGCTGCGAAGTGCTTCGCCACAATCTGCAGCGTCATGACCGTCCAAGGCATCACGATGCTTGTCGAGAAAGTCCTGCCAACCATCAACAATCCGGTCGATGTTCACTACCGGCAGGGAGCCATCGAATGCATATACCATCTCATCCATGTCATGGAAGATGGCATCCTGCCCTACGTCATTTTCCTCATCGTTCCTGTCCTGGGCCGCATGAGCGACTCCGACAACGACGTTCGCCTGATTGCGACAACCACCTTCGCGACGCTCGTCAAGCTTGTGCCTCTCGAAGCAGGTATTCCTGACCCGCCAGGCCTCTCGGAAGATCTTCTGAAAGGCAGGGATCGTGAGCGAAAGTTCATTGCCCAAATGCTGGACGCGAAGAAGGTCGAACCTTTCGACATTCCGGTCGCGATCAAAGCCGAGCTCCGTTCCTATCAGCAAGATGGTGTCAACTGGCTTGCCTTCCTCAACCGTTACCACCTGCACGGCATTCTTTGCGACGACATGGGTCTTGGAAAGACTCTGCAGACAATCTGCATCGTGGCTAGTGACCACCACAATCGTGCTGAGGAGTACAAGAAAACCGAATCGCCTGATGTTCGCCCCCTGCCTTCTCTGATCGTCTGTCCGCCTACGCTGTCTGGTCACTGGCAACAAGAGATTCGCACATACGCTCCATTCCTGAACCCTGTGGCATATGTTGGACCACCTACAGAGCGTGCCAAGGTACGCGCCCAACTCGCAGAAGCCGATATTGTCATCACTTCGTACGACATTTGCCGAAATGATATCGAAGTATTGGCGCCTCTGAACTGGAATTACTGCGTTCTCGACGAAGGCCATCTGATCAAGAACAGCAAGACAAAGACTACATTTGCTGTCAAGCGCCTCATCTCCAACCACCGTCTCATCCTTACGGGTACTCCCATTCAGAATAATGTCCTTGAGCTTTGGTCGTTGTTCGACTTCCTCATGCCTGGTTTCCTTGGCAGCGAGAAGATCTTCCAAGATCGTTTCGCTAAGCCAATTGCCGCTTCACGCTTCTCCAAGTCATCTTCCAAGGAGCAAGAAGCCGGTGCTTTGGCTATCGAGGCTCTGCACAAGCAAGTCCTACCATTCTTGTTGCGTCGTTTGAAGGAAGAAGTCTTGGACGACCTTCCACCCAAGATCCTGCAGAACTACTATTGCGACTTGTCCGACCTGCAGCGCAAGCTCTTTGAGGATTTCACAAAGAAGGAGGGCAAGACGATTGCGGAAAAGGCTACGAGCAGTGACAAGGACAGCAAGCAGCACATCTTCCAGGCCCTTCAGTACATGCGCAAATTGTGCAATTCACCAGCGCTTGTCATGAAGCCCGAGCACAAGCAGTACCAAGGCATCCAGGATTACCTCTCTAAGAGCGGCAGCAGACTCAGCGACCCGGCGCATGCGCCTAAGCTCACAGCTCTGCGGGACTTACTACTTGACTGCGGTATCGGCGCTTCACCGCCCGACGGTGCAGACCATGGCGAAATCCCTGCGGCGTCCGAGGCCGTTTCTCCTCACCGTGCCCTCATCTTCTGCCAGATGAAAGAGATGTTGGACATGGTGCAGGACACCGTGCTCAAGAAGATGTTGCCTTCTGTTCAGTTCATGCGCCTCGATGGAGGCGTCGAAGCGAGCCGCCGCCAGGAAATCGTCAACAAGTTCAACTCGGATCCTAGCTACGATGTCTTGCTGCTCACCACCAGCGTCGGTGGTCTGGGTCTCAACTTGACGGGTGCGGACACGGTCATTTTCGTAGAGCACGACTGGAACCCGCAGAAGGACATGCAGGCCATGGACCGCGCTCACCGCATCGGCCAGAAGAAGGTCGTCAATGTATACCGCATCGTCACGCGCGGCACGCTCGAGGAGAAGATTCTAAGCCTTCAGCGCTTCAAGATAGACGTCGCCAGCACCGTGGTCAATCAACAAAACGCCGGTCTAGGCACGATGGAAACAGACCAGATCCTCGACCTATTCAATTTATCGACAGATGGTGCAGACATGGCCAATCCGGGTGGCGCCAACAACGATACCATCCATGAAGATGACGCCGTCGACGCAACTGGAGAGGTAAGAGAGAAGGGCAAGAAGGGCTTCCTCGACGAGCTGGGAGAGCTCTGGGATGAGCGCCAGTACCAGGAGGAGTTCGATCTGGACAACTTCCTGGCAACAATGAAGGGCTAAGCACAAGCCTGGCAGACAATCATACAGAGAGGAGTTCTGTCTTGTTGGAGAGGTTGTATGATTACGTGGTATTGGGAAGGGCTTTTGTTATGATATGGACTGCGTGGCTAGACTTTTCGGGGGATATTGCCTGGCTTGCTCACCGGTTGTTTATCATTTCTTCAATGGTTTGGGGGTACTTGGGCATCTGGTACGAAGTCCGACGAACCACAGCGGATGCGTGGCGGGGAGGCCATTGCATGTTCGTCTTTTTCCTTTTTCTTTATGAGCATCATTGACAGGGTTGAAGGATCATCCCGGACCCTCTCCCCTTCACAAAGGAGTATTTACGGATCAAAGGGGTGATGACGGGGCATAGGGAAAGCGGGAGGCAGTGGCAGGGAAGAATAGCGAGGCATTCGATCATCTTCATCATTTCACGTGCGCGACAAGACAAAAAATGGGAAACGGGAAATACAGGGTTGCGAGGTAGGGCAGCATCCAGCAAGCATTGAGAATAGGTAGTTTTTTTTTTTTTTCGATCGTTCGATTTTCTTCGGGCACAACCAGCCTCGCGAAGATCGGGCAAGTGTATAACAAACGACTTTGGCTTCGATTCTCGTACTGCCCTCGGAATGCCCACGTACCTGATCGTGTAATTGCTTGATGTCTGGTGCATTGCCGCCATAACTGTGGTATACCCTCCGAGATGCCTGCCCGTAGAATGAATGCTCTCGGAGGATGGAAACAATCGGAACTTGAAAGATGTAACGACAGTCTTCAAAGGCGTTCAGCTGTGGTGAGGCGACTGCCATGAGTCAGTACAGCTAATCTCACCTGTCATCGGTATATAATCCCGAAGTGAGCATGAGCGGGCTTGCGCTGAGGAGCTTGTCATTCATCTAGTCTGCGCGCGCTTTCAGACGGTAGGATCCAAGGTGGTGGGTCGCTTTGGTAAAGTGCAGAGCACAGACATCCGCAAGTTGCATTGAGATCACACCCTGCTAATATCTCTCCTTTCTGTCTTTGAGGTTAGAGGCAGGAACCGTCGTTGTCCATTCTGATGTAGACTAAGGCGACGTGTATGAACGATGATCGATCAGCTGCGTTGGTCGTGGATTTATGCGTCCCGGAAGGCGCTTTGGGAAGCTTAGTAGATAGACCGGCTGATTGCCAATGACTACGAAGTGTTCACACTTGGTGTACGATGCGCAGAGGTCGTTCGGTGGAGATAGTGTCATGGGAACCACATTGGTAAACCTCCAAAATGACAGTATCATGCCTGGTAAGCAACGTCCGGAAATCGTTGTCGAATGGTAAGATGGAACGAGTACCCATACTTGGATGATGCAATTTCTCGGCCAAAAACATTCCATATACCCGGGAAGGTCGCTCATTCCTCGAGCGGTCCGTAAGTGGGGAACGTGTGCCGTTCGGATCTTCACAAATTTCGCCGAAGACTACTGCCAACATGAAGAAAAGACCCCGGAAAGCTGCTAATTCCATCAGCAGCAGAAGTATCACACAGAAGTTGGAGAGAGAACATAGAAATCACTGAAAACAACGAGAAGGCAAAACACAACTTTGCAAAGGTCTCATACATTGCCTGTCTGTCCACTTTTTTGATTGAATACACATCGCACAGCTCCTCACCCAGGAGAAGACGAGCTCTCGATGTCCATCATGATTGCAATATTGGAAAAAGCTGGATGTAATGCCCAGAAGCCTGAAGAAAGCCTAGCACAGTAGTAAATCCAGTTTCAGTCCGGTTCGATCGTTTTGGATCAAAGAGCCGAATGTTAAAGTCATCGACTCCTTTATGCGCCCAGGCTGGGGAAGGCGCTGGAGTCGTTGATGTTGACGCGGGTGCCGGCACCGCCACGGGGAGCACCGCCACGCTCACCACCGCGGCCGCCACGGCCACCACGGCCACGACCCTCACCGCGGAAGCCACCCTCGCGAGGACCACCACGGCCTCCGCGAGGGCCGCCACGGCCGCCACGGAAACCACCGCGCTCATCGCCACGGCCATAGATGTCGCCGAGGTCGAGCTGGGCCTTCTCCTTCTTGCCCCTGTCACGGGCCTTCTTGCCACCGTCGCCGGCAAAGTAAGCCTCCTCCTCAGCACGTTCGATGGCCTTGCCCTCAGGGAACTTCTTGCTGGCACCCTCGTTGGGCTTGCGGATCTCGACGTTGGCGCCGAGAGCAGCCTTCTTCTCCAGGATCTCAGCGAGGTAGTCGTCGTAGCTCTTGACCTTGTCCTCCTCAGCGGCGGCCTCGGCTTCCGCCTGAGCGGCCTCGTCAGCGGCAGCGTCCTCCTCCTGCTTAGCAATGGCGTCGCCAGCGATCTCGTCGGCGAGCTCCTTGTTGCCGTCCTCACCACCCCAGCCCTGCTGGACCTGCTTAGGGGTATCGCTGCAATCAGTTAGACCTACTTTCCGTGCATTCAGTCAGATGATTGAGTTCTTACGAGACACCAGTGCGGCCGTGGCGGTCGTCACGGCGGGGGCCGCCCCTGCCGCCGCGTCCACCGCGCTCACCACCTAGCTCAAGTTAGCTGTGAAACACTAAGCGTCATGTGCGCAATTTACCTCTCAGACGGTTGGAGTGGCGATCCTGGCGGAGGCCGTCGTCGGTCGGCTTGCCACGGTTGTTGGAGCTGCCGGCGGTGCGGTCGCGGAAAGCTGCGGGGTACGCGTCAGCCGCCGTTCATGCCAATTGGGTAAGTCCATCGCCCGCGATCTCTGTACAAAAACCAGAGGCCGGGCTGTAGTATTCTTACCTCCCTCGTTGCCAGAAAACTGCTGGCGACCACCGCGGGCGCCGGTGGCCGGAGCGGGCTTGAGCGGGGCGTCGCTGCCAGCATTGCGCTTGCCGGTGCGGGCAGCGGGCTTGTCAATGGCCTTGGTGGGCGGCTCGGGTTGCCTCCTTTCGGGGTCGAGCTCCGGGTCGTTGCCTGGCAAAAATTGTGAGATGAAAGCTACGGACGCGTTTGCGGGGTCGCAGGTGAGTTACCCAGGAGCTCGTAGAGGTTCTGCGGACGGGTCGAAGTTAGCAAAACTGGGCATTGAACGGCGCAAAAGACGCGGGGCAAAAAGTGCGAGCAGCGTGCGGATGCAGCGATGGCGGAACTGACCTTGGATGCGATGCTGCCTGACGCCATGGCGATGGAAGAAAGCGCCTTTCGCGCTTGTCCTTCTAGGAACGCACTCTGGTCGGGAGCAGGTGAAGCTTGCGAGAGTCGGATCCCGGAACAAGAGGACCTGGACTCTCTGTGTGATGTCGCGACTGCGAGGACGTTGGTGCGCGGTCGAGGACGATGGGTGGTGTCGTCGGCCGGGACGTGGTTGGACGTTGACGAAATTATCTCATTGTGGTCGGGCCAAGCCTAAGCGAGCGGGAACAAGACGCCAGACCAGACACCAGACGGACGACGCAGCATCGCCGCACCCCGCCAATTTTATCATAACACGCACTTCACGGCTTGCACAGCACTTGTTTGGACGACAATGGATTGGTCGCACCGCCACCAGCCGCCCGGCGCGTGCTGGCGGCTGGTTCTGGAAAATAGCTACGTATGTACACCGGGGCGAGCCGGCGCATCAAGGCCGATCCTATGCGATGGATCGATGGATCCAAGACACCTGCGCCGCTGCGCCGTGTACAACTGCTCGTCTGACTGCCCCCCTCTCCGCTGACTGTACCCTCTTGCCCACCGGCCCATCTCGAGACGCCTCTCTGCCCAATGTTTCCACGGAACCTGGTCCGCCCTACCAAACGCCCGCTAATTACAAAATGGTACTTTTATGTTCAAAACGTAACCCGTCAGATCGTGCATCCGAAGTGAAGAGCATTCCCAATGCTGTACATTCAACCCGTCTGGTAGGAGAACTGGGTCGGGAAGTGCATGCTGGCCGAGAGCCCGAATGGGTCGGCATCGAGAATCGGGTCGTAAGGGTCGAAGCCGTGGTTCATGTTGCCCGACATGGCATAGCCACTCTGCGCATCTGCTGGCTGCAGTGCTGCTGGTGACGTGTACTGGTCTTGGCCCTGGAACTGCTGTGGCGCAATGTGCCCGGACCCTGGTGGCGGGAGCTGCGGTGTGCTCTGCGGCTGCATGTTCGGCGGGAACTGCGGCGGGTACGGCGCGGTGGAGGCGGAGTGTTCGCTGGGGTCTCGGTCGTCGATCATGTCGGCTTGCGCATCGTATTCCTGTTCTGTACGCACGAGGTCAATCTAGGACGAACAGAGCTCTATGCATAAATATACGCAAAAGGGGGCGGGTCAGCTTGCCGAGTTGATCCATGTGGCTCTGGAACGGTGACGGGTAGAAGGCGGACGGGCCGTTGCCATTCCCCGCCAGAGCGTTCCCTCCTGCACTGTTGATGGACGATGCGTTGGGCAAGCCGCTGGGTGCGGTGAATTGCGTGTTCAAAGACGACGAGCGTTGGGGCGGAAGCGGGTTGTACTGTGACCTAGCGGGCTGTGGACGTATCTGCTGCTGCTGCTGCTGCTGTGGTTGTTGTTGTTGTTGTTGTTGCTGCTGCTGCTGCGATTGAGACACTGGACCCATGTTGGGCGAAATAGTTGGGATGAAATTGGGCGACTTCGTCGCGGTAGTCAACGGGGAAGACATGTGAGAAGCTGGAGTAGGCTGTGAATGCGGTGAATGGTTTGGCACTGAACCATCGGGTTGAGCAAGCGGCGAGCCTTGCACGCCCTCAACCTTCTGGGGGAAGCCGACCAACGAGCGACGCGCCTGCTGGTGGCGGTTCATAATGGCCCTCTGCATCGGCGGCTGCACGGCGGATCCTGGGGGCGGCACACGGGTTGGGCCCATGTGTGGGCTGCCCGTCTTTGCACGGAGCTCGGCCTGGACATCAATGCCTGCGGGGTATCAGACTCGGTGTTGCGAGGACAGCACCCGGGTGGGCGTACCTTTCTCCAGCAGGATCCGCTCCAGCAGCGAGTTCTTGTACCTCAGCATCAGACACTCATCTGCGGCACTGCGGTGGTTCTGCTGCAGGGTCTGCAGCGTCTCCTCATGGTGCTTGATAGTACTCTCCAATTGCTTGATGTACTCGGTACGACGCTCGCGGAAGGCAGCCTGGGCCTGGCGATTCCGCTGCTTGCGCTCCTCAGACGTGGCATAGATCTTGCGACGCTTAGTTAGCACCGGTGGGCGAGACATAGCGCGGGGTGCGTTGTATGTGCAGCGTGTAGTGGAGAGCTCACAGGTTTACGGCCACCCTTGCGCTTCTGCTGCTGCTGGGGCTGCTCCTGGGCGCTATATGACTCCGCCTCAGGCTCGGGCGTGGTCGCGATAGAGCTGGCCGAGCCATCCCTCGACGGCTCCTCCGACTTGCCTACTGCGGCAGGCGTATCTTTGGCGGTGGTGTTATCGCCCATCTGCGCCTTGGGCCAGTGAGGCGGCGGAACAGACGCTACAGTCGGGGTGCACGCGCGCTTCTGCGCCGGTTCGGGCGATCCGGGGCGCTTGACGTGAGTCTGTTTGTCGGGGCGTTTGATAATGTTGATAATAGAAAGATAACCTCGCGTTGACGGTGGATGGGCGGGCAAAGTTGGCGTGAGGTAAGACGTTGGGTAATGGAAACAGAGCGGACCAGAGGGGAGCAGCCCGGGGGAATTTCAAAGTCTCTGGAGGCCAAGATGCGACGTCGGAGGCCAGCCCGCAGACTTTTTCACAAGAGCGCCGCCGCCCGCCCTCTTGCGTCGGTCCGCGCGCTGCCCCCCGAGCGCGCCGCCGACCTCAAAGCCCGCCGTCTGCGCTGCGTCGCCTGCCAGACCAGCACGTCCTCGCCGTGGCCTGCCCCTCGACCAGCAGCCCCGAGCCGCCCAATCAGCGCCGCCCAGCCCACGCCCGCGCCGCCCCGCGGCCCCTGTCCACCGCCTGCCACCCCAGCGCCCATTCGTCCGCGGCCCCTCCAGCGCGCTCAGCCCGTCGCCGCGGCCCTGCCCTGCCCGGCCAGCCAGCTGCCTCGCGCCTACCTGCCTGTCCGCCTGCCTGCACCGCTGCCGGCCTGCAGTCGCAGCGCGCCCGGGTGCAGCCTGCGATGCTCGCCACTCAGCGCCCGCGCCGCAGCCCTGGCGCCTGCGCCCCCCAGGATTCCTTTGCTGCTCGCGGCCAAGCGCGCCCGCCGCCCGGCCCCCGACGAGCCGTTTCTCCTCGGAGCTCGCCAGGCCTGCGCGGTGGACCAGCTCCATGCGGCTGATCGTCGCCGACGCGTGCTGCCGGCGAGCGCTCCTCAAGAACTCCTCGTCTGCCCCTCCCGTCGCAGTCCGCCTTTGTCTCCCAGCGCCGCCCGGCAGACCGTCCGGCTGCGAGCGCGCGTTCGACGCGGACAGGCCCGGCTGCTGCACCGCCTGCTCCCTGCGGCGGGCGACCTCTGGCGATGGCTCGGCCTATGCAAGCGGGTCTGCGCTGGCCGCCCGTGACGCCAGCGAACGCCTGCTGGCCATCCCTGACACGGCCTCCGCTGCGCACGTTTTGCATCAGCCTGCCAGTGGCTCGAGTCCGCATGTTTGGTCACCTGCTCTCGGCTGCACCCCGCCCAGCCCGAGAGACTCCAGCAGCTTCGGCTCGTCGAGACGGAGCAGGCTAGCCTGGCGTACAAGCGTCGCCGCCTCAACGCTCCCCCTGATCATTTGGATGCGGAGGCGGTTGAATTATTGGCAGGCGTGGCAGCCAGCATCAGGTGCGCGTGAGCGGTGCGCGTGAGGGAGGAAACGGGGACGGCGCTGCTCTCATTTCCACAGCTCCGCGCGACGTGATCTCCGGCGAGATGAGACTTGGAGCGGAGAACAGTTCCAGAAATCTGACGTTGTTCAGGCTTCCTCCCCGGAGATGATTGCCTCAACCACAGGTCGCGGCGTTCCCGCCATCTCCAGCGTTTACTATCTTGCGGTTGCGTTGCGAGCCGCAAGCCCGGTTCCTGGACCCCGGTTGCAGCTCAGCCGCAACAAGTGCTCTGCAGTGCTGTGATAGGACTTTGGCATGTTGCATGCGTGCTGACTTCACTGCAGGCCTTCGTTATCCCAGCACCGTGACTCGCATACTCGACTGTGGTTCTCGCTCCGCGCGACGTCCTTGTGTTCTGGACGCGTACGCCGCTTGACATGATATGCGTGGCGCCTGTGCTTCACAGAGCGATTGTGTCCTTATCCGCCAATAATCGTACATGGACTGTTCGGCACGTGCAGGAAGAGTGTTGATTAGCTCGATTCGACCGATGAACTCCGAGACAGCCTTTGAAACGCACAAAGATCTGCGTGGGACGCAGATAAGCTGCAGCATGGGCTTGCGGGCTTGTTGAATTTTCCACCTGGAGGCCTCGAAAGCAACGGCGGCCTCGCACCATGACACTGACGTAGAGATTCGCGAGCAAAAAGGGCCCGAAAGTTGCGTCCTTCAACGGTCATCACAATATTCCGATTGCTCTATCTGTACATCCGCCCTGGGATCCACTCTTGCAAATTTCCGGAGACCACCCATTCTTAGTTGACCTAAGCCGAAGGAAACGCCGATGCTGGTTCTAAGCCATCACATCCCGTGTGGTCTCAAGCAAGCCTCCGGTACAGATCTTTGGAAACCGCTGAAGAAGCCTTCCGCAATGCGAGTCCTGGGGTGGATAGTGGCTGAGTAGAAACCAATGGAAATGTACATCTGCAGCTGTGTGTTTGGCTTTTGACCTCGCTTGGCAAGCTTGTCTCTCTGCTGTGGAAAGAGCGTTGGTCAATTCGCCTCACTGCTCGACTTTCGCCGTCGTCGTCATGGCTGCCGTTCCAACGAGAACGCTCTTGCGGCAGGAACGACGGCCCTCAGATCTCGCGCTCGATCGATCTAACCCGCCCTGCAGGTTAACATTCTGTCTCACAGCATTCACCTTCACCGGCACGAGTTTGCGGTCCAGAAATATGAAGCATACCACTTAAGCGCGTCGCGAGTTTCTCGATGCACCCAGTAACCACCTCGCTCCCGCCCCGCCTGGTGCCCGCAACGTCTAATGCCTGCTTTAGTTGAGATCGCATCCTCTCGTTCCGGGCGTCGACTTCGGCACATCTGGCCCTCCCACAAGCAGGCTTCATGGTACATGGCTCGCGACGCTATGGCATTGGGAGCGGAGTGCTGAAGATTGCAGAACCAGGACAGCCACCCCCCGAAAAGGGTCCTCCACGCCCACCAAAGATCCGTCCTCAGCCCTCATACTCAGCGCTGCCAAAACCTGCAGCCCACGCTCGAACTCGCTCAGCGCATGGCCAGGAAGTGTCTGCGCCGAAGAACCCTGCGCCACAAATGACCCAGGCACCTGCGTGGTCAACTTCGGGAGTACCGCCGTGGTCGACTCTGACACGTCCGCTCTCTGACATCCGCGAACTCACCGAGCCAAGCCTACTAGAGCTGACAAACCGCAAACCATTGCCACGTGAACATTCCGGATCCGGAGTGAAGCGCAAATGTTCGTTGACAAGGAAAGGTTCTTTGCTGTCTCGAAAGGGTTCCCTCACTCGCAGACCATCCAACAGGGGTGTTCCGTCACCCGCAGGAAGCCAGCATTCGGAGCACCGCCGTGGCCGTCCATCACCGTTCAGGACGCCAGGCAGCGACCGTTCAAGTGTTTACAGTATACCTATCGCAAACGTGCCACCCAGGTCTTCGTCTCGCACACGCGAGAACCGAATGATTCCTGCATCGCGTGGCCCATTTTTGCCGCCACCTGCTCCGCGCGGTCTTGGATACACGATACCCAATAGAGGGCTTTCAAAATCACCAGTCCGTGAAGTGGCTGCACGACTAAATCCAGTCTCTTCAGACGTTGTGCAAAGGATAGCCTCAAGAACGTTTGCGAGAGACCCTTCCAATGAGATGCTTGAGTTTCCAACACATCGCCACCCTCGTGTTTCAGTCGATATCCAGCTCGGAGCACCCCTATTCGTGGGAGGAGGCAGCCTCGAAGGCAACATCCGCATTACGATTGAAGACGCGGAGCGCCAGCGACACAAGCGGGCCTTGGCCATTGCAAGGATATCCGTTGATCTTCTGGGAGTCGAAGAGATGTGGAACGCAAAGAGGGACATCTTCATGAATCTGGCGACGGAACTGATTGATTCCGAGAACCCGCCGCCCGAAAACATGGTGGACTCCGTGAAGCAGCTCTCCCCGCTTGATCCGTACTGGCTGTTGAACCCATCTGTCACAACGATGCCATTCAGCATCAGCTTACCATTGGACGTGGGACCGCCGCCTTTTCAATCAAAGCTCGCCCGAATCCGCTACGTGCTCTGTTGTACGCTTCTTGTACGGGACAAAGGTGTTCAATACTTGGTCCGCACGTCGCAGGAAGTATCGGTGCTCTCCGTCTACGATCGTAAGTCTCTTATGAGCTACGGAATTGTGCAAGTACTGAACGCCACATAGCGGAGAAGGCCCTGATGTCGCTTCCAAGTCCACTAACGGCGGCGGATGAGTACACACGGCCGAGAGAATCGATCATAGAAGTGATAAGAGTCACAGCCGGCCTTCACCGACAAGTGTGGGTAAGCGGCACGTGCATCTTTGTCGATGTGCATATTGCGAACAACAGCCGGAAGACAATCAAAAGGCTTGAGCTGCAACTGGAAAGAAACATATTGTGTTATAAACACGTGGGTCTTCCTGTGCGCGGAAACAAGTTTTCTTGCTAACAGATTTGGAAGACCGCGGCGTCGACAATGGAGAAATCTGCCGGTCAAGCTCGGATCTTTGACAACAATGAACGCACTGTATTCGCCAAAACTTCTATCAAGCAGGGAATGCACGGCTGGTCTGGAGTTGCAGCCCACACGACCGTCACGAGAACCTGTGATTTGGAGCTTCCCCGTGGGCACGCGACAGTGAAGTGTGGTAAGTCATTGACAATTCCGATTATGTCTCAGCACTTATCATTTGCAGGTAAGTTCTTCGAAGTCCGGTACTTCCTCAATATCGTAGTCAGCAGCACCCACAGGTAAGGAGATATGTCCATGCGAAAAATTGAGCATACTGACATACTTCAGCAAACTCGTTACCGTCCAGCTTCCTATTGTCCTGATACATATGGTGGGCCCATTCAGATTCATGATCCAGAAGTTGGCAAGTCTGACAATTGGCAGAACTCCCTCGATGTTGTTCCAAACTCCGTGGCCCAAGTCGCCGCCGCCATAGAAGAAAAACGAGGAAACGATCCCAACTCTCGTGCCCGAACTCTCACCCGACGACCGTCACGATCCGTACAAGGCCGTGCATTTGCAGCACCTCGCATGCAATCTCTTGATCGCATGCGTTCTGAAGCGGATGATCTACGAGAGCTCGGCCACATGCTCGAGCGCTCACCACGCAAATATAAACCAGCAACTAAACTGACTACAACAAACCATGCCGACGGCAGCACATCAATCAAGAGAGAGCACGTCATCCGCCGTGTCCAGAGTGCTACACCAAAACTTACCAGCAGGCGCGTTGGCAGAAAGTACAGCTCCGACAATATCGGTCTCAACAGCGCCGTCGGGCTGGGCTACGGCTACCACAGTAACCACGACTTGGTCGGCAGTAGCGACTGCCGCGAGAACGATAACCCACTCGCCCTGCCCCATCACCGCCGCCACGCCTCGAGCTCCGGCTATGAGACACCGCCCAACGGCAACCGCCAGGGTCGCTTCATGGAAACAGGCAGTGTCGAGAGCATGAAGCACCGCCTCCGCCACGTGCGCTCCAACGAGACGAACCGCAGCCTCCACACCGAACGCTCCTCGTCCGCCACCCACGGCTACCATCCGCCCCTGGGCCTCCAACAAGCCCCGCAACTCCATCTCCCTCCTCCCCGCTCCCACTCTCGCACTGGCAGCGGCACCTCGTCCTCGGCCGCACCCCCGCCACCATCCTTCCCTCCACCACCCCCTCCACTCGGCTTCCGCGAAGCGGAGGTGATGGGACCTATCGGCGACGAGGTCGTCGACCTTGGCACAGGCGGCTCTGGTGGCGCGTACCCGGGTACCAGCGGCTCCGCATTCGGCGGCATGGGTTCGGGCGCCGCGAGCTTCAAGGCTAGGCTGGACGCTGCACGGGACCGGCAGTGGCGGTCCCAGGGCGTGGGCGGGCATCACCTGGGTAGTGGTGGTGGGTACGGGCATGGACACGGGCAGCACGGTGGTGGGAATAGAGGGGCTGCAGCGGCGGGGGCGGCGAAGAGGGCGAAGGAGGGGTGGAGGGGGTTGCCGGAGAGGGGCTTGGAGTGGATCATGGGAGATCGGGAGGAGAGGGAGAAGGAGAAGGAGAAGGAGAGGAGGAGGGCGATGGATAATTGGATCTGAATGGGGGGTGGGAGCTTATTGCAGGTCTTTTCCCTTTCGGGTTGGTTGCAAAGGGGTGGGTTTTATTGGTTGCACGATACCATGGGAAAGCGTTTCTTGAGGTCGGCGGGAGTTGGGTATGGGTAGGATGATGGTGTGGGGTCGTATTGGCGGGGCGAAGGGGTGTTGGCGCGTCTTCCTTGTTTGGGGCTTTATATTCTCTTTCCTTGGGTATCAGTTCCGGGCGGTATTGAATCGGATATGTTTGTGGGAGGATGATGGTCTTCCTTCGGTATGCTTATATCTATGGAAATTCAAACTACACGCCGGATGCGTATTAGGCTGGTTTTGTTTGAAGGATTGATGCACCGGGCGTTCACTGCGCAATACCGTTTTCCGCTTTCCTCTTCTCTTGAGAGATCGAGCCAACGAAGTGGATGTGACTGATGGCAACAAAGAATGTATTCCCAGAATTCAACCGCATTTCATGAGAGCGTATGTACAAGAGCAGATCTAAGTTCGGGACATTCTCTCCTCCTTGAATGGCGCCACATGTGATGTCGAAGCGTTCATCCGAATAGACAAGCAAAGCAAGGAAAACTATTGTGTAGAACCTTTGAACGTGGGGCGAGAAGGAGTGTCCCAGATTTCACTAACAAAAGCCCAAGTAGAAATCCTTTCAATTCTCTTGGATTCTCTACAGTTGAGTCATTGGGAAACCATCAATCAGATGTAAATTTCAACACTATGGGAGTGTTGGATTAGGGCTCCAGTGATATAATTGCCCTGGCCGGGTGGCCACGGAAAATAGGCTTTGCTGCCGCAATGAGACCGTCATACTCGAGAAAAGACGTGTGCGTAAGCACTGAGTGTTGCTTAAGAGAGCGGTGTAGGCGTGCTACAGCGCAGGGTTTGTAATCTTACTACAGATACGGGAGCAAATCTCTTGGTGAAGATCCGCTGATGGAGTTTCGTATATCGCCACCGTAGCTCAACGCCACTGTGCCACCAACGCGAAGCTTACTCACTCTAAATTCGAAGAGCGACGGTAGCATCCTCAGCCGGATCTTCGGTCTCGCCGAGCTTACACACGGCCCGCATGAATAGCGGCGTCGGCGTGGCCACGACGTCGACGCGATTGGCTGCTTACGTGAAGAGTGTCGATTGGTCGAGTTGACGAACTGCTTTTTTAGTGTTATGCACGCAGAATTGAAAACGACAAGGTCAGCTCCGAGATGTATGCATCTCCGATGAAAATTTTTGAGCGAGAAGTCTAGACGTGGCTGCGGTGTTTCTGATTCGCAGAATTGGTGAGGCTACAGAGAAAGGCTTTGTTTTTCTGCCGTCGAGTGTGGTTTTGCTTGATGAAGAAAAGGCGTCTTGGATCATGACTTAGCGTGCACATATTAAGACAGCAGAACTGGCGCGGGGGAGGGCCATCTTCGATGCAGGCGTGAAGGAACAGGCGCTTGCAGACACTGACCGGAATGCGAGGAGGGAAGATACTTTGTTCTTGCATTTCGCATCTGCAAGGAAATCATGCGTGCAATACTTTCTACTGTGGATTCAAAACTCTGTTGCGAGCACCGCAGTTGGACTGAGGGACCGGTGTGATTTCAACTTGAAAAAGGAAGCCATTGCCGTTGGCAGCACTGCTGGACAACTCTTTAGCGGCCACGATTACTTGACCTACAGGTGTACAACACTCAACAATTCCCTCACACCACACTTTCTTTTCCAGACAGAACTGCAATACTAATCATCAGCATAATGAATCCTGCTTTCCGTGACCCTCCTGATTCCAGGACGAGGCAAATCAGATCCTGCTCGATGGCTTAACCCCCTTTACTCCAATTATTTCCGCCATCAATGCCGTCGTCCTACTGCCCGACGTGACAGGCTAACTCCATGCCTAATGCCAACGGACTAGTCAGTGAACCGTAGACACAGCTCTGATTCTGCCCTGCCAGCATATAGCCAAGGTCCCTGACGAACGCAGCCGCCCGTGCCGAACCTGCCGAGGGAAGAAGAGAACATGGCCAAACCCTACCTGACACCACCTGCACACCACACCAACCCACGAACCCGAGACCGCAATCCGCCTCGCCCCAACAACGGGAGATGCGGTGAGCGATCCGCGACCGATTCGGCTTCAAGTTTAAAACGGCCGCACCGCGTCGCCGGGATCGAATCACAGCAGGCTGCGGAACGGGGGTCTTCCAGGAACCTCTGGAACGCATGTTGCGTCATGCCGGTGAGCATTTCCTCGCGGGCCCGGCCGACGCGTGTTTTCATTGTCTCTCCAAGCTTTCGATGTTTTTTTCCCCCTTCTTCCTCGCGTCCGCATATCTTTCTTTTCCCTATTTAAACTTCCGTGACAACCCGCGTAAGCTTGACTTCATCAGGAATGGTGAGGCGCAGATGCTCCGCGGCGGAATTCAAACCCTTGCGAGCCAGAGCGGCTGACTCTTTCCCCAAGATTTTGCCCCAACTTTTTTGCCTCCGTGACAGGGGATTTTCTTGTGGGGTAATTCTTGCCATTTCTTGGTCATGAGTCATTGTGCATTTGGGAAAAGAGGACGTGAAGAGTCAATGAAGTCGCGGCGCGAGAGACAGGGGCAAGGATATGAAATTCTATCAATCTGGGAGAATAAAGTGACATGTCGAGGGTGGTGGATCGTCATTAAGTGATTCATGAATTTGTGGTTCAACTATAGTGTTTAGTTCCCTGCAGCGAGGGCCTGCTAAAATTCCAACTCACCACTCGCGGATACTTCCATCGGGGCCGTAGAACTCCCCGTTCGGCCACGGTGTCGATGTCTGCGCGACCTTGCGAACAAGCTCTTCGTTAATCTCAATACCCAGACCGGGCCCGCTGGGCGCATCAACGAAGCCGTCTTTGACGGTGAAGATACTGGCGTCAACGACGTAGCTGTGGATGTCGAAATCACCCGCCTCCGTGTTGTAATGGATGCCTTGCGACATTTCCTGGATCACGTGGTTGGGGGTGGTGACTCCAATTTGCAGACAGGCTGCGAGAGCAATCGGACCAAGAGGACAGTGCGGTGCTATTGCCACTATTTTTGATCGGGTGAGCATGTGGCGGTGAGAAGGGGCTGTTTTCGATGTACTCACCATCATACGCCTCCGCCATTGCGGCGATCCTTCTGATTTCGGAGATGCCGCCACAGTGGGAAACGTCCGGCTGCAATACATCCACGGATGCATCTATCGAGCCTCAGCCTTAATTCTGCTCCCCCGCAGCCATGTGATCACTTACCCTGCAAGAAACGCTTGACGTCCCATCGGCTGAAAAGCCGTTCTCCAAGGGCAATGGGACATGTCGTCAGCTCCGAAATTTGCTTGACGCCCTCCGGATGCTCTGATAGGAGAGGTTCCTCGATAAACAGCGGATGATGAGGCTCCAGGGCCTTGGCGAGCTGCTTCGCCATGGGTTTGTGCACCCGTCCGTGGAAGTCCATGGCGGCGTCCATGCCGAGTGCCTTCACCGTCTTGAGACGCTCAACGGCAGACTCCAGCACGCTGGGGGAGTCAAGCCAGTTCATGTCCTCGGTGGCGTTCATCTTGACCGCCTTGAAACCTTGGGCTTTGCGAACTTTTGCGGCAGTCTCGACGTCGCCGGGCCTGTTGCCGCCAATCCAGGCGTACACGGAGACCTTATTGCGGACCTTGCCTCCGAGCAGCTGATGGATGGGCTGACCAAGTCTGCGGCCTTTCAGATCCCACAGTGCAATATCAACCCCAGAGAGTGCACTCATGAAGACGGGGCCACCTCTGTAGAAGCCTGGTTCCTGGTCAATTGCGGTCCAACATCAGCTACTGGCCACGTACCAAGACGCCATATTAACTGCCAGATGTGCTCAATGTCATCGGCATCGAGGCCGAGGACGCGTGTCTTGAACTCATTCAGCGTCCCCTCAATGGCCTCGGTGTGGCTGCAAGATTGGTGAGCTCCTGTGTTTGTGGTGGGCTGCACGTGGAGGTGGTTGCACGTACCCCTCCAGTGTTGCTTCTCCCCAGCCAAAGTTGCCGGCATCGTCAGTGATCTTGACGAACAGCCACCGCGGAACAACGCGAAAGTACTCTAGATTCTTGATGGGAGCCATGGTTCAATTCCTGCAGATGGTGGGCTTTGCGGTGGTGTCGACGTGGGGTTCACGAGGTGCTGAAGTCGTTTGCGCAGCGTCGGCAGGCCGCTGCTCGAGCTGCAAGAGCTCACGGACTCCCGGCATCGGTACGAGAGCAGCAACTCGACTCCACAGCGTCTCCGGATAAATTTCCGTCGCGGTCGCGCGTTGGGGAGACATGGCGGGGAAAACGGCAGCTAAGGGCGCGGGGCGGCGTTTGCGCGCGACGTCCGCGCCGACGCTCCAGCCTGCCAGTTGCCGACGCGGTGACGCAGTGACGCCTGCCTGCGGAACCCTTCTCTCTGCGCAACAAGCAGCCTCACCACCAGCGCTCACTCTCTCGCCGCGCCCGGTATCTCAGTCCTACGTATTCTTACCGCGCGGGCAGGTCGCGTGCTCCTGCGATGACTTCAGAACGCAGACTCCGCAGGACGCGCTTCGTCTGCATCTCCGACACGCACAACCAGACGCCCAAGCTGCCCGCGGGAGACGTGCTCATCCATGCGGGAGACCTCACTAATCAAGGCAGCATCGCAGAGCTTCGCAAGACGGTCGCGTGGCTTGAGAAGGCCGACTTTGAGGCTAAGCTTGTGGTCGCTGGTACCGGTCCGCTCTCCCGTCTGCAAGACATCTGCTAACTTGGGACGCCTTGCAGGAAACCACGACGTTACCCTAGACCACCAGTTCTACGTGCAGCACGGCGCTGACTTCCACAACCAGCGTCCTCAAGATCCTACCGAGTGCATCGAGCTCCTGAAGTCGTCACCAACCGTAACCTACCTCCAGCACGAAGCCCGCACCATACAGTTGAAGAGCCCTACCGGCCCTTGCACCTATTTCAATGTCTTTGGCAGTCCCTACTCCCCCGAATGCGGCAGATGGGCCTTCCAATACACTCGTGAAGATGGACATCAGCTATGGGACGAGATCCCGTTGGATACCGATGTGCTGATCACCCATGCTTCCCCGCAATTCCACTGTGATACATCTTCCAAGGGCCTTGCAGATGGCTGCAAAGCGTTGCGCGAGGCTCTGTGGGCAATCAGGCCGCCGCTGCATGTGTGCGGGCATCGGCATGAAGGTAGAGGATCAGAGCGCGTCCGCTGGAAGATCGACCTGCCAATGGTTAGCCTTCTGGAAGACCGGACGGACATTTGGAAGGATCCTGGGGCAGGCTGTAACAAGCAGTCGCTTGTGGACCTCAGCATGAGGGGAGGCAGTCCAATAGACAGTGACTTCGACCACACCGGCAACGTCGTGTCGAACCGTGTGTCGTTCACCTCGTCTTCGACGTCGCCAGTTCAGCAGACAGCCTCACAGCCTGATGTCATGACGCCTGCTTATGCCAACCACTGTTGCCTGTCGCTCTTAAAGCACCTGAGCAGACCGTTCCAGACGTCGCACGCCAACCAGCCTGCTGCGATTGCGACAGCTCAAACGCAACAGGACGAACAGCTCATCTCTCGCTTAGACGGCCGACGGACTGCGGCGCTATCGGGCAGAATGGGCAAACGGGAGACGTGCATCGTAAACGCGGCAATCATGGCACACAGCTACGGTGAGGGCGGTCCGAAGCGCTTCAACAAGCCGATCGTCGTGGACATCGATCTGCCCGTTTGGCCGGCAGAGGTTCACGTAGCACCAGTTTCCCGGGCATGATGTACCGTTCACGCGGCGTGAATTCATCGGCATCACGGTGCGCGCAGCCTCAAAGCGGCTACCCGATGGCTGCTCTCCAGATCGCCAGCAATCATGGAAGTACACGTAAGGAATGGGTCCAGCGGACTCCACGTGCGCCGCAAGCGGCTAGGCCTAACTGCATGGCGGTGCCTCAACCTTATCCATTGGTCTTCTCGAGTGCCCCGCACTGGTGGAGGACTTGGCCTGCCGGTCCAGCTCAGCAGATGATCCTTGAACCCGGCAGGGTCATGGGGGCCGAGCACGGAACGGAACGAGGGGTGCGGATTGAGGCATTTCAGGGAAGACAGCGGTTGTTGGACAGGGCGATCAGTAGGAGATCTTGCCCAGATCCGCCTGGATGAGCCTGGCAGTTGCCGTGCAGCGGCGGAGCGAAAGGCGCCTTCGGGAAGCGCGCAGTGGCCCATGCGAGTGCGCAATAATGCTGCACCCCACGGCCTTGGGATCTGTACGGGACCTGAATGGGCGGCCTGGGAGCGTAGACGCTGGAAGGCTGCCTGTCACACCACATTTCCCGCGCCGACCCCTTGATCAATGAATGCTGCGCGGGCGTGATTCCAGAAGGGTTGGGCACGCGTGCGACCTGAGACCCGGAAGGCGCAGCGAAGACCGCGGCGCGTTGAGGGTGTCAGGCAGGCGGGCGGCGGGAGGCCCGGCTGAGCAACGGGCTGCTCGTTGAGCGTGCTGGGCTGGGGCTGCTGATTGGACGGGTGTTTGCTAACCGCTGCGGCGGCCGTGTGGCCGCGACACCCGCGGCGGGCGCGGGCTGGGGACAGTGATTTGCTGCTTGTCGCCGGATGGGGCAGGGGCGGTCACGATGTGGCCCAGACGGCGCGGCGGCTGGAGAGCGCGGTGGGTGTGGGCAGCGCGCTGGGGCGTGATCGGACGCAGGCGCACGAGGATCTTGCACGCAAACCAAATGACGCCGGCTCGGCTCTGCGCTCGTATGCTACTCAGGTCTGATGTCTGATTGCTGAACCACCCCCCGGCTTGCTGAGCATCAATAAGCACCGGCAGCCGCCCAGTCCCGCTGCCACCCGCCGCTGCCCCAAAGCCCGCAGCCCGCAAGCCCGCAAGCCCGCAAGCCCGCAAGCCTGCGCACACCTCCCGCCACCTCTGCACTGGCACAATTATATCCGCTGGCTGGGCCACCGCGTGCCTGGCGCCTCTAGCCGGTTAGTGTGGAACGCCGTCGTCGCCTGTTGACGTAGCCCGAGCACGTACCTCACCGCTCCGATCCTACGTTCCGGCCGCCTCTGCTAAGCCTCGCCGCTGCTACTCGCTGCGCTGCCTCTGCTCTCGCCCACGACCGCTCCATCCTGCTCACTCTCTCGGCCTAGCACTGCTGCTGCGTGGGCTCCAGTTTCGCCACGTTCCACCCGCGCCGACTCACCCCGACTCGCGTGCCCACTGATTCGCTTTGCCGGCGGATCTCGTGGGGCGACCATCGGCAGGCGCGACTGTCAGGGCACTGGGCACTGGTCTCTCCACGATCTCCTTACGACGCCGGGGCCTCGCCCACACCACTGACCACCTCTCCGCGCCCGCACACTGACGCTGGGCCGTCATCCGCTGCCAGCGTCAACTAATGACCCATTCACAACGCTATTTACCTGCATTCATTCCTTTTCTGTAGCCACTGCTGCACCCGTCAACGCACCGTCCTGCACATCCTTAGGCACTGCACGAGCCCCCTGCCGCCAACCTGGCGACCCTTCTACCACCCGACATCACCCCCCACAGCAATCGAATATGGGATCGCCCTTACCGCCGGATCCCTACGCCGCCCTCGGCATCGCCAAAGATGCAACCTCCGCCGCCATCAAGACTGCATATCGCAAGTTGGCCCTGAAGAGCCACCCTGACAAGTTCCCGGACCCGTCCCAGAAGGCCGAGAAGGCCGCCGAGTTCCACAAGATCCAGCAGGCTTACGAGATCCTTGGCGACGACGACAAGCGGGAACGCTACAACGCCCAGGTGCGCCTCGCTGAGCTGAGGAAAGAGTCTCTGGAGAGACAGCAGGCAAGAGGTAGTGCCACCAAGGCCGAGACACGCCCTGCCGCCGCGAACTACGAAACCAGAGCACCATCCGCCGCCTACGCCACCCGTGGTGCATCGAGATCTTACGAGGAGCCTCGGTCACGAGCTGCCTACGACGATGATGAACGCGAACGCGTCTACGAAGAGCCCCGTCCCAAGCCGCGCACCAGCAAGACGGCCTACGTGTACAGCCGGCGTACCGCATCGCCACCGCCTCGTCGACAGAGCACGTTCAAGATCTTCCTGGGCGCCAATGACCGCCCCAAGGCACGGGATCAGGACAGGAGAAGAGAACGCGCAGAGAAGGTCGTGCCCGCCTACAATGACAGTGATTCTGATGAGCGAATTCGCTACGAGGAGCGGAAGAGAAGAGATCGGCAAGAAGCTCAGCGTCACGCAATGGAAGAGGAGGAGGAGCGACAACGCAATGCAGAGCGTTTTAAGAGACAGGCCGAGGCGGATAGGAGGCGCGCTGAAGAGATGGACAGGGCTGAGCGGGAAGCCTCTCGCAGGTCTTCAAGCCGTCGGCCGGACCCCGCTGATCTTTATGAAAAGTACCTCACCAAAGAGGAAGAGGCCAGGGAACACATTTCAAGACACGCTGCTCGCGGCGCGTCCGCTCCGGCAGACGAGCCGCCAACTCGCCCCGCAGCGACTACCCGCTCAAGTAGTAAGTACTCGCAGGTGCGACCAAAAGAGTCCTCGAAGAATTCCAAACGATCCTCCGAGAAATCGAAGGATTCGCGAATCCTTGGAGGATTCAGGCACGGACGTGGGACACGCGAGAAGGAACGCAAATCAACAAGAGTGGCTGAGCCTGAGTACGATGATGATCGGAGGAGGCCTCTCGAGAAGTCTGACTCTTCTCCTGCTGCGGTGAGGGCGGCAGCAGCTCGAGGTGCACCTGAGCGATCTGTGACTATGGATCCTTACGAAGGCCGCAGAGAAAGAGAAGAGGCCTCACCCCAGCACCCCAGGATGCGCCGCGCAGAAACAATGCCAGCTCAGCCCACAAAGTCCTCGTACCGAGAAGAGGTCAAGCCTAACAGCTCAAAGCCGCGTACCGAACTACCTAGGCACGTAGTACACGACTCGGGATACTCTTCGCCCAGCACTTCGGCGTCAGACAGGGAGACTCAGAAACCAAAGACGAAGACCACTCAGTATCGGTACCCCGAGGCCAACGGCGGTGCCGGAGACGATGACGCCGACGACATTTACAACACTGTGACTGTGGAGCCGCCAAGCAGCAGTGGGCGCGACAGTCACGATACCCGCAAACCCACCAGTCGCTCTCCTGGTCGTGATCGCGGCCGAGGTCGCGATGCTGAGCGCGAAAGTGACGAAAGTGGCCGCGAAAGACCAATGCCTAGCGGCCGGACTATGTCTAGTGCCAACACCACACGCTACCAGTACCCCGTTGAGACTGAGACTCGGAGACCGCACATGGCGCGCGCTATGTCGTCGCAGCAAGTTCCAATGACGCACTCGCCAGTAAGAAATCGTGGCTATGAACGGGAACGCGGTCGCACTCATGTTGCGTCTCCTTCCCGCGACCCCGAACGTGGACACTCTCATGAAGACCGCGATTACGAACGATCCAGCGGTGCGAGATTCTTTGGTGAGATTCCAAAGCACGCTGGTGAGCCGCTGCGTCGCGAAGTTCCGGCTCCTGTCCGCCCGATGATGAGACGCGGCGACAGCTACACGAGGAACGATGTGCGCTACGCGCCCAAAATCAACACGGAGGATATTAGCTACGCCTCCAGGGGTCGCAATCATCGACCTGAGCAAGCATATGCCTTCACCAACGTACAGTTGCCCCGGCCTCCAATGCCCCGTGGGAATACCGTTTATTAACGGCCGATCCATCTGGAGTGGAATGGAAGAATAGAGAAGAGGGATAGTGAATGAAGGGAGTCGTTTGGGTTAGAGGGTGCTGCTCTTTTTCGCTTTGCTCCCGACGCGCAATTCCGATTGCTTTCGACGTGTTTAATGCTCGGGAATTTTTTAACAACACTAAAGGAAGATTCATTGGTGGGATGGGAATAGGACAGTCGAACGATCAGGCGAACAATCAGGCGAACCATTGCAAGGGCAAAGGGATACATCAACGAAGACATGATTTTTTTCGATCAGGGCGGCTGTCGTCAAGCACAGAAACGGCCTGCACGGCGCACGAATTGGAACAGCGACCACGGATTTGGTCGACGAGGAATCAGGCGTCTGGGTGTACTGCTACGCATGCGCGCGCGCATTTGCTTTTTTGCTTTTCGGTCGGATATCTCTACTTTTCGCGCTCTTCTCTCTGGGTCTTCCACTTTTGGAGACGGCTACCTCATTGATGAGCCATGACGCTTCGGAATATCAACTACCTCTACTCGGTACAAACGAACCTCTATACCTTTGTCGCCCCCGGTTCTTAAATCAAAGAAAATTTCTATCGAATTTTTCGGTTTCTCTATCTATTTCACCTTTGTTTTCATTCGTTTCCTTCTCTTTTCGGCCCGTGTTTGAGTGCGCTTCATACCATTCGCTGGGACTGGCTGTCTGAAAAACAACAGGCTTCACGCAATCGCTTTTGGCGGTGAGTTTGCGTTTGTTTGGTGGTGGCTTCCACCTTGTTCGTTTTCCTACTTACCGCGGGACGGGAGGGCAGGGAATTTGGTCCAGCCGTAGGGAAGGCTGTATATAGATGTGTGAAGTGGCTATGCATATGTCTGGCTACCGGTGCGGTGAATGGAAATCCAATTTCGAGCACTCTTTGATTGACAGAGTGAGCTGTGAGGGAAGGCAGGGTCAACCGGCGGGGCTGAGCAGTGGAATGCAGGCGTTCATCCGGACGCGTGACTGCTTTCGAGGCGTGCCCGGCTGAGCCCAAGCACGCCTTCAATCCCCTGTGCAAGTTCGGTCTCTCTCATGCGAACAGGCAGAAAAAGCAACGGTCTGAACTAATGTCGGCTGCCGCGAAACGCCCGGCTACAGCACACAAGCTACGTGATTGGGGCGGCTTAAAGCCTCTCAGACTCTCCGAATGACTCGCCCGAATGGGTCTTCTGCGAGGTGTGTATTGTGCCCGCTACTCAGTGTGGAGCCGCGCTATGTTTTCCAGCATCGGGCGCTGTTGGCGCAATACTCGCACATACGTCAAAAAACCACGCGCGCACGCGCCGGGGCCGGTTGGAGCCAGGAGAGCCTTGCTCCGGGGCCGAGTGGCCTTGTGTCCTTGTGTCCTGGCCGGAGCATAATCCTGAGGGAAGAGGGAAGGCAAGGGACGGCCGCAAGATGGTGGTGGGGGCTCGCCTCGCCGCGGCTGCCAGTCGAAGCATGTGTGACGTGAATAAGCAGCGCCTGGTCCTCTGGTTCCGGCCGGCTGCAGTAGTTTGGCCCGTCTGCTGCTAGAGTACTCTCTGCTCGACTTCTCGCGGAACAATACACAGGGCGGCCTTGCAGCAGCGCCACAAATCGCGTGACCGGCTCTCGACGCGGCCGCCCGTGAAACATGCGCCGTGTATGCGTGTGATGCACGCCCGCACCACCACACCCGCCGCCCACACCTCACGCCCCGTCCAATCGAGCCCCGTCCTGCCCGCATCTTCTGGCTTCGCAGCCCTGTGTGAGTGTGCGCGCGCGTTTGTTGCGTGCTGACGCCCGTCCCCGCTCGCCCACCACTTTGAGTGGCTGGGGGCCGCCGCCCGCGTTCCCCAGCCTCGTCGTCGATTTTGTCCCTCCGGCGAGCTTACACACGACTCCTCCTTCCTTCCCCGTGCGGGGCGAGAGAGGCGGCGGCATTCTTGCATGCGCCTCGTTCCGCCTATCTCTCTATCTGCCCCCTTGCTGACGTCCTAAGCGCCCGGCCTGTGAAGGATAAACGAGAGGATTGCCGGCCTGGTGGATAGGCAGGACCGCCGGATGACTCCTCCAGCCCGCCGCGCCCGGAGGCCGTTGTCTGCATCTGCACGTCCGGTCAAGGCGATCGGCACCCCTGCGGGCGCCTGGCGAGGCTTTGAGAAAGGCGGAGGACGAGGTGCGGCTGATATGCCGCGGCTGCGCGACATGGGTGCTCGGGGACCTGACACCGCGCTGGAGGCTCGGGAACAGGCTGGTGGCTCAGGTCGTCCGGAGCGCGCGGCGGTCGACCCGGGACGGGCAGGCCTGCCGCAAGGCTCCAGGCTCTGTGGGTGTTGCAGAGTGCTCGAGTTCGATGATGCCGATACTGGCGGCTTGGAGGGCGTCTCTGAAGACGGCGAGCCGATGCTGGATTTTGCACGCAAGCCGAACTTGGATGATAAGCGGCGGGATGCTTTCCCAGAGCTGCCAGCACTTGGTGCATCGGCGAGAGAAGGTTGCGAGTTCTGTCAACTCTTGAAGTCGGCCACCCAGAAGAAGTATGATGTGCACATACAAGACGGAAGCAAGCCACCTTGGCATTTCGGTCATTTTGATTGAATATCCTACGAATGGTGGGGATTGTGTCTCTCATGGCTCGAGGTGAAAGCCGAAACTGTCAATCTCGAGGAGAGTCACGCGCTACCTCTGACCTTTGCAATCGAAGCTTCTTCTGGTGAGTGGAAGGACATACCCGTTTAAGAAGTTCAACTAAAACCACAAGGAAATCTTCGACTTGGCTCAAGATTCGTCGGAGACCTTTCCCTCCCGATGCCTTTTCAACTGAACATGCCCTGATGCTGAAAACATGGCTTTCTGGCTGCCACGAGACCTGCCAATACCCCCAGCCTCCGCCGAGCTTACCGAATCTGCTGGTTGATGTTTGTGGACGGCCCGGTTGTAGAGAACCACGTCTGATTCTCTGTGTGGATCCCGCACGTAGCAGCGAATCCCAGCAAGAAGCTTACACTGCTCTCAGCCACTTCTGGGGAAAGGGCCGGCCGCCATTGGAAACTCGTGATTTCTCACTCCAAGAAAGTTTGGAATGTATCCCCATAGCATCTCTACCGTCAACATTCCGAGACGCGGTGCTCGTAACTAGAGCACTTGGCCTGCGGTATATCTGGATCGACTCTCTATACATCATCCAAGACATTAAAGACGATTGGGAGAGGGAATCACAGCGAATGATTCACATATACCAGTGTGCGTGTGTCACTGTCTGCGCACTGGTTGGCTCATGTCATGATGGATTTTTACAGCCACAGCCCGCTCCACTGGCCGTCACAATTCCATTCCGGTCCTTGATACACCCTGGAATCTGCGGATCATACCGGATCAGAGAGCGCTATGCGCACGAACGTCGGTACCGCCAATTTTATGACTCTGATTGGAATCGCCACGGATGGAAATTCCAGGAACAACTCTTCTTTATTGTGGGAATCCATTTCTGGCTTTTTATTGCGGCAGCAAGATGCATACTGCGGATGGGATGGATAACATTGAGTCCTCTCGGGGATACGTGGATTGGTTTTCGAAAGTCGAGGCTCGTCCCCGCGAAAAATTCCTCAAAGACGCGTGGTACGAATATGCCGAGGAATGTTCCGGAAGGTCGTTCACCTTTCACGAAGACCGTTTCCTGGCACTTTCAGCAGTCGCTCAGTACGTGGCTGAAAGAACTGAGGGACGATATCTGGCAGGTCTCTGGACAGCAGATCTGCAACGTGGTTTGATTTGGCATTCGATCGTGCCTAAAGACTCGGGGTTCTTGACGGAAACCACGGATTTGGAAGAATTAATAGGCACGGCATCTCGCCGTCCGTATGTTGCTCCGTCTTGGGGTTGGGCTTACCACATGGCCGGAGTGAAATGGCATCTCTCAAGACCTGTTCACGCAGAGTGTACTGTAGTCGAAGCGCATGTAGAGGTTGATGGGTTCAATCCGTTTGGCGGAATCAACAAATCACATCTCACCATAAATGGAAACATGTCAACTGTGCCTGGCATCAATCTTATCCAAGACCGTTCGAGGCTGTACCATTGTGCACGACGCGTGGCCTATTCACCCTGCTCGTTCATTGCCGTCTGGCTGTCGACTGGGCGGAGGTCTCTCCTGACCACAGCGCATGCCCGCCAGAAGCGCAGCTGAGAAAGGTTGAGATGCCGTTGATCTCGAGCACAAAGGACGATGGGGCAACGGCCTGGCTTGAAACTCCGTTGGGCGAAGACTTGCTCGGCTTCTAAGGCGAGGCTGGCCCGCGGTTCGAAATATCATGCGGCCTTTTCCTGTATCCGACCGGCGGACGGGAGAACGAGTACAGGAGAGTTGGCATGTTCCTTTCCTCCAACGGCGAGGAGGGCGGCAGGAAATTCTTCGACAGATGCGATGAGCGCACTGTTCGGGTTATATGACCTACGAGGCTGGCTTGGAGAGTATCGTAACACGTGCATACCTTCATGGGTAGTTGGAGCATTCATCCGAAGACCAGTGTGAAGAGCATACTTTGCCGGACAGAACGAATTGAGCCCGGACTTCTCTCCGAGAATGGCAGTTAAAGCATTCCTCTGGATGACTTTGGCGCAGCCTCGGAGTAGTTCCTGCATCCAGACCGATCCTCACACTCCCTGCTGCGTGGTATGTGTCAAAAGCACTTCTACGCTAGCCATTGGCTGCAGCACCCACTCGTAGAATCATCTCTTCTCATGCCGCGAATACTTCGAGATATGCAGATCTTCCAAAACCTCTATCCCACCCAAGATGCTATGCAAATTCCCGTGCTCTTACTGCCTTCTCTACTTCTCCCTCCCTATACCGCCCGCCTCTACGCCCCCTCCTCCGCCCCAACCTCCTCATCCCCCTCATCGCCATCCAAGTCATCCATATGCTCCCTCGCCCACGGACTCCTCTCCCTCAACGCCCTGCCATACCTACTCCAAACAAACGGAATCGGCACCAGCACGAGCGCCAACCCCGCCAGGACCGTACCCGCCCACTGGTACCCCAGCTTCGTGAACATGGAGTGCGCAAACAGCGGGAAGCCGGCGCCGAAGAGGTTGCGGATCAGGCCGATGCCGGCGAGGGCGGATGCCGAGTAGACTTTGTACGAGTCCTCGGTGTAGGTGAAGGTCATGAGGATCAGCGTGTAGAAGCTCCAGCCCCACAGCGCGGAGGCGAGGATGGGGATCAGGGGGTGGATGCCGGGGGAGGTGGTCCAGGCGAACCAGAGGAGGGAGATGGGGAAGGCTGGTTTCGGGTGTTAGCGTTTGGGATGTTGAGGCGGGGGGGGGGCGCTTACCGATGGCGGCGATTTTGCCCATCTGGACACGCGCTTCGGGGATGTTCTTGCCGCCGGAGGCGTGGACGCGGCGTTGGTAGTAGCGCTCTTGCCAGATGTTGGTGATGGGGCCGAGGCTGATGCCGGCGCAGATGCCGAGGAAGCAGACGCCGACGCCGATGGTGTCGAAGCCATGGCCCTGCCCGAAGACGAGGGCGAAGGCGGTGTTGAAGAGGAAGCTCAGGCCGTAGAGGTAGCCGTTGTACAGGGCGGCGAACATGATGATGGCTTCGGATGCAAGGAAACGGAACGGCCTTGTGAGCGTGACGGTGAAGAGATCCTTGACGCCCCTCTTCTTGAGGTGCTCCGGGACGTCGATGTTGCTGGTATTGTTGAGCTTGCGGGCGCGCTCCGCGCGGCGGGCGAGGAGGATGCTGTGGCGCGTCTCGCCGCAGAAGAGTAGCGATGCTGTCATGATGGCCCATAGGCCGCCGCAGATGCCGAAAAGTGCCCAGAAGACGTCCCTCCAGCCTCTGTTCTGCGCGACGAAAGACAGCAGGAAGTAGCCGGTGGGCGAACCGCAGGTGGCTGCCCACAGGTAGAGAGACATGGCTGGACCGGTGTCATGTGGGTGGTAAAGATCAGCGATCGTACCGCCGAAGTTTGCTGGAACTGTTTTAGCATCTCTGTAGCTCAGACCAGTGCGGTCAGACCTACCGATTGTTACAGACGAAAAGTAGCCAGATAGCAGTCGGACTGGGAGAAACCAGCCGAGGCTGGGAACTAAGGCCGAAGCCAAGAGGAAACATAAGAAGAGGAAGTACGCGTAGATGTAAATTGGCCGTCTCCCATAGTACTGTACTATCGTCAGAACCTCCGTATTCAGGGCGGTCTCGATTCTGGCATACCTCAGAGAGCGGTGCTCTAACAAAGGTCAGTTAGCGCCACTACACATAAGCAGCCTCGGATACTCACAAAGTCATAGGCCCAAACGCCAAACCCAGCACATACAGCGACAAGCCCAGCGTTCCAGCCTCAGGCGACAAGCCAAAGTCGTCGGCGAACTTCGTGCTCGCCGGCGAGAAGCCCGAGGCACCCCAGCTGACGGACAGATCGATGAGCAGGATGGGCCCGATCATCAACCATTTCTTCCAACGCGGCCAGTTGCGCGGGTCTTCTGGATCTCCAGGCGAGAAGTGCACGACGCCGACGACGGAGCCATCGTGGCGGCGGGTTTCTTGGATCTTGTTGCTGCTGCTGGTGGCGGCGCCGTAGCTCGCGCCGTTGCTGTTTGAGGCGAGCAGCGGCTGGGTGATGTCGGCGTCGGTGGCCATCTCGTCTTGGGGCCGCGCCGGTGGACGACGGTGTCTGGACGGTGCGGGTGGATGGGCGGCCGCAGGTATCCCACTGTTGCACAGACGCGTCTGCGATAAGGACGGCGCCGCTCCGCGATTTGCACCTAATGCCCTTGCTCTTTTTCCGGGGATGGCGGCGCGCTGGTCTTGGCAGCGAGAGATGCGGCGCCTCCAAGACAGACGCGAAAGAGGAAATTTGGAGGGGAAGAGCGATGGGCCATGGCTGCGATAGGGCTAGTCGAGACGACGCGTCAATGACCTGGTCAACTGACGTTTTGGCCTTGGCCCGACGATGCCCGCCCCCGTCGGCAACACCAACGTGATTCTGATCGTCCAAAGAGAAGATGAAATGCGCAGTATGCTATTGCACGAAGCAACATGTATGCGGTGGAGAGATATGGCCGGATTCATGCCTGAAAGCAAAGGATCACATGATCTGCTGCACGCGGCCAAAAGAGGCAATTTGCCGCAAGACCAACAACTTCGAACGTTGCAGATTTGATGCTCAGAAATATCGAACATCTGAAGGCTACAGGCTGCTGTGGGCTACCTGCTAGGCCGTTGCCCCACACGCACGGTTGTTCGAATCCCCCCGCAAAAGAAAGAAAAAAACGGGGATAGGAGCCTATTCTTGCTGTCGGCCTCTCCAGCCCTTGCAATCCACAAAGAACTTGTGTGACGTCCACGCCCATCAGCTTCTGCAGGCCCCTCCTGTCTGCAGCAGAAGCTCTACCGCGAACGTACCTGTTTCGAGCGCCACAACGGCTATCAGTGGGTCCAATGGCGGAAGGAACGTCGGGACAAGTAGGCTGCAAATTTAAATGACCGCTAGACAGCTTTGTAAACCCGTGATACCTAGCGACAACTCCCTCATCAGCTGCTTGGTCTTCTCATATACAAATGTCAGCTAGCTCTACTGTCAAGCGTGAATGGTGACATGCCGCCTCGTCAACGCCTTCCACTCGCTGGACTCAAACCAAACATAGAAAAGAGCACCAAGGAGGAAGATCCAGTACTAAAAATCATATATGCAACGCCTACAGCCCTAACTATCCCCACACAGCGAGCGCACAAAATGCCAGAAATAATGCTTGCCAACCCCATCACACCATCGACAGAAGCCACATGCTACGAATGCGAGTGATCAAAAATAAACCACAACTCCAAAAACACCCCATGCCCTCCCGCGCGTCATGACCCTTATGCCTTACCTTGTACCTTTTCCTCTCGACGTCGTCGAACGCACTACCCGACGATAGCCTTCATACTCAGCTGCTCCAAGAAGCCGCTCAGATCCTCCTTCCTGACCTCAACGACGCAGTGCTCGAAGCTGTCGACCTTGACACGAGCCCCCGTCTCCTCGATGACCTCCTGGAACGCGATGCCGAAGCGGTTCCTCCCGACGGCGCCCCTCCTCCACTCTTCCTCATCGCCCTCGTCCTCGCTCTCGCTCTCGCTGCTATCCTCCTCCTCCGTCTCGACGTCCTCGTCCTCGTCCACCTCCTCCCCGTTCGCCAGCCGCCGTTCCAGCGCGCGCTGCCGCTCCGCCGCCTTCTCTCTGCGGCGCGCCTCGCGCTTCTCGTCCCTGCGTTTCCGCCGCTCCGCGCGCCGCTTCTCCTTCTCCTTGCCCTGCACCGTCGTGCCGCCGCCGCCGAGCCCGACCACCACGTACACGCCGCGCGCCTCGTCCAGGCCCGCCAGCACGAGCTCGCTGCCGCCACTGCCGCTGCTGCCGCCGCCGCGCGCCTTCTTGCCCTCCATCTCCGCAACCGCTTCCGCGACCCAGAGCGCCAGCTTGACCAGCGCGCCCGCGTGCGTGAAGAGCGGCGCGTCCGGGCCTTCTTTGACCACGGCCATGCGGAAGGCGCGCAGGTGGCGGATCTGGTGCTTGGCGATGAGCGCGGTGCCGGTGCGGAAGATGGCGCGATGCAGGTGCTGCGCGATGGGGATGTGCTGCGCGACGAGCGTTGGAGACGTGAGCGAGTCGTACGCGGTCCAGAACCGCGAGCTGGTGGCGTCCTGCGCCGCCTCGTCGTCGAACTTTGGCGCGTCCGGGAGGAAGCCCTGGCTGCCGGAGCTGTCCAGTGATTGCGGCGTGGGCGGCAGCTGCGGAGACGAGTTGGGGAAGCCGGTTCCGGCTAGGTTGATATTAGATCCGACCTCGAGGATGGCGCCTAGTACTACGCCTACGTCTATTGCGGACAGGCATGCTTTCCAGCCCCAGCACCTTACAAAGCCCCAGCCTTCTTTGCTGCCACCTCGTTCCGTTGCTTCGGGCACGAGGCCATCGAGGCCGTACACGGGCGCGAACTTTAGAAGTCGCTCGCGTAGCCCACGCTTCAATTCCATATCCATGTGTGTGTAGCTCTGCTTGCATTGGGTCAAGCTGACGCCCATCTTCGCCAAAAGCTTGTGTAGACGTCGGCGGCCTTGATCTGACCACAGATGTAGTTTTGCGGACAAATATGGCGAGTGCAGCATGCTGTCGTACAAGCTCCAATGTCTAATGAGCAAGAAGCGGGGCTCCGGAGAAAGACGAATAGACATATCCGTCGGTGATCGAGCGTGTGTAGGAATGACTCCGCCGGACTCTCCTAAGCTTGTTTCGCGGGCGATGTCCTTCGGGTCGATCGGGTTGAGACGCCGTACTTCGTCTTGCAGCAAAGCGCGAATTCTGTCACCTCGAGAACCGTGCCAGCCTTGCTTTGCGGAGGATGATAGGCCCATGCCCGTAGGTGTTCGCCCATAAATCTCTAAGCTGCTGACGCCCACAATCGCCTGCCATAGCAAGTCGTTGTCTTCTCTGCCAAGTTCCGAGGCAAGGCTGTAAATGATGGAAGATACTGGCTCGGAGTATGAAGTTCCGAGTGAATAATAGTTGTCCAGAACCTTGTTGTGTTGCCCACGGAGCTTGAGCAGCCGACCTCTGAGTGTCTTAGCCGAGGGCTGCTTTTCTGCTGGAGGTGGAGAAACAGAGCGGGTTATAGAATCTGATCGTGAGAAGTCCGAGGAGTTCGTTGTAAGGAGGCCCCGGCGCGGAGGTCGAGAAGGAGAAGATGGAATGGGAGTTGACTGGACACATTAGTCAGTGAACCACGGGCCTGGGGCACGCAAAACAGCATACCGAATTGCTTCTGCGCCTCTGGGCTGGACGCTCCTCGTCGCCCTCGCCTTCAGTGTCGCCGTCGCCGTCACCCCATGATTTTCTTTTGCGGCCAACCTGGCCAGACACTGGCGGTGCGTCCTCTATTGTGTGATCCTCTGGGTCGCTCTCTTCGTCGTCGTCGAAATCTGCCTCGTCGATTTCGGGCATCTGCTCCAGTGCGGTATACGCCTCTCTTTCGCGCTCAAGTTCCTCCTCAATGTCTCCGTCGTCAAACACAACGATGCCCCCTCTGCCAGGTTTATACGAGCGTAATATTCTCCCACGCTCCACACCTGGGACTTTGGTGGGCAGATCTGTGTCTTCCACTGCGGCATCACCTCGTCCGCCGAAGACATTACTTAAGTTCCACGGTCTTCGAGCATCCATTACCCAGATCTCGACACCACCAAAATCAGCCCCATCCTCTCCTTCCAGCCCTAGCAGGTTTTCGAGATCGACGAGCCCTCCTACACCCAGACATACGACGACACCTCCGCTGCCGCCGTCATTGAGGCGCATAGGGCGAACCAGTTCCTGACCGGCGCGCGCAAGGTCATTGTAGCCGGCGATGGGCTGGATCTTGTGAGGAATGTAATCCCGCTTGAGGAGTGCGGTGAGGATGCGGCAGGCGCATAGTGCGTCGGGCTCGAGGGAGACGAGCAGGAGAACAGGCGGAGAAAGCGGGTGTGTCGTGTGGAGGAGGTGGGTATACAAGTGCGCGATCAGTGTCCTAGGGAGGTACATGACGCGCGAAGTCGCTGATATGGAAGCGTCCAAACGTGTCGAAAGGGACGGACGGGTCGAGAGAGGCGATCCGGGTGGTGATATCGCGTCGGGCGGGTCGTAGGTGCGGGGGATGTTCTCGTGGGACGCGCTTCTTGACGCGTTGGAAGGTGACCGGGGACTCTAGGCTGTGCGGACCATGACGTGGAGGACTCGGAAATGCCAATGCTGTGTAAAATGTTCACGCTGTGAATATGCAAAACAATAGCGGCAGTCGTGGCGCGTAAAATGGGTGGGGAGCGCAGAGCATGCGGCTCGTGGTCGTTGTCGTTGGCGGAGCCCTGGTGTTTCGCGCCTTGAGAAGAGGCGCGTCGCGCTTGGGCGCCACGCGCTCCGCCTGTCGCCTCGGGGAAACTGACGCCCGCCCAGCAGCCAGCTGCGCGCCCGCCCAACACCATCAACTTTCCTGTTCAAGCATGGCCTTCCCGCGGGCTTCTTGCCCGGGTTGCTTGCTGCTACCAATACGGTGAAGTGCTGTCGACCCACGGATGCGTTATTCCAACCCCTGCGCATGATAGAGGGGCACAATCAAAATAGCTTACATACACACCGACCCGCAAAGAATTGCAATTGCAATTGCAACACGAGTGCGCACGAAGGATTGGAGCCATCGGCCACATTAGAATGACATAGCTGCTGCGCCTTCACGCTTGGGTCGACATTACGGCTCTCTATGTGCAGTTTTGCCGATAATCAGAACGCTCTGCGGAGCAGTGTCGTGACTAAAAATTGTTCCAGAGATCTCGCCAGGTTAAGGAGTTCGCGGGCAGGTAACCAACGAGCGGGCGGGGCAGGGCACCGAGCCCCGAGCCCGTGCCAAGACGTCGAAGCTTGCGCCTTGCCTGTCGCTCGGTGCGAGCACCGAGACCCAGGTGGATCTTGGGCGTTCCTTAGTGGGAGCAGAATTAATCATCTGTCGGTCAGGCGCAGTGCTTAGTGAATGCCGTCCAACTCCAGGAGTTAAGACCGACCGAGCGAGGACTTCGGCGCTCCCTGCCATGACTGCCGGGCCGGGCGGGAGTTTGTTGCTTCGCGGCCGGCTCGGGAGGCGCAACGGAAGAAAGCATGATGCATAAGTAAGCTCCGAGTCGGTAAGTACCACGACCAAAGCATGCCCCAAAAACCCATCGCGCTATCTCTCCCAGATCTCGCCGTATTTCGGATCCAACCCCAGGTTCAACGAAGTGAGCCCGAGGCCGAGCTCTCGGTCTGCAGCAGATCTGGGGCTCGTGAGCGCCCTGTGATTGGCTGTCGTCACTAACCGCTGCACGGCGTTTGGGAACCCCGAGAGGCCGAGCATTCCAGATGCAGCCACGGCTACCGCGATCAGTTGACGGAAGGGATGCGACTGACCAAGCCCCGGCTCGGCCGAGGCCGCTTTGTGTGCGGATGGGCGACGCAATGAGCGCCTGTTGTTCAACCTATATGTATCTGCCTGTGCAACATTTTTCTCATCGTCACGACCGTCGCACAGCATATTCCGTGTTTTCTCCTTTCCACGACACCTCTTCCTCTGCCTGTCTCCCTGAGGACCGTCAACACCATGGCAGGCCTACCGGCTTTCTTCCAGCGCTCCACGAACCGCATACACCGCAGCCATGAATTCTGGAACGGCAGGAGAAAAGGCTTCGCCATTACCGTAGCCATGTCCATAATCATGCTCGACCTCCTCTTCCTCGCCAACCTATCATACCTCTTCGGCACGGTCTTCAACAGCGGTTAAAGAGTCCACAACTTCAAAGTCCTGATGGTCGACTTCGACGGCGGTGTCATCGGGCAATCTGTCAATGGTGCCTACGAGCAAATGAAAGGCGACACTTTCCCAACGCTCGTCCAACACAGTACTTCGGAATATCCTTCTGAGGCCGATGTGCGCAAGGCGGTGTGTAAGGGGAACTACTGGGGTGCGGTCTACACTCACCGTGATGCCAGCTCCCGTCTCTCTGCGGCGTTGGCTGGTGGTGACGCGGCAACCTCCTATAACCCCGCAGACACCATCACATATATCTGGAACGCCGTCAGATACCCCGCCTACGCTTCTGGAAACCTTCAGTCACCCCTCGTGCAGCTTGCTGGCGCTGCAGCTGTTGTCTATGGCCACATCAACGGCACCCAGGCTGCTCAATCAGTCAACGTTTCCGATGCTGCTGCCGTCCAGGCCCTCCTGAACCCCATCCAAGGCAGTGCCGCTCCCATCCAACCCACAAACCAGGGCCCTCGCGTCTTTTACAACACCGTCGGCATGGTGATGCCAATCCTGATGAACTTCTTCTTCGTCATGGCCATCAATGGCATCTCGACCTCTATGCAGTTCCTCAGCCGTCTACCCCGCCTCGACAACTACATCATCCGCATAAGCCTCTCGCTCCTCTTCTCTTTTACAGCTTCCCTAGTCATGACTGGATACACCTGGGCATTCAAGGAGGATTGGGCAGTCACAGGCTCGGATTTTGCTCTTACCTGGATGATGTTGTGGCTCTTCATGCACGTCAACTATTACATGTACGACTTCCTCACGGCCTTTATTCCGATGCAATTCATCCCCTTTCTCGTCTTCACCTGGATTATCATCAACGTTTCAAGCGCCGTCGCGCCATATGAGCTTACCCCTGGCTTTTTCAAGTGGGGTTATGCGCTTCCCGCGAAGGAGGTTTACGCCATGCTTACCGTGATCTGGAGCGAAGGCTGTGCCAACTATAGCTATCGCGCGCTGCCCATCCTGTTTGCATGGTGGGTTGTGGGCACCGTCGCCAGTGTTTTCTCGATTCAGCACCGCTGCGATAGCGCCTTGAGGAACGAGGAAGCCGAGAAGGCCAAGTGGGAGAGGATGCTGGTTAAGGGCGATGAGGAGAACAACAAGCAGGACCGCGGCGAAAGCCAGACCAGGGGTGGTGCAGGAAACGCAGACTTGGAGAAGGGTGAGAGCCAGAGCGCGGCTCCCAGCACGCGCCAGGGCTCTGTTTAAGGTATGGATTTTCTCTGTCCTTGCATGTCAGCATGGCGTTTGGGTCATAGATGGGAATGATTTATGGGTGCATGGCACCAACAAAAGAAGTAGACTTTGCTCTACGCTCGGCAGTAGTGTCTAAAGAGAAAAGCCACTCAAAACGTGGCTTGGACGCTAGCAGTTAATATACGATATCCTCACTCGCCTTGTGATTCCCACTTCAGGTGATGTTGGTTCTATAGACTCGCTGCTATGACGTCTTGGTAAGCATTTGAAGCGATTGTCGAGATGTTGAGTGCGAATAGAGCCGTACGAACGCTCACAAGTCTTGCAACATGCAGCAGATATATGCAGCCAAGTCCCGTTGCAAACGGCTTCTGTGTTTGTTCCAAACGGCCAGAGTCGCCGCAGCCGGATGCCGTCGTGCGGCGGTGGCACAGGTGCCTTGGTTGTGCGACCCCGCCTGGCTGACGAACGGGCGCTAAAGGCGTGCCCCTCCTCCGAGTCATCGGGCCACAAGGCGGCGACATCGCAGTGCAAGCTCTGAGCCCGACAGGCAGCCCATTTTCTCTCAGCTTCGCCCTTTTACCACGGTATCTCTACCCAACCCACACACCGCCCACCCTCGCCTTATTTCGACCGCTAAGCACCACCTACACGCCCAGCGCACCGACACGGCGATTTCGGCGCCCGACCTCCAACCCATTTCTACCCTACACGAAAGCTCAGGTCAGCAACAGCACAGCGACACACAAAATGGCGAAAGGTGGCAAGGGAGCCGGCGAGAACAGCAAGAAGGCCGCCGGAAATGCGAAGAAGGCGGAGGCCGCGGCCAAGAAGCAGGAGGCCGCCGACAAGGTGAAGGCCGCCGCCGAGGATGCCGAGTGGTCAAAGGGCTCGAAGGGCAACTCCAAGGCGTAAGTTCCTACAGCGCAAGGCTTCCTGTGGGCTCTGGAGCTTCCTCGCCTGCACTTTTGTGGTCGAGAATGCTGACGCGGTTGGGTACACAGCGAGGCTGCGGCAGCCAAGAAGGCTGAAGCCGACCGCAAGAAGGCCGAGAAAGAGGCTCTCCTACGCGAAGAAGAGGCATCGCTACCCAGCAAGGGTCCGTCCAAGAGCAAGGGTGCGCAAAAGAAGACCCGTGGTGGCGGTCTCGACGATGCTCTCGCTTCCCTCGACGCTCCCTCCAAGAAGGCCGGGGCTCTCAACGCAACCGGTATCGACAACGCGCTCGATGCGCTCTCCCTCGGAACGGGCAAGGGCGACGATAAGATCGACAGGCACCCGGAGCGTCGCTTCAAGGCGGCGTATGCGGCGTACGAGGAGCGCAGGCTGGAGGAGATGAAGGACGAGAAGGGTCTGCGTCGGCAGCAGAAGATCGATCAGATCCGCAAGGAGTTCGAGAAGCACCCCGACAACCCGTTCAACCAGGTCCACGGCAAGTTCGATTCGACGCGCGAAGAGCTTGCCGGAATCAAGGCGGCGGAGAAGTCCAAGGTGGAAGCGCGTCTCACGGATCGGTCGTAAGAGGCTCACTCGCAGAGGCGGTGAGACAAGAGTCAGGACGGCGTGCCCGCGGCCTTGGCCTGGGTTGGTTACAGCGGGTGATTGCCGTGGGGGATCACCAGTTGCTGGGTCAATGAGGAAATGCGGCGCTGCCGGCAGCTGATTGTATGTGGGACCACACAGCCAGAAGCTCGTCCGGCGGAGGAAGACCAGATCTGAGATAGCGGAGAGAAGAGCGCGTTGGAAGCGCTAGAGGAAATTGCGGAGGCGGGCATGATAACAAAGGTGTTTGTATGGCATTGGAGCATCAATAGATCGAAGCATAGAGCTGGAGATCTCCCGGCGTATCACGGTGGAGCGACCACGCGCCTGCAGCCTTCCATTCGCACCACGTGAGAGTGGCTGCGAACCACTCAAAGCCAGACAAGTCCGATTGATTGAGCTCGAAACCGCCGTGTTCGGTTTCACGTTCACGTTCTTCAACACCAACCTCACGCGGCAATGCCAGCTCATCTGCGCAGGCGCCTCACTTATCTGACACGAAGACCCAACAGGCAGACGCCCAACCGCCGTGGCCGCCACTATCGAACGCGAAGCTTTAGCTTCGTGATTCTGCTCAGCGAGGGCGAATGCATCCGGCGCTGGTTTCAGTAGAGGATAGCTCGACGATCAGCTCTATCACAAGCACATCCACGCCGAGTCAGAGAGCTGTGGCAGTCCCTGCGGCAACAATCATATCCGGCAGCAGTTGTGCTCTGCAGGGAAAAGCTCGGAACGATTGGCCCATCCTGGCGCGCGGCCGGCTCGCACACACCGCATCGACGCACGAGCGCCGGACACGTTCTGCACCTGCTGGCACATCACGCACGGCCGAGCCTTCGATGTGATGACTGTTTTCTGCACGGTAGCTCGATTCGCTGGCGGGCCTTGGGCATGGTGGTCGGGCGGGAGGCATAATTTGTTGGATTGAGCGCTGTTTGTGAAGGATGTGCTGAGTTGTGCTGTTGCGGCGTCGTCGGCTGGCCGCAGCGGGTGACGCCATGGGCTTTGGCGCGGTGGGTAGCTACGGGAACGCTGACCGCCTTCACAACCAGCGTTGAGTTTCGGTGCTGTTCTGCAGCCACTGCCACTGGCGGCCGCGACACGACCGAGCCGCGCCGCCTGATCTTGCGTGCAGCGTCGGGCCCTTGGGCTTCTCGTGTGGCACATGAGGCTCTTCGTGGAGGCGCTACGCGCTGGCGCTTCCGCCGGTGGCTGCTAGGATTCCCCTCCCGCGCGTGCTCGAGGCGGCCAGCATCGTGCAACGCCCATCGCTGCTGTCACCACGCCCGCCCCGGCTGCGCCCGGCACAGCGCGCTGTTGGTGCCCGCAGGGCCGCAATGCACATCGCAGCAGGCAGGCTCGCCGCTGCTGTGCTGTTCGCAGCTCTGGTCGTGTCGAGCGCTGATTGGAGCGCGCGCGCGGCTGGCCCAAGAACCATAGCTTCCGCATGTTGACATCGCCCTGGAATCTCGTGCATGCTATGCCTGCGCGGAAGGAATAACAGACGGCGTTACAGCTGTGCCTGCTGGACGCATAATTACTTAGCTCTACTGGCCCGCATCCTGCCTGCCTCCAGATACCGCTCTGCTGCTTCCAGCCGTTGTGCAGCGCGCAGCATCAACACCGCTTGATACCCGTCCGTATATTTATGTACCGCTAGGACCGCGCGGACCCTGGACCCGCCGCAAATCACCATGACGAGCCTGTGGAAAAGCCGGCGCAGCTCCGAGTAAGCCATCCACACCCGCCCCGGCGCTATCCACCCTCACTCCACACGCCAGCAAATTTTTCTTCTTCTCTCCCGCCTTTTCCTCCCCAAATCCGTTCCCCTCCTCTTCCCTGCCTCACCTGCCTCCCCCTCCTCCCCGCGCGTTGCTGCGGCTCACTCTTGTTTACTTTGCCCCCGTAAACAGCAACCCGGATTCTGCCCGCCCACAAATCCACCGCAGCCCCTCGAAGAAGATCATCGAGGACATCGAGAAGGGCACCTCACGCGCCGCTCGCAAGTTCGAAAGCGTCCGCCGGCGGGAAAGCGTAAAGCGCGACCGGGCCAATCTCGCCACCATCCACTCCGTGGGCGACCAGTTCGAGCAGCAGGTCGACCAGGAGCTCCACCAGACCGGAGGGCCAGTTCGCCAGTCTTCCACCTCGAAGCGCGACTCGCCTCCAAGCAGCCAGACGAGACCGTCACCTTCGAGCAGCCGTTCAAGACAGTCTGTCCAGCCCGAGCCGTTCACCCCCCTCCAGCGCCGTAGATCAAAGCTCCAGCGAGCAGCCGCCTCTGATACCGCCGCACACCCACAGCCTTTCGACGGCTCACCAGACAAAAAATCAGCGCGTCCCGACCAACCCAAGCGCAACGCCATGTTCCGCTACTTCTTCGGTGGCGCCGCGCAGCCCGAGAAGCCCGAGACCGCCGACGATGTCCCCCGCAGCGATTCGCTGGTGGGCGAGGCGGAGGAACTGAGGAGACAGCTCAGCGAGATGGAGAAGCAACTCGAGAAGGCGAATGAGCAGCTCGGCGCTCGGGATTCCGAGGTCAGTACGCTGCAGCACCGCACCGAGGAGCTGGCCGCCGATTACAAGATCAAGGAGGCTGCTCTCATGCAGCAGAAGGCCGCTCTCGAGGAGCACATGGTCAGTGTCGTCGTGCAGCAAATTACTGATGCACGGAAGGCCGAGAGGGACTCCGTCAAGGAGGGTTGTGAGCAGGAGTACCAAGCGAAGCTGGTAAGTTTTTCTCTCTGTACGCGCGTGACATGAAGGAACTTGCGGTCTGACAAATCTGGCTTGCACAGGATGCTATCCAGCACGAGCACGAAGCCAAGATCACCGCTCTCATCCGCGACCATGACGCAACCAAAACCTCGTCTGAGCAGCTCAAGACTGATCTGGACACTCAAATCGAGAAGCTGAAGGCTGACCTCTCCGATGCGTACGCAAAGCACCAGGCCGCCGAGAGCAAGATCTCGCAAGCTGAATCTGAGCTTGCTGCCCTCCGTGAGGAGTCGGCAAAGGCTGTCGAGGACGCGAACACCGCGAAGGAGTCTCTCAGGGCCGAGCTCGAGGACAAGATCGCGTCCATTGCCACCGAGCTTGCTTCTGCCCAGTCTGATTTGTCTGCCGCCCGCGCCGAGGCCGCAGAGCACGCTCAGAAGCACGACACCCTGCACGCCGAGTCTACGCGTCTTCAGGAGGAGGCCGCTGCCACGAGCTCCAAGCTTGATGAGCAAATCCAGGCTCTCACTGCTGATCTCGAGAGCGCTAAGAACAATGCCGAGGCCGCTGCTGGCGAGAAGAATGAGTCCGCCACCGCCGCCGCCAAGGCTCTTGAGGAGGCTCAGTCCGCCGCTGAGGCTCTGCAGGCCCAGATTGCCACCCTGGACGAGGAGCTTTCTGCTGTCAAGACCAACTCGGAGAAGCTCGAGAAAGAGTACGAAGCACACAAGGAGTCTTCTTCCACTGCTGCTTCCGAAGCGCAGGCTCAACTCGAGAACGGCGCCAAGGAGCTCGACGAGCTGCATCACAAGCTGACTGAGGCTGAGAGCGGTCTTGCGGAGAAGCAGGCTACTCTTGAGAGCGTTCAGTCCGAGCTCGCAGGCAAGAGCGTTGAGGTTGCCAGCCTAGTTGCCTCCCTCGAGGCCGAGAAGACCGCTCATGCCGAGATGAAGGGCACTCACGAGTCTGAACTTTCGGCACACGGCGAGACCAAGGCTGCTCACGAGGCTTCTCAGTCCAAGATTGCGGAGCTTGAGGAGCAGGTCAGCAAGGCGGAAGTTTCCCTGGCTACCATTGCCGAGCTTGAGGCTAAGATCGCTGCGCTGGAGACCGCTCAGACCGAGGCTGAGACCAAGGCTGCTGAACTGTCGAGCCAGGTCGAGTCCGCCAAGGCCGACGCTGAGACGGCCAACTCCAAGGTTGCTGAGCTTGAAGCTACTATTTCCGAACTTGAGTCCGGCAAGGTCGCCGCTGAGACCAAGGCTTCTGAGCTTGAGGTCAAGATCCCGGAGCTCGAGGCTAAGGTTGAGGAACTCACCAAGGAGATCGAGGGTCACGCTACCACCAAGACCGAGCTCGAGAGCAAGGTCGAGGAGCTGAACAAGACCGTTGAGGAGCACGTTGCTAGCAAGTCTGACATCGAGGCCAAGGTCGCTGAGCTTACCCAGGAGGTCGAGAGCCACGCTTCTGCCAAGTCTGAACTTGAGAGCAAGGTTGAGGAGCTCAACAAGGCCATAGAGGAGCACTCTGCCTCCAAGACTGAGGTCCAGACCAAGCTTGATGAGCTTACCAAGGAGATCGAGTCCAGCTCTTCTAACAAGTCTGAGCTGGAGGCCAAGATCGAAGAGCTCAACAAGGCTGTTGATGAGCACACTTCCAGCAAGGCTGAGGTCGACTCCAAAGTTGAGGAGCTCACCAAGGAGATCGAGTCCCAGACTTCCAGCAAGTCCGAGCTTGAGAGCAAGATCGAAGAGCTTTCCAAGGAGGTCGAGTCCCATGCTACCGTCAAGTCCGAGCTCGAGGCCGCCCACAACCAGACCAAGACCGACCTGGAGGCTGCTCATGCCGAGCACTCCGCCGCCAAGGAGCAGCTCTCCTCCCTCGAGTCTCTGCTCAAGGAGGTTCAGGAGGCTAAGGACTCTTCCGCCGCTACCATCGCTGAGGTCGAGGAGAAGGCCAAGACTGCTGAGGAGCGTTCTCTCGCTGCCGAGGAGGCCCTCAAGAAGGCCGAGGAGTCGCACGCTGAAGAGCTCGCCGGCCTGAAGTCCGCCCAGGAGGAGAAGCAGCAGCTCGAGAAGGACGTTGCCGCCGCTAACGAGGCCAAGTCTGCTCTCGAGACCGAGCTGGCCGAGACCAAGACCCAGCTCGACGAGGTTAAGGAGCAGGCTTCTCAGGTCGAGCAGCTGAAGCAGAACATTTCTGCCGTGGAGGCGGAAAAGGCCACCCTTGTCGAGAAGCTCGGCGAGGCTGAGACCAAGCAGAAGGAGGCTGAGAGCAAGGTGGAGTCCGCTGAGCTGGCCAAGTCTGAGGCCGACTCCAAGGTTCAGAAGGCCGAGGAGGAGGCTCAGACTGCCTCTACCAAGATTTCTGAGCTCGAGTCTCAGCTCTCCGCTGCCCAGGCTGACGCCGCCAAGGTTGCGGAGCTTGAGTCTCAGCTTTCCACTGCCCAGGCTGATGCCGCCAAGGCTTCTGAGCTCGAGTCTCAGCTCTCCGCCGCTCAGGCCGACGCTGCCAAGGTTGCGGATCTTGGGTCCCAGCTTTCCGCCGCCAACGAGGCTAAGGACGCTGCCGAGTCGGAGATCAAGGCTCTCAAGGACAACGCCACCAGTGCCAACGCCCAGCTTGAGTCTGCAGAGCAGGCCAAGTCGGACGCCGAGAAGAGGCTCGAGACCGCGGAGGAGCAGGTTAAGAAGGCCGAGGCCGAGAAGGAGGCGCTCGAGGAGAAGCTTGACGCCATGCAGGCTTCTCACGAGAAGCTTGCCAAGAAGTACGAGAGTGTCATAGAGGCCAAGGACAAGGCCGATGCCAAGGTGAAGGAGCTTGAGAGCAGCGCCTCGGAGAAGACCAACGGTGTCAACGACGAGGCCAAGCCTGAGGTCGCCGCTGCGTAAAAGAAAAGAGAAAAGGGAACATGGTACATTGACGACAATGATGAAGGGTTTCGAGACGGTGATGCCTGTATGATTGAACGAAACGGTTTCTGAAGAAGTTCCTTCCACGGCTCTGGGGGATCGGGACGTTTGGGTCAGACCACGGTTTTTTGAGCGAGAGTTTTTTTTCTTGCTTTCACGGATGGTTTTCCTTTTCCTCGCTGTATCGGATTGCATCAGTCTCCTTCCTACTGCTACCACCCCGGTGCTACTCCACTTTACGAAGTTAAAAGCGAGCAGTTGGGATATTCAGTCTTAGCGCGTTGGCCCTGATTTTTGGTTGAGAGAATTTTCGCGTTGCATTGCTTGCAGACCTCCCTTGCATCTCCACGTTCCGTCGTCACTGCCCTCATACCCTAGATTGCCCGTCTGTGTCGGTCTTCGCGCGCTCTCCTCCCTAATGCTTCCCAGATCGAACATCACCCGACGCTTTTGCTTTGCATAGCTTGCGTTGTTTTGCTGGATTCACACTGTGTTGGTGCTGCTTTGCAGCCAGATTGTGGATGTGTTTTGCCCTGCTCTGCTGTGTTCTGGTTCAGCGTTGCATCATTGTAGCCGTACGATACCCGACCTGCTATTGATGCGTGCAGTGCATTTTAATGAAGCTGCTCTTCCTTTCTCCAATTCCTGTGCGATTCATGTTTAGGGATAATCACGCGCATCGCTAATCACGCAACGGATTGGTTGGGAGCCCCTCTCGCTTCTTGCCGCGCCGGGACGGGCTCGGAGGCGCCGCCAGATGCTTGGTCTGACGCCGGGACGTCACGTCGTTGCTTCTCCGCACGGGTGGAGATGCTTATCAGACCTCGGCGAACGTTGTCCCTTCCACGCTTGCTATCTGGGTGAACAAGCTTGATGGTGCCATCAACACTTGCACATTGAGAATTCTATCATGCCTCATTAAGCTATCCGGATTGTCTGTGCGTTCTCGAATACTTTTGGTTTCCATCTTCAAACCCCCGCGGATAAATTCCACGAACTGTCTGCGACTGCTGCCGCAGATCCCCATGCCATTCCCGTCCCGCCTGCCGACCCGGCCTGACCCCCCCATTCTCTGATAAGCGGCCACTACAACTGCGAGCCGAAGCATACATTGCCTTTTTGCCGCAGGCAAAAGCTTCTTCGTCTCCCTCTCTCGCCACGATGCTGCCCCGCCAAGCTCTGCCGCATGGACAAATGGTGCTTATCAACCCAGCCAAGCTGATAATGAAGCTCCTCTGCCGCCAATGCAAGGCGCTGCGAGAATCGATGCCAAGCTGATCGTCCGAGAGTCTTGTGATTGGGGCCTTCTCACCCTCTCTCCCTCTCTCCCGCTTACACGCACACTGTCCCGCAACGGTGACGGCTCGATGTTACGTTGCGGGATTGCTACCCTGGTAGATGTGATGCGTGGTGCTGCGTGGGTGCCCCGCGGCGCAAGCGGATAGATATAGCAACCCTCAGCCGCCACTTAATCGCACCTCACACGCACTCCCGCCTGCCCCACCGAAGAGTCTCTCCCCCATCCGCTTCCGCAGACAGCGAAGCAAGTACACATACGGCGAAGATGCCTTCCTCCCCAACAGACGAGAAGGCGCCGCCTTCGCCCACGGCCAAGCCCTTCGCCTCCCTCGACGCCAGCGCGCCCATCACCATCGCGGACAAGGAGGTCGCGCCCGCGCTCACGACGTCCCTGCGCGACGCCGACGAGGCGCTCGCCTTCCTGTCCAACCACCCGCGCGCGGCCGCGATCGCGGCGGAGGGGGCTGCGATCCTGGAGGACGAGGGGCAGCGGAAAAGACTGCTGCGGAAGATCGACTGGACGATCACGCCGCTGCTGGCGGGGACGTATTTCCTGCAGTTTCTGGACAAGAACACGCTGAGCTACACGAGCGTGATGGGGATCAGGGAGGACACGGGGTTGAAGGGGCAGGAGTACAGTCATGTGAGCATGTTGTTTTATATTGGTGAGTGAGGGGGGCGTTCTTACATTTCCTCTCTTCCCCCGTGACGTTTGGCTTGCGGGGGCTGTGGGATCCCTTTTTCTTCTTCTTCTTTTTTTTTCTCCCCCACCCCCATCACACTTCCAGTAGCTTCAATGGCTGCTTCGGCCGCGCGCAAAGACGACCCGGCTCACGCACGCCAGGCTTCCTCGCCACCGAATTCCCGACGCAGTACCTCGCCCAACGCGTGTCGCGCCTCGGCCTCTACCTGGGCGCCAACATCGTGCTTTGGGGCATCGTGCTGTGCTGCCACGCGGCGACGACGTCGTTCGCGGGGCTGGCCGTGTGCCGCACGCTGCTCGGCGTCTTCGAGGCGTGCGTGGCGCCCATCCTGGTGCTGATCATCGCCATGTGGTACCGCAAGGAGGAGCAGGGCACCCGCGTCTCCTGGTTCTACGTGTGCAACTCGGTGACCAAGATCTTCGGCGGCCTGGTCGCGTACGGCATCAGCTGGGCCGAGACGGCGTTCGCGACGTGGCGGATCTTCTTCCTGGCGATCGGGGTGCTGACGATGGCGGTGGGCGTGCTGGTCTGCGTGTTCTTGCCGGATTCGCCGGTCAAGGCGAAGAGGTTCAGCGACGCGGAGAAGGTGGCGGCGCTGATGAGGGTCAAGGAGAACCAGAGGTGCGTGTGGCACTCGAGCCCGCCGCGTTGGCGCGTGGATGCTGACAGCGGCTTTGCAGCGGGACGCAGAACAACCACGTCAAGAAGGACCAGATCGTCGAAGCGTTCAGCGACCTCCGCGTGTGGCTGATCTTCCTGAGCGTCATGCTCTCCTCCATCCCGAACGGCGGCCTGTCCAACTTCAACAACATCCTGCTGACCACCTTGTGCGTGCCCTGCCCCCCACCCCCCTCCCCCTCAACCTCCTCCTGACCCGGCACCCCCCGCAGCGGCTACACCGACCAGCAAGCCCTCATCCTCGACGCGCCCAACGGCGCCATCGGCATCGTCTTCGTGCTCGGCGCCGGCTACCTCTCGGACCGGTGGAACGACCGGTCCACGGTGATGCTCATCTGCATCGTCCCGACCATCCTGGCGGCGGCGCTCATGTACGGCTTCGTCGGCGAGGACGGCACGGCGCACAACAAGCCGGCGCTGCTGGCGGCGTCGTTCCTGTCCGGCACCTTCGGCGCGGGCTTCATGATCAACCTCGCGTGGAACGCCAGCAACATCGCGGGGCACAGCAAGAAGGTGACGGTCAACGCGCTGACGCTGGTGGCGTTTTGCACCGGCAATATCCTGGGCACGCAGACGTTTCAGAGCAAGGAGGCGCCCGGGTATGATAGTGGGAAGATCAGCATTATGGCGTGCTTGTCGGCGAGTTGCTTGGTGGTGGCGGCGTTGAGGGTGTACAACGGGTGGTTGAACAAGAAGAAGGACGCGCAGCTGGCGGCGATGGAACCGGAGGAGAGGGAGGCGTTGAGGGAGAAGATGGCGTTTGCGGATGAGACGGATCGGCGGAACCCGTTCTTCAGGTACACGCATTGAGGGTGGAGGGTGGTGGCGCCGAGAGACCCGAGGGGCGTGGGTGAGGCTGGGAGAGATGTTGTATGGAGCGTTGTAGTTTGCCGCTGGATGGCGTTGGATTGCTGTGCAAGCAGAAAAGGGGACAGAAGGAACAAAGAGATGACGAGTTCTGCGGTGTTCGAGCTTGCAATCTTCGCGCAACTGAAAAGGGCAAAAGGAAGAGTTTAGAAATAGATTTGTGGTTCCGGCTAAACAGCCATACTGCTTGAGGGTGCTGTTGGTGAGTTGTTCTTCCCTCGCGCTGGCCGTCGGCTGCGATACCCTTCTGTGCCTAGGCCATCCTGTTCATAGGCTCAAAATGCATAAACAGCTAGCTCGCACTCCGGGTGGGATGTGCCGCAGCAGGCTTGAAACTCTATCGGAGCCCGATGTGGAGTGTAGCCAGGGTTGGCGAAGTGGCAAGAGGTGAGGAGCGCTGAGGAAAAGGAAAGGAGCGGCGACTGGGAAAAAAGGTCCAGGCAGTTTTCTCTTGCCACGGCCAGGCAGCCAAGACGATGACTAGACCATTCGGCAACGGGATCAAACCACGCTGACGGATCGGAATGCGCTATACTGTGTACGGACCCCGCGGACTGCGTTTAGACACGCAGCTGCGCGGCCGTCCGGGGCGACAGGCGCCAGAAAGCGACGGCTGGTGTGCGCCTAGCCGCCCGGCCGCAGGTGGTGTCCGGCCACGCAGGGCTGGCTGGTCCGAGGCGAGGGACGGCGAGATAGAGAGTGCACGGCGGCCGTTAAGATTTGGGGCTGCGAGTAATGCCACCGCGGTTAGTCAGCCGGATGAGCGTTTCACGGCGCTGCATGAACACCACCTTTTATGGCGCATGCTCGCCCCGGAACAGCCTCGTCGCCATCCCGCCGCAGGCCTCCACCATGCCCACTCCTGCGCACGCGCTGAGTTGCGTGACCTGTCGCCAGCGCAAGGCGCGTCTGCCCCGTCCGCCCGCTCCCCTGGCCTCACGCGCTGACCACGCCCCCAAGATCCGCTGCGACAAGGTGCACCCGTGCTCGGCCTGCCGTCGCTCCGCCGTCGAGTGCGTCTTTCCCGCCCAGCGTGCCCAGCGCCGCAAGCAGGGCCGCCGCAATGAGGAGCTGCTGCGCCGCCTCGACCATCTGGAGGGCCTCGTCGACCGGCTGGGCGGCGAGGTTGCCGTGGCGGCTCACGCCGCCAGCGGCGAGCCCTTGGCCCCGCCCGACGACACGCCCCGGACGGAGTTCATGCCCGGCGCGCTGCTGCCCCACGTCCTCCAGCCGCGCGGGTGCCAGGGCACTCCGCGCGAGGACGGCACCTACCCCGTCATGAAGGAGGACGGCGGTCGCTATCTCGGCGAGGATTTCTGGACCAGTCTCAGCACCGAGGTATGCCGTGCCTTTGACCCCCGGATGAAGGCTGAAACCCAGGAAGACGAATCCCGGAAAGAGGCGTTCTGATTGCGCGTTAGGTTGAGGGCCTCAGGGAGCTGTTGAACGAGCCGGAGTCGGACGACGAGCCCGACACCGGCCACACCAGCGTCAGCTCTGCGCCCGCGCATGTCCCGTACGAGAAGCGCCTGATGAACAGCCTCTTCGTCTTCAGCGGCGACATCGAGGCTACTGACTTGCGGTGGCTGCACCCGCCTGGCCCGCACATTGAGCTCCTCTCGGGCGTCTACTGGGACCGCGTTGACGTTATCTTCAAAATCCTGCACCGCCCCACCTTCGAGCCACTTCTTCAAGCTGCTGCCCGAGATGCCGCCTCCATCCCGAAGGGGGCTGGCTACGAGGCCTTGATGTTTGCCATGTATTTTGCAGCCGTGACCTCCTTGACTGCCGAAGAATGCATAAGCCTTCTAGGAAAAGACCGGACAAACCTCGCCAGCCAATTCCGCCATTGCTGCGAGATTTCCCTAGCAAATGCGGACTTCCTCAACAGCAATGATCTGCAAGTTCTCCAGGCCTTCTCCCTCTATCTCGTGAGCCGACCCTCCCCGTCTGCATTTAGGCGTCCGCATCATCCTCCCGACTGTCGCTAATACCCCGCAACAGCTATGCCTCAGATGTCACAACAAGACCCGCTCTGTGTGGACCCTGATCGGCCTTGCGGTCCGCATCGCGCAGGATCTCAATCTCCACCGAGATGGATCCGTCACTGGCTTCTCCCCGTACGATACCGAGATGCGCCGACGACTATGGTGGCAAATCGCCGTTCTCGACATCCGCGCCTGCGAAGACCGCGGCTCCTTCCCTCTGATCGATCACAGCTTCTGCAGCACCAAAATACCGCTCAACATCAACGACGACGACATCAGCCCGGACATGCGCACCGCCCCGCCAGAACGAGTAGGATGCTCCGACGTCAGCTTTTCCCGACTGTGCCAAGAAGCATCCATGGTCGCGCCCCGATTTTTCAGCCCTGTGCCAACCAGCGTCGATGACGACCAGAAGCGAGAGCACTGGCAAACGCAGATCCAACGGGAGGTGGAAAGCTTCAAAGAACTGCTCCACAACAAATTCATCATACACTGCAGCCCCTCAGTCCCTATCCAATTTGTCATTTCGCAGGTCGTGCAGATCATCACGTCGGAGTTCTGGTTGCTGGTTCACTACCCCATCCAAACCCGCCGCTACGCCTTCAAATCCAAGGCCACCAAGCAGGAGATCTTGGACGTGGCCATCACGCACCTGCGCATCGACATGGACCTCGAGGTCCACCCCGTCTCCGCCAAATACAAATGGTACTACGACACGTACGTGCAATGGCACCCCCTCGCCGTCGCCCTCGCCGAGCTGTGCGTGCAAACCCGCGGGCCCCTCGTCGACCAAGCCTGGAAGGTCGTCGACGCCGTCTACGAGCGCGCCCGCTCTCGCGTCACCGACGTCTCCCTCTGGCGGCCCGTCAAGAAGCTCTACCAAAAAGCCCGCAAAGCCCGCGCCCAGGCCCTCCGCGCGCCGACCGCCGACGTCGAACACTCCATGTCCTCCAGCCACGCGCCGTCCGAGTCCCCCGACGCCTCGACGACCGGAGCGTCGCCCTCCTCGCTCGCGCCACTGCCGCTCGACAACCTCGACCGCTTTTTCGCCGGCCACGGCCAGACCGCGTCCCCGTTCCAGCAACACCACCCCTCCCCATCCGAAACTACCCTCACCGCCTTCTCCTCCTCCCTGATGGGCGCCGCCGCCGCCCCCCTGCCCCACAGCAGCGCGCCGCAGCTGCCCCAACAACCCCTCAACCCGCCATCGACCGCCGCCGGCGGCCACCACCACCACCAGCTCGACCTGCTCGGCGCCGCGGAGCACATGTCGAACATGAACCTCGACGCGTACGGCGACCCGGTCAACTGGCACGACTGGAACGACTTCGTGCAGAGCACATGGGTCGCCGAGGACCCGAGCGCGTCGCAGCAGAAGACGAACACGCCCGAGTGGCTGCTGGATATGGGGATGGGTGGGGCTGGGGCTGGTGGTGGTGGTGGTGGTGGCGGTGGTGGGGGGTTTCGGTGATTGGGGGGCAGCGGGGGAGGGAGGGAGTGATGTGGCGGCATTGTGCTTGTGCTTGGAGCGTGAGGGTTGGCTGGGGGTTGAGTTGCTGGAAGGATACCCTGGAGATGTACGAAAGAATGATGTGAGGCAATAGGCGTTCGTTTTTTTTTTTTAGACAGGCGGGAAGAAAGGCCCCTGGCGGATTGGATGTACGAGTATATTGTATTTGGTTCGGTGGTATATAGACGGTGTTGCTTTTTCGATCTCCTCCCACTTTTTACGTCAGAATTACGAACCCTCTAAGAACTCAATCCTCTTGTCAACATCCATCACACATCTGGATACCCCGCGTCGAATGTGAGCGCATGATCATTGCTGAGTCGTCTTAACATTCAATACTTTCCAAGGAACAACGGTCATTAAGGGGTCCCCGTCTGCCAGCTTTCCCGTAAATACTCGACGTGAGCGACGGATTTCTGTTCCTCCAGCCATCATCCGGAGAAATTTCCTGAAGCTCCGACGGTTACTTCCATCCTTCCTTCCGCTTCGCTCAAGTCATTCCACTCCTTGATACGCCACCGCCCTGTGACCATTCCTAGATTCGACTGCAATCCAGTCTGTCGCCACCATTCTCCTTGCTAGGCGAAAAATCATCACATTTCCCCGATAAGCGAAGCCCATTTGCAGCACCTCGACCCGCCACTTAGTGGAGAATAACCGCAGTATGATCATCCAAATACTGCGTAATGTCCCCCAAGAAAACCGCCGCCAGAGTGCTCACCGCGCCGAAGCCCACACCCACCCAATAAATATCGGGAAAAGACAGGGCAAAGCACTCGCGGCCAGCCTGGATGATGGCCTCGACGCCTGCTGGGTTGTTGCGGAGGGCGGGATAGGTGGAGAGGTTGCGGTTGAGGTTGGCCGAGATGTCGATGGCGATGTCGTAGATCTGGCCGGCGTCGTAGACCTTGCCGTACTGGATGGCGGCGGGGGCGATGGTCGTGTAGGCGTTGGTGGTGAAGTTGGTCTTGAAGATGTTGTAGTAGATGGCGAAGCCGATGCAGCCGCCGATCATGCGGACCGAGAGAGCCATAGCTGTGGCCGAGCCGATCAGGTCATCGGGGCAGATGATGGTGATGATGATTTGGTTGGGTATGATGACGCCGCCGACGCCGATGGCAGCAAGTGTGAGGGCGATGTAGACTTCGTTGAGGTTGTCGAGTTTCGCGATGACCATGGCGCCAGTGCCTGGTCGGGGTCAGTCGTCTGTGAGTGGGAGGGAGGGGCAGGGAGACGTACCGGCCGTCATGAGAGCGCAGGACAGCGTTATAAGCGTCCGGATCTTTCCCTTGAGAAGCGAAACCAATGCTGCGACAATGACCGAGCCACCGATAATACCGAAACCGATGGGCAAGCTCCTGATGCCGACCTGGATCGGATCCTTGTCGTACATGCTCTCGCTCTGCACCGGCCACCAGACGAGCACCGAGAAGAAGTTCGCACCGGACGCGAAGGTGATCAACAGGATCAGAATCAGGTTCCGCGGGTTCTGCTTCAGGCGGCCGGGGAACATGGGCCATTTTGCGAATTTCCACTCGTAGACAATGAAAGAGACGATCATCACGCAGCCGACGACCAGCGGGCCGATGACGTGGGCGGACGACCATGGGTGGTTATAGCCGCCCCAGATGAGCGCCATCAAGAAGAGAACGATGCCGCCGGTCGCGAGGACGCCGCCAACGTAGTCGATGCGCTTCGCCACCTCGGCGCGGGACAGACCCTGGCTATTGACACGCGGAGGAGGGTGGTAGAAGACGAGGAGCAGAATGAGTCCGATGACTGACCAGAGCGCGCAGAAGAGACCGTTGTAGCGCCAGGACGTCTTCGCAATCAACTGCGCCCACAGCACGGAAGGACAGAAGGGAGTGATGGCGAGGATGACCCCACCGACGTAGATACCACGCTTGCTGGTCGGCGCAAGCTCGCCGGTCGCGGCGAGCGCGGTAAGTTCACAGATGCCACCACCGACGCCAGCGAGAACCTCACCGAGAATGAAGATATTCATGTTAGGCGCGACGGAGCAAATGATCATACCGACTATTGAAGTTAGCAGGAGGCTCATAGCAATGGCGACTCAGGAAGACTCGCCGATGATGAACAGCATTCCAGCAACACCTACCCAGCGACGGCCCCAGAGATCGGAGAGCGGGCCGACGAAAGGCGTGACGGCGGCGATGGCCATGAGGTTTCCAACGATGGCCCAAATGTAGGTGTCGGAACCTCCGATGTCTGAGTAGATCAGGGTGATGACACCGCCAAAGAGGTACACAGGAATCTGCGACGCCACCCAGAGAAAGGCCATGGCGACGATGGCCATGAAGCGCTTGACGGTCATCTGTGAAACTGTCAACATCCGTGTTCTGTGTCAACGGTGAGGGAGCCTTACGGGGGGTTCGTGATTATGGTCTTCGCCATCGCCATAGGTGCGGAGGCCATTCTTCTCGTAGTAGTTTGGGTTGCCCGGGACCTTGGAGATGGTGCGGATGGGCTCGACACCGTTGTTGGTGGTGCCGGTCTGCGTGTGCTCCAGCGTCTGTGTGTTCGCCTTCTCGAGGTCGTCGTTGGACGAGTGCGACCCGCCGTTGGGGTGGCCGAAGTCCTGCGTCGTCGCCATGGCGGAGAAGAAGCTCAAGGAGGACGACGAGGAGAGGTTTGGAGCGCTGCTGCTGCGGAGGTCCGTGATGGCGGAGGTGAGGCCCCGGTTGCTTCAGGTGCAAACGAAGAAGAAGGAAGGCGCGAGTGATAAGTGAGGGCGCTCCCGGCTTCCGAATCGATCCACGCTGCGTCACAACAGATCGCTATTTGCAATATATTAGCACCGTGCCGGTTGGCTTCACGAACGTAGGGCACAGGTGATCTGGAGCCTCGGCATGTTGGCAGCAGCCCTTTGCTCGATTCGCCAGTGCGAGAGCAGACGGACCAGTGAGGCCGCCCGGCTCGACGGCGAAGAGGACGCTAAGCCTAGACCCCGCACCCTTCACATGGCCCCGAGGAGGTTTGTGCTTTTGCGGCGGCGCGTGGGCGTTCCCGTGTTGTGGGTGTGCTCCCCTGCTCCCGTCTGGGGAACCTCTGCCTGGGCGCAATACCTTGGCACCTTGACTGCTCGTGTTAATTTGGTGTCGACATTGTCTTGAAGTGCATGTCTCTGGTAGCAGGCCCGACCAGCTGTCTGAATGGCCGGGTCGGGCCCCGGTGCGCGTAGGCAAAGCCAACAGTCGACCTCCCAGCCACTCGTTTCCCGCTTGACGCGGGCGGACAGGGCGCTTATGACCGGCGAGCGCTGGGAGTAGCGTTTGCTGGCACGCTTTGTGGCGCCTGGGGCAGCTACGCTTGTTCCTGCTCTAGCGCGGGCGGCGCCAATGCGGGGTTACGGCCGTCTGGGGGTGTCGATCAACCTGCCCCTATCGAGCTCTGGGCAAGGTCGACATCACCTCCCGAGGCTGCTTGTGCGCCTCCAATACTGGTGGACGCGCTGTCAGAATCCACCCGGGCCTTTCTGCGATGGCCATCCCGGTTGCCAATGGGCTAACGTCTCGTCTTCTTGGGGTGCAGATCCAACGACGGTATTCCTGGCGGTAATGTCCGACTGCCGCTGTCAAGCATGTACCGATGTCGAGAGAAAGGGTCGTGTTTCGAGTCGTCCCAAGAGGCACATGCTCCCGAGATTTGAGCAGATCTCCGTGCCAGGGCTGCCGTGCAGGGGTCAGCCACGCGCAGGCAGTCTGTTGGCTGCACGGCGGCCACGCTACGGAGCCTTCGTCAAAGTTGTGGCTCTCCTCTGAATCGCCTTCCCACGTCACCTGCTCCTTTAGGCTGGTGTGGAAGCATGACATTTCGAATCCCGCAAACCCGCCCCTACGGCGCGAAGCGTCACTGTCTCGGACCAGAAACCGGTGGCGCCACACGACTCCGGTTGGAGGGACGTAATAAACCGACCACTTGGATCCTTCCGTCGGCTGTCTCTTACGTGTCTCTCATTCCGGTTGGCCACCATGGGCAGGCGCCAGTTTAGCAATTGGAGCCTCAAAAGCGCCACTTTTGCCGCCATCTCGACGCTCTGGAAATCTTCGCCGCTACTTCCGATCAGTGATCCGTCAGCCCAGCTCATCGAACGTGCCCTGGCGTCTGGGACCCCGGCTTAGCACCCTCTTATCGTTCTTGTAAAGCCTTGTCCCACACATAGAAGGATTGGCATATTCAGATGCATCGTGGGTGTGGAACTTCTCCGCAGCAATGGCCCACGCCGCCGAGATACCGAGGCCTGTCGGATATGGAGAAACCATTGTCCGATACGTCGGAGCGTGTACTTACAGTCCGCTGCAGCAATCGGGCAAGAAAAAGCAACCGTTGCGAAACCAGCACGATGGTATCTTTTGGGGTGAAACGAATACATACATCATTCAAGACTCCTGAGAGAACACCGAGGGAATCACATGAGCGCGTGAAGTCTGGCCGTGTCCGTGGTTCAAGTCATCCATTCCGGCCATACATTTGCTACCTACCTATGGACTTTTAGGCAGGATCCTCGCCGTTGTTCAAGCCAGTAATCCGAAGTAACCCATAATGCTCGTGACCCGCAGACCACGACTGTGAAGGAACCCCCAGAGGATGCCGTCGCTGAAGCCATCCACTCCTTACCAATCACTCCAACGGAGCCCAATCAAGTGCGCCGTAAAGAAAAAGGAATCAGGTGGGAACTAGACAGCTCAGAAGTGAAAGTCAGTAGCCAGAAACCTTTGCTTGAACCATTATACTAAATGTTTCTGATCTGTAACGAGGACGCGCACTGCTATTCAGTCACCTAGGTTGATGATTTAGGCACCGGGAGGAGGAGGCGGAGGCTGGTCGCTCGGGGGAGGCGGCGGCGGAGCGTCACCCGGAGGCGGCGGCGGAGGAGGGCTGCCAGCACCAGGAAATCCGGTGAACATGGGCGGCATGCCAGGAGGGGCAGCAAGGCCTGGAGGTGCACCCATCGGGGGCTGGCCATAGCTGGAGTTTTGATCGTATCCACCGGGGTAGCCATAACCATACGATTGTCCACCAGGAGGCGGCGGAGGAGCTCCAGCAGAAGCCTGGCTCCAAGGAGCAGCCCCAGCGCCTGGAGCAGGAGGGGCGCCGTAGCCACCCTGGCTGCCTCCACCATAACCGCCGTAGCTGTCTGAATTGCCCCCGCCGCGACCGCCATTGGCCCACGGAGGAGCGGCAGAGCCGCTATCGCCGCGCTCGCGGTCCTCACGGGGCTGGCGCCACGGAGCAGATGCGCCAGTCGGGCCACGCTGCCAGGGCCTCACATCACCACGGTCGCCGCCAGCGCCGCCGGCGCTTCCAGCGTAGCTGTCGTTGTTGCCCTCGTAGGCACCAGGACCGGCCTCAATGCGGTGCTGGGGAGCACCACCACCCAGCTCAGCCATGAGGGACTCGTACTCGCGATCCATTCCATCGCCACTGCCAATCCTGGCCCCGGCGGCGGGACGTTCGTTGTTGCGCCAGCTGGCGCCGCGTTGGCGGTCGGGACAGTCGCGAGCCATGTGACCGGCATTGCCACAGACGCGACAAATGATGTTGGCCGTGAAGTTCCGTTGTTCGGGGCAGTCGTACTTGCGGTGGCCAATTTGACCGCAGTTCTGGCAAGCCTGGTTCTCGTCATCACGCAGAGTACCGTTGAGAGCAGCCAGCTCGCGAAGTTGGTTACGCTTGAGCTCGTTCTGGCCTTCAGGAATCGAGGCAGCCTGCGATGTGTCAGTCAATTTGCGGGGTTTGAAGGAGTTCGGGTTCGCGCGTACAGTCTCGATAATGTTGTGAATCAGCTTCTTCGCCTTATTGACCTTCTCCTCGGTGTCGGCCATGATCAAGCAGTGGAGATCTTCCTCCTGGTTGCTGGTGTGAGCGGCATCCGAACGGCCCTTGCCCTCTTTGACGGAGCCCTTGCCACGGATGGCAATCTTGGCGCCAGACTCCCCCTCCATCTTCTTCAAGGTGTTGCCACGGGGTCCGATGAGTAGTCCGACTGTTAGTAGGAGAAAAAAGCTATGTCAGTTAACAGTTCTTTTTATGGTTTGGTAAGTGAGTGAGCCAAGTGGTTAGTGGAGTAAGCAACACTGCGCATTACACGTAATGTCGCAGACTTTATGAGAAGAAACGCAGATGTGTAGGTCAGAAATTGAGGGTTAGCAATCATACTGAAGTTAATCTCCGGGTAGTCGTTGACCGGAACGTAGACCTTCTCCTGGGTCTTGGTGGGGCGCCTGTAGTCAGAAGGAGGATGGTAGTTGGGGATGACTTTCATCGCCTTCTCGATCAGCTTGTGACGTTCATCCTCCAGCTTCTTGCGGTAGCGGTACTCGCGCGTGTTGACACGGCGACCGAAGTTGTCGTACTGAGGCGGGGGGGAAGGGGACCTAGATCAAATTACTACACAGCAGAAGCAGGGCAGAGGCGGGAGACTCACCTGTCGCCGTCCGCCGGGACCACGTCGTTGATCCTCAGCTTCTGGCTGATCTCCTCAATGCGCAGATGCAGAGTGTAGGCCTCCAGCTGCTCAGCGGTCATGTGGGCGGTGATGGCCGTCGTCAGGCCCATGAGGCCGGCGGCTTTATTGTCGGAGGCATCGCCCCAGCGGTTGCGCTTCTTGCGTTTCCTCGTGCCGTCGGGGTTGAGCTCTGCGAGTCGCGTCAGTAGTCTGGCCATGGGCGGAGCAAGCGGAAAGGGCGAGCACTCACCACGAACAGGGCTGCGGCCGCGCTTCAGGTCAGAGAGACCGGTGGCGGGCGCAGAGGGGTCGTAGCCACCGCTGCCGTCTTCAGAAGGCGTCGAGTCGCTGCCACCGAAACGACGGCGGGTGCCCAGCGGGATGTTGTTCGAGCCGGTGATGCCTTGGTTGCGCCACGACATGGTTGTGGTTGCGCGCGATGGGGGTTGACGGAGCGGGCACAGGAAGCAAAGGGTGAGGTGGACGAAGAGTTCGAGCTGATGGAGCTGGGCGCGGCGCGACTTTGTAGCCTTCTTGGCGCGACACCAGCCGACTTGGGCCCGAGCTAAGCAGTGTGGCAGCAGGCCGCGACCTGGCCTTCCCCCAGCGGCCCCAGGCCTCGTGCTTCCACGTGCAGCCCGTCTCCGCACCGCAGCCGCCTCTGCAGCCTCAGGGCCTGTCGTCGCATTGGCACGTCGAATGGCTCGCCTCATCCATCTCGCTTGTGGCAGCCGCGATGCTGGCCCTGCTCTTGCGCACACCCGCAGGCCCCGATTCGTGCGCCGACCGGAAGCGCACCACGCGACGGCGCCGCACACTGCACGCGCAGCTACCTACTTTCTTCATCTCACGACATCCGCCAGCCGTGCCGTGCTGAGGTGCAGTCCATGCTGCGCGTCTCAGCAACCAGCGTGACATGACGTAGACACTGCTATTTCTAAGCACCCCGCTGAACCTCGCAGCCTGCCCCTCACTCCACTCGTGGGCGCGGCGCAGGTCCACGTATAAATGGCGTTGCTGCGCGCTTGGCCATTCTGCTCCCAAACTGACCGAACCCGCAATCTCAGCACTCACAATGGCAGCTCAGACCCCCGACATCACTCTCTACACCACCCAGACGCCAAACGGCATCAAGGTGTCCATTGCTCTTGAGGAGCTTGGGTACGCTCTCTTCGGCTAATGCCACCGCCCTTCGTCGTCGTCGACTGACCCCCAGCAAGTCTTCCGTACAAGGTCCACAAGGTCGAAATCGGCAAGAACCAGCAAAAGGAACCGTGGTTCCTTGCCATCAACCCCAATGGCCGCATTCCCGCCTTGACCGACACCTTCAGCGATGGCAAGAGCATTCGTCTCTTCGAGTCCGGCTCCATTATGCAGTACCTCGTCTCTCGCTACGACACCGAACACAAGATCTCTTATCCGCACGGCTCCCGCGAAAATTACGAGGTGAATAACTGGCTGTTCTTCCAGAATGCCGGTGTCGGTCCCATGCAAGGCCAGGGTACCATTCTCCCCACTGAACAGTTTCCCAACGCAATGGCTAAATCCAGCACAGCTAATCATTTCACCCGCTACGCCCCCGACATCTTCGAGTACGGCATCTCGCGCTACCAGAACGAGACGAGGCGCCTCTACGGCGTGCTGGACAAACATCTCTCCGAGACCGGGAACCAGTACCTCGTCGGCGACAAGTGCACAATTGCGGACATTGCCCATTATGGATGGATTGCTGCAGCTGGTTGGGCTGGCGTCGAGATTGAGGACTTCCCCGCCCTGAAAGCCTGGGAAGATCGTATGGAGGCACGCCCTGGCGTCGAGAAGGGACGTCATGTGCCAGACCCGCACACGATCAAGGAACTTATGAAGGACAAGGAAAAGATGGAGAGGCATGCCGCCGAGTCGAGGAAGTGGGTCCAGGAGGGTATGAAAGCTGATGCCGAGCGCCAGAAGTGAGTACTCCGTGCGCGGCACTTCCGTGCATGGATTGACCAGCCTGTCCATGCAGATTGTAGGTCCTGCGTGGAGTGAGTAGGTAGTAATAAGGTGTTGTACTATGCGAGGCACAAAAGCTTTTCTATTTTCTTCCTTTCTTTCAGATTTGAATTGTCCTGAACCCTCCAGGCTAGATGAAGAAGACGCGGTCTTTCCACGGATTAGATTTCACTCTAAACATGCTCAGCCGTGTACAGTTGAAGCAGTTATACGGATGAAGAAGTTCCTAAGGATATATGCCGAAGCTATCAGAGCGAATGCTTATATCCCTACCCAGCTGCGCTTGGGCAGAGCATCCTTGGCATTTCATGCTGGCCTTCGACTGCAGGACCCATCTGGAGTCGCTCACACCCTAGGAGCTGTGCTCATGTGCAGCATCATCTACCACTCTACCTTTTGACCAACATTTCTTCTTGCCTTGGCTGCCTGGCGTCCTCCCTCCTCAGTCAGACTATCACCAGCATCCCAGTGCTCGACGATCGAACTCCAGCTGTTCTCACCTTCAACCCGTATACCACACCTTCGAACGGCACTGTCACTTTAATCACGACCACCTCCCAAGGCAAAGATGGTGGTCTCGATTCCCGTCGATGGAGTCAAATGTATGGACGTACCTCAGCTTCAGTCTCTTCTCGAAGGTAGCACCGTCAACATCTACGTTGGTAACGAGCTCGTCGTTCGGAAGGTTCCTCGCGTCATGCTTTACGCCTTCTCAGAAGAAGAGACCCTGCGAGAGCCTCTTAGAAACCCCTGCCCATTCCTGACCATGAAGGATCACTACTCCTCCGCCGCCGTCTCGATCCTCATCGGCTGGATGGCCCCCATATGCTCAGAAGGCAAGTGGGTTTCCTTCCCAATCGCCAGCGGTCGCCTCCGAAACCTCGAGTTGTACGCTGTTGCCACTGTTTCACGTCAACGAAGCAGAGAAAGCCCTCTACCAAAATGTCCGGCGCAACATTCGGGATCTTACATTTGCGGAGTTAAGCGAGATAGCCCGCCATTTCCCGCCGGATCACAAGTGGTTCAGGGCCGTCCGATCCTACATCGCGCAGAGGAACCAGCTGGGCAAGCTATCTTTGGGGGAGAAACGGTTCCTAGAGAGCTCACCCGAGTACAAGGCTCTTGTTGAAGAGCGTAGCCATGAGATGAGGGAAGGACGCTTCAATGCTAAGCTGTGGGAAGAAAATAGCAAAAGGTTCACTCTGTGGTGCCGTAATACTCAAATGGACCGGAAGATCAAGAAGTTGGAGGCCGAGTTGGAGGCTATCGATCAGGAGGGAGATCAGGAGGGGGGCGAGAGCAAGCTTTGCGACCTATATGGAGAAACCGTGGCCTCTGGTTTATCCGCGCTCGGCACTGGCTTCCCGACAAATACTGATGCGTCTTGATCGGTGGTTGCTGCCATCTTACCACCTCCGAGGACCACTCTCCACACTGAGCCAGGCCTTGGGCGGGTGGAAGCCAAGGGACGAGTTATCCGAGAAAGGCCGGACAAGACGAGGAGGCGCTTTCGGTCTGACTCCGCCCAATTCTTTCTCATTGAGGCTTCCTGCTTGCCATGTCATAAAGCAATCAAGCCTTTGAACCTGGTCAAAGCATGGGACTAACATGCTGGCAGCTGCAGCTTCTGAAGAGGCTGCGATTAGGACAGCCATTCCCGAGCCTGCAAACACGAGTGGGTCCAGTGTGAGTGACAGGCACCAGATCTTTCCAGTGACCGTCCAAGTGCGCAGGGTCTGTGCCATGTCCGCCCATGCGATTGCCCGCGCGTCGCTCGTCTACAAAAGCCTCTCTCTTTCCCCGGCCAGCAACCGTTCCTCCACAAGCTCCGATCACCGTCTCCGCTTCCTCCTTGCGCTGACGAGCAGTCTTTCCCCTTCAACCTCTGACCACCCTGCCTAGTACTCGGCGTTTCCGGACCGCACAAGCTTTGCCTACGAGCGCGCCTTCGTCAACTCTCGACATCGACACAAAGAACCACAGCATGAACCCGCAGGACCACCATGACATGGACCCCCAAGATCGCCACGACATGGACCCGCAGGGCCACGATACGGGCATGCAAAACCATGGCATGAACATGCAGGGCCTCAATCCCACCGCGCAGTCCTTCGACATGAATACGCAGAACTTCAACGTGAATGCGCAAGACCTCGGCACGCAGGACCCCACGGCCATGCCGCCGTCCTCTGCTGCCGCGCTGGGTCCTGTTTTCCCGGTCAAGCATATCGCGTGCTTCAAGGATCTCATCGGCATGGAACAGGCTGAGCGCCTTAGCTTGGACGTTGCCAACCACACCGTCCAGATCAAGAGCAGCCCGCCTGATCCCACGTGGAACTTCGTCATGTCCGCCGCTATCCTCCAATCCTTTGCTCCGGACGCCTTCAGCCAGGCCCACCCCGTCCCCCTGATCAACCCCGGGCAGCTCGACAGCAAGTTCTCGGTCCTCGTTCTTCCGGCGGGCATCCTCGACTTCCAGGCCGTCCAGCACGTATTCGACTGGATGGTCAGGGTCTGTCGCACCCGCAAGGCCTTCGGCCTGCCGGTTCCGGAGAACTTCTTCATCTGCGTTGAACTGCTCAGGGTCTCCCAGTTCTTCGCCATCGCCATCGCCGAGAGGCGCAGCTGGGGCGTCCTCGCCCGCATGATCTCCAACATGGACCTAGAGTGGCAGCATCTTCACGCCGTCATGGCCAGCTTCCCCTCTGACAGCAAGATCGTCAAGCACCTGGTCCACAACATCCACTTCCGCCAGATGCAGAACGGCCTCACCCTCAGCGCCCAGCACTTCATCATGGGCAACAGGTTCTTCTCAGACCTCCTCGGGCAGGTCGCCTTCGCGCGCAGGGTCATGATCGCGGAGGGCATGTCCAACAAGAAGGAGAACTGGGACGGCGACAACGAGCAGCAGGAGTACCGCCAGCCCTGGGACGGCCCCGGCCAGCAGCATCAGCAGTCGAGGAAGAACAACCGCCACCCGAACAACAACAACAACAACGCGCTGAAGGGCACCGGCAAGAAGAAGGCGCCGCACCAGCACTTCGACCACGACTTCAGCCGCGACCCCAACCAGGCCCAGACCCTCGGCCACTCCGGCGGCCACTTCAACTCGAGCTTCAACCAGGACCTCCAACGCACTTTCCAGCAGAACGTGCAGATCTGGGACAACTCTCCCTCTGCACACGAGGGCGGCGCCTACGACGTCCGCGCTCTCAACCCCGGCGAGGCTACCGCTTCTGGTCTCATCGCTTAAACGGATCGTCGAGGCGTGTCCGGAGCTCCATCCGCCGCCGCTAAGTATGATAGATGACACTCTGTCTTTGCCGTTGAGAACTTTCTACGCTTACGTTTTATAGGTTTCCTTTCGGCCACCGGCACGGTGTTCTACGGCTACGCACTCAGCTTCACAGCCCATTAATACTCATCTCTACTGCGGGTTGTTGCATCCTGATCAATTCTCACTTGGGTCTATTGGCGTTCCGGGACACCGGTTTGGGCACTGTTACGGCAGGGCGGGCCGATGGTTGATGGTTGGTACTGGCACAGTCGGAAGAGTGGTATCACAGTCTGCTTGCGTTGCCTCATGGGTTTATTCAACCAGAAGATAGGCTCTTCACAGATCAAAATAAACTCTTTGAAGAGAGAATTCTCTTTCCCCCGTTCCGTGATACCGCATTGTTATGCACGGACACTCCAACATTGTGAAAGTAAAAAAGACTGGAAGCACTTTGTCTCACACATGCCAGGGATAAGAGGATGAATCGACGCCCTCGAAGTGGCTCTTCAGCCTGGATGTTTACATACAGAAATTGGAACGCATTGATGTCTACGCAAACTCCGCGTGAATATGCAGCCACCACCGTGGTGTAGCGCCGGACGAAATGCCGATCCAAGGCCCCTACCATTTGCCCGACACGTGCCTGTCCCGCCGATGCTGTCGTATCCCTTCAAACATCAGTCGTCGTCACCACAGTCCACACACCATCCTGATATACGACCACATGCTCGTTGCCAGCTTGGCGCGGCACCTGGTCGCGAGTCATAGGCTCAGCCAGGGTGTTAGAGGGAGCGGGTGGTCCGCTGTCAGCCTCAGCGCTGCAACGGAGGTCGAGGCGATGAGGCACGGCGGTCGGTGGCAGAAGAGCAGGAGGACGTGGGCTAGCGGCGGTGGTAGCGGCGGTAGCGGCAACCGGAGGAAGGTTTTCGAGCTCTCTGCCCGAGTCGTGAACCGCAGGCGGGTATGTAAGGTTGATGGCGCGTTGACCACGGAGAGCGCTGAGCCTGAGGTGGTTTTGCTGAACGCCGGCGGGACCGAGGCTCGTATTGAGACCGGCTTCTTCGTCTAGGGTGCAATGAAGAGATCAGCAGCGGGTTCCTCTATGTAAAATAGTACGCGGGATATCATGGCAGTTGCTCTTACGGAAGATGGTCTTAGTAGGAGTGCTCTGCGGGGATTGGGTAGATGGTGCGTGCTGGGAGAAAAGCGTGTACCGATGCTTGCATCCTCGACTATATGGGTGGACAAGAACCATGACCAGACCCAGCTGGTCACTCACTCCACGGCTTCGAGACCGGTGAGATCCTTTCTCCTTCACCCCTCCAGGACAGCTTTCGCTGCTCTTACAAAGATTGCTTGCATACCTTTAGTTCCAACGAAGACTTACAGTAAGCACCCCCGTTAGAACCTCCTCGCATAACTTTTCCTCTGACTGCGCTGTAAGGGAACACAAAACAAAGCATATTCAGCGAAAGTAGATTGTCCCCATATTTCATTCCGGTTTTGAGCGGCGTTCTTCGTTTCTCTCATCGTCCTCCCTGCCATCAGGCCCAGTAGCAATTGCAGCGTTCCACCATCCCATCCCTATTTTCATGGGCCCCCTCGGGGCGTTAGAAAGCTCGAAGATGAGTTTCTTCCTTTTGCTCTGTCTCTCTGCCTCTGTCTTTCTGTCGTCATTATCATCTAGACTGCCAAAGCAAGCATGCGCGCCGGGTTGCACTGGTGTGAGAATACCAACAATAACTAGATAGCACTGCATGAGGAGTTTCTTGCAGAGACTGTAGACAAGACAGTGCTCCCTCGAGATGCGTGCAGGCCGCACTCAAAGAAGCAGCGAAGACACCGACCGTCAGCCGAGACGTATCAGCCATAGACACGCCAAACACCTTCGCAAACACAGCCTTCCATGCGTCCATCCGGACCGGTCGAAAAACGCCCTAGGTATCACATCACAAACCATACACAAACGTCACCCTCTCGTCGCCCTCCCGATCCGCCGTCCTCCACTCCTCAACCCACCCGGCGAGCCTCCTCCCCGCACCCCCACCGCCCCCCCTCCCCATCCACGCCACCATCGCATCCAGCACCCGCCCGCCTTTCCTCCTCCCGCCCGCCTCCCCCCTCCCCAGCGGGCCCCTCCCCCACCTCCTCTCCGCCTCCACCTCGTCCTCGCTCCACCGCCCCAGCGTCCGGCGCCTGTGCTCGTTCTCCGCCACGATCAGCGCGCGGAACCCGGCGAAGCCCGCGAAGGCCAGCAGCACGCACAGCGCCGTCCAGACGAAGCTGGTGCGGTAGCCGTCGCGCTGGTGGGTCGGGGAGAACAGCACGCTCGCCACGACGCCGGCGACGTTGCCCCAGCCGTTGACGCCCAGCGCGACGGCGCGCTTGCCCGGCGCCGGGAAGTTGTTCGTCAGCCACGCGACCGTGAGCGGCGATGCGATGAACGTGCCCGCGAGCAGCACGCAGAGCGCGAGGTAGCGGAGGACGAGGTGGCCGTCGGCCGGGTCCGAGGCTTCGGTTTGCGAGGGCAGGAAGATGGTGCCGGCGAAGCCGAGGAGGACGATGATGAGGCTGGCGAGGATGGGGGCGGTGCGGTCGCGGCTGCGGTCGGACCAGGAGGTGAAGGCGTAGAGGGTTGCGGCGGCGCAGATGTAGGGGGGTGCGGTGAGGAGGTTGGCGAGGGCTGGGGTGGAGGAGAGCGGGGCGAGGACGAGGGGGAGGAAGATGGAGAAGGCGGTGCTGGGGATGGCGGAGAGGATGTTGAAGATGAGCAGGTAGTAGACCTTCCAGGAGAAGAGGACGGAGAGGACGTCGTGGGCTGAGAGCCCGCGGTCGCTGACGCTGATCTGCGGAGAACGCGGCTGTGAAGGCGGATATCTCCGGCTGCTCGATGGAGACGTAGACAGCAGACCTCGGGCTTCCTCTGCGGCAGAAGTGGTTGATTGCATTGAAGCCTCGAGATCCTCGTGGTCCTCGTGTGTTGACATGGGCGATGGAGACCGTTTGGGTCGATATTGCTCAACCTCACCCTCTCTATCCCGCCGGATACGCTCTTCTGCCCATTCGCGCTCGTCCGGGCTGAGAAACCAGGCCGTCTTCCCGCGTTCCGGTAGCCAGACGAAGCCTGTTAAAGCGATGGCCATGGTGGCGCACCCCTCTATCAAGAAGAGAATCTGCCACGAGTGCCAGCTGCTGTCCGGCGGAGGAGCAGGGCCGTCGATTTCATGCGCATCTTGGCCCGGGAAACGCGAAAATACAGCGTATGACAGTATGCCGCCAAAAGCACCCGCGACGGCAGCTTGGCCGTAGAATATAGCCAGCCGCCTCCCAAATTCGAAGCGCGTATAGAAAAGCGAGAGGTAGGAGACGGTAACGGGGTAGAAGCCGGCTACGGTCCAGCGTCAACACATTTTCATAGATTCACAATACAACACGAAGCTCTAGGGCCTACCTTCGAGCGTAGCTATGGTAATGCGCAAGATATACAGCTGCCACGCGGCGTGCACCCGGATATGCAGGGTGGTGCAAAGACCCCAGATAGCCATGCACGCCGGGACCCATCTCTTCATGCCATATTTGCGGCCCAGGGCTGCGCCGAGCGGCTGTAGCGTCACGAAGAAGACAAAGAACAGGGCGACGGCGGTGTTGACATCTTCGCGGTCGAGCCCGGCGTCGGTGGTGAAGTGGGCGGACTCGGCGCTGCCTATGTTCGACTTGTCGAGCGAGTTGAACAGGAAGAGCAGCGCGAGGAAAGGCAGCAGGGTGACATCGAGCTTGCGGACAGTGCGGCGGTTCAGCTCCTCCTCGTCGGGGGAGAGGACTTCGCCAGGACGGAGATCTGACGGCATGTCATCCCTGAGCTCGTAGGCGAGGTCGTCGTCGTCGTCGTCGTCGTCGTCGTCGTCGTCGTCGCCGTCGGCGGCGTCGGGCGTGGGTGCGCCGGGTGAGGAGGAGGAGGAGCTCGGGGAGGACGGGGGAGCTCTGGCTCGGAGCTGCAGCTCATGCTGCTGCTCGGACATGTCACCTGGACCTGGCAGCTGGAACGGCCGGCGGTGAGAGAGACATGGCCGTGATCGCTAGCGGCTCAACTGTGGAGACGCGCCGCGGGAGGCCGGGCGGCCGCTGACGCAGGCAGCAGGGATGGCCCAGAGGCGGCGCAGGCGCGCAGTCAATCGCAGTCGTCGTCGCCGCGTCCAGCAGCGTCAGGCCTGGGGAGCGCGCACGGCGGAGCGTCGCACGTGAAAGCGCGGAGGGGGCAGCGCGGGCGCGAGCGTGTGAGTGTGGTGGCACAAGGCAGCCACTGCCGCAGTGCAGCGAGTGCGGCGAGTGCAGCGCGGAGAAGCGGTGGACGATGCGCTGGGAGAGGGCGGCAGGCGCAGCGGCGGGCCTGTGTGGTGTCAATCCATCCGACGGATCACCTGTGACGATGACGCCCGGCGGACTTAATCACATCGCGACGCTGGCCGGGCTGCCCGCTCCGGCAGTTTATTTGTTTTTCGCCCCTCGTGCGGCCCACCCAAGCGGCGCTGCAGCGCGTAACGGCGTGCGGCGAACTGAGCCTGCATGCCGCTGCAGGCCAACCGCCGCCGCGGGCGAATTGGAGGCTGACGCGAGTGCAACGCCCATGCAGCGGAGGCCTCGATACGCAGCCGGCGGCCGGCGACGATAGGACGAGCGCCCGTTTGCGCGAGCGCGCCCGGAGCAACGCGACGCATCGGCAGCGAGTCAGCCCGGGCGGGCGATGCACAGCCCAGGTGCACATCTGCGGGGACACACCAGCGGACGCCCGGGCCCTGGCGTCGTTCTTGCGAGCTGGCAAGGCAGGCGCAGATATAATCCCCACCGCGTCCCGCTGGAGGAGTGGAGGTGCCGCATCCCTGCCGCTCGCGAGCTCGGGAGCCCAGGATTTTGTTGCGCCAACGCCGTCGCCCTGGCGGTGTTAGCGGGTAGAGCCGCTGCCTTGCAGCCAAAACACCGTCACACCCAACCGTCTTCAAGATCCCCACTCGACGCTCTCGATTTAGCCCCCTCCGCCTTCTCTGTACATATTGCACCCCGCACTGCGCCATCGCGTTCTATGGTGTCCGGAGTGAGTCGTCCCCTTCAATCGGCGCCTGTTGTCGTTGCTCTTTCTGATCGTCCAGCAGCTTGCCCAGCCACCCCCATAAACAATTGCTGCCCACATGCACTACGCACCACCCTCACCGCAACACCGACCGAACGACCCGCACCACGATCCACAGTCGCCAGCATAGCCCGACGGCCCGCAATCCACCGTAAACGCCGCCTGAACGCCCTCCCAATCCGTCCCGACCGCCGCAGGCGCATGCAGACACCCAAGTCTGACTTGCTGCCCCCTCCGCAAACGCAATGAACGGCCCGCCGCCGCCTCCGCCGCCGCCGCATGGCGAGAACCCAAAGACCACTGCCGGCGGCCAGGGTTCTGGCCTGCCACCGGGCAACTACGACATCTTCATCATCCCGCCTCACAGCTCCGGCTCGGGCTTCCTCTACCTGCCTTCCCTTGCAGTCCAGCGGAACTCCTTCCTCGCCGGCGTCGGCTGCACACTGCTAGCAGTGCTAGTATGGACCATCATTGAACCCACAATCAAGGCATGGTTCTCTGCAGTGACGTCCAGCGGCGGAGGTGGCGTGCTGATCCTCGTCATCGGCGTTGGTGTTGCCGGATGGGCGATGGGAAAGACGCAAACAGAAGGCGGAGGGCCTGGCTCGACTGGATCGGGAGGAGGTGCTGGAGCTGGCGCTGGAGCGGGGGCTGGTCATGCCGCCGGGGGAGGAGCACACACCGGTCCTCAGCCGAATGGCTTCCCTGGCGGCTTCGACCAGGCGCCTCCTCCCGGAGCTGGAGCCGGGCCCCCGCCTAGAGGCTCGTGGGGAGGTAACACTCACAATGCCTCTGCTGACTGGGAAAAGGCAAGAGAAGAGACAAGGCAAAAGGAAGAAGCCCGCAAGCGGGCTGAGGAAGTACGCCGCCAGGCTGCGGAACAAGCTAAGAAGAAAGAAGAAGCTGACAGGGCCGCGCGTGCACAGGCTGAGAAGCAAAAATGGGAACAAATGCGTGCTCGCGAGAAAGAGCAGCGTGAACGTGAAGCACGGGAGCGGCTGGCACGCGAAAGACTAGCCAAGGACAAGGCGGAAAAAGAAGCTCGGGAGAAGGAAACCCGTGAGAAACTGGAGCGAGAAATCCGCGAGCGCCTGGAGAAAGAAGCTAAAGCAAAATCTGAGGCAGATGCCGCAGCTGCAGCAGCAAAAGCAGAGGCAGAGGCTGCCACTGCTAGGGAAAAGGCAGCCAAGGAGCGCGAGGAGCGCCTCAAAGCTGCCCGCGAACGCGCTGAACGCGAGCGCAAGACCCGCGAAGCCGAAAGGGCCAAAGCCACCAGCGAAAGCGGACGTCCACCGAGCACGTCACCGAAGAAACCCTACGAACGACCGACCGCTCGAACGACCGACGGCGATTCGCGTGCCTACTCAGGCTTCAGGCCGTACGACACTCCAAGAACAGCGCGAACAACGGGTTCTGCGTCCGTCTACTCGGAATCCGTATCCTCCTACGCACCGTCTACGTCCACCGCCCGGACGACGCCGCCGCCCTCCATGCGCGGACCGTACAGCACGACCGATCCCGAGAAGGTCGTCATCAAAGGCGTTTACCTGTTTACATCCCTCTTCCCCAAGCCCATGGCTCAGCTGGTGTCAGGCGTGGGCGCGGTCACAGACGGACTCGTCCTGCGCATGACAACGGAGGGCCTCTTTATTGACGATGACGTGCGCCAGGTCGCGCAGCGTGAGTGGGATGTCAAGGCCTGGACCATGAAGCTTGTCGAGACGGTCGAGGTCAAATCAAGTGGCGTCTACATCGTCAGAGCCAGCATCAGGGATCCGGAGGGCAAGAAGTACGTCTTCGTCCTCAGCACGGAGGAGAGCTGGAAAGTCGCTACAGGCCTGCAGAGATTACGAAAGGGAAGTCAGGTCCGCGCGTTGGGTGTGCAGGGATTGCCGATGGCGGAGGCGAACAAGATGTTAGGAGTTTTGGGCATGGCATAAGTGAGAGAAAGAGGGAGGTTGAACCCAAGAAGCCTAGGCAGTGTGGTGTGTTTATCCCCCATTGAGGAATGCTGGTCTCGCGGCATTTCCAGAAAAGGGTTACCGACAAAAGCATTCAGCGCTTGACATCCATGTCTCGCCCCTCCCCAGCCACTTCGCCGAATGGCCTAAACATCCTAGAGGAACGACGTGTGGAGGGAGGTTTGGTTTGCGCCATCAACATTTAGAACGATCAAAGTCAAAAAAGCAGCACGACTGGCACCAACAACATTTGCAAGGCGGCATCAGCGACGGAGTTGAATCAACTTTTTCCGTTCCTTTATTTTTCTCCTTCTTACGTTCAGGATCATGTCAATGATCGAATCGTCTGTATTTGTTGTACTCTGGTTTTGCGTCAAACAAAAGCCGTTCGCTAGCGTCTTTGGAGAGTCCCTCTTGGCACATCTTACATATCTTCTCGAGAGAAAGGCGGATACCCCACAATGCAAAGCGCGTTGTACTGTTCATTCTCTTTTGCCCTGCTTCGTTGCATAGCTTGCGATTGGACAGATTTGATGGGGTTGGCGGTGACGACTGGTGGAGTGAGAGGAAGCGTGATAAGTGAACGAAGGAAATGGGAATTGGAAATACAGGTTCAGCCATCCAATTAATTTGGTGCGAGACCTCAGTGGCGTGAAAGTGGAGGCAACACGGGTTTGACAGAACGGGAACGACCCGAGTTCACGCTCACCGAGATACCCGTAAGGTACATCTTAAGCCTACTATCTCACCGCCGGTAATAAGCTCCGCAACAGATCTTTGCTCTCTAAATAAGGTGCTTCTCGGTATTTCTATATTACTAAAGAAGAAAGATGGCTAAAGTAAGCTATAGCATTAAGAAAAGAGAAAAGAAAAAAGGGCAAACTATCTGCACCCTTGAATGCTTCAGGGGGTCTTGACCGCCTCTTCCCCCTAGGGCAGACTCAATAGGTACCGTCCGTTTTTCACCCGACCCAGACTCAAATCCATGTCCCTACGAGGGGCTGTCCGGTTGTGATTGCCTGTGACAAATACTCATACACCAGGAGAGTATTGCGGTGGATACTAAAACGTCCGGCGGAATCATTTCCTATACCGGAGGGCCAAAATACCCCTGCTTGACGGTCTCCGCAGCATCATGAGGTCGATCGAGTCACTCTCGTGCCGGTATCCTTCATGTCGCCTCCCGTGAAGTTTCTGTTGGTGGAGCTCGGAGTGCTTCAAGCATTCGCCCCGGCGTGAAAGGACTCGAAAATGCATCCCAGGCTATTCGGACGGGTGCTTCATCTTTACTCCCGACTACAGCACTCCTCCAATTCATGCTCATGTAAGTGCTGCGGAATATCCTCGTAGTTCATTTCTGTGCGCAGAATCAGCGCTTCGCGTAGCCTGAAAGATCGACAAAGCCCAGTACAGTCAAAGATATCTCCTTCCTCAAAAGAAGCAGTTAACCCTCCCTCCCTCCGTTCACTGCCCCAATAACCTCACCAACGCATCCACCATCTCCTTCGCAAACCCCTCATCATTAACATCCCTCTCATCCTCCACAACCCTCACCCCACTCCCCTCCAGCCCTCCCCTAACCGCCCTAAACAACGCCTCATCCGCCTCCCTATCCTCAAACGGCCCGCCGCCCACACTCATCAGACTCACACCCCCCCTCGGAACCCACACCTCGCACCTCCCCTCCGCGCCCCTCAGCCTGTGCGCCAAATCCCGTCCGATCTCCGCGCACTCCTCCGCGCTCGTCCGCATCAGCGTGACGCTCGGGTTGTGCTCGAACAGCGTCCTGCCCGCCTTGACGTACTTCTCTGGCACGGTGCCCCTCGCGCCGAAGTTGGCCATGTCGGTCGCGCCGAGCGAGACGATCTGCGGAACGCCGGCGGCGGCCGCCGCCGCGAGGCGGGTCGGCCCGGCCGACATGACGGCGCCGGGGATGTGGAGGTCGACGAGCTCGGTCGTGGTCAGGTCGATGGCAGCGTCGAGGCGGTGGGTGGCGACGAGGCGTTCGTAGGCGAGGCCGCCGTGGCCGGTGGCGTGCTGGGGGGGCGGTGGGGGGTTAGGAGAGAGGGTGGCGGGGGGAATTGGCGGAGGCTTACGAAGATGTGGGTGTCCGGGAAGGTGTAGGGGCATTGGGAGGCGGGCAGGGAGGAGAGCGTGGAGAGGTAGGAGCGGATGGCCGTGACGGCCGGGGTGGTGACGCCGAACATGGTGATGCCGAGACGGACGGGGATTTTGCCGTCCCTGTCTTTGGAGCGGGGAGCGTTGGTTGCGGCGGAGGCGGCGTTGCGGTTGCCCCGCTTGTCGAGGCTGAGTTGGTGTTGATACGCGGAAGCCATGCCGAAGATTGCGCCGGCGGCGTTGGAGAGGACGGTGCGGAGGATGGTGTTCAGCCCGGCGATGTCGACGATCGAGTACATCAAGGTTATGTCGGTTTCGCCGATGATGGGGCCCGTCTCGCCGCTGGCGATCGTGCTGACGATCAGCTTGGGGAATCCCATGGGGAGGGCTTCGCGCATCACGGCGGCGGCAAGTGACGTGCCGCCGCTGCCTCCGAGGGACAGGATCCCAGAGACAGGGAACTTAGAGCCGCTTAGCCCGTTGGAGGACATTGCTTCCGGACGCTCGAGGAGGCCGCGGACATAGTTCGTGGCACAAGCGGCCATATGCTTGTTCAGCTCGCCACGGTCGAGCTTGCTGATGTCTGATGGTGCGCCATCTGGAGCGTATTTTGTAGTGAGATCTGTTGGGGAAACAGTAATGGCGGGGTCGGAGACGGGAGCGCGACCGACATCGACTAAAGTGACGTCGGTAGATTTGTGGTTGAGAATTTGCTCACGGGTGTAGAGTAGCTCTTCAAGCTTGGTGTCGCAGGTGCCGAGGAGAAGGATGTGTGGCATCGTGATGAGTGGATTGGCTACTTAGAGGAAGAGGGATAATGGGAATCGAAGAGTTGTTTGGCCAGAGACAACTGATCGAAATGATTAGGTCGTTGGAACCCACACCGAGAAAGGCCGGACGATGGAAAGCTCTTCTCGTCGTAAAAGAAATCGATTCCAGAGTGACGTACGCACGCCAGATGAGACCAACCTGTTGTACAGTTGCTGTGTTCCCAAGACCAGATCAGGGCAGGAACTGCTCGCTCAATGACGACGCCGAGGCAATCCGACTACTCGAGAGGTGTTTTCGGCGACAGCGCTATCGACAACTGGTCTGATGGTGGGCAAGAAGTTCTCACAAGCCGAGCAAGCGTAAACACCCCCACTCGACGTCAGCCCGTTGTCCTGAGGCTGTCGCGTATTGGCGGGAGGAGGGGCTGGCAGGAAGGGAGATCGACAAGGGCGGGGCTGAGGTGACGCCATCATGCAGGCGGGGCGCAGGACTTTTGACTCGGGCGAGAGAGAGTGGGAAACCGCACGACGACGTGACAAAGACTCCTGTGAAAATACAAGAAGGCCAGCTTATCTCCCGCTCTTGCTCCCCAAAGGCAACCGGACTTGTCGAAGCGATGGCTCCACCAACGAACCGTGCAGAGATCCTCGGAAAGCTGCGCTCTGACGCGGCCAATGGCAAGTCCATTATCGGGGCAGGTGCAGGTTAGTCGCTGCCAATGTTTCTGCCGGGTGACAGCAGGGGTGTGCAGCGGAAAGTGTGGAAGGGCCGCTGACAGTTCGGATGCAGGCATCGGGCTCTCCGCCAAATTCATCGAGAAAGGCGGCGGAGACCTCATCATCATCTACAACTCCGGCAGGTTCCGGATGGCGGGTCGAGGCTCGGTAAGTGCTTCGCGGTGTCTGGTGATCAGGTCAGAGGAGCAGCGGCAGGTAACGGATGTTCTTTCGTGCAGCTGGCCGGTCTGATGCCGTACGGAAACGCCAACGACGTGGTCCTGGAGATGGTGAGCCAAACCGGTTAGTGCCCGAACGGGCTCAGCAGTGACTGATATGGCAACGCAAAGGCGAATGAGGTCCTCCCCATAGTCGAGCACACGCCGGTGCTAGCCGGCGTCTGCGCAACGGACCCGTTCCGGTCAGTGCCGTCGTTCCTGAAGCAATTGAAGGACATGGGCTTCGCGGGGGTGCAGAACTTCCCAACGGTATGTTGCCACTCAATCTGAGCCACCATGCCAGGGCCGGGGTGCCCCTGACACGACACGCGAAGATAGCTCACCATGGCTGCGTCAGGTTGGCCTCATCGACGGCCAGTTCCGCCAGAACCTCGAGGAGACCGGCATGGGCTTCGATGCCGAGGTGGCGATGGTCAAGACGGCGCGCGAGATGGACCTCCTGACCACTCCCTATGCCTTCAGCGCCGAGGAGGCGGAGAAGATGGCTCGCGCCGGAGCGGACATTCTCGTGGCACACATGGGCTTGACGACGGCCGGGTCGATCGGCGCGCAGAGCGGCAAGAGCCTCGACGACTGCGTCAAGCTGATCCAGGAGATGCGCGACGTCGCGGTCAGGGTCAATCCGGACGTGCTGGTGCTCTGCCACGGTGGCCCGATCGCGGCACCCAAAGACGCGGAGTATGTGCTTGCGCGGACGAAGGGGGTGCACGGCTTCTACGGGGCCAGCAGCATGGAGCGGCTGCCGGTGGAGGAGGCCATCACGAACATCACCAGGGCGTTCAAGCGCGTGCAGGCGGCGTGAATGGTGTTGCCGCAGTCTGTACACAGTAGCGACGTACCTGGAAACGCAGACGAGATGATGGTCCCTGAATCGGCGCTATGCGCACGGGGCCGCTTACCACACGCACATGGAGGATTCGCATGATGGCTGAGGTGATGAAGATCGGCCGTGGGTGCTCTAGGCGGTCCGTTTGTGGGGAAGCCGGCTTGAACGTCGAGCAGCACGCCAGCAGCGATTCGACCAGCTTGCAGCCTCTGGCCGCTGGCAGCAGCGGTACACCGCCTCGCGGCGGCGGGTGATTGGCCGCGGCGGCCCTGAGCAGCGTCGCGGCGACGCCTGCTGCAGCCTTACCACCACGTATGCCCGGCCGGGGCGCTGGGCGACGAGCCTTCAGCGCAGCGCGCAGAGGCAGCACCAGCACTAAACACAGGGTGCCAGGGTGCCACTGCCAGGGCGGCCGCTTGGGTCAGCCAGGCCGGGGCCGGGGCGGGCGCGCTAGCGGATAGGTGCGGTGGAGAGCGTTTGAGACGAGGCCCGGCGAGCGGACAAAGCCAAACCTCCAGCACCAGCCCGGCGTCGTCGCGGCGCCGCGGCGGTGGGCGAGGCAATAATAGCAGCCGCCCTGGCCGCTCATTTCGCGCGCGGTGCACTTGCAATCTGGTCGTCGTCTTGTCGCGGCGCACTGTCCCCGGCAGCCCAGGTGCGGCTTGGAGCTGCGCTGCAGGGCGTTTCCGCCGGCTGGGATGCCATGGGCCCCGCCAGGGATCGTTGGGCGCGCGGATAGCTGGCGGGCGCGCGGGCGCCTCCCGCGCGCCCGGTGATAGGCTGCGGCCACCGCAGGCGGCCTAAGAACGGCCGTGGCTAGGGTCAGTTGGGCCTAAAGCGTGCGGGCTCGCGCGCAGACGACGCCGCGGCATGGGCTGCAGCGTCGAGCGAGTGTTTGGACGCGCTTCAAACAGCGCTGCGCTGCGCGACGCCCGGCGGGACCCTCAGTGCTGCGAGGAGGCTTCAGCGCGACCGGGGGGCTTGCCCGGCCGCGACACGCTCTGTGTCTGGCCTGGCACGCTGCTGTTTGCTGGCACCTGAACGCGTGCGGACCCAGGCGTCACGAGTTGCTGCGCGCTGCGGCTGCACTGCCTGTGATCCAATAAGCGCAGCGGGGGCCGGCCGATCAAGAGCGCAAGCCGCTTTCACCGTCAGTCCCAGTCTCCCGTCATCTGCCCTGGCCCCAGAGCCCTGCCAGCAACGCATCAACGACACCGCGCTCGCTCGCCTGCCTCTGCCTCGCCGAATCCTGCCCGCACCCTCCCTCCCGCCAGCAGCGACACCGCGACCCCCGCGACGAGACGAGCCGCCGAGCGAGTCCGTGCCTGCAATCCGCGCCGCTGCCCTTGGTGTTACGTGCGCCGTCCTTCCTTCCCTACTCGGTCCAGCCCACCAGCAGGCATTTGCGCCCGCCGCAAGCCACAGCCCGCCAGCCTCACCCTCCGCCCATCCACCAAGCCCCAGCCCCGAGCGACCTCTCTTGCCACGACGCCGACAGCTCGCCCTCCGTGCCCGAGCCCGCGCGCCGCAACGAGCCCTCGCCCTCGCCGTCGCCCAGCCCTCACACCGCGTCCGCGACTGTGCATGGTTGTCCGCCGGCTGACCTCCAGCCCAGCGACCGCTGGCTGCCTGGCTGCATCGCCCTTCGATCAGCCCAGCTGGTAGCCTGCTCCCGCGCGGCCGCACCCTTCGCCCTCGACGCGCCCGGGCTCACCTCCTCCGCCGTCGCCCGCGCCTTCCTGCCGTCGCCGATACACCACCGCGCGAGCGCTGATCGACACCCGTCCCCGGCTGGCTTGGGGTTTTCTGCTTGCACGGCCTGACGACCAGGCCCTGGATATCTGTCCATCATGAACGGCCAAAACTTCGGCAACATGATGGGCGCGCAGCAACAGCCGCAGCAGCAGCAGCAGCAGCAGCACGTACCGCCGCAGCACCAACGACTACAGCACGTCATTCTCACACAGCTGCGACAGTCGCACCGTCCGCAACCCGGACAATGGCAGGCCACCCTCAACGCAGAGCAGCGCGCAGGCATGCTCTGGAACATGTAAGTGGCCTTGTTGCCTCGCCTCGCCGATCGTCGCCGTCACTAACGCCTGCCAGCTACACCGCGATAAGGCTAGCAAAACCAGAGGCGCCTGACCAGCAGGTCTTGCAAATGGCCTTTGGCAACGAGAACGACCGTTTTGTCAAGGCGCAGAGCCGGGTAAGAGGCCGACCCGGCATCCGACGTTGAAACCATGGTACTGATTTTCCTCGACAGGATGACTACATAAGGACCGTCAAGGAACTGTTGCAACGTCTCCAGACCATGCGACAGCAAAACATGCAGAACATGCAAGCACAAATGATGCAACCCGGCAACAACGCCGCAAATCCGCAGCCAGGCATGATGCCCCACACCCCGATGCAACCCAGCGGATCCAACCAAGGCCAGAACGGGTTCCAGCAGCCGTTTCCTCCTCAACTACAGCACCAGATGCAGGCCTCACCTCTTCCAATGACCCAAAATCCTTCGTCGATGGGGATGGAGAACCCAGGTCTTCAGCCTCAGGCCCAGCAACAACAGAACATGCAACAGCAACAGATGCAGAGGCAACAGCAGATTTCCCCGGAAGACCAGCAGAAGGTTGAGACTCTGGCGAGGAATCTACGGTCAAGAATCAGCCCAGAAGAGGAGTCAAGAATCAGGAGTCAACTCGCGCAACTTGCTCCCGAGAGAAGACAGATGCTGGAACAACGCGGCGTCGACCCGATTATGTTGCATTGCCGGAATCGCGCAACGACAATGTTGATGCAGATGAAAAAGAACCAACAGACAGGTCAGGGTGGTCAGTTTGGACAGCAGCAAAATCAGGGTATGGGTCGTGGGGCGCCGAATCAAGGAATGATGCAGAGGACGCCGCAGATGGGAAATGCGCAACCTCAACAGGGAGTTCTTCCGGGAAATGCCGACTTCGACTTTGCTCAACTCACCAATCAGCAAGCTGACGCCATGCGCTCTGCCCAGGCAGGCCACGACGTTGTGCCCGCCAGCAACAATGCCAACATCAACCAGATGGGCGGTTTCAACCCGATGAGCGGTAACCAGCCTGGGCAAGCAAACGGCCCAAATATGGCGCCTGGACAGAATAGGAACCCCGGCCAGCAGCCTTCATTCAATTTGCAGCAGGCGCAGCGAGAGAACGCGATTCGACAAATGCAGGCTCAGGCTCAAGCGCAAGCACAGGCGCAAGCTAGAGGCCAAGGAATCCCTCAATCTCAAGCCCAGGCTCAACAGATGGCTCTTCGGAATCAGATGGGTGGCTTTAGCATGGGGCCTGGTCAGCCCCAGAACGGAGCAATGCCGATGCTGACACGGCCAATGGTGCCGCCTGGTCAGCAAGGAAATTCGACCCCTCAGCCGAGGCCGCAGCAACCCGGTCAGCAATTGCCCCAGAATATGGGCCCCGGCATGAATGCTGCACAAGCAGTCCAGATGGCGCAACAGAGGGCCGCGGCTGCCCAAGCTCAGATGCCAGGGGCCCCTCAAGCTTCCCGAGCGAGCCAAATCCCTGCAGATGTGCCGATGCCCCTAAGGCAGAAGATGATGGAGTTGCCCGAGGATCAATTCCGCGTAGTGTTGGGAAGGTGGATGACTAACCCTGCACGGCAGCAGTGGGCCGGCAACGGAAATGTCTCCCAGCCTGGTCAGCAAATGACCCCGCAGGCTTTGCAGGGCGGGCAACCGGGAGCACCCATGGGCATGGGACAGAGCTTCTTGCAGCAGAATCAGCAGATGGGAGCAATGAACCCTGCTCAAATGCAGCAGCGACTCCAGCAAGAACTGCTACGACGACAACAGCAGCAAGGCGGCCCAGCCCTGAACCCCCAAATCCTTCAACGGATGGACCAGACCCCGTTTCCCCCGGTCGTCATCCAGGGTATAAAGAACCAGGGAGTCACCATCCCAGACAACATCAGGCTCTGGGGCCAGCTAAAGGAGTGGGCGTCCAGGAACCCGAACATCGTGTCCATGGACAAACTGAACGACTTCCAGAGGGTCCACTACGAGCGGATGACGCAGCAAGCACAGCAGCAACAGCAACAGCAGCAGGCGAACAATGCAGGAATGCACGGACTTTCTGGAGGGTTGCCCAACGGGGCTGGCCCTCTTGGCCCAGGCCACCCGAACGGACAGGCTCCACAGGCGCCTATGATGGCTGCGGGTGGCGGAAATCCGGCACAGGTGCAACAACAGATGGCTGCCGCTGCACAGCGTCAGCGCATTTTCTCTCTTGCCCAGCAAATCTCGCCACAGGATATCCAGAGGATAAGACAACAGCAAGGCCAAAAAGTTGCCAACATGACTGATGATGCGTTGAGGCAGCAGATCGCCGTGATCAGGTTGCAACAACAACGGACTCTGCAGCAACAGAACCCGCAGCAGGGCATTATGCCACAAGCGCCAGTCGGTAATATGGGCGTACCTCCAAACATGCAGCAACCACAACGCCCGGGCCAGCCGCCTCAGCCACAGCCAACTCCCCAGCCGAAGCCCACCCAGCAGCCTCAGGCACCTCAAAGGCTTGGACTTCAGCCTGCCCAGGCGCCGAACGCCACTCCCAAAACTCAGGCACAAAAGAGTCTCAAGCGGCCGTCGAGTGATGATGTTGTCGAAGTTCCGGACCCCAACAAACCTCAGGCGCTGTCAATGCAGCCGTCTCAATCTCAGCAGCGGCCGCCGAGCTTGACCAAGGAACAGTTCAACTCTTTGACGCAACAGCAGCAAGTGCAATATCGTCAGTCGATGATCCAAGCCGCTCAGGCGCAGCAGGCCAACAAGCAGCTCCAGGGTAACAACGCTCCTCAAGGTGCTGCTCAACAGGAAGCTTTGAAGCAGGAATTTACCGCGATGATGCAGGAGAGCATGAGAGCAATGGGTCTAGAGAACAAACCTCATGTCGAAGTTCCGCCGCAGGCGAGGGCACAGATGGCGGCGGAGATCCAGAAGGCTAGTCAATGGATTATCAAGCTCGACCAAATCATGTTCATGGATTGGGTCAAGCACCGGAACAACGAACGTTCGAAACAAATAATCAGCGTGGTAAGTACAGTCCTTCAGTCGTTCTCGCAGGATGCTGCTAACTTTAATCAGCGCCACCTGCTGCATTCGCAGCTCGATGCTCACAAGAGATTGAAGGAACATCTTACTGTCAACCCTCCAGCGATGCAGAAGATGATACAGCAAGTCATTGGCTTCATCAAGCAAGTGATGATGGAGAACCACGGCGAGAAGGCTCAACCACAGCCTGGTGGTCAAGATGGTACGCACCAGCAAAACCAGCAACAGCAACAGCAAGCTGCGGCACATTCCCAAGCCCAAGGTGGGCAGGGGGCGGAGCTCAATGCTGTCAACTTGGAGAAGCTGCGACAAGAGCAACTGCAGCGCCCGAGAGCACCTTCCAACGCTGGCGTCAAGCCTCCAGCTGCTCCAACTTCCGCTCAGCCTCCCTTCTCATTCGGCGGTGCACAATCTCCGAATGGCGCCCCCGTGTACGCTCCGGGTGCTGTGAACTCGCTCACGCCCGAGAAGCTCAAGATGCCATCGGTGAAGAAGAGAAAGACGATGAATGGCGCCTCGACGGCCTCTACGCCCGCTCAGACACCGGTCCACACCACGTCACCGATGGTTGGCACCAAGGCATCTCCAGAAATGACGAGGCGCGAGGGACACCAGCAGACCATGCCTGCTAAGCCGCGGTTCACCTGTCCACACCAGACGTGCGACTACAGCGCAAAAGGCTTCGAGACCAAGGATGAGCTTGAATTGCACGTCAAGGATGCGCACGCCAAGGTGGAAGATCCTCTCAAGTTTGCTATCGACAGCGTCGCTGAGGGATTGGGCCTCAATACTGATGGCACTCCCAAGCAAGCGAAGATGGATATCAACGCCAACAACCGCGGCAGACCTGCTCCTTCAATGTCGAAACAGCCGATGGTGACGAAGCCTGGCCAAACTCCTCAGATCAAGGCCGAAGCTGGTACACCCGCTACAGGAGCGGGTGCAACACCCATGAACCGTGTTCCTACGCAGACTGGCATGAAGAGTTCTCCTTCGGCCAGTTTCAAGACACCGCAGGGTGCCATCAAGGCGCAGACTCCTGGCTCCAGTGGTGCTCCTGCCATGAACCGCACCCCCAGCAAGGCTGCGAAAGACACTAACAAACCAGCTGATGCAAACATGGAGGACCAGACCGCACCGAAACCTACGATCAACCCTTGGGACGACTGCCCTATTTCGCCATCGCAGCTTCACTTCATGTTTGCTGATGAGGATCTCGCCAAGCAAATGCTCGAAATGCCAAACAGCTCCTTCATCGCCAAGGAGGATCTCGAGAGAGAAGAGCAGGAGAAGAATCAGGAGAAGGTAGAGCCTCGCAGCACGACCCCTGCTACTACTCCTTCTCCAGCTTCGACTAAGGATTCCAAGGAGACGGGCGGCAGCGATATCAGCGAAAACGACAAGCTAAACATCACCATCGCGGGCGACGATGCCGAGTGGAACCAGCGCGCTTTGGAGGCGGATGTGGACTTCAGCAGCATGATGGACTCTCTGTTCGTGCTCGATGACTCCAACAACATGACGCTTCCCCAGAACGAGGACAGCCAAGAGATGACCGGTCCGTACGGATTCTGGCGCGACAGCCTCGGCACCGGTGACGATAAGATTCCCAACTGGGAAGCTACAGAGCTCGGCGCGACCTATGACTTCTTCAACGCTCCTCCCGCGCCAACGGACGAGCAGGACCTCAAGGACTTGTTTGGGATCACGACCGGCATGGACAGTCTCGAGGATTTGGGAATGACAGGTTAGGCATGAATGGTTTGGAACGGCCTAGGCCTTTTCTCTGCCTTTTGCTTCACTTGCTCCCTTTTTGGTTCTTTTGCACTTTACTTTCATTCTTCCGTTGTGTTCTTTTGCTCATGGGCTCGGTTTTCTTGGAGTAAGTCTTTCTCGCGGTTTCGTAGTCATGGCCTCGGGGTAAAGGAAATAGGGAACTGGTACAATGGCCACGACCATAAAGAGGGCGCAAAGAGCGGGTTGCTTGGTTTACTGGGGGTTCTCTGGAGTTGTCCGTCAGGACTCTTGGGTTTCCCTGAGTTGGCTTCGTTAAGCCTCATCAAACCGGCATTGGCGTAGTTTTGCGGGGTTATTGCCCTTTCATTTTGCAATTGCGTTTGCTTTTTTTTCTTTTTGCGCATTTCGCACCGGGGCATCGTACGGCCTGCTTTTTCTTCCAGCTCATACCGACTTTCTTGTGCCTTTTCTTTTGCTTTGGCGGACCAAGTTTTCCCCTTTCCAGCGATTTTCAAACAAATACCCCAACAAATTTTCTCTCCTTGGTTGGTCACGGTGTTGCAATGGATTATGCCATCCCGTTGTTTCTTCTTTCTTAGCAAAGAAGAGAGAAGGCATGGATACCGGCGCATACGAAAGGAAACTCTCCCGGGTTTTGGGGGCATCGAACTCCTTTCTCTCTTTGTAGCCGCAGGAGTTTCTCTTTTTTTGACGCGAATGGGGAATAAAAGCGCTGATACTGCAATTTTGTTTCCCAAATCACACACGCCTTGACTGAATAGATATTTCCATTTGTTCACTGTTGCAATCACGTTCCATTGCCATCGTGTGCCGTGATACCGCACACTAGCAGGGACTGTCTTCCACTGAGGGCTGGTGCATTTGTTGGGCAATGTCGACCCGGAAAGCCAAGCGCACAAGATAACTGTGGAATTCGTGAAGGAAGACGCAAGCATTTAGCCTGAATGGTGTAGCCCAGCCGGGTCCTTCGCGTGCGGCTGATCGTAACCCCCGCAAAAACGGCTCCACGCGCAGCTGCACTCCACAGCTCGGCATCGCCCAGCGCTGTGGCACTTCCTGCCTCCTACCCTGTGCAACCGGCCGGATGGAAAGCGACGCCCTTTGCCTGGCCTCCGGGGTATTATGATCTTCCATCGTAACGACTTTAGCCTGGGTATAATTCCGGGTTCCTGGTACCAGCCATTACGCTTCCATTTCCAGGCACATCTCGTCATTGCTCGGGATATGCTTCATTTCAGCTCAACAATGATTGCGCCATGTCCTTCACCTCTTCTCTTGGGCCCCATCCCGATATACTCCACAAGTAAGCTTGCATGTGGCTCACCGCACAGCACGTTTTTACCCGGCCGTCGATCTCCCGCGCCTATTCCGTGCCCCATACCCAGGGCTTTCTCCGCATTGAATGATCCTAGCATGCATGTGGCGCTCCTGGGCTGCCAGGGGGCGGACCGGCAAAGGAGGGGAAGGGGAAACGAAAGTGTCGAATGCACAAAGTGACCGGAAGTCATCGAATAGCCTAGCGATATAAAATCACTGCCCTCCCCACTTCGGAACTTATCTTTCAGTAGCGGGTAAGGATCGCCATCCCTCCTAACCCGTCGCTGCGTCTTACGGTGCTACTCTTTCCCTTTCTTCTCCTCGATTCACAATGAGATTCTTCGGCGCCCTTGCCATTGCGGCTGCTGCTGCTCTCGCGGCCGCTGCTCCCACCTCCGAGAAGCACGGCGACAGCGGCCAGCGGCCCAAAGGCCTGGGCGAACTAGCAAAGAAGGCCGGGCTGAAGTACTTCGGCACCGCCATTGACAACGTTGCGTTCAACAGCTCCAAGTACCTCTCGATCGCATACGACAAGCATGAGTTCTCGCAGGTGACGCCTGCCAACGGACAGAAGGCAGGCCTTCCCTCCCGTTTCATCTCGCGCCCCGGCTGATCAAAGGACACCAGTGGATGTACACCGAGCCGGAGCGCGGTGTCTTCAACTACACGGACGGCGACCAAGTCATAAACCCGTCCCTCAAAGCCGGCCAGCTACGCCGCTGCCACACCCTCCTCTGGCACAACCAGCTCCCCGACTGGCTGACCTCGCAGACCTGGACGCGCGACGAGCTCATCTCCATCCTCGAGAACCACATTAAAAACGTCGCCAGCCACTACGAGGGCCAGTGCTACGCCTGGGACGTCGTCAACGAGGCCTTCGAAGACGACGGCACCTACCGCTCGGACATCTGGTCAGCGCCCCCTCCCTCAAACCACCCCCACCCCCCCAACTGACCACCCCCAGGCTCGACACCATCGGTCCCTCCTACATCCCGCTCGCCTTCCGCTTCGCCGCCAAGTACACGACCGCCAAGCTCTACTACAACGACTACAACATCGAGACCGCCAACGCCAAGACCGCCGCCGTCCAGCGCCTCATCCGCTCCTTCCGCGCCGCCGTCCCGCCCGTCCCCATCCACGGCGTCGGCCTGCAGTCTCACTTCGTCGCCGGCGCCGCGCCCGCCCACGCCGACCAGGTCGCCAACATGCGCGCCTTCGCGGCGCTGGGCGGCGGCGGCGGCATCGAGGTCGCGCTGACGGAGCTGGACGTGCGGGTCGAGCTGCCGAACGACGCGGCCAAGACGGCGCGGCAGGCCGCCGACTATGCCGACGCGGTGCGGGCGTGCGTCGATGTCGAGGCGTGCGTGGGCGTGACGGTGTGGGACTTCTACGACCCGCTGAGCTGGGTGCCGGCCACGTTCCCGGGCGAGGGCGACGCCGACCTGTTCTGGGCCAACTTCACGAGGAAGCCGGCGTACTACGGCGTCGCGGACATACTGAGGGGCGCCGCGGGCGAGGAAGACGACTAGATGTGGTTCGGAGAGGCAGGTGTGGTGTTAGAAGTGTGTGTAGGTCGGAGTGCCACGTAATACAGTCACTGCCATCAAGTCAGGATCGCGAAGCATTGTGTAGAGGTGGATGCTCGAATTGGACACGGCCGAGATGCTCCAGCAATGGGCGAGGCTTCAAGGTGATGTTTGCACCTTTGGCAAATCATGATTGAGGGCGGCCTAGAACATCAATTTACACGTCTTCATTACTTGCATAACTGTTATTCTTTTTTCCCATCTCTGCGTGTACTTCACCTTTTAGGCATCTCCGAGTTCCCATACATGCCGTGCGATTCAGCTTTCAAACCTTCTAATGCTGCTTGCTTGGGGGGAACCATATACAACATTTCAAATAAAAACTCCCGCTGGTAAATTGGGATACGGGGTCGGGTAGCACTCATACTTCCGTTTACCACTCCCATTTCAAATAAAACACCGAGGCCGCCATACACGAGATGAGTTTCGAATAGAAGAAAAAGAAGGGGGAATCATGCAGGTTCCGACCAGTCGACCTGCTCCATTACGTTCTCTCCGTTCTTGGAGTAACCAATCTTCAACCTGAGACGAAGCTTGGGAGCGAGAGCCTGTGGGAGTAAATGTCAGCGATCAACATTCGTCAACTTCTGACTGATAGCACTTACGCCATTCACTGCAGCAATGCGCATCTGCTGCGTAGCCTCTTGACCACCGTCCAGCTCGCCGTTGCTGATTGCCTGCAATTGCAACTTCTGGCTCTTCGGAACTGCCGCCTGCAGTGTGACGTTGCTGAGGTGGTCAAAATTGCTGGTGTTGCGGAACCGTGCCGTGACTTGTGCAGTGCTGCCACTGCGCTGCACCTGGAACGTGATGTTGAGGTCGTTCTTGTTGTATGCCGGGTGTGCTGGAGCACCGCCGACCGGCGGTGTTGCGGGCTGCGGAGGCGGTGAGGCCATGCCACCGAACAGGTCTGCTGATGCAGACGGCGCTGCTGCTTGAGGTTGAGGCGTACTGCTTTGGCTCGGTCCACCGAAGAGATCCATGATAGCATTGACATTCGAGCCTCCGGCCGGGGGCGGAGAAGTGGCTTGAGGTGCGGGTGAACCGCCTCCGAGGATGTCTGCCAGCAAGTCTGCGTTGTTCTGAGAGCCATTCGTCGACGCACTTGCTTCCGGTCCAGGTCCATCTGATCCTCCCATCAGATCAAGCAACATATCCGACTCGGTGATTTGGCTGGGCTTCTTCTTGCTCGCAATCTTGGACGTCCGCTTGCTCTTCGTCGTTGCCTCACCCAGCACTCTCTGAGACTCCCGAATCTCCGGCGGCGGCATCTTTTCCAAAACACCTCGCCTGATTTGATCGTGCGCGAACAGGTTGCCGTATTCCACAGCGCGCTGCTGAATCTCCACGTCCAGATGGGTCTGGTGAGACAGCATCAGCCGCCTGAGACGTTCTATTTGTGCGGCGTCGGAGAGTCGGGTAGTCAGCTTCATGGCAGCCGTGATGATGTACTCGGTAACGATCTGTCCGGCGTAGTTGCTGTTGAGAATAGAACCAAAGAGGTCGACAATGTCGCTCTGTTTCACTTCCTTAACCAGCTCTTCCTCTTCATATTGACCCCCACGCAGTAGTGCATCGCCATACTCGCCGATTGCCCACGAGCCGGCCAGCGTCAGACCTTCTTGCGTAATGTCGTCCTTGAGGCTGGCGTACAGCTTCTGCACGGTGTAAGTCTGGAGGTCGGGGGTGTTTGCGACGAGTCGGACAAAGGAGGCAAGAATCTGCTCCTTGACATAGTTGCCAGCCTAGGATAAGGTTTAGCAATCAATTGAGCATACTCAGTAGAGGTTAGCAACTCACAAGCTTGAGGACTCGGAGCATAGTGTCGATGTGCCACCTCTTAGTCGGGGCGAAGCGGTCGGCTGCGATACCAATCTGAGTGGTCATGATGGGTTTGAACTCGTTATCAGCAACCTCTAAGAAGGACAACAACTCCCGAATGAGAACCCGAACATTTTGCTCGTTGATCAGGGTAAAGCTGAGATCCAGAGCTCTCCGGCGAATGCTGATATCGGGATCCCGCAGACAGTCCAGGATGGTGTTTCGGTGCCTTTGCACGGCATTGGGTTCCACTGCCACAACCTTGATGAGTGTGTTGAGTGCAACATATCTGATGTTGTTGTCCCTGTTCGCCAGGAACTTGCCCAGAATGTTGACACCAAGAACACGCAAACCAGAGTCAGCCTCGATGTCGAGAATAGTAAGGACCGCTTCGTATAGGATCGAGTTTCCGACGTTCTTGGACGAGTCCGTGTTCGTTGCGACCTACCCATGTCAGCTTCTGCATTCCGCCCGTCAAACACAACCGCCTTACCTGTGCGAGAATGTCGTTGATTTGCTCGCTGGTCTGAGCATCACCACGTCCAAAGACACGTAGTAAACTGAGAATCTTGACCTGCAGGAAGGGATCCGTTATGCCATTGACGTCATGCTCCGGGGTGTATCCCGAGCTGGATAGGCTCTTCAGCATTTTGACCAGGTGGGGCGTGAGCGGCTTGAACATCTCGATGACGCCCATCTCGTCTCCTTCCTCCTCGTCGGCTTCGCAAAGGCTGGTCACCAGCGTCAGGCCGCAAATCAGGACACCGTGGTTGCGGTCCGAGAGGAGCAGCTTGGCCTTCTCGAAAAAGTGCTCCTGCAGGTCAGGCACCTTGCGGCAGATTCTCATGGCACAGATCGCAGCTTTCCGGCGGATGTAGGGATTCGCACTGGATAGAATGGTCTCGATTTCGGGGAACAGGTCGCGGGACATTTCGACCGAAGCAATGTTTCCGAGAGCGCACAGCGCAGCGCCGACGACGTACTGGTTGGGGTGGTTCAAGTCACTGCAGCAGGTCAGCCAGGAGTCGGGCAACAGGAAGACAGGCTTCATTCGGCGCATACTTCTTGAGCGAGTTGGTGACGAGAGTTAGGACCTCCTGGTTTTCGTCTAGCAGTAGCATGGTGCCTAGGTAGCCTAGGCGCTTGTCGGCGAAGCGGGGCGAGGCGAGTAGCTTGAGACATTCTATCTGGCCAAAGTGGGTGCGCTCGCCCAAGGTGAAGAGGTACAGCAGCTTGGACACATTTGTCCTCCTAGGCGGGGTATCAGCAGGCAGCGGGGAGCGGGGAGCGGAGCAGGCAGGCTGCCTACCGGACGTTGGAATCGTGGCTCTCCTCGCGGAAACTGGCGCGGATGGCAGCACTCTCCTTCTGCACGACCGCGCGCTCGTCGGCGATGGTCTTGGCAGCGCGCACGTTGCGGATGAACTGCTTGACTGGAGGGGACACAGTGGTCAGCTACGGGCGGCTGCATCGGGCGTCAAGAAGCCACGTACGGGAGCTCATTGTGGGCGGGCGATGGAGTGCGCGGCGGGGGGCGGCGGGCAGGACACGCGCCGGAGGGCGTGGCTTCGTCGGGGAGCGGTTGTCGTCGACGTGTCTGCGGGCGGTCAAAAGTCCATGCAAGCAGCGGGAGAGCTTCGTGCGTGCCCTGGGAGGGCCAGCCCGGCCAAGCCTCCTGGCCGCGACCGCCGTCCGCTTTGGGCGCGCTAGGATTATCTCCGCCCGCCCCTAAAATCCGCCGCGCGCAGCGATGTGCTGCCTTATGACGCCGCCCAGGATGAGCTCGTTGCCTCTCGCGAAGCTCTCCGCCTCTTCCGCAACAACTATATCACCACCCCCCGCCCCTGCCTCGCCGGTGCTCCCGAGCATTCCGCGCTCTCCCTCTCGCCTCCGCTGACGCTTCTCACGCCCCGAATTCCTTGATAGTCGCCCGCGGGCATTGCGGAACACCGCGATGTCCACCACCACCTCTTTCGAGCCCGCTTCGAACGGGAATGCGATGCCTGAGATCGCGCAGCCGCGTGCCCGGAAGCCCGAGCACGCCCAGCTGCTGCGCGCCCTCAACGACGACGCGACGCCCTCCGGGCTCTCCAGGCATGGCTGCCCCCTCCTTCGAAAGGGGGACCCCAAACTGACACGAATACCACAGCGGCCGCTCGACGCCAGTCCCTCCTGATGCGCCCCCCTCGGTGCATGCCACCTCGTCTGCCAAAAAGCAGGTCCGCGCCCAGCAGAAGCAGCGTCTCTTCCCCACCATTGAGTATGCTGCCCGCGTCTCGCATTTCGATCCCCAGAGCGAGCACCATGACTTCCGCGGCTTCTTCGTGCTATTCTGGGTCGGCCTGGCCATCATGGTCTTCTCGAACATGGTGCGCCACTTGAGGGAGACCGGATATCCGCTGTCAATTCGCCAGTGGAATACCTTCACTGCCAATATTTGGGAAATGGGCTTGAGCGACTTGATCATGTGTGCCTCGACCGCCGTCAGCTTGCCCCTCCACAAGCTTTACGACAGCAGCAAGGGTGACCTTCGCTGGAGCAAATCCGGCATGCTGGTCCAGAGCGTCTACCAGAGTATCTGGATTGTTTTCTGGACTCTGTGGCCATTTGTCCGCGGCTGGACCTGGACCGCCCAAGTCTTTTTCATCTTGCACTACCTCGTGCTTTTCATGAAGATGCACTCCTGGGCTTTCTACAACGGACATCTCAGCGAGACGAGGCGCCGCCTCCAGGAACTTGATACTCCCGAGACCGCTTCTATGGCGGCTGCCAGGAAGTATCCCAGCGCCCAGACCCATCTTACCCAGCGCACCCCCGAGAGCGAGAAGGACGATCCCACCCTGGGAAACGACGACTCTGTCGCACAGCTGCGTGACGACCTTGCTCATGAGCTTGTCTCTCCCCTCGGAAATGTCAGCTATCCCAATAACCTCACGATCACCAACTACATCGACTTTCTTTTCTGCCCGACGCTTTGCTACGAGCTTGAGTACCCGCGCACCCAACGCATTAGAAAGATGGAGCTGTTCTTCAAGACATTGGCCGTTTTTGGTTGCATCTTCCTCTTGACCTTCGTTACTGAGCAATACGTCATGCCGGCTTTGGATCACGCCGCTGAGCTGCTCGAACTTCCCGGCACCCTTGGAGACCGCACTCTCGTCATACTGGAGACTATCAGCAGACTGCTTTTCCCTTTCATAGTCATCTTCCTTCTCGTCTTCCTTGTGATTTTCGAGTACGCACTGGGTGCCTTCGCCGAAATGACTTGTGAGTTTGCCACCCCTCCTTTCCTTGTTTCAAATACTAAGTCAAAAATAGGCTTCGCGGACCGCCACTTCTATTCCGACTGGTGGAACAGCTGTGACTGGCTTGAGTTCTCCCGCGAGTGGAACGTCCCCGTTCACCAATTCCTGCGCCGTCACGTTTACTCTGCCTCTCGTCCCAGGTTCTCCCGTTCTCAAGCTACGATCATCACCTTCCTCATTAGCGCCGCGGCCCACGAGCTTGTCATGGGCTGCATCACCAAGAAGCTGCGTGGCTATGGTGCTTTTGCTATGATGCTTCAGATCCCCATCGTCGCGGTCCAGCGAAGCAAGTTCGTTAGAGGCAGGACACTCCTCAACGTATGCTAGCCCAGAATCTACCCCCTGAAGAGCAAGCAACTGACGTACTGCAGAACGTTCTCTTCTGGTGTTCAATGGTCCTCGGTCTGTCCATGATGTGCGCTCTCTACGTTCTGGTCTAAGAGCCCGTCTTCACATACCCTTCGTCACCTTGCATCCCGTCGGCGTCACTCCTTTGCCCAGACCCTATGGGTCGGTTACATTTGTAGGGGGATTTACTTGCTTTCAAAATCCATCTGGTTCTCCGCGAATGATACCCCGTCTTTTGCGCGTCTTCGATTCGGTTGTACTATATGTACATTTTAGAATGTTTTGCATTATGGATAGAACGGTATTTGGGTGGGGTTTCATTTATCTGGTGTAGAAAGACAAGTGGAGGTCTTGTTCCTTTGCATTGTGCATTCTAGGTGTACTTTCTTTCGTTGTAAATTTTGCTGCCAACCACCGCTACCCAATTAAGATATCAGATCGAGATCTAGACACATCCCCTCTCGTGATATGAATGGTATTTCGCAGTTTTAGGACCTGACTTTGTTTGTAATTCTCTTTGCCCTGTAGCTTCTTGATATGCATTACGAGGAATAATTTCCAGCTCTGCAGGCATAAATGATCCAGTAAAAGTAGAAGCCGTAACACCAATACCCCCACTCTATCCTGCCATGAGTTTAGCAGTACCAATTTCCAAAAGCGGCTGCGTCGCACCATAACCTTTCGACTATGATCAACCGCTGATCACCAGTCGCCAATCGCGAATTGCCAACCGCCAGTCACCAGTCGCCAATCGTCTATCGCGTTTCTCGGCATTCGCTTCCTCCACCCTTAAATAGAACAACCTCTTTACTTTTGCGTCACGCAATCTGCCTCTCTCGCACGTCAGGCCATCGTTCTCCCCATCACCGATGCCCCGCAGGCCTCTACTCTGCGTGAGAACTCATTCGCGCAATTTTCCGCCTCATTAATCCCGTGCGCTTAAAACTCGTTGGGCAAGGTGGAGAGCTCGGTGCTTGTTTGAGTGATAGCGAGGCCCGTAGCACTAATGTGGCGGTGATGATGGGTACGAAGATGCGGGCGCCGTGGCTGTAATTTGTCGGACGTGGGGACACGGGACTTTGTATCACGAGGAGATGTGCTCCTGCTAGGTGAGGAAGACGGGTAGGTGGTGGTCGGGGGCGCGCCGAGCGAAAACGAAACGCTGTTCGATTTGATGGAACGATGCAGTCTGCATTTTTGCTGTTCTTCTTCTTCTTCTTCTTCTTCTTCGTCGTCGTCGTCGTCCCTCTCTTTTCTTCCTTGCCAATTTCAACTCATTACCTACTTCGCAGCCTGCATCGCCGCGGTGTCCTATACGCAATCAGCATAAACACCCTTCTTCAAACCTGCCTGACGCGTTAAGACTCCTCAACTCACCAGATACACCTGATAATAACTCATCTTGACCTTCCCGTCCTCCTTCACCAGGTTCGCCCTCGCCGCCCAATCTGCAGCCCCTTTCCTGTCGTCCTTGAACGTGTACGCGACGGTGCCGTACAGCATGACCTCGTCCGCGCCTTTCGCGCCGGCAGGGAAGATCTTGAGCGGGGAGTGCAGGCGGGAAGAGACTTTCTCCCACATGGCGTTGCGAAGCCCAATGATTTCTATAGTCCTCGCATCCCAGCGTCAGAAATGCAAGAAGAGCTGGAAGATAGGTGGGTATGCGGAGGTTGAATGCAAAATGGAAATTTCAAGGAATAAATACTTTAGATCTACACACTTGAAAAATGGAAAGTTTGAAAAGACATGAAAAATTGACGGAGAGAACGAGGGGCATGACTGTTTGAAACGTTTGGAACGGTGGGAGATTCTTGGAACTTACCCGCCCTCCCCTTGACAGTCTTGGACGCCATGATCAGTGTCGCATCATCGGTGAAGTTCCCGGCATACTTGTCATGCACGTCGGGTGTGTCGGAGACGGCGTAGAAGTCCTCGAAGAACTTCTTGAAAGCCGGGTCGAAGTCGATGCCGGCCGGGTATTCGGATGCGTATGAGTGGGATGACATGTTGTCTTATTTCTGGGACACCTTTGCTCTTTGCAACAGGGAAGAGAAACCGTTATTAGGATGGGAGTTGTGGTGGTTAGTCGTAGGGAAGCAAGAAGTGCTGGCTATATCCCTGTCTCGTTAGGGCGAAGTGGCGGGCGGGAGGATCGATATTCGGTAAGAAATGGCCAGGAGATAACACGTCGTCAACGTCAAGCCAGGAAGTAGAAAGAGGAGGTCGTTGCTTGAAAAGTCTGTTGTCTGTATGGCGGTGACTTTGCGCAAGACGTCATACGTACACGCCCCGAGGAGCATTCGTTTCCCTCGGTCCACCCCGCGGGAGCGGAGGTCCGCCTCATTAGTCATCTTCCGATACATCGTCGGATGTGGGAAGAGAGCGCGGAACACCTCATCACAACATCCCTTACCCGACCGGGAGTTTGTCAGAAGGGAGTTTCGGAGTTTTTTTGGTGTGTTGTCAGTAGATGGAAACATGGGTTGCATGTATGTGTCTACATGGGTATCGGTAAACGGCTTGGAGCTCCGCGGGGTTTCAGTTGGTGGGTTTGGCGATCAGCCGTTGATAAGATCATCATTCACATTCAGCAAAAGAAATTCGAATAGCGAGAGTGATAGCATATTAAAATTGCTCATCATAGTCGATTACAGCAAATTTGTTACTGGTGGACACAGGACGGAGCAATGATTTCTTCGTTGCCTACTGAACTATTGCGAGCCCACACAGCGCGCTGAAGATATGCTTTGGGGACTTTGGTTACTTGTCCTCTCTTCGTTGATTTTCTGCAACAGGAGTAGCGCCTGCATTCCATTAGCATTTCGAGGTGATACAACCAAATCAGAACAAGAAAGTGTGGGCGAGGTAGGAAACTTGCCTATCATCCAGCCAATCCCCGACGCCAGCCCGCCCGTCACTGCATTAGCCACCATATCCCTCTTCCTGACCCTGCCTTCGTCCCCGCTTCCCACATCGCTACCCGCAACCGAGAAGTTCCGCGAGGCGTCCAGCGAGGATCTTCCGCTCTCCTGACCGGCGCTTGCAGCGGCGCTGGGACCGGCCCGCAGCGGAAAGGCTGTCTTGCTGAACGCGGCGGCGGCGCCTCGTGCGACATCGAAGAGACCCATTGGTGCCTCTTGAGTTGCACCACGGCCGACCTCTCTTCGAGGTTGAATGTATTTTGCTTGTGTTGGGAACGCGCCAGGGGCCCTGCGATCCGCGTGGTCGTTGAAGCGCTCCTCCTCTTCTGTCTCCTGCGCCAATAGTGCTGTCATTTCCTCTTCACAACGGCGCCACGCTGTCAGCACTTCCGGCACTGCCGAAGACGGGGCTAGGAGAAGAGCTTGAGAGAGCAGCTCCATGCGCTGATCTAGGCGACGCAGGGCAGGCGAGCCAGCCACTGAAGCATGTGATGAAGACAAAGATCCACTGGGGCTGCGGTGACGGCCAGCGAGGAAGGCAGCTCTCCAGGAAATGTCGTCTTTCTGACATTCCGAAGCACTTCTTGTGTTTGTGCTCTGCGGGCTGGATCGGCCAGAAGAGTTCTTTGACGATGCAGTCGGATTAAATACGGGGTTGAGGCGGTTGACAACAAAGGAGTACGCAGTCTCAAAATCGTCCTCGGCTAGCGCAGCCTCGATCGCCATCCCAGTGACGCGACGCGAAGCCAACTCCTTCTGTTCCTCCATTTCGTGGGAAGATACTTCGATCATAGGACCAATTCTCTCTAGTGTCCGTGCGGCAACCAGATTTTGGCCGATGTTGATCAAGTCATCAAGCTTTGAGTAGCTCCTTGGGTTCTGGTCCAGGACCTTGGCGATCAGAGAGACAGAATCATCGCTTATCCTGATGTTGACCGGCCTGAAGGGAACACCATGTTGAAGGGTCAAAGAGTAGAAAGAAAGTGAGTGCGTAGCGGCAAGTAGAGCCTCCGTGGAGAGGATCGCGGGGGAATCAGAGAACCAGGGTTGGAAAGCTGCCAAGAGCTCCAATGCCTTCTTCATGCCTCCGCGAGTGACGTTCCCGTTGCTGGCATTGTCATAATGTTGCATGACTTGGTTGAGAACGCACTCCTCGATGTCCGGGTCTTGGAGGTGGTCCCTCCGGCCGTCATCGGGTAGGAATATGTGGACCGCCAACTGGGATTGGCCTGTTTCGAGAAGTGAGATTAGGATTGCCTTCTCTAAAGAGAATCTCCCAATCTTCCCGAAGACTCCAGGTCCGTTAAATGCGTATTTCTCGGCAGCATCTATACCCCAATTCCAAAGCCAGATGAGCTTGCGGCGGGCGGATGCCCACAGATCCTCATCCATCTTTGGTTCGCTGATAAAACCCTTCAGAATCTTGTTGACCATCTGGAGCTGGCCATCTTCGTCGGAGTGGAACCGGAACTTGGCCAAGTTGTTGAGAGAAATCGGATGTCCAAGATCGGCTAGAATATAGGCAGAGTAAACAAAGATTTGCAGTAAAGAGAACGTCTCAACTGTAGGTGTGGTCAAGGGGTGGTTAGGGTTCAAGAGGGTATCAGGCTGCAAAATTGAACTGGAAGATTGCTGGAGAATACTCGTGTGGCCTTCGATCTTGGGTAACATCTCCACGCTTGTAGCTAGGTCTGGAGGGGGTATAAACTCCACGATGCTTGCCAAGCGCACTAGAATGCCGTGTGCAGCCTCGATGGTCTCCCGAGTGTTGCTATCTGCAGAGTAGACGGAGGCGAAGGCGGCCTGAGCATACCGTTTTTCTAGGTTAGATTGCACCTCTTCGTCGAGGCCATCCTGGCGACTCGGATCCTCATAGCCACCGAGGTCGACATCTCCAGGGCCATCCCAATACTCCACGGCGTCGCTGACGAGGTCGAAGCGCTGTGGTGCAGTGCGTACCATCCAGGCGTAGACATACTCCCAGTCGTGATTGTCCTGGGCCGCTGCTGGGACGGCATCTTCGCCTTGATGGGCCTGCTCTACTGCTGAGACACCCACAGACGCGCGACGGCGTGCGATTCCATGCGCTTTCCGTCTTTTCCTTTGATCTGCCCCATACATCCAAGGCCCCACGATGCCCTTGAGATCCCTCGCTATATTGGAACCATCAGCAGGCGGATCATCCTTTGCTGTTTTCGCTTTTGCAACAAGGATTTCGACACCCTGCGGCCCGTAAAGCCCACCAAATTTCTCGAGCGATGTTATCGAGCCATCATTGGCGTAGTATTCGAAGTCCAGACGGAGGAGAGGCAATACGTTTGAGATGAACCAAGTGCGGAGGTACTCGGTATGGTCAAGAAATGGGTCGACGAGTTGCGGTATTAGCGCTAGTAGTCCAGTCTCGCCATCTATGCGGTATGCGCGGTGGATGAGGAAGAGAGTGAGGAGGTCGAGGTTATCGTGGGCGCACGAGGAATGCGCCAGAGGGAGTAGATCGAGCTTGCTGACACGTTTCTGGGCCTTTGAGCTGGACAGGTCCTTGACTGGGGTGGTGTCAACCTCTGGCTTAGCGCGCTGCTGCAGGTACAGGCGCGAGGCGACCTCTTGGGCGTAGGTGTTGTAGGTGGACGGGTCGGTGCTCTCGGGCAGGAAGGTGAGCAGGATGCGCAGCAGCGTGGCCGGGTCAAAGGCATCGGACCGTGCTAGCGACAGAGTGCGCAGATCATCAACGTTCGACTCGGCGGCATAGTGGGTTGCGAGGAGCACGCAGTGGGCTGGCGAGAGCTGTTCAAGGCTGTCCATGTCAAAATACGTGGCCCTTGGAAGCTACGAAATGCTGCGAGGGCGGGTTGTTAGAGCGCCATGCCACATAAGAAGCTCAAGCGGAGGTGTGAGAAGCAGGAGGGCCGGGAGGTAGAGGTGCGAGGGCGGGCGCGGGGTGATGCAGAGCTGTCTTGAATTCCGGGCGGTGGTTGCGCGCGTCTTGGAAAAGCAGCCTGGCCTGTGGCCCGTGGCCCCTGCCGCCCGGTCCTCGTGGCGAATGGCCCAGTTCGACTCGGCCGGCCTCCGCCTGCTGTAAACGCTGTGACGGAAACTGCACCCGCCAACGAAACGCTCGGTCTGCTCCGCGGGGTCTTCCGGCGACCCAGCCTGCTGGTCTGGTGCTGCTGATGGTGCTCGTCTCCCAAGATCGTGTGCCACTGTTGTTATTGACCCTCTCATTCTTGCCGTCGGGTCTCAGCGTCATTAGCTCTGGACCATTGCGCAGGAGTCGTCTCTGGACATGCTAATATTGCTTCTCAGAAACATTACGATTACTGAACAGACGCGCCCGTTCCCAGACATGCACCTCCGTGTGTTTAAGCCCCCGTCCATGCACCAGCCCTTCCAGAGCGCAGCATGCTTAGCATTTCAGCATCTCCTCGTCAACCTCCCAGCTATCCCATGTGGCTGCATCAAAGCCATTCGACCTTGAGCTCCGCAGGTATCCATTCCACGTGCCCTCCACCTCGGAAACCGGGCGCACAAACTTGACAGGCGCATTGAAGCCTCTGCTGAAGCTCTCGAAGAGATGCTTGCTCTCAAACAGCTCGGGATGCGTCAGCCGCATCGTCTTCAGCGCGCGCTTGCCAACCTCGTCCACCGAATCGTAATGCCGCAGCTCAAAGAATGCCGGGTCGTGGACTTGCCGGAGCTCCTGCATCATGTCCTTCGGGTAGAGGCCTTGCTGCAGGAGGAAGATGTCATACTGGCAGAGCGACGTCGTGCCGTGGTAGGAACCGCCATACTTGGCACGCTTGTACAACCCGACGAGCGCCGCGATCGTACCCATGCAGCCCGTGCCATAGTCGCTCATTGGGAAGGGGGGAACGACTGGTTCGTTGAGACCCATTGCCTCGCCCTGAGCCCATGCCACACCCGTGACGCAGTCTGCAATTTGCTGCCACCCAGGCCTTCCTGCCCACTCACCGATATGTCCGAAGCAGTCTTCGGCGACGTAGACGATACCTCGCTTGCGGTGCTTTGTCAGTTCAATAATCTGCTTCGGCCCGTATCCAAGCCGTTCGAGCGAACCGGGCCGGTAGCCATCAAGAATGACGTCGGCAGATTGCAGGAGCTCCTCGAAAACCTTGCGGTCTTCCGGCTTCTTAAGATTGAGATCCGAGGTGTGCTTTCCCAGGTTGCCGTCAACCTGGAAAAAAGGGACATCGGGAAGATTCGGCGAGGTGATCTTGATCACGTCTGCGCCATATTCCGACAATCCACGGCCCATGGCAGGGCCCGCAATAATTCTGCAAAGCTCTAGAACCCGAATCCCTGCCAGCACCTGAGCCTTTGGTGCTGCCGTGGAAAGACCTGGGAAAAGCGCAGGCGGAGAGTCGGACTCTATTTGCTCGACTCTCCACGGCGGTTCCTGCAGCAATGTCTTGCCCTATGATGTTTATTAGACCTCGCCGGAGCATCCGTAGCAGTTTCCTTACGTGACTCGTCTCCTTGAACTCCTCCCACTTCAGAGCCGTGACGCCGGCTTGCTTCTTCTCCGCATTCATTCTCTCCAGCTCTTCTGCAGTGTACTTCTTGACGTGTGTCTCTATAAGTTTTATGCATTCCATGTAGTCCGTCATGTCTGGTCTATGCCCTTCCAGTCCAATCATGTTGAGAGCAGTTGTTGCCTCTAGAGATCCGTGCAAATGGAAATATTCGCCGGGATTCTTCGTCTCGTATAGGTTGGCCGAGAGTCGTCTGTAGAGGATGGATTGCGCCTGGAGGAGATCGGTGTCTGCCGTGCGTCAGTCAATGGTTCGTAGCACGCCGCCGAGATACGCACCTTTCAGTATCGACTTCACTCTCGGATGGGCCTTGTTCATGCCGCCCACGGTGGACAAATATGCTGAGAACAGGAAAGATGATGCCCTGTCCAGGTCGACGGTGACCTTCCTCTCCTTCTCACCGTAGACCAGGTCCGCAATGGCAGCGGCCATGCCAGCTTCGACTGCTTTCAATGCCGACGTCGCTTCCGTCTCTTTAAACGGGCAGGGGAAGTACGGGCTGCCGGTGTTCGCGGTGGTGAAGGTGGTCTTCTCGATGATGGTTCTGCACTCGGCGGGGATCTGGGTCTTCGCGAGCTGCAGCAGACTGCCCAGCGACTTGCGCGTCTCGGCCTCCATGGAGTAGGCGCCATCCGAGTGGCCATTGGCGACAGCGGCGCCGTTCGGCGCTCCGTTTGTAGCGACCATTTCTCAGGTATCAGTCTGCACTAGTGGCCAGGACGGTGGGAGAGCGAGCGAGGCAGGAGGGGAGCAGGCTGGTGGTTATAGAGCGCGGGAGGGAGCGAGGGTGGGACAGCGGCCAGGCGGGAGCCGGGGGAACGTAGACCGCTCATAAGCGTTCGCGGCTCGGAATGGCCGCGGCATCGGCGGCGGGTACGAAAAGAGGACGCCATGATGGTGCAGTGGACGGGGTGGACGGGCTGGCGCGATGCGACGGCGTTGGTCAACGGGTAGGGCTGAGCGGTCGCGGTGCGGCACCCGACGGCTGTTGGCCTGCAGGACCGCGCCAAGAGAGCGACAACCAGCCTCACCAATCTCCCGCCGAGGCGCGCATTCGCTCGTCGCGGGCTCGCGCGCTCTCAGGGACGTGCCCGTTCTGCCTGCGCGCTCCTGGCCACTGTGGCCCCCCGCCGCGGGGTGCAGCACCCTTGTCCGTCCCGCGCCGCCGTGACAGCCGCGGGCAGGCCGGCATCCGACGCTTTCGCTGCGGCTTCTGCTCCTCAGCTGCTCCTATCCGAAGGTCCACTGGTGCGTGACATCGACCGCCGGCAATTTGTCCAGCACCAGCGCTCTCCCGACATGACGCGCCCCAAGGTACCGCCCGAGCAGCGCCAGAGGACCGCGCAGGCCTGCGAGGTCTGCAAACGCCGGAAGCAGAAAGTGAGTCAATCTCCATCGCGCCCTCCCGTCGCCCAGCCAGCTTCCACTTCCGCCTCCGCCTCCGTCCCCAGATTTCTTCCGTGCAACCCCATCTGCATTGCCGTCTCACCCGCCAAGCACCGTGGATCTTCCTCCATGCCCCCCTCCCCCCCCCGTTCCCAGTCGCTTCGAGTATGAGCATTGCCCAACCCAGCCTGGCCCGGCCCTGCCGTCCGCCCGCGTCGCGCTTCGTGTGTCGTCTCGGGTTCGAGGTCATCTGAGTTTGTTTTCGTATCATGTCGCGCGTGTGAATATCGCCTAGAAGCTGACCCTGCAGAGGCCGTGTCGTCATCGAGTCACCACCTGGCATCGGCCTGTTGGCTACAGCATCATCGAGGCTGCCCATTGTGGAGCGATCACTGACTGCCATTGCAGTGTAACGGACTGTACCCTTGCAACACGTGCGAAAAGGTACTCTCAGCTCGCTCCTTTGAGGGAATGGCCATCTCACTCATGCATCAATCATGTAGCGCAAGTTTACTTGCATCTACCTCGACCGGGATGGTGACGCTTCAGGAGACGGCGGTCCGCCTACCAAGAAGCTTCAGGCAGAGGATGGCGCGGCAACCGCTCCAGCTCGCTCCAGTGGTGCTGGTGAGGCCCCCAGAGACGGTACTGCTGTGAATGGCAATCACCAACGTTCGCCCGACCTCCCGAGATCATCCATCCAATCACCCCAACAGACGAGGGCTGCCTTCCATCCACACGAGCCCCAGCATCGTCCGGATCAGGTCCCTTCCAGACCCCCTAATCCGTTGGCTCCGACGTTTGAGCCCGATGCCATCGAGGCCGCAGAAGCTGCGGCAAGATCTCTGCAACATTTCGCGACAAGAGTGGAAGAACCTTCCAAACCCCATGCAGCATCGAACACGGCAAGCACAGATGGCAACGAGGAAGAGGCCGTGATTTACTCGCAGATGCGAATGCTCCAGGATCCCACTGGAAGATTGCTTTACGTGGGAGATGCTGCATCGTTATCTTTCCTCCAACTGCTTCGAATGATGGTGGAAAACGTTGCCGGACAGTCGGCATTCACGACAGATCCACGACGGCACAAGATCACGGAGATTCCGTTCTCTCTACCCGCGACAATGAGGCACACCCACTTGTTGCCCGACAAGAGGACTGCTTACATCTTGGTGGAATCTTTCTTCGTGAACACCCACGGCTTTCTTCAGATATTCGAAAGGCATGCCTTCACCGCTGCGCTAGAGCGCTGTTACTCAGACCCGCTAACAACCGAGTCTCCGTGGTTATGTCTTCTGAATCTTGTGTTCGCGATCGGCCTTATGCTAGCAACCCCTCGCCCAGGAACCCCGGATGCATCCATCATTGAGAAGCTCCACAGAGATCACCCTGACAGAGCCGAAGTCTTCTATATGAACGCAAAAAGTCTGAATGATCCTTTACACGGATTCGAGGATGCAGACTTCTGGTCCGTTCAGGCCTTGCTCTTAATGTCCTACTACATGCTCGTGAAGTCCAAAAGAAACACAGCTTTCGCACTTCTTGGTATGTAGACACACCTTGAACAGAGCCTCACGCGTTGCTCTTGGATGAGCTGACTTGGTAAAGGTATGGCTGTTCGATCTGCGTATGCACTTGGACTTCATCGCGAAGAGACCATGGTCATCTTCGGTCAAGACGAGCAGGCAGCGAGAAGGAACTTGTGGCGATCACTTTTTGTCATGGATCGATTCCTATCTTTTTCCCTTGGCCGGCCTGTTGCAATATCAGAAGATGATTGCAGCGGCGATACCCTACGCCCCGCTCAACCCGAGGAACACGACGCATTTGGCTTCGACTCGGCTTTTCAAACGTCGATCAATCCAGGAAAGACAAACGCCAGCGCACTTGAAGCTGCTGTGCGCAGCTGTTCTGTGATTGGAAGAATACTCAAGGAGGTTTATCAACAACGGAAGATCAGCACACGGTTGGCCCAGGAGATCGCCGACGTCTGCAAGCTGTGGCCGAAAGCTCTAGCACCTCAACTTCACTGGCGACAAGCGCCGTCCGCATGTGCCAGCCAAGGAATCGCCATTCTGCATGTCAACCTCTTCTACTGCCACTCCATTATTTTGCTTACTCGGCCATTCTTTCTCTATATCCTGAATGCTGAGACGCAAAAGGAGATGGGCCATCAATCTAACTTGCCTCCACGCAACAAGTATCCGCGTATGGAGAAATTCAGCGAGGCATGCGTGATTGCTTCGTCACACAGCATAGTCCTGATCCAAGCCGCATTTGAGGCCGGATATCTCCCACGACGCAATCCTGCAGTTATGTACTTCCTCTTCGCTTCTACGTTGGTCCTCATGGCCAACGAATTCGCCGGGCTATACATCAGCCGAGAAGCAGACCATTGCGTTACCAATGGCATCAACATCATGACGTACTGCGCAGAATGCGATCAACAAGCTTCAAGACTTTTTCATATCCTCGAAGCCTTCAAGGAAGTAGTGAACCAGCAGCGCTCGCGTCGTCCTCGGCAGCAGCAACCCCAGGTCAACCTTATGGGATCTATGAACCCACCCACACCCTCCCAGCAATTCCCAGCTCCCGCATTACGACCGTCCGTGCCAGAAACTCAGCAAATCCGCGACCGACACGCCTTTCAGCACGATTTCTCCGGCGCAATTGGCCCCAGCGCTACCCAGGTCAACAACACCGACCTCAGCAGTCCGGTCCCTGGCCAACCACAACACCCATCCCTCGCCTCCAATGCCCTCCTCAGCCCCACCGCCACAACCCCTATGGGCGCTCCTACACCCCACCACACCCATCAGACAATCCCCGGTGGGCCTCCCTCCGGCGCAGCAACACCACGCGGCCCGACCATGGCGTCTTCCCCCGCCGGCAGCATCGGCGCGCCGCCGACGCTGTCCCGCAACCTATCACTCTCAAATCTGTTGGATCTCAACGCGCTCGACAGCATGGGCGGCATCCCGTCTATCCGGAGCGAAGACGGATCGAGCGGCGCGGAGGAGCACATCGATTTCGACGCGCTGTGGGCTTGGCCGAGCAATACGCCGGCGGTAGGGAGTCCGAGGGTACAGGGGGAGGTGCAGGGGATTAGTGATTCGGCGGTGCCATTGTTCGGAGTGTATGATCAGTGAGGAGGCGAAGGGTGAGGTCCTGGTGGTGTGGGTGTGTGGTTGATGATGGTGCGGTGTTTGTCGCTGATTCAGGAGTTTCGAAGCGTGGGCGTTGGCCAAGGTGTTAAAATGTGAACGAGGTCATATGTGGCCTACTGGACGGGGGGTTTGATACGCTGACATGTATAAACAAAAAAATGGATATGAAGGTATTTGGTACATACTTGTATAATGACACGAGCATGAACAGCTGTGTTTGCTATCTCACATATGTGAGCGAGGATTACATAGCATGGATGAGCTCGCGGCTCGAGCGAAAAAAGAATAATATGGCAAGATTTGAGGCATATCGACGGAGGTGATGATGATGCGGTGATGGAGGGTGCAATCTGAACAAAGGAATAAGGCAGCTGCTTCGCAGGTAAACTCGGCAGATCCGGACTCAACAGATGCTGAAGCGGGAAGGTAGTGCTCGCTTGGGAGAGGTGTGGGAAAAGGATGCAAGCCTCTCCAGCTGAGAAACAATTAAACATTTCGGATGGATGCTACTTCCGATGGCTCTCCTGGCAGTGGTGTTGAATGGAGCAATGCTCTGAGAGAAGGCTGGATTCAGAGAGCGCGGCTCAACCTTTCAGACGAGTTTTATCCCTTGCGGGAGCCTGTCTTATGTGTTGTCCTTTCCGAATCAAGCTCCCGTCACCTCCGAGAGACGCACGCACACAATGGGGCAACTTCGAACCAGACTCATCCCTTTCAATGCCTCCCAGCAGAGCTCTCCACTCCCTCTGCATCCATTCACAATACCGCTGCAACAACTTATAATATCGTTAAAACACCTTACAGCAACGATACAGTTTCTTACAGTAACGCTCCACACCACTTACAGCAACCGGCGACAAGAGTCACTTCGAGTGACCTTTCTCCTTAGACACTGAAGGTGTGTGAGAAGCAAACTCATCAACCTCCGACCACTGATCTTCGGTAGTAAGATCTACGTTATCGACTGGTTCGTCATGATTGATGCTGCCCTGATCCCGGCACATCTCGAAAACATGTCAGTCGGCCCACTCGAGCAGCATGTCGCGTTCTGGGTCGGACGGAACAGGGGCAATGAGGTGTTGCTCCCGAGTACATCGAAGGAACAAATTCAGGGCCACTTGAAAGACTGGATTGATCGCCGCAAATACAACTACGCTGAACACAATGAGCATCGCGAAAACTGCCAAGTGCTGTCACAAGAGGTATTGGAAAAGTGCAGGATTAGTGCAGTAATCTTCGAATCTTCCGAGGAGCGCTCTCGTTACATACGGGAATGCGACCGGGCCAGAGAGCGCTCTGAGGTAAGTGACAGTCTTGCACCAGCGCTTCCAAATGATCAAGTAGCCTGGATTAATTATGTCTAGAGACTATGGTCGGTGTATACTTACCATAACGATGAAGCCGATTTACTTTGCGAGACTCTGAAGATCAAGCACGGTGTTCAATGGGAGAATCTTCGCAATGGAAATACCAAGACCACGGATCCTGATGTGGTGGCTGCTCTGATGGCGCTTGGAGAGGCCGATATCGACATGAAGACCCTGAACGGTCTTCGTGATCTTTATGACGACCGGCATGCGCGCGAGATTTGCCAGCGCCAATTAACCGAGCTGGAAGAGGTGTCGAGCATGAGGCTTCAGCGTGGTTGGCCTAAAATTCCTGACATTGTTCCGGAGTTTCCTCGACATGCCTGCAGTGCCTGCACAACATGGTACGCTGAGATCTAAAACAAGCATGGCACAAAGGACATGCGGAGGAAGTGAACAGGGGCTTGATGCGATAGCCGAGGATCAGATGCCATTAGCAAACGGGGGACGAGAGTTTCTTTGCGCGTCTGAGATGAGTGAATTACCTTGTTGAGTAGCAGTGATGCCTGGCGCGCCTTCAGTTTGTTGCTCTTTCCCATTTGGCCTTCTGCCTCCTTCGGTAGACCAACCTCTCTTCTTCAAACACACCTCAGTCTTTACGCGGCATTCCAAACCAATTCAGAACGAACGTCACGAGGTCGATACCTTGGCACGGGTCCTCACCATGCCGCTGAACACCACAGACGACAGTCCGACTGCGCTGCCTTCCGTCGAAAAGCTCACCGTCCAAGGTGAGAGCCCAGAAGAACGGAAGGACGGGAGCACCGTGGACCCCGAGAACAAGTCGGATGAGACGAAGGAGAGTCAGAAGCGTGGCGAAAAGGCGGCGCGTGCGCAACACTTCACCCGCACCATCCAGAACGGCACCCTCGAAGAGCGTGTCAAGTTCTGGGTTGAAAACTCCAGGGATGACCAGTTTCTGCACACGGGCTCAAAGACATCCAGCGCGAGCTGAGGCTCTGGATTGATCGCCGCTTCAGCAACTACAATGACACCAAAGCCCTCCGCATCCACTGCCAGGCTCAGGCGCGCGAGTATATGGACTGCGGCACAAGTGAAATTACCACCGAGAGAGTCGTTGCTGTACTCGCATCTAGCGAAGAGAATTGTCGACGCTCAAAGGTGAAACGCCTTTCGCATCCATCTGAAAGCGTATAATTTCGACGTCTTGCAGGTTCTCCAAGACCAACAGTTATTCCAAGATGCCGAAGCCGACTTCCTTTGCGAGTCTCTGAAGATCAAGCACGGCGTTCACTGGGAGCCTCTTGAAGTCCACACACCCAGCGACCAAGACGTGGTGGGTGCCTTGATGGCGCTTCGACAGCCCGACATTGGTATGATAACTCTACATGAACTTCAAGATGTCAAGGACGAGCAGGCTCTCCGCGCGAACGCTCGGAAAATCGAAGCTGAGATGAGGGAGCGTGGAATAATTCCCAGCACACCGCGCACCAGGTTCTAGTGACTTCAGCGCCGTGAAGAGTAGATGGAGCACAGTCCCCGAATTGTGCGGGCATGGCGCAATGAAAATACTGCCATCCGATGGCGGATCATCAATGGCTTTGGTACACGGGCATTTATTCCAGGTTTGCCATGGAGAGCGCCGCGAATAGAAGACTGGAGGACATACCTTCGGAAAGAGTTCCGGAACAGATATACTGCTCTTCCTTGCTCTATGAAGACCTCAAATCTCCATCTGTGAGATGCTTTGATATTCGTGCTGTTGTGAAGGTGAAGGAGAGTTGGCTTTTAGCGGTAGGGGTCGGAAAGTCACAAGGAAAAACGGATGGCTTGGTGGCTAAAGCTTGAAGCGGTTGGTGGACGTGCGGTTCCAATGGATCGTCCCATCGGCTTCTGGGTCCGTCGGGAGGGTGTGGTTGGTGATTGGACGGCGTGTCGACCAGGCCGGGAGCCAATTGTTTGTGTGTGAACTTCCCGAAAGAGGTTATTCGTCGCGGGGATCGGCCTTCGTCGTGCCAGAACGAGCTGAGACAGTGTGGGACAGGCTCCCCGTGTCTTCTCTTTCCGCGGTCCCCCGCCGACGCCCACACAACACCAACAACACCGCTACACCGCCCGGGGGGGAGCTTTGACAACAACAACAACGTCAACACGCCACCACCCAGCTCTTCCATCAGCCCCCAACCCACCGCCGCGACAATGGTGTCCACGCGCAGCCACCCGTCCGCCTTCCCGCCGCCCGAGCTGGCCTCGCCGGTCAAATCGCCCTCCAAACGCGGCTCGTCGCGCGCCGCGTCGACCGCCTCGCCCGCGCCCGTCGCCAAGCCCAGCAACGCTCCCACCTCGGACCCCTACACCAACAACGACAGCATCGTCACCACCAGATCCTCGTCCACCAGCACCAGCTCCTCCTCCGCCGCCGTCTGGTCCCACACGCCGTCCAACCTCACGCTCGCCTGGCTCGCCCTCTCGCTCCCGCTTGTCATCTGGGACACGGGCTACGTGCTGCTGCGGCCGGCCAGCATGCCGGGCGGGTGGCTGCACTGGCCACTGTGGCAGCCGTACGCGCTGTACGGCACCGTCGACCACGTCTACGGCTTCCCGGCGTGGGAGCGCGGCGACGGCTTCGGCGCCGCGCAGGGCACGCTCAACGCCGTCGAGACGGCCATGTACCTCGCCTATCTCGCCGTCGTGTACCGGTGCGGCGTGCAGCGGAACGCCGTGCAGGGCGCGGGCGCGCCGGACAGGGGCGTCGTGGGCGGGAGGGTGGCCGGCGCGAGGGTGGTGGCCGGGCGGGTTGCGGCGCAGGCGGTGGTGTTGGCGTTTGCGGCGAGCGTGATGACGTTGAGTAAGACGGTGTTGTACTGGTTGAATGAGTATTGGAGCGGGTTCGAGAACATCGGGCATAATGATCTGATGAGCCTGGTGTTTTTGTGGATTGTGCCGAAGTAAGTTGTCTCTCCCGTTCGTTGTTTCTGGAGTTGGCTGTCGTCGGGTGGTTGCACTGGGAGGGGCGTTTGCTGATCGCGTTACTTGCAGCGGCCTTTGGCTCATCTTCCCGACCTACATGATCTACGTCTTCGGCGGCGAGATCGTGCAGGGCTTGGAGGTCGCCAGCAGCAGTGCTGGCGCGGCGTCGAGCAAGAAAGCGCAATAGGTGGTTGGTGGTTGGGCAGTGGCATACATACACGAGAACGAGACGCGATATGATTTGGGTTGGAAGCCCCGTAGATGTGTTCATACAGGCATTTCCCTTTCTCCCTCTTGCTGTTCAGTCACGATTCGAAGAAGAGGCTCCGATAAATGATACCCTTTTCCTCGCCGAGATCGCTTGCGGCTGGTGTTTTGCAACGTTGTGTGTACTTCATTATGACACTTTTTTTATGGGACCGATGGCGCGGTTTTGGCATATTGTCTAGGGCTGGCTCTGCATGCGTTTGTTCTTGCAACGTCATCGATTGAGGTGGCGGGATCACACGGTTCAGCTTGTCTCAACTTGTCGACACTGTCTGTTATTGAGGCCGTTTGTTGCAGTGAAAAAGAGAACGGCACACCAGAGAACGAAAGAGCAAAACTATCCGGCTTGCGCCGCGTCCGTGTCCACCACCTTGACCCGGTGTCAAGGTGGCGGACGCTCATCTAAGGACGACGGCGCATGTCGGGTAGAACAGACTCACTTGGTCGCCGTCTGTTTTTGTGCCCTGTTTCGAACCCCGGACCACTCGGGGTGCCTAAACCTCGTAGCTAGGCGGTTACTTTACTTTCACCACTGCGCCAGTCATCAGTCTCGGCGGGCTATGGAAGGGTTCATGCTCGCAAAGCATATAACGCAAAGGACCCACTACCAGTCTGGTTCTGGAGACACTGGAGACTTGGATTCATCGGAGTCACTCTAACCAAGACGACAAAGCCACACCACGTCAAGAAACCGCAGTACCAATTCAAATTCCCCAAGCTCAACTAACAAACTCACACCCACCATCTCACAACCCAAACGCCTCCGCATGCCAAAACACATTCCTTCCCCTCCCCACCCACGCCCCAACACACCCCCTCAGCTCCTTCACCATCCCGCCCGGCCCGCACACCAGCACGGCCACCGCCCCCGTCGACGTCGCAAACGCTTCGTCCACGACGGCCGCCAGATCGGGCCGCCCGCGCGACACGGTGCGGTTGTGGGGCTGCTTCTCGTCGTTGTCGTTGTCGTTGCCGTCGTGCACCAGCGTCGCGCCCTCCGCCAGCTCGACGTCTTCCTCGTCGGCGAGCAGGCCCCGGCGGCCGTCGTCATCGTCACTCTCGTCGTCGGCGCCGGGACCGCGCGTCACGAAGATGTCGACGACCGCCGAGGAGGAGGCCGGCGCAGCGGCGTTGTCTGCGGTCCGCGGGAACGCCCAGCGCGTCTCGGCCAGCCGGCGCACCGCCCAGACGAGGCGGACGCGGGTGCGCAGCGCGTCGCCGCCGCCTCGCTCGGTGAAGCTGCGGAAGAGGGGCACGGCGAAGGTGGCGCCGACGCCGCCGGCGACGAGGAGGACGTGGTCGAAGTCGTCGAAGGGGGGCAGGGCGGCGCCGTAGGGGCCTTCGACGGTGAGGGGGATGGAGGGGTTGCCGTCGGCGGTCTGCGTGTGGAGGGCCTGCGCGACGGCGGCGAGGTGCTTGGTGTTGCCGGCGAGGGTGCGGGCCACGAGGAGGAGCTGCTTGTCCTTGGCGGGGACCGAGGCGATGGTGAAGGGGTTGGTGCGGTACCGCATCGCGAAGGTGTTGGCGTAGCTGAGGGAGGGCTGGGAGCCTAGAGGCGGGCGGCTGAGGTGCACGTGGTGGCCCGGTTTGAACTCTTTGGCGTCCTTGTCGAAGGGCAGCGGGACGGTGATTTGGACGAGGTTGGTGCCGGGGATGAGGACGATGGTGCCGGAGAACTGGCGGGTCTTGGTTTGGCGGAAGATTTGGAGGAGGACAAAGGCGGCCAGCATCTCGAAGACGTACGTCCGGATGTGCGAGACGTGGAATATGAGCACGTCGACAAGGATGATGGCTAGCAGGATGTGTGTTGTGTAGAAGACGCGGTAGTTCCAGTTGCGGACGAAGCTCAGTGCTGTCGTGCTCATCGTGGCGAACATGGCGAAGCCGATGAGGCCGGTGATCACATCAATGTCGCGGAGACGCTTTGCGAGGACGCCAGACTGGATGAAGAAGTTGAGGTAGAACATGGCGTGCAGGCCAAAGAAGAAGGTTAGAATCTTGCCGAGGAGCTCATGGATCGCAATAACACGCTCGTAAGACAGTCTAGTGAGGATCTGAATGGGTGAATACGCCGATCTCATTGCGAGAATGTACTGAAGCGGAAGCTGTGATGCCGCGACCATGCCGAAACGCTTCGTTAGATGCAAGTAGTCTGGGAGGAGTCAGTGATGTGCTGTTGAATCCCAAAATAAAGAAAGAGAGCAAGATAAGAAGCTCAGGGGTTAGAGAGGTTTGTGGTTAGGAATTCTGAGTGCACAAGTATTCCCATCATGGAATGGTGCTTTTGGAGAAATGACAAGAGAGAGAAAAGAAAAGAGAAAACCATGCGATATAGCATCAATACAACCCTTTTAATTTGCTCCGACTGTGGTTTGCATTGACGGTCCTTCGGGCGTCGTGCTCCCGAGCCATACGGACGAATAGGGGGGCAGTTGGAACTCACCGTGGCCTGTCCTGTGGACGGAAAGAAAAAGAAGCCAGAGCGTCCATACAAATCCCAGAATGCATTCACCCTTTGTGAACCATCCTTCGCGGAGAGGTTCGTCAGCCCACCAACGAAAGCGCGTCAGCTGCTCTTTGACGCGCCAGTACCAAGCTCTTTCCCCAAAGTTCATGACCTTGTTAGGATGCGGAGAGCGAGGCCGCTCCATCCGAGAGTTCCGGAAGATGGCCCATCGCGCCACGAAAGCCAGCTGAGCGACGACGACCACGGCGAGGATTGACCACTGGCCGACTGTGCCATACAAATTCAGCAAATACCGGCGGGCAGCCTTCTGCTCGTCGTCGAGCGTGACGAATTCGTATCCCAGCATCGTGGAGCGCCGGGCAAGAAACGGGTGGCGGTGAGAGCCAGGCAGACGGAGGAGACAGATTGGTCTTCACGTTTCGTCTCGGGCTACCTGTTCATTTTTAGGGCGAGCAGAGCGAGAGTCGCGGTTTAGCTCGGGGATCTGCTGGAGGATCGGGGCCGGAAAGTAAGCGCGGTTTGACTTGGCGGTCATTGGCTCCGGAGGCTTGGATACACCGCGCACGTAAGCTGTATCGATTTCCTTTTGGAGCTGGCCACAGATGAGCTTTCGGCATCCGGATGCAATAGTGTACGACATAGAGTAGCTTCGCGTTCGAGATGATCTTGTCTCTAAAGTTGTCGTGTGTCCCGCATCGCCGCCTATGAAGTCAGGGCAGTCGCAACCACGTAATTCCGGTAATTTTCCATCTCCGGAGAGCTCGAAATAGCGCCGAGTCGCTGGTCTCCACACCCTGACACCCCGCTATCTCCGAGCTATGATGCAGCCCACTCTTGACTTGAATGGCCCCACGCGTCGACAGCCGCCTCCTTGACCACGCTCGCCGCAAGGGCTACAAGATCCAATACCTACGGAGTATTGATGCAGATTGTCTGGCGCGTGGAAAACAATGACTGCCGACGCCCCTTCCACCACGCCGCTCTGGCTCGACGTCGATCCCGGTACTGCTTTTCTTCACGTATTCACGACAGTCAGCTAATCCGACATCCAGGACACGATGTACGCCGTGTCTCCCTCGTCCTTTCGGCCACGTCTGACCTCGTCCCCAGGACGCCTTTGCGCTTCTCCTCGCCGCGCACAACCCTCAAGTCCGCCTGCTGGGCGTGAGCACCGTCCACGGCAATGCCTCTCTCGAGCACACCACCCAGAACAGTCTGAGCATACTGGAAGCGATCGGCTGTCGCGACATCCCCGTCTACCCCGGCGCCAGTAAGCCGCTCGTGCGCGACGCTGTCCACGCTGCCAGCATCCACGGTACATGCCAACCCTCAACGCGACTGGTCGGGTCATGGAAGAAGCAGCCTGCTGAAGCATCGCAGGCGAGTCTGGACTGGATGGAACCACAATCATGCCAAAGCCGGAGCGTGCGGCTGTGCGGGACGTCGATTGCGTGGACGCTATGTATAAGGCTCTGATCACGACGCCCCCGAGGACGGCCTGGCTCGTTGCGACAGGGACCCTGACAAATGCTGCACGAGTGATAAAGGAACACCCTGATTTGGCAGGGCACTTGAAGGGATTCAGCATCATGGGCGGAGCAATTGGTAATGGCTTTACCGATGCACCGCTGGGCAAGATTGCAGGGGAAGGCGAGAGGTTTGGTAACTGGACGCCGTATGCGGAGTTCAACGTAGGCCAATCCCCGCCCAAATGCCGGAGAACAGAGAGTCACTAACAGTGAATAGATCTACGTGAGTTTATTCCTCAGCTTCCTCCAAGCTCGGACGGACTTCAAGACCTGTCGCGCCTCGCCAACCTATTTCCGGCTTTCCTTGTCAAGTGAGCTAACAAATCGCAGTGTGACCCTGAAGCCGCCCAATTCCTTCTCGCCCACCCCATAATCGCCCCCAAGACCACCATCATGCCTCTGGATGTCACCCACCAAGTCCTCGGCACCAGCGCAGTTCAAACCAAGCTCCTCAACCTCCCTAGCAGCGAGTCCTCAGAAAGGCCACTTCCCACGCCCATCCGCGCCCTCTTCCACGAAATCATGACCTTCTTCGCAAAGACCTACGCCGAGGAGTAAGCACCACAACCCACCAAGTCAAAACGCCGGCCACGCCGGCGCCCGCTAACCAAGCCCGCAGATTCGCGCTCACAGAAGGCCCGCCGCTGCACGACCCGCTCGCCGTGGCGGCAACTTTCGCGCCGGAATTATTCGACGACAACGCCGGAGAGAGATTCTCCGTCGACGTAGTCACGCAGGGCGAGCACCGGGCCGACCCGGCGCAGAACCGGGCGGACGCGGAGGCCGTCGGGCAGCTGGGCAGGACGCTGGTCACCAAGGCGGACGGAGAGGGCGTTCGCATACCGCGGAGGCTGGACGTGGCGCGGTTCTGGGATATGATTGACGAGGCGCTGTCGAAGGCGGAGGGGACAAGTCCGTTGCCGGCGTTGAAGGGGGATTGGTGGAAGACGAGGGTTTGAGTGGTTGCGATGCAGCTGTGGTGTATTCCCCTGCCACCGATACGTCTTGGAGTGGTGGTGTTCTCGCCACAAGGATGAGACATCGCGCAGTCTCACCCGCATTAATTTTGCCGGTGAGGAATGGCTAGATGACTGATCTTGTTGGTCTAATATCTTGCATTAAGTGCTGGAACGACTATCTTCATGCGTCACGGTGAATCTCTAAACTAAGGGCGAGCATTTTGCGCTGTCACGATGCTTGAATCTTAAAAGACCACACCGAAAAGGGAATAATCAGGAGACAACAAAAAGAGAAAACGCATTCTTTCATGAAACTCATAGGCTCTTCTCGACCTCCCAGGCGTCGGCGATGGCGTCCTTGACGGCCTTTGCCTGCTCGGCGCTCAGCCTCTTGAGCGGTCTCCTGGGGAAGCCGCCGTAGCCGTAGTACGACTCGATGGCCGACTTGGTGCCGGGGATGGCGGTCTTGGTGAGCTCCCAGTCGCCCTTGCTGAGGATCTTCTGCAGCTGGATGGCCTTCTCGTACTGGCCCTCGCCCCACAGGTTCCAGATCTTGACGCACAGCTTGGGGAAGACGTTGGCGCCGCCGGCGATGATGCCGGAGCCGCCGCTGGCGGCCGTCTGGGCGGTGAAGTCGGCGAAGCCGCCGAAGGCGAAGTAGCTGCTGCCGGCGGCCTTGGCCGTGGCGGCGTCGGTGGCGAGGGCGACGCGGGTCAGCTTGCCGGTGTTGCCGCAGGTGAACTTGGTGCCGACGATGTTGGGGTGCTGGGCCAGCTTGATGAGGAAGTCCGAGTCCATGTCGATGCCGGCGACGGCGCCGGGGAAGTTGTAGATGAGCACGGGGGCGGGCGAGGCGTCGGCCACGGCCGTGTAGTAGGCGTAGATGGACTCGTTGTCCATGGCGTAGCGGTAGTAGCTGGGCGGCACCAGCAGCACGTACTCGCCGCCCGACGCGTGCGCCTCCTTGCACAGCTCGATCGTGCCGCGGATGCTCTGCTCCGACGCGCCCACGATGACCGGCACGTCGCCGTGGCCGGCTGCGTCGAGGGCCTCCCGCACCGCGCGCGTGACGGACTGGCGCTCCGCCCGCGTCAGGTGCACCGCCTCGCCGTTCGAGCCCATGGTGACGAGGCCGACGAGCCCGGCCTTGGCCAGCATCACGGCGTGCTTCTGGAGCGTGGGCAGGTCGAGGTCCTCGGTGTCCGGGTGGAAGAAGGTCATGAGCGGCGAGTAGATGCCGGCGCGCAGGGGCGTCCGCGGCTTGTCAGCGCCGTTTGCGTGGCCGTTTGCTGCCATCTTGACGTCTGGGGAGGGGGGTATCACGGCGGGATGGAGGGGCACGGAGGAGGCGGGCAGCGAGCAAAGGGATGAAGACTGCAGGATATGGCAATGCGGCCAGAGGGCCTGCCGGGCGGCACGTCGACAGACCTTATAAAGGCAGAATGGGCGCGGGCCGCCATAACTACCCCGAGGCCGGCGGCAAAGCCCACTTTTACTCGGTGTTCCGTCGACGATGTTGCGGCGACGGCAAAAGGCACGACGGCGTCTGGGCCTGCTGATGGCCGTCCGGCGCTGAGAGCCTCGCGGCAGGAGGGCTCCCCGGCCGGCGCGGCCAATGGGTCGCGCGCAGGAGCTGCACCCGGCGGGCTTTTCCGGCACCCGGCCGCGCGATTGACTAATGAGGGCGCTGGTGGTGGTGTGCGCTCAGATGGTGCTGGTCTTGCTGAGGGCAGGCAGCGGACGACGGAGGGCCCGGGGGCACTGCTGATGGCGGGGGGCGCGAGTTTTCGCACCAATCAGGCGCGGCGCGGCGCGTGGGGTGCGGCCAGACGAAGGCTGCGATTTCCTGCTTGGCTCTGGGGAAGCGTGGGCCGAAGGCGTGTGCGCGACTTTGCTCCCCTGCGCTCGCCCAGCCCCACGCTGCCCCTCACTGTCGGCCTCATTTTTCCGCAACTCCAGCCCTGGCGCGCGCGATGCAAAGCCGCCGCAACCATGTTTCCCGTTGCGCCTACTAGAATCCCGCGCCTCCTCGATTCTCTGGCCGCCTCTCTGCTCCCAGGTCGAACTGCACGCTCTCCGCTCGCAACGCTCCCCCCGCAATGGCTCCTCTCAATGTGTTGATGGTACACACGTGCCCCGCCATGCCCCGGGAAGACGCGCCTCTGACTGACGCGTGACAGGTTGGCACCGGCGAGTACACCACCGGCTTTGTCGGCGGTGGCGCGTCTGGCTCTGACAAGAAGGTCGGTGTCGTCGGCCTGACACTGTTCGACCTCCGGCGGCGAGGCAAGGTTGGCAAGCTCTCCATGGTGGGCGTCTCGGGGAATAAGTTCCCGGCCATACGTGCGCAAGCCTCGACATCGGCGCAATTCGAGACGCTGCTGACGCGCGACAGGCGACCATCTCCACAAGAACATCACCCAGGCCTACAACGGCCTCGACACCTCGTTCGACTCTTTCCCGGCCGACGACCAGCGCGATGCGGACTCCTACAAGACCGCAATTGATGCCCTCTCGCCCGGTGACGCCATCACCATTTTCACCCCCGACACCACACACTACCCCATTGCCCTGTACGCCATCCAGCGCAAGATCCACGTCCTGGTCACGAAGCCCGCCGTGCAGCTCCTGGACCACCACCAGAAGCTGCTCGAGGAGGCCCGGAAGAATGGCGTCTTCGTGTTTGTTGAGCACCACAAGCGCTTCGACCCTGCCTATGCCGATGCGCGCTTCAAGGCCACGAAGCTGGGCGACTTCAACTACTTCTACAGCTACATGTCGCAGCCCAAGTCCCAGCTTGAGACCTTCAAGGCGTGGGCTGGCAAAGACAGCGACATCTCGTACTACCTGAACTCCCACCACATCGACGTCAATGAGTCCATGGTCCCCGACTTCAAGCCTGTGCGCGTGACTGCCAGCGGCGCCAAGGGCATTGCAACCAATCTCGGCTGCGTCGAGCAGACCGAGGACACCATCACCCTGCTGGTGGACTGGGTGAAGAAGGCTGACCCGTCCAAGAGGGCAACTGGCGTGTACACCGCCAGCTGGACCGCACCGCAGAAGGCAGGTGTGCACAGCAACCAGTACTTCCACTACATGGCATCCAAGGGCGAAGTCAGAGTGAACCAGGCGAAGAGGGGCTATGACGTCACCGAGGACGAGGGCGGCCTGGTCTGGTACAACCCGTAAGTGGTTTCGTCTGGTTCTTGTGCTCATTTTTGTCGTGGCTGACATTTTCCTTCTCCCGTAGATTCTACATGAAGTATGCGCCCGACGAGGAGGGCAACTTTGCAGGTCAGACCGGTTACGGATACATCTCGTTCGAGAAGTTTGTGGACGCAGTGACGGCTCTGAAGGAGGGAAGAGTGACTTTGGACGATCTTGACAAGCGCGGTCTGCCGACGTTGAGGAACACGATTGCTACCGGCGCCATCCTGGAGGCTGGCCGGAGATCGTTGGACGAGAAGAGGCCGATTGACATTGTTGAGGAGAACGGCGTCTGGTCCCTCAAGTAAGGGAAAGGGCGATGATGAAGACTAATTCGGAGGGTTTATTTTGATATTATGTGTCGCAGGTCTGTTATTCCCCTTTATTCGCCTTGGTTCCCGAAAGATACCTTCATCTACAAACAATTGAATGAACAGGAGGCTACAGGGCTGGTCGCAAAGAACATTAACTGCTTCAACCGAATGTAACTTGTTCATGGAGAGTTGAAAGCGATCGAAGCACATCTGTCGGATGGTTGTTGCAATTTCCTATGCAGGTACTTTCCTCATCCCACGCGTCCTGTCGGCTGTGCCTACTCTCCGCAGCTTCCCCATACCTCCTTGTTTTCTCTTTCCTGGCCTTTTGCCGCGAACGCTGTGCGTCGCACTTACCGCGGGCAGCTGGCTTCGAGAAAGCTGTCGTTTCAAACAGCTTCCGGCGAACAAGCATTCATCAACCAACTGGGATCTCACTATTACTGCTATCACCATTACGATACTGTCAACACTAACGGTCTACTCGATCACGCCTCATCTACAAGAGGTAGCCATTCTTTCCGAATATCTAACAGCAGGCCAAACGCGACACCATGGCTTCGATCTCCATCGTTACCGACCGCCGTTCCAGATTCCTCCAGTGGCAAGAGACAATGTTCAACGATCAGTTGAAAAAGTTCGAATCGGCAGAGGGCGAGGAAAAGAAAATGCAAATCATTGATCTCTGGACTCAATGTTGTTCGCCTTCTGAGCTGGACTCGAGGCTGGATAGATGGCTCATCGAGCGGCAAACTTTCCTCAGCGAATTGCATGCCTGGGTTGAACACCGCAACAACCAAACATGCAGAGTCCTAGAACGCGTTATTAAACCTGAGAACCCAAGGGACGAGCTGATGACAGCCGAAGCTTGGTCAAAGCTAGAATCTGCGATGACTATCAATGACGGCAAGTGGAAGGTAAGTGAGCGCTCAGGCTTCTCACTGCCCTTTGCTTGCAGCCCATCGCTGCAGTTCTGCCTCCCTTCCTGGAAGTGCCTCGCTAACCATGGCCCTCATGTCTTGTCAGGCTTACACTTCCGAAAACGACCGGCTCAACCGCGAAGCCCCCTTTCTTCTCCGTTCCTTCGTACACTTGGGCGGTGATGACGCCATGAATGTTGTCGAGCAGGCCTCTAGCGATTGGAATAACATGGCCGACGCCCAGGTCATTGCGGCCTTGCGACATCTCAGCAAGGTATACGAAGATCTCTACGATTTCGAGGTTATCTCAGAACAGAGGGACATTGCGGCAGCCATGAACGAAGGACTCAGGAACACTACGGACTATTGGCGCAACGTTCTGGGTAGGAGGGACTCATCAGTACTCCCGGACGACGGAAACGCTCATGACAAGATCCTCGATGACGACCTGCTGGAGAGATGGAAGAAGTGGACGGATGCTTTGTCCCGCTCTTTCCACAATTGGATCGTGCCGCCAAAACAAATGCGCGTTAAGGGGAAGGGGAAGGCCATGGACGTGGAGTATTGGGAAGATGTAGATGACCAGCCGCCAAATTACTCAGGATCCACTGTCGACCCAAATATCAGCATAGAAGAGGCTGTTGGCGACGAGGCCCAGGCTGATGAACAGGATTCCGACCGTTTGGGGAAAGCTTCTCGGAATGAAAAGGGTAGAAGATCAAAGCCTGACTTGCCCAAGAGGGATTTCAAAGGACTTGCCAAAATTCTGGAAGAGCCGTCTGAGGATGACGAATCAGAGGATGTGGTCTTTCCGCCGGTGAAGTTCAGATATTGATATGGAGCGCGCATTACTGAGAACAGTCGCATGGATAGCAGGGCCGGAGTGCTCACAAGGTGTAGTTCTTTCACATCGTGGACAATCATGAACTGTGGCTTTTCTTAGCCTAGATCAACCAGCCTTTCACATGTCTAGTCCAACTCAAAGCATGCCTGACCATGGGCGCTTGGTGCATTCATCAGGATGGAGAACTGTCTCCGAACATGTCTGCACACTATGCGGAAGAATGCTTCAACCACCCCTGTACTTGTGCTTGTTGAAAGCGCCTGTTGCATTTCACGCTCGCCGTCAGCTGTAGCGTCCATCTCTAAGTCGGCCTCCCTATAAATGTCTAGCCGTCGATCCTTGGTGACGTGGCAAATGAGAACACAGGTTATACGTGTCAGCTTCGCTAACGCTTTGAGATGAAGCCATGGTTGACAAGGGTTCAAGTAGTCTCGTTGCTGCCTCAGATCGAATCAGCGCTGAATGCGGACACCAGCTGGTACGGCAGACGCAGCATTAGCGGCAAGACAACCAGAAAAGCCACAGCTGGGGCTTGTCAAAAAAGCTGGACTAAGTGCTACAATGCAGCGCACAAGGTTGAAGAAAAACATGCATTCCGTGGTGGGGAAAAGTCTGGACACCGGGTGAGACACTGAGACGGGAGAATAGAGCGGACATCAAAGAGGGATAGAACTGATACCACGCAGGATAGGTAAACCGGCATCGGGCCGTACAAGCGAGGTTGAAGTCAGCAAATGGGAGAGGTGCACGCACGAACGGCGCTGAGCGTCGGACCATTTCAGCCGCACTACTTGCGCCAACCAGGTTATCCCAACAACTCGATTCCCAGCTCCTGCAGCCTTTTCTCCACATTTCCGTCAAAGCGAACATCTGAACCCCTTGCTTCACCACTATTTCGGACAATATTGACTGCAAGCCAGAAGGCGTGGTCAGCGCTTGGCACGCAGGAACCGCGTGCGGGGAGCCAATGGGACCGTTCTGATGGTGATCCTGTATAAGCAGCACGATCACTCAGCTATGTACGGCCGCACGGGCTTCTATGGGGCCCTATAGACGGGCAATGCGGAGTTCCGATGCGCGTGGTCGTTGGCAGATACCTGTGCTACCATGGATTGGTTTGAAAGAGTGTATAAGAGCCTTCGACAGCGCTCAGTTTATGGGCCAGAGACCAATATCCACAGGGGGTGCCTCATATTTGTACAAGTCAAAATGGTCGCTGCAGAAAAAGCATTCAATTGCTTCGTTGGAGCGTGGGGATACATCAACGCCACACTTACGTGAGTGAAAAGAAAAATGAAAAGAAAATTTCCGACGAAGCTCTCCCCGACCGCTCCTGCAAAGAAGCGCACCCATTCACACATGAAACAAATCATACGCACTTACTGACCATCCATCGCATCTGAACAGCAACACCACCACCGGCGAGCTCATCCCCGAATGGCACAGCACCTACCCCAGCGGCATCTCGGCCTACACCTCGTCCGGCTACAACTCCTTCGTCATCACCGCCAACGACACCACCCAGCCCGAGTACCGCCCCAAGAATATCTCCCTCCCCGCCCAGCCCGACGACCCCGTCGAGCTGTGGGCCACCGTCGCCCAGCACAGCCTCGGCGTCGGCGGTACCTTCGAGATCATCAACGCCACCGACACCGGCTCCAACAGCACCGTCGGCGGGAACAGCACGGACGGCCCGGCCGGCACCGTCAGGGGCACCTTCACCACGGCGACGCTGCCCGCGTGGGTGGGGTTCGTGCTGGACAACGAGTTTGAGTTTGTGGACGATTGCGACACGCACGTGCTGAGGGCGCGCTTCTCGGCGGATACGTTGCAGACGGTGTGGTTTTACCGGCTTGCGGATTATGCGGGCGCTTGAGGGGTGGAAGGGGCTCTTTGGGAGGTGGAAGTGGGAAGTTGACCTGTGATCACTGGAGATTGGCGTCGTCCGAATGGCTTGGATTCTGTCGTCCAGGTACTCTAATGCGTGTAGAGTCGGTTCCGGGAAGGCTGACCGCGCAAGAATCAAAATCAATGCCCGTTCGGAAGCGTGGTGCGTCCCGATGTTCCGTGTGCCGTCTAAGTCTCCAGTGGTCGTATGTACATCCGGAGACAGCCCCGGCAACCTCATCCCTACCTTCATACGTACTTTAGTAGACCTCCCTTTTGTATTTTGACTCGCTGTCCTTGAAGTCCAGAGAGGGTTTTACGCAGGCGATGTAAGCTGCAGGATCTGGGCCGACGCTTACAAAGACGAGGGGAAGCCTTAGCGCTCGGGGCACCGAGGGGCCGAGATACGTCATGGGCTACTCCGTAACACTAAGAGTATAAGAGCTACTCGTTGCAGCATTACATTTATTGCTTTTACTCCACCGTATGATTAAAAACATGTCTACATCAACATCAATCCTCACAATCGGCCTCGACTTTGACTGGACGGCCGCCAATCGCGGAGGCAAGTTCGACATCAACGCAATCCGCACCGCGGTGGCGAAAGGCTTGGAAACGCTCAACAACGTCGATGGACTGTACGCAGAAACTTTCTTCTTGAATCCGGACAAGAAGGGAGTCTTCGATGAGATCACAGATAAGCTCCGGGCCGGACATGACGGGAAGCCCTGGAGCGGCGTCATCATCGGATGGGGGGTGAGAGGAGTGGAAGACACAACTCCGGTGTTCGAGACTCTCGTCAATCTCATCAAGGATACTACTCCGGAGTCGAGGCTGATATTTACCGGCCCTGCGCCCGATCATTTACGGCCTATTCAGAGGAATTTTCCGGATTTGAAGAGTGCTGGTACGTCTGCGCGGACAAATTTGAAGTTCTTTATTTAACTGGTTGAAAGCGTAGCAAAACTTCGTGCGCCTGCTACATACGCAAACAAGAAGCTAAGTATAGGGTTGTGGATGTATTTGCGGCCAGCAGAACACGTAATAGGAAATAAAACTTATCGCTTGGTAGTGTCAAGGTCGACATTCGACCGGGCATTTGTTCTTCTCTTCCAAAGGTGTTGTGTCGATGCGTTTCCTTCTCATCACACTACCATCCAATCTCTCCAATCACGCCTTCGCCCATTGAAACAGATCTTCGCTTGCCGTTACATCAGTCATAGATTGCGGAGATTGGACACGAAAATCCGACCCGACGGCTGTTCCGCACAATTGATTGAGCGTACAACGGTACAAGCCGGTCAATCAGCGGCCTTCGGTCTATCCTGAACCCTCCTTGATAGGCCCAGAGGCCCATCATGACAATTCCTCAGTTTTTGGATTAGCTTTTCTATAGGCAGGCAAAAGATCACCACGAGAACGGTCCAGCCCAGCCGCGAACGCTGCCGTCTTATGACGCCCGCAGCAGACAAATTTTGGCAGCGCATCCGGCCCAAGGGCCACTTTCCAGCAGAATCCCATTCAATTTCCATCCTCAATTTCACAAATGACTTTCCAGCAACTGAGCCGTCATCAAAAGCGGCCCGGGTGAACACGAGCTATTGTTGGAGAAGTGAAATTGGGTGTTGAGTGACAGCCTTGTCGGAAACTGATGGTGCCGATTCAACTGCACCTGCTGCAGGTGAAACTATATCACTTACTTGGCAGGTTACTGCTTAATTGAGGATGAGTTGAGGTCCTCTATATAGGCGTGTGGCCTCGACTGGTGTGATTGAGTAAGACAGGGTCTAAGCGTACACTTTCAGACACTGCATAGGACCACGCCGACACATGGACATCAATCGTTTCATTCAAGAACAAACAAAAAGCCATCTCTCGACAAATTACTCCATCTCAGACACCGGGCCGCGCTCAGAGGGCATGTTAAACCGTTATCAGTATGCAAAAGGTAACAAAGTCGTAGTTCTTGAGAACGTCTCCACCGTCCATAGAATCAGAATCTGGTCTACAAACCTTGCATGGAATACCGGAGTCACCCTGTCGAAATGGCGGATGAGTCAGAGAGTTTCAAGAAAACGTTTTTGATGGCAGATTCCCATTCTGTTCCTATTCTCCGCTTCTCCCCGAGGCATTCTCTTTGTTTGAGAGGTTGATTAGATGGTTGTCATTTTCTCTGGATAGATTGCGGGGTTCCTCAATTAGCACAGCAGTGGATGGCTATTCAACGGAAGGACCAAGCTGCGAAGAGGTGATTCGACAACAGATTCAGCAGACGCCGAGGTCGACGCCAACACAACTAATTAAGCATTCTGTCAAGGAAAGTTGCTAATTTGCACCTGCTTTATCGTCTTTGTTTATTTTCTCCAGGATCCTCCAAGCTCTTAGACAGGTATGCCACTTGAAGTTAGTTGCTTGGTCTCGTCTTCATCTCTTCCGAACAAGTACCGCCTGGATACTCGGAGGCTGTGATGACTTAGGATGGAGCACACAGACATGTGATATTCAAATAATCTCCACCTGTCACCGAAACAATCAGCAGCCAGTAAAACTCGCAATAGAAGACCACGCGACAGGTCCGCGAATTGCGGAATGCACCAGCAGGCCGCCTACAGACCCACCTCCGACAACCGGCGACAGCCGCTACACCACAAAACAACATCACAGCCGGCAGAGATCCCACCACCCGGCCGCCGATGTCTGCACGCATATATGAATCATCGACGCGCGCCCGCCCGTCCCGCTCGGATAATCTCCCACATCCCTAGATTAGCACCTCGTCTCTGGGCATGCAGCGGACGGGACGAGTCTTGGCCGTGTGACGCACGCCGCGCCCCTCCACCACACACCTACCGAACCTGGACCCAGACAACGCATCCGGCAGCGGACGGGATTAAAGAAAAAAGCATCCCCATCGCGATCTCCGACAGCGCGAGTCCCTGCGTCCGCCCCGGGCTTTCGATGGAAACATCTGTCTTGGCAGCGAGACCGGGGCACTGGATAGCAGGGAAGGACGATGGGGTAAGGAAATCACGAGACGTCGCTTGGATGCTTGGTGTTTTCTGCTGGCCGCCCCTGCTCGCGATCGATGCACATATCGACGCTCTGTATCGCACACAAGCGCGCGCGAGTGGTGGGGTTGAAATGAAGGAGACCGGGGGCGCGGTTGGGTTGGCACGCGGGTTTGGTGTTGACGCTACCAACTGCCGCGGTTGCCATGTGCTGTCAGGTAGAGAGCCCGAGCTCCCCCGCGCGCGCGCCGTTGCGAATGGGGTCTGCTGGCGTTGGTGCCTGAGTTGGATAACCTCAGGGACGCGGAGATGTGCGAAGGAGCAGCGGACGTGCGATTAAGCTCGAGAAGACCACCACCACCACACCACATCCCGAAGGCAAAAGTATATGTGTTTCAGGGTGAGGGGAGGGAAAGGACGCGTGCAGATACCTGAGGACGGCGCGGCCCAATGGGCCATCACGATCGACGCGGCAGGCGAGATGGGTGGCGCGAAAGAACGACGTGGATAAAGACGCAGACATCAACAACAATAGTAAGCATTAGAAAGCAGAGCGGAATTAGTCGTGAGGTGGGATTCCGCCCTGGCAACCCTGGTCGGCTGCCCGAGATGCCGGATAGCCGGGAAGGCGCAGCAACCCACGGCCGGCCTTGGGCAAGACGGTGGCTGCCTGTGTCGGCCCGCACTACGGGGGCTCGCGCCTACGGCTTCTTGGCCATGGAAACTTCCTGTCTCGGCACATGAGCGCGATCGTCCGGCATACCGACTTGCATGACCTGTGGGGTGTTCTCCGGTTCTCCTTCTCGTTACCGCTTTAGACCTCGTACCTCTAAAGCACTGGCTCGCGAGCTGCCCTCGCGTAACTTACGGCGACTAATGAGCACCGAACCAGGTGAGTTACTCTGACAGGGACTCGCTGACGGCCAGACGTGGCCCCGGATGTTCGGCGAGCATCGCGACCATCAAGGAAATGGGCCAAGAGAAGGGCCATTGTGCTGTAGCGGGTAACACGACGATCAAGGCGACGCTTGATGACGTTGCGCTGGATGGTGCGGGAAGTTCCTCAGAAGGGATGCTGAAACGGCGGGGATGCGCGCTCTGTTGCTGCTTCAGGTGGACGCCAGCCAATAAGTGCTCAGCCTGCGCCGGTCTTGGGCGTTGGCAAACCAATGCGAGGTCTAGATTCCTGGGCCGGCGAATTAGGTAGAGCGCAGGCCAGGCGGCGGACGACAAGGCGCGGGGCGGAAAGCCAACGCCTTCCGGGTTACGGCAAGGCCGTTTAAGGTTTGTAGTGGCTCGTCCGAGACAAGCAATTCCTCTACTCCGCCCCGGAATCGCCTCCCTTCGCTCATTGGAGCGACTCAGCCAGTGAGCAGATCCGCATTAGCGAGCGCCGCGGTGCTAATGGCTGCTGCGATACGAGTGCAGGCGCGCAGGCGAACGCAGAAGCGAACAGAACCAGTAGAGATGGGTAGGTCGCGCGTGGTGTTGTGAGAGGGAAGCACCTCTAAGCCGCCTCATTGCGCGTCCCTGCCTCTGACCGTCTTCTTGGCCATGCACACGTGCGTCATCCGGTCAGCCCGGCGGTGCCTGGGAGCAGAAGATGTTCTGACAGGCGTTGTAGCAGACGTAGACGGCCAGTGAGATGGGCCCAATTTTGCGACACGACGGCCAAATCAGCGCATAGGCAAAGACAGGAGTGCAATAGCTATTCGTCCCAACATCCCTTGGATTATGCAGATCGACAGGCGCCCTGTGCGAATGACATGCCACGGCGTCCGCGGTTACCGTTGGTCGTGCAAAGGGCGGCAGGAGTCAGGACGCCGGCGGAGAGGGGATACAGTCACGATGCTGAGCTGCGTGGTGACGAGGCCCGTGGTCCGAGGCACACGTCAGGCATTTGATAGGAGATGCGGAGGCGCTACTGGTGGTGACGCCTGCAAGAGCGGGCGCCGTTGATCGATCAACGTGGTCGCGATGCTTGTCGAGGCGATGGCGGACATGTGTCAGAAGCCAAGCGGCAAGGCGCTTGGCTGGGTGCGGGCAGAGCGTGGAGAGCACAGCACAGCCTTCGCGATGACTGGGCAGGTACCGGTGGGATGCAGACCGCGCGTGGGTTGCGGTCGTCCTGCTATCAGCGTTTCACCTCCCGGGACTGCCTTATCGCCGGCAGGGGGGCGCGCGCGTTGCCGTCATTCCGCACCGCTGGCATTGGCGTGAAGAAAGGGCGAGTGGTGCTGCTGTGCTGCTGTCCGACGCCAGGGCGACAGAGACAAAGATGACAAAGGCGCTGCCAGAACGACTTGTGCGACATGGGCCGCGCGGGCACGCGCCAGGCCGCGAGCCGTTCCTGGGCTGAGGCGTGCAGACCGCCAATCCGCGCTGCTCGATTTGATGCTCCGCCTCCACACGCTGAGCCTAAGCGGACATACCAAGACCCTCCCTTCAGCCTTCCCAGCCAGCTCAACAGGCTTCGGAGACCCGAGGGTAGGTAAGGTAAGCTGATCGTGCAGCAGCGCGTCCCCGACGCCGAGACCCAGGACGCGCAAGCTGGCAGTCAAATCGTGGCCGGAAATCACTCTGGCACTGCTCCGCCGCCGGATCCCCGCTTCGGGGCAAGTGTGCCCAGCGTGTAGCTTTCGAGGCATAGTTCTATGCCATGGATCTGCCTCTTGTCCCAAGAACAGCCCGTGCCTGCGGACGATGCCCTGTATTTCGACAGAGGCTGCGTAGCGCTTCGGCGAGAGTTTAAGAGCAGCTGGCCCTCCACAACCAGCTGCATCACGACGCCCCCTCGTTCTGGACCCCATCTTCAGCCAAGAAAGGAAGCTAGCAATAGCCCGTCGTCCTTTGTGGCGTGCATACATATTAACCTGCCGCCCCTTTTCTTCCACCCCGCATCCATACGCTTTCGCTTTTGCTTTTGCGTCGCACAATGCTGTCTCGCGTTGCTGCTGCTGCCTTGCTGGGCCTTGGTACGCCGTTCACTTTCCCTACAGCTCTAGTAAGCAGCGCGAGTACTGACCGATCTCGCAGCATCCACCGCACGCGCCCAGACCTCGTCTAACTGCAATGGCGACATCTGCTATGCGCTGAATATCCCCGAGAACACTGCCAGCTCTGGCAGTGGGGACATCTTTTTCCAAATTACTGCCCCTACCTCGTATTCATGGGTCGGTCTCGGCCAGGGAAGCTCCATGTCGGGCGCACACATATTCGTCATGTACACTTCGGCAGACGGCAACAACGTCACCGTTTCTCCGCGTCTCGGCACCGGCCACAACACGCCCCAGTTCACCAGCGACACGCAGATCACGCTTCTCGAGGGATCTGGTGTAACCGATGGTCAGATGATTGCGAACGTTAGATGTAAGTATTCTCCGTGTCTGCTTGAGCCAATCGCTGAGATTCCGTAGGCGCAAATTGCCAGTCCTGGTCTGGTGGCTCCATGGATTTCACTTCCAGCTCCGCATCCTGGATACACGCTAGCAGATCCGGAAGCGCCTTGGACTCCGACGACCAGAGCGCGTCTATTTCCCAGCACGGCAACGACTACGGCAGCTGGGACTGGGACTTCAGCTCTGCAAAGGGTGGAAGCAGCGTCAACCCGTTCGCAAGTGGAACCGCAACCACGACAGGAACTAGCTCTGGTACCCAAAGCTGTGTGCCCCGACCGACGAGCACAGGCTCTGGCTCTGGTTCTGGTTCTGGTACGTCAACAACATCAACATGGCCCCCCTGGCGCACTGGCAGCAGACCCACCGGTTCCCCACCGTGGAATAACGATAATAACAAGAGAGCAGACTCGAGTGATGACGACGTCAACTACTGCGCTCCCGGCCAAACCTCCGGCTCCGGTGCTACTCAAATCGGCGGCGGTGCCGCTCTCGAGGCCATGGAGCGTGAGAGGAGGATGCAGACCGCTCACGCGGTTCTTGCTTGTCTTGCCATGGTAATCTTCTTCCCTGCCGGCGCTATCAGCATCAGAGTGTTTAGCTTCCCCGGCTTGGTCTGGTTCCACGGTGGTCTTCAGGTCTTCGCATATGCCATGTTCACAGCTGCGGTCGGCCTTGGTATCTACATCGGCCAGGGTGAATATGTAAGTCGAGCTCCGTCTCTTACAAGCTAGTCGTAGCTGACTCCTCTAGATCCAAACCTATCACGGTGTGATCGGTCTGCTTGTCTTTTCTCTTCTGTTCTTCATGCCCATCTTCGGCTGGCTGCACCACCAGCTTTTCAAGAAGTACGGCCACCGCACTTTCTGGTCTTACACCCACATCTGGCTTGGTCGTCTTCTCATCACCCTTGGCATCATCAACGGCGGTTTGGGCTTGAAGCTCGCTGGCAGCCCCCGGGACTGGACCATCGCTTACGGTGTCGTCGCCGGCATCGTTTGGGTTACCTACATGCTTGCTGCAGTGTTCGGCGAGGCCAGGAGAAAGAGGAACATGACAGCCGCCCCGCCGGCGTATGGCAGGGAGCGGAAGGGTTCATCCAACAGTAGCGGCGGTAGCCCGTCTGGCAGCGACCAACGGGAGTTCTACGGACGCAAGAACAGCAGAAGCGCGGCTTGAAGGGAGAGGCCGGTTGGTCGAAAGTAACGTGAAGGGAGATGGAGTAGACGACAGGGCAGATTGAGATAGATACCCTTGTGGGGAGGCGAGGTAGAGGAGGCTCAACGTGTACAAGTTGGAGCGTTTGATCGGGGATCCCTCGGGCGGCGTATTGAGCAATTGTAGAACATAGCCTGACGATTAACGATACTACCCACCACCCGATCTCACCCGCGGCCATGCGTGACAAATTGATGCTGTGCGGTCAGCGACTCGCTGGGACGGTGGTCATTTCTGGCGCGGTGACGGATGGGATGACCGAGAGCAGCGGCGGGTGCTTTGGGTCGAGGCAGTCTGCGGACGGTGATTGGTTACGGTTGGGGGGCACGGAGGACGTGTGGTTTTTTCTTGGGGACACCGCGGATGGAGGGGCAACGGCCCGGCGTTTATGAGCCCGTGCGCGCCGGCCGTCGCAACACCTGAAATGACCGGGGGCAGTGACAACAATTCTCTCTCCATCTCATTTCCGCCACGCTCCCGTCCCCCACCACCCCGCCGCTCCGCGCTCCGCCAGACATCCTTCGCCCATTTATCGTGCCCATATTCCTCCGTCACACCCCGCCGTGATCTGATCCCAACGTCGCCATGGGAGAGTCAAGGTGCGTCTGCCCAGGCTGCCTAACATGCGCCCAACCCCCGCTTCCACGCGCTGCTGCGCCGGTTCCAAGGCTGACATCCTCTGCAGACAGGAGCTGCTTGCGTGGCTGAACAACCTCCTCCAGCTCAACCTGACCAAGGTCGAGCAATGCGGCAGCGGGTACGCTTCCTGCCCTCTCTCACGCCCTCCCTCCGCTCCTGCGGCAGCCTGCTCCCCACCCTTGCGCGCATACGCCGCCCTCGACCCGTGGAATAATTGCTGATACACATGTCGCAGTGCCGTCTACTGCCAGATTTTCGACAGCATCTTCCGTAGGTACCCCTTAACCACGGCGGATCTCGCGGACACTAACGCCCCTTTCACAGTCGATGTACCCATGACCAGGGTCAAGTTCAATGCGAATACCGAGTACCAATACCTACAGAACTTTAAGGTCCTGCAGAGTACGTCTTTGCCCTCTCGCCCGCCCCGACAAATACATATCGCAGCACGCTGACGCGCCGTGCCCGCAGACACGTTCGCGAAGCATGGCGTCGACAGGCCCGTGCACGTTGAGCAGCTCATCAAGTGCAAGATGCAGGACAACCTCGAGTTCCTACAGTTCTCCAAGCGCTACTGGGACCAGTACTACCCGGGCGGCGACTACGACGCCCCGGGTCGCAGGAAGGGCTCCGGTGCCCCGCCGGCGACTGGCGGCAGCCGTGCCGTGTCCTCCAGCGCCGCTCGCAAACCCACTGGTGGCGCCACGTCGGTGGCCCGCGCCCGCACCCCGCAGTCCAGCGCGCAGACAGCCGCGCTCCAGCAGGAGAACGCCGCACTGAAGGAGACGGTGGCCGGCCTTGAGAGAGAGCGCGACTTCTACTTCAGCAAGCTCCGGGACATTGAGCTGCTGATCCAGAACGCCATCGAGCAGGACCCGGAGCTTGAGAAGGACGACACCATCTTGAAGAACATCCAGACGATCCTGTACTCGACGGAGGTAAGGTCGTGCGACACGGTGCAACGCAGCAGAATGCTGACATTTGCGCGCAGGAGGGTTTCGAGATCCCCGCCGAAGCCGAGGGTGAGCTCGAGGAGGAGACGTTCTAGACGGCGTGCGGGGCAGGTTGCGGGAGAACAGCATAGAGAACGGCGAGGAGTTGCATTTGGTCATGTTGACCGGTTTCGAAAATACCCTGCAGATTGCTGGTGGATGATGGGGAGTGCTAGAGGAGGGTGGCATAGTACAAGTTCTCATAGGCAGGCCCGTGGTGCTGCGCTGCAGGGCAGAGCGGGCGCGTGTGTGAAATTGGCATTTCGGAGTTCATCTGATCAGCCGCATTACGTATCCTGGCACGTACAGCGCGATCGGCGCCCGAGCTGGCTCAAGCTTGTACTATGCTGTGACAACACACGGCACTCCACTCTTCTCGCCGCCAACAACACAGCAATTACCGCCTGCTGATGATCTTGACGGCTTTTTGATACCCCGACACACCCTCTGCTTTCCCACGGCGCGCGACCGACGCCCGCCGTCCCTTTCTCTTCCCTCCCTTCCGCCCCATCATCAACCCACCACCATCAGCACCGCCGCCAGCCATGCCGCTCGACATATCGATCCCCACGACGACCGTGTCCAGCACGGACAAGCCGTTCACCATCTACACCGTGTCGATCCGCCAGCCCATCCGCACCATCACCCTCTCCAAGCGCTACAGCGACTTCACCCGCTTCCACGCCGACGTGACCAAGCAAGCCGGCGGCACGCCCCCTCCCGCGCCCCTCCCCGGCAAGTCCTGGTTCTCGCGCACCGTCAACAACCCGGCCATGACGGAGGCCCGGCGCCGCGACCTCGAAGCCTACCTGCGCGCGATCGAGAACGCCGACGATGGGCGCTGGCGCCACACCAGCACCTGGCGCACCTTCCTGCAGCTGGGCACGCAGCGCAGCCTGACGTCGTCGTCGGGCTCCAGCCACACGCTCGAGCCCGGCCGCGGCGGCAACCTCGGCATCAGGGACCCGGCCGCCTGGCTCGCCGTCCACCAGGACCTCAAGTCCAACCTGCACCAGGCGCGCCTCGCGCTCACGCGCCGCGAGCAGGCCCAGACCGCCCAGCAGCAGCACGAGGCCGGCGCCGCCGCCAAGAAGTACCTCGTCCTGGCAGGCACCGCCATCTCGGCGCTGGACGCGGGTCTCAAGACACTGTCGGGCGGCGGCGGCGGGGGGATGCAGAACGGCGACGTGGCCGTCGAGAAGCTGGGTGACGGCGAGCTGCGGCGGCGCAAGGACCTGCTGAGCAGCGCGCGCAAGGAGAAGGAGGGCCTGGAGGGCGTGCTGGGCGCGCTCGCGGTCAAGGCGCTCAGCCAAGGCGGCAGCGGGGCGGGCGCCAGCGCGAGCGCGCTGAGCAACGGCGCCGCCTCGGCCACGCCCGCCGACAAGGCACACCTGTTCCGCGCGGCCAACGGCGCGAACGGGAGCGCCGCGGGCGTGCGGGGCGGGCGCACGCTGGGCGCGCCCGCGCCCGAGACGCAGCGCACGCGCGAGCTGGACAACGGCGGCGTCGTGCGGCTGCAGCGGCAGATCATGCGCGAGCAGGACGAGGACGTGGCGGATCTGGGCAAGGCGGTGAGGCGGATGCGCGAGATGGGCGTGGAGATCAATGATGAGCTGCAGCTGCAGAATGAGATGCTGAGGATGCTGGATGACGATGTGGATCGGGTGGGGAGCAAGATCGATGTGGCGAAGAAGAGGATTGCGAAGATTCACTGATTTTGAGGAGCGGGAGAGACGTGGTTGTGAGGATGGAGAGGTTTTTGACGCAAGGAAAGAAGGGGACGGGAAGTTTGGATATCCGGGAGGGTTTGTGCATTTTTTCTTCATCTCTCGTTTCGATGCATCGTGGTGCCTCTGGTTCCTTTGGATTTCTTGCCGGGACGCAAAGCAAGGCGTTTTTTGGGAGGGAAATGCGCCTTACGGCTACTTTCGCTTTTCGCCTGTTTCTTCTTTCGTTTCTGGTTCATTCGTCACTGGTTTCCAACTCGATATACCCTTTCTTAGGCATACTATCCCTGGCGGTTATCGTTTGCTTTGAGATTCGGCATATATCGTTCTTCACGTAGGCAGCATTGGGCAACTTACAAAACTGGATGGAGATGGGAAAAGGCTGGGAAGGCAGAAATTGAGATTGATTTGGAGTTGTCTATATTCACTTCAACAGAGAAGTTTGAACTGTCTAGCGCTCGGGACTGCTCAGGGAGAAGTGCGAGGTGTTTGCTCAGTACAAAACTTTGGCGGTATTGAAGGCTCAAAGTGGAGGAGCAATACCGGCGCTTCAGGTGCAAAGTGAACTCTCAACCGCACGCCGGATGGATGCACTTCGAACAAACCAATCACGCCAAGTTGCCACGCGTGAAAATAGAAGGCTTTCTCTCATCCTGGAAAATTTCTCACACCTCCCATCCAATCCACCACCCGCTTCGTCCTGCCACGAACAGGCCGGCCACAAACTTTCCATCCAAACCCCGGCTCTCGTCCCCACACCTCTCTCCCAATCAAGCAAGGAGCGATGATGCAATGCGATGCGATGCGATGCGATGCAATGCGCGCGCAAAGCCAGAACCGAACAAGCGAAACCAACTCGCACGCCCCCTTCCCCTCTCCCCTTCGCGAAGAAAAAAAAAAAAACAACAGCCGGACCGAGAAAGTGGGACAGGAAGATATCAAAGATTGGTCACGCGCTGGTCACCCTCGTTTCGGGACGTTAAAGAAAATGTACAACGCCCCCCTTCCTAACCCCCTCCTCTGGTCATTCCCTCCCCTCCTCCTTATCCAGTCTTGGTAGCCCTCTCTCTCCAAACGAGAAAACAAAAAAGTTTGTGAAATACAAAAAAAAATCTCAAAGCATCAATGTTCCTCCCAAGAAGTCATTTCAATACGCCGCACCACCTCGCGTCTAGTTGCAGATTAGGGCAAGAAGGACGGACGAAAAAGTTTAAAGAAAGATCACACCACCCTCATCCAATCCTCTTTTCCCCCCCCCTTTCCGACTCATTGCCCCCCACCCTGCTGTCCCTCCCCAGTCAGCGGGCCCAACCCGTCCATCCCCGCCCCGAACTCTCCCCCGACCGCACCGCCGTCGAACGCGAACCCGCCGTACCCCTGCGAGCCGGCGCCGAACATGCCGTCGTCGTCGCCCAGGGCCGTCGGCGGGTCCATGTTGAACGGCATGAACCAGGCGGCGCTGGGGTCGGCGAAGAAGCCCGGAGAGGCGCCCGGGCCGGCGACGGGGTGGTGGTTCTGGGGTTGGCCGTGCTGGCCTTGTTGGGACAGCGAGGCGTTGAAGGCGTTGACGTCGAGGGCGAAGGGCTCGTTGCGGTCCATGAAGGTGGCGTAGCTCTGGAGCACCATTTGCCGGTCGAGCGCGGACATGGGGTGGTTGAGCGAGGAGAAATCGGGTGCGCCCGTCATGAAGTCGTAGGTATGCTGCGAGTTTTGCTGCATGAAGGCTGCGGCGGCAGAGGGGTCGAAGGCGGAGGAGGAGGGGTCGAGTTGTTGGGGGAGGTTCATGTGCTGCTGATCCATTGGTGAGGAGGTCTGGACATGCTGAGCGTTGCCTGGTTGTGCGTTTGGAGATGTTGTTGACGCTTGTTTGCCGTCTTTTTGAGATTTGCTCTGTTTGCTCTTCTTGCTGCCCTTCTTTGGTTGCTCTGCGGTCTTCGCAGATGGGGAGAGGCTGGCGAAGAACTCTTCAACGCTTTGCAGGTCTGACTTTTGTCCCAGAACAGCATCGGTGCCTGCTTCCTTCTTGACGTCTGCGGCAGGGTCTTCGTAGTCCGTGCGCGACACGCCGTGTGGGTACCTGTCAAACCAATCTCCGTACTGGAATATGCTCGTCTGTCTACCGTTGACAGCAGTGGGTCCACGAAGCGCGGCGTCTGCGTGCTGGCGATACAAGTCCTTCAAGTTTTCCGCGACGAAGTGGAACATTCCCCAGTATTTCTTCATCTTGCTCAAGAACTTTACGTTATATGCCAGGTACCGTTTCGAAACCATCTCGAGTTTCGGGTTCTTGGAGAAGACACCGCGGATGTGGACCGTACTAGACAGAAACGCGCAATATCCAGCGAAAGGAACCACAACGTTGTAGTTCATAGCTTCGTTGACGAGGAGAGATATCTGGTTGGCGGCATCGAGCGCTGCATGGGCAGCCTCGGTGAGAAATTGGTGCGGCATGTCTTGCGGTGGTCGGCTGCCAGCATGCGAGGGAAGTGCGAAGCGGTTGAGGAAGAGGATGATTTGGTGGCAGATGATGTGGAGAAATATGAATTGGTTTGCGGTTTTCTCCGTGATGTGATTTTGTAGGTTCTCTTGTGTGTAGTGTAATCTCTCTGGCAGCGAAGCCCTGAACTCGTGCGCTTCTCTCTTCAACTCCTGGAACGTGGACTGAGGCGACCAGATGGGAACACGTTCCTTCTCTTTCCCGCCGAGGTTGTTGAACATGATGAGTCGACCCCAAATAGCGACGGACCGAACAAGGTATGCAACGACACCCATGTTCTCCTTTGCATCAGCTATCTGTCCTGCGTCTGCGGGCGCTGGATTCCGGACTCTGCCCTCGAGATCTTCGGTAGGTCCGGCTATCTCCATTTGGAAGTAGTGTTCTCTTATCGGTAATTGCACCTTGATGAACTGGCCACTGACGAAAAGCGGACGGTCGGTACCGGACGAGTTGAAGCGGTCCATGAGAAAGCAAGACCACATCGTTCGCCTTCTAATTTCGCGGTCAGTGAAGCTGAGCTCGGCCCTATCACCGTTTTCCTTCCCAAGCGGATCATGGTCCAGATCTTTGTGCAACTGCAGGGCGTATGCCATTCTCTGAGCCATGCCACCAAACATCCAACTCCGTCCACCTTGGCAAGTTCCAAATTCGTGCAGGCCGAGAAGCAGATATGTGATGAGGATAGTAATATTCGGGGTGTCGTATCTCTTGAGCGCGATGTTTCGTGCTTTGCTCGCCCAAACCTCGCCCCTGAGGAAAGCGGGTTCCGTTCGGATCTGGGGGTGTGTCGAGAAACGTGCGGAGATGGCACAGACTGCGAGGATCAGGACAGGAGGCACCTGCCCTGCCGCCAGTCTCCGCATAAAGCTTGGTTTGTGAAGTAGAGGGTAGCTCTGGCCGTAGCAGTAGTCGAAATAAACCTCGGCAAGATGTTCCTGTATCTCCTTCGGTGGCAGGCTCTCGAGACCTTCAGTCAACAGACTGTTCTCCACGTCCGCGCTTTTGGGTGGTTGTGAAGTTCGACTCTCGTTCGGATTTGTCGCTTTGGACCTGGACCACTCGTCCAACTCGGCTCCGAAGGCTTCTTCTGCGGGACGTTTCTTGGCGGGTCCACCTTTGGGCGGTGCGCCGGGCAGCGGGGGCTTGACCACAGCCCTTCCAACTGCGGAGACAGCGCCCATGCTCTCCTTCGGAATCAGCTTGATGACGCGCTCCTCCATCCTTTTCAACCGTTTATCCAGCATTGCCATGTAGTCGGTCCGAGGAGCCGCTTTGCGCGTGGTGACCTTGTACACGCACGGTATACGCGAACGCAGACAGTGTTTGCATGCCGGCTTCTCGCCCGAGCACCGGATCTTCTTCCGACGGCACGCTATGCATGCGAGCGGCAGTCTTTTCCGCTCCTTGCCAGCCTTCGTCTTCATCTCGCTCCACGGCGGAGGGTGGTCCGGATCGCCGTCCTTCTTTTTGCCCTTCGGAGTACCGTCGCTCCGGGTTTCCTTGCTGCCCGTATCGGCGTTTGTGGAGGCGTCGTCGCGGGAATAGTCGTCGCCGAAGCCAGCCGGGCCCATGCCGAACGCGCTCTGCGGGCTGGTCTCGGTGTCCATGCCGTCCGCACTCGCGCCGCTCGCCAGGGCGCCATTGGCGGTCATGCCGCCCATGCTGCTGATGCTCAGCTTGTGCTGCGAACGGGCGGCGTTCTGCGCGTCGGAGACGCCGGCGAACGCGGCATCGGCCACGGGGGCCTGGGAGACGCCATCCGGCGCCGAGGCCATCATCTGGTTGCCGCCGCCGTGAGTGGCGTTCATGGAGCCGTGCAGGCCCATGCTGTTGTAGTCCGGGAAGGCCGACATCATAGACGAGCCGGAATTGGAGGTGCTGGAGGGCGACTGGGCGGCTTGCAGGAGGGCGTCGAGGCGCGGGTTGCGGCCATCAGGCATGACGTACTCGTTGAGGCTCAGCGGGTCGTTCTGGCGCTGGCTGTCGATGTCGGTGTGACCGTAGGAGCCCATATTCGGGAAGTTTGATGCCATTGCGTTCATGCAGCGAGCGGCATTCCCAGGTGCTGTCGGGCGCGGTCCAGCAGGGCGTGCGCGCGGCGGGCAAGCAGGCGCGGCAGGGGATCGATGGGGTTGGGTGGTTGTGCTACAGGAGAGGGTCAGGCGCACTCGCCCGGGTCATGGTGGTTGCGGCGGCGCGAAGGAGCTCGGAGATGGATGGGAAGCGCGGGCGCGGTCGCAGCGTGGGCGGTCCGGGATGGCTTAGGAGACGCGGCGGAGGGTGGTTTGGCAGAGGACTGGCCGATCGGAGTCGTGGTGCCGTCTCGAGCGCGGGCAGTGGCGGTGGTCGAATGCGGAGGGCTCTGGCGGGCCGTTGACGCAACAGCGCCGCGCTGGGTGCTAGGGGCCGGGGCGTGGGCGGGCTGGCGGCCGGCGGCTGGAGGGCCAGGACAGGGCGGGCTGCGGGGCCTTACGTCGGGCGCAGGCGGGCGGCGGCGGGCATGTCGAGGGCCAGCAGGCTCACGGGCGCAGGTCGCACACTTGTCGCGGCGGCGAAAACAAAATGCGCGGGCTGCTAGTGGTTAGGGACCGCCCGAGGGAGTTTGAGCCACAGCAGCAGCAGCAGTCTGCACAACCGCAGCCGACGATCCCCACGCGCCGCCGCTGCCCCACAGATTGGTAAAGCTTGACTAATACCCATCGGTCCAGAGCGAGTCAGCCCCAGGCTATCACCAGCAGGCAACCCAGGCCCGCTCTTCTGTCCGCCGCGGTGAAACGACGCGCCTCCGTCAACAGCGCCCTCGCCCGCGCGCCCCAGCCTGCCCCAGCCTGCCCCAGCGCGCCGGGTCGGGACCGCGCTGCGCGCCCTGCGCTGGCGCGAGATTGCTGTTGCACACGCGCGCGAGCTCTAGAAGACGTCTAGAAGACGTCTGCCGCCGCGCGCGCCCGCGCGAGGAAGGCTGCAGGCGCAGGGCGCAGGCTGCAGGCTGCCGGTTCCCCGCGGCGCAGTGGTGATCGTCTTCGTCAATCTGTGTGCGATATCCGCCCGATTGTGGCGGGCGGGCGGCCGGGGTCTGTTTGGGACAAGCTTCCGTGCTCAAACGATCCTCCACGCCGCCGCCGGTTTTCTACACTGCCATTATCGATCCCCCGTCCTGTCCAGCACCAGCGCGAACGTCTGGCCGATTGGCCACGCGCCGCGTTGCAGCAGCAGCCGCTGTGCCTCACCAACGACCCTGCGTGCTCCGGCGCGCCCCTGGATGCTGCCGACACCTCCCACATTGGGCGCGCAGGCAATGCCCTCCGCCGTCCACCAACGCTCCGTTTGAGCGTCGCCAATCGCGTCCAGCCGGACGACACGGCCCGTCGCCGGCAGCCTGCTTGACGCGCGCGCGAGGGAGTCCTGATCCGCCGCCTCGGGCTCCAGCAGCGCGTACGCCCACAGGGTGAGGGTGGCGAGCAGAACGTAGTGAGCCTCAAAGTACGCGCCGGTTGCCCGCCGCCGCAGCAGGGCGAACAGCCTGGCCGCATGCATGACCGCCCGGCGAGCACTCTCGCCGTCGTGCCGGATCCAGCGAACGAGCTCGCGGCGCGCGTGCGCCGCAGCCCTCTCCGACGCCATCCAGCCCGTGAGCGCGCAGAGCCGCGTCAACGGGACGCACAGTCGAATGGAAACGTAATGAAGCAGCTGCTGCGCAAGCATGGACTGCTCAGCGCCGGGACACGCCGTGGGCGGACCGAGGCAGGCTAAGGCTTCGGCCGCGCTCCGCCGCCAGCAGCTGTATACCGCATCCGTCCTCATTGGGTCGGCTGAAGGGAGCTGCGCGCGATCCATCCCGCTGGCGCCCATGATGTGCGCCAGCGCGCCGCTCTGCTGCAGGGATGCGGCTGCCTGGAGCACCACCCTGGACTCATAATAGATGGCCGTCACGATGATCCTCCGCGCGAATTCTCCAACACGCGGAAAAGGGTCTCCTGCACCCTGGTGAGCCAGATGCAATGCCTCCTGCAACGTCAAGGGTTCTGAGAGAATTGAGATCGTCAGTCGCGGCCTGCTTTGAGCGTTAGGAAAGACGGACCTGGCGGCGGTCTGTCAACTTGCTCGACCGGCGTGTTCCAAGTGTCCTCCGCACACGGGAGCGGCGGCTCAAGCTCCCTGGGTGACGTGGAGGGCGGGGGCAGATCGCAATGCAGGCTATGCTGGCAGTCCAGGAGCTGGCCGCCGTTTGGTCAGCATGAGTAAACACCGACAAAAGACATCTTACCCATGTGGCGTGCACCACTCGTGCGGCAAGCTCTTGGTCCAGCCAATCCTCCACGCTAGCTGTGCGCTTGAACTCTCTGCCGTGGTGCGAGCACCCTGCACTGATGCCCTTGCACAGCATGCTCAGCAGGTTTCTCTGGTACAGCGCTGCCAGCACGAGCTCCTTTTTTCCACTGTACACCATGCTGACATGGCTGAGCAGGACCGCCTGCGCAAACCACACCTGCAGGGGCTTGGATCGCCCGCCCTCGATCTGCGACCGTTAGACTGGGAGTTCAATTTAGAGGATTCGGCACGTGGTCTGTTCGCACAGCACTCGCAGCGCGGACGACCAGGATCCGGAGGTCTACGCATTATACCGATTGGGTTTGGCGTGTTCCTTAGGGCCTTCACTTCCGGCAGAATGCTCCGACGCTCGCCCCTGTCTAGCCCGCCCTGCGAGCGCAAGTGCCTGCACGGAAGACGTCGTAGACGTTACGTTTATTAAAAGCAACCCGCACTCACCGAGATGATAACGGCTCTCCGCAAGTATTCGCGCAGAGTGGACACGAACTGCGTCGAGCTGCGGCCTCTGGCGTAATGCCCACCCACCGTCGCCACCGCGAGAACAAGCAGCCACGGCGTCTCGCGCTTGTTGAAGGTCGGCCTGTGCAGGACCGGCAGCACCGGATGGAAGTACTCAAAGTACAACTGCACAAAGCGGTTGATGACCCCAGCATCCGGTTGGACAGGCGCTGGTGAAGCGCGAAACATCAACCGTTGCGTATTCTGCTGCTCGATGAACCCAGAAACCTCGGCCATCCTCTCTTCAGGCACCGCAGCCACGTGCATGTGATCCTCGATGCTCTCCAGCTCCTCGATTGGAAAGGGGGCTGCCGCTGGAAGCTTGTGAGCTTCACTGTCTGCAGATCCATCCGAGCCCGCAGGGGTAAAGGTGTCGTCGCATGACTTGATGTTGAATCCATGAGGAGAAGACGGCCGAGAGGAAAACCAGAGGGATGGCTTCAGCATTCCGGACGACATCTCGTTCTCAGGATGGCCCGCTGGTGCATCAGAGTAGGACGTCCCTCCGTCCCTTTGTTGAACGTCCTGGCCTGTCTGACTGTTGGCGGCAAGAAGTCCACAGTCCGCCCTCCAGTCCGGATTCAACGGGCTTTCCTGGTCCAGAGGCGCCGTCAAGAAAAGACTGGATATATCGTACGCTCCGTGTCCGAGGAGCTCGAAGGGCATGTCCTGGCCATAGTATTCCGATGATGCAGGAAAGCTACCAGGGCTGGCAGTTGGAGACAAGAGCTCAGAGGAACTCCCTTCGCCGGTGACGTTGGCGGATCCATCTGGGGGGTCTGCTGTCTGTGGACCCTGAAGCTCCTCGGAATGCTGGCTCGGCCGAGGTTGAAAAGCTTGCGCTGCACGGCTATCATCTCTCGGAGAAGATGGTTCTACTGCGCTGAAAGCTGGTGAAGCTGTGTAGTTCCTCGGAAAGGCAGGTTGGAAATTCGATGCGGCGCTTTTGCGGTGCTTTTCCACATGTCGTTTCAGAGTGTCACTTTCCGATATCAGATTCACTTCGGTTCTGATCGATGGATAGTGCACACGAAAACTGACAACTACATACCTTCTTGTGAAGCTGCGGGTGCATTGCGTGCAGCTAAACGGCCTCTGGTTAGAATGGCTTCGGATATGGCGTGTGAGGTTCTCTTGGCGGCCAAATGCTATGCCGCAAAGGCTGCAGATAAGCCTAGAGGACCCTCGAAACGGCTGGACCCGTGAGTGCCTGTTTCGCGGTGCTGGAGACGCGCTCTCGTTGCTCAGAGGATCCATTATGGAGAAGTGTGGATGCGAAAACAACCAGCCAGGCGAGTACATCCGATTAGTACACGTACACGGAGCTCGGACTTAGAATGGCGGCCGACGCCGAGACGCCGAGCTGTGGGCTCGGGATTTCCGAAGCACGGCATGGCTATTCGCGGCATATGACCGGGCTGATGCTGGTGTTGAGCGAAGCGGCGCAGGGAAGAAGTCCATGATTGGGGCGGCAACACGGCAACCCCGCACCTTCTTCCCCGCATAACGCCACAAATTTTTTTCAAACTACCACAAGCACATGCTCATGTGCCAGCAGCTCCTCCAACTGATGGGCCGCCGGCTACTTGCGAAAAGACTAACCTCGAAACTTGCAGAAATTGATGCTGTTCCCGTCCCGAGATAGCATTGCTGCTTTCACCTCGAGTTTCGCTTATGCAACTAACGCGCTGTGTTGATGCCCAGGTCGTCGGCGTGCTTGAGGATCCAGAGCTGCAGCCGGGTACGACTTTGGAGACTTTGAGGCCGGACTTTCTGAGGCTGGCTGTGGGTTGTTGGTCGGATGGGCAGGTGGGGGTTTGGGTCTGCTTGACCTACCGAACGTCTTCCATCTCAGACGACATTGTAGATCGGGAGTCTTTCAGAGCCGTCTTCACGTTCAAGTGTGAGAACGAACAGGCTTGGATTCAAGGAGATACCGTCTTGAAGCAAGACACGGTGGTTCTCATGAATGGTGGCATTGGCTCAAACGCCGATGAGCACGAAGTTTTCAGGAAAGGCCAAGCATTTTGGAAGGACATTTGGACCAATTCCAGCTTCGAGTCCACGAACTCTACCAGAATCCGAAAGTCAGGGTGCAGCCTGGACGTCGATAGTCGACCGGCTGGGTTGTTTGAAAACTGAGCCGAATATACTTAAGCCGCGGCCGAACTCTTCAGGCTGTAGTTTTGGCCCTCATGGTTCAAAATGTACATACAAAACTACTGGATCAACCAACGGTTCAGGACAAAAGCCACTCAGTATAGTGGCTGCCAAAATTTCCACAACTGGCAATCCCTTTCAGGCGCGATTGGCCAACGCCCCGGGCCACGCCTTCTCCCCCGCACTCCACACCCCGCGCCTGACCACGCGGTCGAGGCCTGCTTCATTACCAACTCTCACTCTTGCTCCACCGCAAACCCGTGCTCGTGCGCCAGCTCCGTCAAGTGCGCCGCTTGCCACTCCGTCATTGGCTCCTCTGGAATGCTGCCCGGCGCCTCCATCTTCTTGCCGACCTTCATCACGAGCTCCGCCACTCCGCCGCCATTAGCGAAGACGTACATCTGCGAGAACGCGCTCTCGAACGAGAACGAGAAGCCCTCGGCCGCCGGGATGAAAATGGTATCTTCCGCCGACAGGCTGACCGCCTCCTTGCCCACCCGGAACGCGACCTTGCCGTGCACCACCGCGAAGCAGTGATGAACGCTCTTCCACTTCAGCTGCCCCACGCCCGCCAGGAAGCTCCGGTGCACGTTGCCTCCCTCGAGGCTGGCGACCGAGAACCTGCCGCCGGACTGCACCGTGGTGGCCAGCGGGCGGCAGATGGTGCCCTCGACGACCCACTTGGGCCCGGCGTCCGCGCGCAGGAAGTACGGCTGCACGGCGGCGGGCAGCTCGTTGTCCGTCCCGACAGCCCAGGGCTGGATGTCGACGGCGGGGTGGTCGCGCGCCGGCACCATGTCGCACTTCTCGCTGGCCTCGATCAGCTTCGGGATGAGGACCACCCTCGGGTCGCGCGTGTCGTTGACAGGGAAGAAGGGGCCCTGGTAGGGCTCGCCGATGATGCGGAAGAACTCCTCCCAGCCGCCGGGCACGATGAGCCCTACGAATTCGCTGTGGTCTCCGACGATCTGGTACTGATGCACGACGCCCTGTGCGGCTGGGTCAGCGCTGGGCGGTGCCCTTCTCCGGCGCGGCGGTTGACTTACTGGCGGGACGCTGGCAAAGTCCCCGGCACTCAGTGTGCGGGCGGTGTTGTTCGCCCATACGTTCACTTGGCCCTTCAGGCACAGGAAAACGTCGTGCGCTTCCCGGTGGTAGTGGTACCCTATGGGGTCACTCGCAGAGCCACCAGTCGATACGACTGCGAATGTCATGTTTGTTTCCTTTCCGGTGACGAGCAGGCGCATGACGGAATTGGAGCACGGTATGACAAGCTTCTCGCCTCGGAACAGCGAGACGACATAGCTCGTGTTCGATCCGGGAGGGCTGTTGACATCTTGAACCTTGCCGGAAGTGGCCATGTTCGCGCAATGGGTCCGCAGGCTGTCTGAACAGGGAAACGGGGAATCAACAAGGCGACGAGGTTACGATGCACTGCGGAATATATAGCCCAACGGCGGTTTGGAAGGCTAAGCATTTAGCGAGCAGCTGCCACGCTTCCGGCGTGTAGGCCGATCGCACTTTGTCCACGTCCCGAGCGGAGCACCAATCGCGTCGGCCGAGTCGGCGTGCAGGAGCAACTTCCGAGTGGAGCAGCCTGGGGGTGGAGCAGCCTGCACTACCCAATACGTATATCAAGAGAAGGTTGAATGCACAGTTAATCTTGCATCCGATCAGCCCAAGGACACACTGTACTGGTTCTTCGTCTCTGCTAATGGATCTGCCGCTCTCTCTGCAAAATGCCAGTCCGGCAAAAATCTGGCTGCTGGTTTGCAGTGTTCTCCTGTTCGCAGCTTTTCTGTTCCAAACGTCCCCGAGGAAGCGTAGATTGCCACTCCCTCCCCAGCCCTCAGGATGGCCGCTCCTCGGAAACACAATCGATATGATGAAAGCAGGAAAGGAAGGCACACTCCATCTTCTGATGGAAAAATGGGCTCGCCAACACGGGGAAATCTTCCGAGTCCGCTCTGGGATCATCACGGAATACTTCATAAACTCGGACAAGGCAGTCAAAGTCAGTGCAGTCGAGCCAGTCGATGACGCCCGTATTCCTTAAGCTGACATGAAACCACCATAGGCCATATTTGACAAGTCATCGGCGGCAAGCTCTGAGCGTCCTCGCTGGATCATAGCAAATGAGCTGTTCACGAACCAGTGGAACGTACTGTTCCTAAATGCCAGTGACCCGCGCTGGAAGGCACGTTGGCTCACCCGCTCTGCCAACCCAGAGGATGCTTACGGCCTCATCTCTTTAGAACCAAAGACGCGTGATGAATGCACACTTGACTAGTCCTGCAAGAGCTGATGCCGGCCTTCCGTAAGCGCCAATCCGCGCGAATTTCTTGCTGAATTCTGATCTTGGCGTGTAGTTTTCTCGATTGGGAAACACTGAAATTCCTCCACGAAGTCGCCCACGATCCCAACGCCGGAACCGACAAGCAGGAGCTTTGGCCCAAGCTTGGACGCTACACGTACAGCGCTTTTGCTCAGCAGACCTTCGGCTTGGAGATAAGAGACACCTCGAGTCCTTCCATACCGTACATTCATGGTGAGTCCACGACAGTAGTGCGACCCAGAGATTTCGCCAACGGAAGAACAGAGACTGGACTCGCCGAGATTATCGCGACATTCCCCGGTGTGTACCTCGTCGACATGATCCCAGCACTCGATAAGCTACCCTCGTTCATGAAGGTATGGGAAAGGGCCGCGCGTGAAAGGTTCAGGCGGGATATGGAATGGTGCCAGCAACAAATGAAGGTAAGAGGGGCACGCTCTGTCTTTCGCTGGATTGAAGCAACTAATTGGGTTCCTGTAGAAAGTGAAGAAGCTGATCGCCAACGGTATCGTACCTGACGCGCTCCTTCCGCATGCCCTGACGGATCAAAAGCTCCTCGGCCTTTCATGCGAGGACGAGGCGGCATTCTTGAGCTTGCAATTGATCATCGGAGCTGCAGATACGGCAAGTCTTCTCATTTCCGGAGCAAGCCCAGCTCCTGACAGCTCCTGACAGCTCCTGACATTCCGCGCCATCGATACAGAGCCAAATCTCAACGTGGAGTTTCTTGGAAGCCATGATGTTGCACCCGGACGTCCAGGAGAAAGCCCGCCAGCAAATCGGTACCTCATCTCCAGCCCCCCACAGAACACCGCAACCACTAACCCGACAACAGACGCCGTCGTCCAAGACCGGCTCCCCCGGTGGGAAGACCTAGACAGCCTCCCCTACATCCGCAGCATCATAAAAGAAGTCTGGCGCTGGCGCCCGCCCGTCGCCCTCGGCCACCCGCACGTCACGACGCGCGACGTCGAGTACGGCGGCTACACCATCCCCCAAGGATCGCGACTGCACCTCAACGCCTGGCACGCACCCCTCCCCCACCCACCCACCCACCAGCAATCTAACCCCCCGGGCCGCGCAGGGCAATCAGCCACGACCCCACCCGCCACCCGCACCCGCACCTCTTCCGCCCCTCCCGCTTCCTCGCGGACACCGCGTCCGCCCTCCAGAGCGCCAACCTCGCCGACCCCGCCCGCCGCGACCACTTCGCCTTCGGCGCCGGCCGCCGCATCTGTGCGCCCCACTCCCCTCCCTCCCAGCCGCGCCGCAGCTAACGACCCCACCCACTAGGTCCGGGCCTCCACGTCGCGGAGCGCTCCCTCGCCCTGGCCGTCATGCGCATCCTCTGGGCCTGCGAGATCGGGGTCAAGCCGGCGGCGAAGGGGCGGCCGCTCGAGCCGGGTGCGTGGAGGGGGGTCGTGCCTGGGAACGCGGGGACTGGGATGCCGGTTGCGGTGGTGGTGAGGGAGGGGCGGAGGGGGGTGGAGGAGGCGTACGGGAGGGCGGAGGGGGAGAGGGGGGTGGGGCTGGTGAGTTTTCTTCCTGTTTGGTCCTGGGCGGGGGAGAAACGCGTGGCTGACTGGTGGGCAGGGGACGCTGGATGATTGATGGGGTGGGGAGGGGGGAGGGAGTGTTGTTTTGAGGTTGGAAGGGGGGAGAGGCGGGATGGATGCTGACGAAGAGGGTCGCCAGGGTTCTGGGGTTGTAAGTGGAATCAAGCGCTTGGCCAGCCGCACGACGTCCAAGTGGGTGGTGGATGAATGATTGAGCTCTTGGCTTTGCTTGCTAATCGAAGGCTCTTTCCACGATTCTACTCTGCCGCCAAGGGATCGGAGAGGAGAATGGGCAGCAAGGAAGTGATGACCTGCGTGCGAGTGTATTTCTCGTACTGAGAGTCTCTTGGAAGATTCCGTGCGTTGTTATTCCTCCTCCCTGATCAAATCAAAGTACCTCAGGACCTGCCATTTGAAAGCTCAAACACTTCGGTGCCACCGGCCAAAACGTCCGTCTGAGTGTTCGGACTTGTTGCTGCTTCTGAAGGCGCCAACTCTGGTCTGTGTTTAGCATCGGACTGTCCCCTAATGTGGGCCATCTCACCCACAGCCGGGGCATCCAAAGCTTGGGGGGACTTCTTCTGTTCGGCCTTGTACTTCTTCCACAAAACAACGATGCCCGCACAGGCCAACAGCAGCAGTACGCCAAGCACCACGCCAACTGCTATGGCAGCGGCCTTAGCGTTCCCATTGGTTCCCGTGTCTGTGGAAGCTGTTGTCTCTGAAGGTGAAGATGCTGCGGAAGAGGTCGAGTTCATAAGCCGGTTGTTGCCATCGGCGTCTAGCAATCCGGTGATGAGGCCGGGCACGTAGGTGAAGAAGGTGGTCCCGTTCTCGCCGTTGCAGCACGTCGTCTGCGGCCTGCCCTGGAAGCAGCAAGCGCTTGCATTGTTGGGGTGGCATGGAATCATTCGAGACACGACGCCGACCTTCTCTACCACGCGCATGTTTCAGCACGAAGGAAACACGTCAGGAGGGGAGACTTACCGGATGATAAGCAGTACTTTGGGCAGGCCGAGTTTCTGAAGGCGCTGTCGGTGCAGCTCTTCCGGTAAAATATGGCGTGGTCAGACTGGCCACAGCTGCCATCGGCGTAGCAGGTGTCATTGCGGTAGCAGCACCCGCTGGCGCCGCCGGGTTGGAGGGCGGCAGTGCGATTGCAGACCCAGCCATTGGGGTCGAGGGTGCCGTCGGGAAAGTAGCAGCGGAGCGCAGAGTCGGAGTCTTGCGCCGACATCACATCTGCCAGCAGAAGGAAGAGGAAACAGTCGAGCCGCATGTTGGAGGCTGAGCAAAACGCAAGTTGCACTGCGGACCAGAGAGCGCCAGCATCCGGGGAACTTGAAGCGTTTGGAGAGCCTTCCCAGCCAGCCAGTCGGGCGAGTGTTGCCTTTTCCGTTCCTTTGGGTGCGTCATTACCGGCCCCCAAGCAGCCGCAGATATAGTCCAGCAGGGGCTGTGGCCTTGTTATCTTCCGTGTGCAATTACTTATGCGGCTGATCGGTACACGTTGCCGTGGTGATCTGCATGCCATCCGGCAGCCTTTGTAGCAGCCCTGGTGGGGCAGGCTTTGACTTGCCATATCTAGACTCTTCAACTGCCATTCTTGTTGATAGGACTTCCATCGATTGGTTGGGGGCCGGTTTCTTCGCATGCACAAGGCTGATCTACAACCGAATTATCGTGGTTCTCCGCCACGCCACAGGGGTTTTGCAGCATAGCCTGGCATCCACACCCCTTGTAAATGACGCACGGCACAGGCGCAGCGATTGGAAGTGGACGAGAATAAGGCCGGGCGGAAGGTTTGCCGCGTTCAGCCTCGCGTACACATGTCTGGAGACATTCAGGAGTTAGAAGCAATTCCATCTCAGGGAATGAATAAGTGGAAGGCAGCTTCTAGACGATGATGATGATGATTCATCAGCCACTAACCCTGTCGATTGCCTAATTCGTCGTACCTCGGCCTCCCCGCCCGCGCGTCCCCACACATACATCATGCCGACCCCGCCCAGCCTCCACATTCAACACCATAAAAACAGGCCGCCCCATCCAGACACCTCGACCCCGTCCAACCGTCCCCGATCCCGCCAAGATAACATAAGAGACAAACCCCCCCCCCCCAAAACAATGCCTCTCTGCACCCTCCACCCCCTCGCCCTCTCCACCCCCCTCCCCGACTTCCTCGCCTCCCTCTCCACCGTCTCGCCCCAACCCCTCGCCACCGCCCGCGTCATCCGCTGGATCATCACGCCCACGCACCTCTCCACGGGCCCGCTCCTCCGCCACGCCTGGGACGTCCTCCTCATCCTGCCCGCCGCCGACGCCGCCCTCCCCGCCGCGCTCGCCCCCCACGTCTCCCACCGCTGGACCGCCAGCTTCGGCCTCCCCTCGCGCGTCCTCGCCGCCCTGCCCGCCACCAACGCCCGCCTGCTGCACGACCCGGCCGCGGCCGCCAACGCGCCCCCGCTCACCGGCGCGCTCGACCGCGCCCGCCCCGCGCGCTCGGCCCAGAGCCTCGAGCTCAGCGGCGAGCTGCTGGACTGGATGCGCGCGCACGGCGACGCCGCGACGCACGGCGGCGGCGCGGTCTCGATGCTCAACCTGCTGGCGTTCCGGGAGGGCAGGAAGGAGGAGTACGTGCGGTACGGGCGGGCGTTTGCGGAGAGCGTGGGCAGCCGGCGGGGGGGCGTGGCGAAGATCGTGGGGACCGTGGTGGCGGACGGGGGTGGGGAGGGGGTGGGGAGCGGGGAGGGAAAGGTGTGGGACGAGGTCGCGCTCGCGCATTATCCGAGCATCTGGCACTTTGCCGACATGGTGGCGAGCGAGGACTACCAGGCGGTGAATCAGAGGCACAGGGTGGGCAGCTTGCAGGATACGTTGATTTTGTGCACGACTGAGCTGGGGCTGTCTGAGGGGGGGAAGGGGACGGGTGCGGCGAAGCTTTGAGCGGCAGTTTTGCGGAGCCGCGACGAAGACGACGACGCCGAGGAGGTGGAGAGTGGAGGGACGGGACGGCATCAAAACGGAACGAAGAAGTTGACATTCTGCGCGGCGCCGCCAGTCAGATCCACGGATAGATGCCAGTATAGCCGACCCATTCCTTTTGCCCGGCACACGGCGCATCAGCGTCGGACGCTTCGACTACAAGCACAGGGGCGGGGCTGGCGAAAAGGGAGGAGCAAAGCCTCGACATACCATCGAACCCAGTCGCTTGTCGAAATCGGCCGACGACCTGTATCCCTCCAGGAGCCAGTCCTTCGCCCGCGTCGGCCATTCCTTCACGTGGACGTTGAAGCTGAGGCGCCGCTTGAGGCTGGCTGAGCGCAGGCTGGGCATGCTTGCCATTTTCCGGAGTTCTGGCATCTTGTGTATGGTATGATGTGTTGTTTGCTTTCGCAGGTTCAGCGCTGATAGCCGGAGCGCGGGGAGGCTGTGTTTGACGCACCTCTGCGTGTCTCCAACCAAATCGAAGCGGCGGTTGTCCAGCTCTTGCTCCTCCTCGATTAACGTCGTGTCTGGGTTAGCGACGAGGTCTTTCTTCTTCGCATTCGCGTTGCACAGTCGCAGTTGCTCTGTCTGCTGCACCGCTCCATTCCAACGTGAGGGGCGCGCCGCCATATATACCACACCCGCCCCCATCGGACCGGCCCTTGCGCAACCCCAAACTCACGGCCACGCCACTCGCACAGAAACACCTAACCCCCGACTCAGCGGAGCGCGCACGCACAAGACTCAGTCGCTCCCGCCAACACCTTCCCTCCCCAACCCCCCCTCCAAACCTTCTTCGCCCCAAACACAAAAGCAATCCCCCAACACCGCCCGGTCCCGGGCCTATCAGCTCGCGCCGGCAGCTAGCCATGGCCATTATAAGCTTACATCCAGCGCGCGCGCGCGCGCGGACCGACCCCTCCGACGTGTAGCTACCGCCACGCCAGCGATCCCGGCCCAAAGCGCGCGCTGCCCGCCATAGCGCCCAAAGCCAAAGACCACCGGCCGGAAGCGTAAGTATGTTAAATTAACCCCCCGACCCTCGCCCAGCACGTCGGGCATCCGTCCACTCCCGAAACCCGCGCCGTCACATGCGGCACCTTCCCCGTCCGGTACTTACTTATCTACTCGCGCCGCAGCTCGACCGATTAGAGCTCGCAGCCGGCGGCAGGCCGTGCCTACGGCGGGTAGAGTTGGGGTGGGCCGCCCGGCTGGCTGGCTGGCGGCGCGGGACCATGTAAGCGCGTGATGCGTGGCATGCACGGTCGCTTGTTTTGCGCGTCTGCGGACGGCGGCGCGTTGGGGTTTTGCCGTTTACGTGAGGCGTGCTGGACTCGGGGGGGGGGGTGTGACAATGACTGATGATGGGCGATGATATGATGGCCCGCCTTGGCTGGCCCCCCGCCGGAAAGAAAGCTTCGTGGCGTGAAGGCCGGACGTTCGCCGCCGTTCCGTTCGGCTTTGGGCGGCGGCTGGAACCTTGCCTCTGCCGTCGAGCCACATCAGGCGGTCCTGGCTGGAGACTGGAGCGCGACAGGAGACGCCGTGTGAGGTTTGGTTTTCGTTCCAAGATGGTGCTGACGGGCAGGGCCAAGCTCGCGCCGGTTGTGGAGCGCGGGTAGATGATTACTTCCGCATCCGTCGAATTCGGATGTCGACCCGCAGTGCTGTTGCTGACCGAAGGGTGCGCTAGCGGGGGCTAAATCCGGGGTGCCGCGCTGCTGAATGGGCGTGCTTCCTCGAGGGGGCCAGCGGGCGTGCTGAGGAGAGCACTATTGACACTTGGGGCAGCAAGCGAGCGTCAGCAGGAAACAACAACAGCAATTGGCGAACAGACGGACTCTGGAGACGTTAAGAGACACAGAGACCCTGCGTGGTGAGACGGCCGAAACGCCTCCAGAAACCAGCTCTCCACCAGACTGCCAGCGAGCGAGCCACGAAGCCATTGACCCCGGAACCCGTCCAAACAGACCCGGACGACGCAGCCATCCAACAACCCGTCCGAACAGTTGGCGCCTCGTCAACCCGCGAAACAGGATCCTGTCCAGCGACCCCTCCGACAAGCAAGCGCCCCGTCAAACCACCTGCCAAACCCCCATCCGCTCGGCCAGCCATGGCGTCCACCGCAGCGCCAATCCACGACCGCACTCGCCTCCTCCTCCCCGCCGCAGTCGACCACTACGCCACCCACACGCACGCCCGCGTCCGCGTCTCCATCCCCATCAAGGTTTCCGCGATATCACCTACGCCCCGCTCTCTTCAGCCGGCGACCGCGCCGCACACTGGCTCGACGCCGTGCTGGGAGCCGTGCCACCAACACCGCCTTCGAGCGGGGACGATAAAACGATAGGGTGAAGTCGACGTTCGCCCACGATATCCAATCTTCGTGCACGCTGCGATCAAGGTTGGGAGGAGGGTAGGTTTGATTTCCCTCCAACCCTCTCTCTCACGTGGTTGGTCCGGGGAGCGCTGCAGCAGTTATTGCATGTTTATCCGCAAGATCGGACGGCTCCCTCACCGTCGATTCCACGCGAGGATGGACGCTTCGACTTCCCGCGCGTGAAGACGGGGGAAGCCATGCCTCGCAGTCCTCTTCGTCGCTCTCAGCCCTCCCCATCGATCCACTCCCGCTCCCCTCCTCGCTCCACCTCCTCCAGTCCTCCACCCCCCAACCTCCTCATCATCACCACCGCCGCCCCCATCCGAGAAACCCTCTTCTCCCCGCACCCCTCGCCCCCGCCGTCATCTTCCACACATCCAGCTCGTCCGGCAACGCTGCCGAGCAAGAGCTTCTGCTCGACCGGCCACGGCCGAAAATCGAACGAGGGAACCAGCGCGTCCTCGAGCAGACGCGATTGCGCAAATCACCAGCATTGGCCGCGCCTCCAGACAAGCCTTTCCCAAGACTTGGCGAAGGCTCCACATCCAGAAGAGAGACATTCGGTCTTTTCGAAGAAGAAATAGAGATTATGTGTGGTAGGATGAGGCTACGAAATCAGGTCTAGACATACCTTGAGGCCGTAATCTAGGAAATCTCTCCCGTCTAAGTGCTCATGCTATCCCTCCGGCAAGAGCTTTCCTATACTCGGCTCCGAGGAGTTTGATGATTTCATCAACGTCGCGCGCTTCAGGTATCTTCAGGTCTCCCTCCGGCTCTCTTTCTAACGCAATGCCGCCTTTCTTCTGCCCGTCAACGTCGATTTGAGCGGCTTCCTGGACATCCTTGTTCTTTCCAGTCCGTAACGGGCCGTTTGTAGTAGCTGGGGTGATTGGAGTGGATCCGATCAGGGCAAGCCATTTTGCAATGTACATTCCCGGTCCGAATTCTGTCCTGGAAGAACACGACAGTATTGACTTCATGCGAGCTGAAGATGAGTCATGAAGGTGGGCAAGATATTCCGAATGCGAATCCAGCGCCTTGGCGACAGCTTCACGTTCTTCTGGAGAAAGTTTGCCGAAGAGGGAATTCAACGTAGCATCCATGGCACCGGCACCATTTGGTGAACTGGAAGCCCTTTGGAATTCCGAGATGAACTTCAGCCCATATTGGCGGAACCACTCGGTAACCTCCGGGCCATTCTTCGCGATTTGGTGGAGGAAGCGATGGCAAGAGCCTTGGTGCTTCTTCAGAAGCTTGACAAAGTCTTCGACAGTCGGTGGAGGCTTCGCCTTGTCCTTGTTCTTCGTTGTTGACGGGAGCTTTGAGACCTTGATCAAATCGTTCAAGAAGTTCTCCAGATCCGTGAGGCCCGCGCTCAAGTCTACTGCATTGTGCAGAGCTCTGATTATCGGGTCATAGGCGGAGACGAGATCGCGGATAGCTTCAGTAAGGTGGTCGGGCTGCTGGCGACAGAGGACCTGAGAAAGTTGATCGCGGTCTCGAATCGACAGCTGAGCCTTCAGGTACTCCTGCGCTTGCAGTTGCTGCGATTCCGGTAAATCTGCGGATAGGGAATTTTCCTCGAAAATCACGGCAGTAATGGACTTCGGTGCCTCGGCTGCAAAAATGTCAGTCCGGTCTCAACCTATGTGAGAGCCGAGACTTCATACCGCTTTTAGCTCTTCGCCTTTCTCTCTCTTCTCTAGTTAGCTGAAGGTGTGATCTAATCGCCTCTAGATGTGCATCGCTCGGCCTTTCCTTTTCTTTCGTCTTCTCGATCTTGGAAACTTGCTTCTGCAGTTCAGAGGCATCCCATGCAAGAACAGTGGAGATGATCCTGGAATAGAAGTTCAGCTCAGCTGAACGTCAGGGATTTTCCAGGAAGTCAACTTACGATTGCAACAGATTCATTCCCTCATCCGCGTTTTTGCTGATGCCGACCCAGTTCGTGAGGGTGCTAACGCTGAATTTCGCAAGAACAAGCCTGACCATCCCATTGATCATGGTGGCTGCATTGCCTACCTTGAGCGTCTGGCGGATGATACTGTACGGAACAAGCTTGTGGAGATTGGCAAGAATCCGCAGCATTGCCTGGCCGTCTGGCGAAACAACAAGGATATGGTGCATGAGAGAAGCAAGGCTGCGTTCATGTTAGCCCAATGCCGTGTAGCCCGAAGATAGCGGAGCGGGAGGAGAGCGCGTACTTGACTAGGATAAACTCGTGGGCTGCCTGAACCAAGGGAGAGTGGTCCTCCAGATGGACTGTCTCCGCGCACGTGGTAAACAGCTCGTCGATCATGCCGCCGTAGACAAGCTGCTGGAGGAAGTCGTCCCAGGCCTGCATCACGTCCTCGGGCTTCGCCGTGTCATACTTGCGACCGGCGTCGACATCCTTCATGGGAAAGCCGCCGAGCATGCCCTTGGCAGGATACTCGATCAGAGCGGAAATGGCGGTCGCCAGCGTCTTCCGCATGCCAACGGAGCCCTTGTCGTAGCTCTCGGAAAGCTCTGCGGCGCCGAGCTTCTCGACGATGGTCTGGATCCGCTCCTTCCAGAAGACATCGGCTACGCTGGACAGACCGGGCAGGGTGAGGGCAAACTTGTTGAGCAGCGAGCGCAAGACGGGCGAGGTGCACGGCTGGGCGTCGTCCTTCGCGAAGGGGTGGCCGTACTGGTGGATGGCGTCGGGCCACTTGAAATTCTCGATTTCGCTGTAGACCTCATGGTGGGTTAGGACGTCGAAGAGGGCGTGCGCCTGCTGGGGCGAGAGCGCGGGGCTGGAAGACATGGAGGTTGGTTGTGGAGCAGCTCATGGTGGCAGCGGGGAGCGTTGTGTCCGGTGTCCTGCCTGGTCGCGGCTGCGGCTGCGGCTGCGCCAACACCGCCATGACGTTGACGAGACGCGCCCCCCGCTAGGCCGAGAAGAGCCCGGCAGTGGCACGTGCGTCTGTTCTCAGCCTGCGATGGACCAGTGCCAGAGGGTCTGATCTGTACTGTGTACTGTGTATGGCTGCGGCACAGCTGTCCGCGCATCATGGGACGCTTCTGCGAGAGCGCATCCCGCAAGCCCCGGTGCCGGGTGCACGCGACTCAGAGTCCACGCAGACAATCCGAGGCATTCGGCATCCCACGGCTTCCCTTTCTGCCCGTCACGTGCCGGCGCCCACAGCAGATCTCTTCTCTCCGCGCGCCGCCTCCTTTGTTTCATCACTCCATCAGCCTCCAAGCAACCGTGAAGATCCTCGCATGTCGCCTTCTGTCTCGAGACTACGCTGTGCCCCATGACCGTGCCGTGCCGTGCCAACTTCTGGCCCGCCTGTCAGCCCGCGCAGCCCTTCCGCTCGGGCCGTGTAGACTGTCGGTGTGGTCGACTCACTGTTGCAACATGGCGACTGCACTTGGGGAATCGAGATGTTAGTCCAGATGACACCTTCGTATCCAGAACTATGCGTCAACTACCTGCGGAAACGTACGCTTCTGATGCAGTATTCAGGGCTCTCGTGTCACAATCCTGACGGCTACGGTGTAGCTCCATGGCCTCTACCTTGATATCCGCCTTCAACAATCTGACTCTTGTGCTGCAAGCTGAACATCAGTCACAGGCTCAGTATCGTCGCCGGTATCCTCATCAACATCGTGATCTTCATCATGCTGGCTTCGGCGCAGTTCCTGGCGTAATTTAGCATCGCTTAGACGCTGCCTCCGCACAATACCCTTTTGCATGTAGCACCCTTACGGAGTACGCCCGGCCATCGCTTCTTCCCAGGACTCCCACAGCTCTTCGCGCTCAGAATCCCTTTGTGCGGCTGCGACTTCCGCGCTCTTTCCACTCCGCGGCAAGCTTGAGATTTAGATGCCCTCCTGTTCTGGTGGTCCCTGGAGACTTCCACCGCCGCTATCCCCGTTTTGCTGCCCTAGCTTGGACAACTCCTCGCAGAACTGCATCAAGCTCACCTCTAGCTCTGGATGTCTCTCGGCAAACCGCTGTATCCGCTCAGAGTCAAAAGGTGTACCGTGGATTCTCGCCCGAGACGGGTGTGTGATCAGCCTGGAGATTACGGTTGACCCCTTAGGGAAGGCGTTCCGCAACGCCTCGACCTCCTCGACCACCAACGGGAGCCAATCTATACCAAGATGTTCGTTGGTCGCATCCGCAAATGCGTCGGTTTCGCGAGAAATCTTCGATTTTTTGAAGATCCTGCATCGTGCGGACTATGGGTGTGATGCTGAGGTTGTGGAACGGCGGCGGCGTGAGAACACCAGCTTCGCAATTTGCCCGTCCGGCGCACAGCTCCACCGCATTCCCAGGAGCGGCTTAGGGGCGCGTCTACTTGCATGAAGCCCATTCCGAAGAATGTCCCAGCCGCCGGGACAGTGACACTAGAATGACGATGCACATCGGTTCTGGGCGCTCGAGTTATGTGCGGACTTATGAATCCGAAGCTAAGTATCAGTTTGTCTGTACGGGATGCGGTGGTGCGTTGGGCATGGTCGCTCAGGCTCCCTGTCTATGTTTCGGTGACTGTGGTTGTGGTTTGTTATCTCTGGTTTCCCTCATGCCAAGGTTCACGAAAAGCTTGACCAGCACCCAAGGAAAGCACCCAAGGGCAAGGATTTGACGATCTAGAACCTCTTGTGTGACCTCGATTTGAAGCCCCACATCTTCGTGGAAGAAGGCGCACAACATCTTGTGGGGAAGCAAGGGGAGGACAAAAAAGAACAGGGGTGTCACTGTGTCCTTCAGTAGGATTTTTCGGACGGAGACGGTTGCAGCATCAGTGCAAGTGCGCCGCGGAAACACAGGTGAGATGGACAGAAGAGCGCAGAGTGTGCTGCGATTGCGAGCGGGCGAGAAAACAGAGACCGGAGAAGAGAACAGGAAGTCAAGAGATGCGGAGCTGAGGACGGTGGATGAGAGACACGAACAGGAGGGAAGCAGAAAGGAGAGGGAAAGGATCCACTTTGGGCTCCAGGCCCCAGCCGTCCGCCCTCCACAAACATACCAAGTGGACCCAGTCGCCCTCGATAATTCAGCGCGGGGAGCAGGCGACCCACGCACTACAGGGACGAGGCAAAAAGTGGAACGAGTGCGGCTGGGGAAGACTGTCTGGAATCGCGGAGGCGGGGATGGACGCATGATGCCGCGGATGGTCCAAGCACGGCACCTTTCCCTCAACAGTCGCCATCGCCGGTTGCCCGATCTAGCAGCGCCGAGGAGGTCTGGTGGGACAGAAGAAAAAAAAAAGGATGAGGTTCGAGCCTCATCGCGCCGTTGACGCGCGTAGCTTGCAAAGGGGAAATCCGAAGTGCGCTGGAGGCGTAGGGCCAGCGAACCAGCATGGGAAGAGCAAGGCGCATCGGCATCCTCCATGCGCATCACGCGGCGCGGCGTCCCAACAGCATCCAGTGGCTGGCAACAAGCTTGATTTGGACAAGGCGTCGTCCCGCTCGGCGGGGTCGGCCAGCGGGTTGCAGTCGGTGATTAGCAACCGCCCTTCAGACGGGCCGGTATCTTACCACCGGACGCCCTGGACCCGGTGGAGAGTCCCGGGCCGGCTTCGGCGCCCTGTCGGACCAGCGCAGTAGCGGACCTTGCGACAGAGAAAGCCAGCCTGGTGTTTTGGCCCAGGACAACGCGTGGCCGGGCGCGCCTTCCTCGTGCGGCTCACCCGAGCCTCGCACGCGGCTTCGACGCGGCTTCTAGGGCGGCGCCAGAAGCATCCGGCTTGCAAATTCTGCTGCCATCGCGTCTCTTGCCCCCAGCCCCGACACCAATTGCCTCACGTGTTCCGGCAGCGGCGCGAGCTGGGCACAAGCCACTCCGGCGACTTGTCAACACCAAGGAACGCATTTCTGCGAAGATCCCCCGCCGTTTTCGCCGACGGCACCTTGGCCCCAATCAAGACGCCCAGGCGACGTCGCGCACGCTCGGCGCCGCATAGAACTGCGCGTTTGCGGCAGTCAGCAGTCCAAGACCCCAAGCGGCCGGCTTCTAGCGCGCGTCCGGACGGGCCCTGCCGCGCTGTCCCGTTCGTTGGATTTCTTGAAGTCTGCTCTGGGCCGCCTGTGGTAGGCTGCTGGCGTGCTGAGCTGAGAGACCTGGTGCGCTGAAGCTATACGGGAGGTGCGATTGAATGCGCGATTATCGCAGTGCCACACCATGATATTGTTGGTGTTGAGGGGCCCCGAGCGCGCACTTGGCAGCGTTGCCACAGAAGGGCAAGAGCAGGGTGGCGTTCCAACAAGAGTGCTTGACAACAAGCTTGTGAGTCGTGAGCCTCAGCTCCTCTCCAGAAGGCCCGCAAACTCTGGCTAGTAAAATCAGTAGCGCCGTCGCGGCAGCCGAGCACCTGCAGGCACAGCGCAGCAGCGTGCCTGAGAGCCGGCAGGCGTTGTGGGAGCTGTCACGGCCATGTGCCGCATGTCAGCCGCGATCTCCAGCACGACCGTGGTTCTGGACTCGGCCAGCTCGTGCTGGGCTCTGGTTGGCCGCTTTTAGCTCCCTCCGCGCGCCATGACGACTCCACAGCTGCTAGGGTAGTGCGGCTTTGGGTAAGCGGCTACAGCTCTAGTTCGGGCCACGCTGAAGCGCCCAATCGAGAGCCGGACCCAGACGCCTCCAGGTTCTCCGTCGCTCGCGTGCTGGCCTTACCCCATGGGCATCTTCTCCGTGATGTGGCTCGTGCTCGCTATACACCTGAGTTTTGACTCTTCCCCAGCTCGACTGTATTTAAGCTGTGCATCTCCCGCGTCGGCCATGTCTCTCACCATCGAGTCAGCTCTTCCTTCTCCTCTCGCCTGGGTATTGGGAAGAATCGCCCGGTTTACCTTCGCCAACTTCCATTAATCCTCTCCGCCTTTTCTCAGTCAAGATGGCTGGTGGTGGTTTGCCCGTTGCAACCCAGACCGTCGAGGGTGGATACCTCACGGGTCGCAGGCTCATCTATCCCCTTTCCCTGGTCATCTCCCTCTTCTTCCTCTGTAAGTTGCACTCCAAGTAGCGATTCGTCAACACCACTCTAATCACGAACAGGGGGTTTCTCTTACGGTCTTCTCGATGTCCTCAACAAGCACTTCCAGACCGTTCTCGGCGTCACGAAGCTCCAGTCCACTGGTCTTCAGGTTGTCTACTTCGGCGGTGGTTACCTTCTGTTCTCGCCCATCGCCGCCGAAGTCATGAAGCGCAAGGGCTACAAGATCACCATCCTCATGGGTCTGATTCTCTACTCCCTCGGCGCCGTCATGTTCTGGCCTACCGCACACTTCTCCAAGCCTGGCAACGAGAAGGCCTCCTTCGGAGGTTTCTGCGCCTGCACTCTCGTCATCGCTTGCGGTCTTGCTACGCTTGAGACTGCCGCCAACTCGTACGCCGTCGTCATCGGCAACCCTGCCAGCGCCTCTGCACGCCTGCAGTTCTGCCAGTCTTGGAACGGTGTTGCCTCCTTCATCGGCCCCTTGATCGCCTCCAAGTTCTTCTTCAGCGGCGCCAACGCGAACAGCCTGACCAATGTCCAATTCGTCTACCTCGCTGTGGCCTGTGCGGGCGTCGCCGTCGCCATCCTCTTCGCCGTCTCCAAGCTCCCTGAAGTCAGCGAGGAGCAACTCATGGGCAAGACGGTCGCCAACCTCGCCGCCGACGAGTTCGGCCAGGAGATCGGCTCGGGCCCGCTCTACAAGCAGTACAACATGATCTTCGCCTTCATCGCACAGTTCTGCTACGTCGGCGCGCAGGTCACCATCGCGTCCTTCTTCATCAACTACGCCACCGAGAACGCGACCTTCAGCTCGGCGCAGGCCTCGAACATGCTCTCGTACGCGCTCATCACCTTCACCGTCGGCCGCTTCATCGCCACCGCGCTCGCCACCGTCTTCGCGTCCGACTTCATCCTCGTCGTGTACGCGACCATCGCCATCGCCATGAACGCCTACATCTGCGCCGGCAACGGCACCGCCGCCGTTGCCGTCCTGATCGTCATCTTCTTCTTCGAGGCGCCCATGTACCCGACCCTCTTCACGCTCGGCACCGCCAACCTGGGCCGCCACACCCGCCGCGGCGCCGGCATCCTGGTCATGGGCGTGTCCGGCGGCGCCATCTTCCCGCCCATCCAGGGCGCCATCGCCGACGCCGCCGGCACCCGCATCTCGTACGTCGTCCCGCTCGTCGGCTTCGTCTACGTCCTCGGTTACGTCGCCTTCCACTGGATGCGCCACGGCTTCGTCGTCATGCGCCCCAGAAACGTCGTGCTCGAGAGCGAGCCCGTCGGCGGCGCGCTCGGCGGCGTCGCCGAGACCGTGCACTACGATGCAGATAAGCTGCAGGCCGCCCACGTCGAGAAGCAGGGCAGCATCTCGGTCTCGCGCGTTGAGTAGGGTGGTGGGGTGGAAATAATGCGAGTTGCGGGTCAGGGGTGGGGGTTGGGGGAGTGTTACGCTGGATATGATTAGATGATGATACCTCTTTTCCTTTTTTCTCTTTCGTAGATCTACCACGTAGATTATGGAATAGACCTGATGAACTCAACACTCGATCTCTCTGCAACATCTCATGCGCTGTGTGCATCTTTGCTTGGTGGGTAATACGGTAATTGGGATTTCAATCCCCTGATAGAGGTTGGAGGCAATCATCCAGGTACGAAAGTGCGGGGGAGAGCATGGCCCGACATGTCCAGATAGGTGCATCTATTCTCGAACGAGCCCATGCCTGTGCACGGCAGTAGTGCTAAACCCGGATCCACGATCTCCCGAAATCGTACCCGATGGAGCGAACAGTCATTGCTGGCCGAGACGAAATCCGCACTCAATCCCCCCTGCATGTTCCCCAAACCCCGTCACCCACTCCCCAACTCCCACCGAAAAAAAAAAACAAAAAAGACAAAAAAAACACACCGGGTATATCTCATCAGCACGGCTCCCTCCTCTCCCCGCTATCCTCCGAATCCTGCTGCACGAACCCGTCAGCTCGCAACGCGTCGGAAGCAGGGGGGGAGAAACTCACCCGTATGCTCCTCGTCACGTAGATGCCCGACTTGCCCGTCCCGGGCGCCAGCTCCTCCTGGCTGCTGTTCGCCTCGTCCCAGTACGAGCCGGCCGTCTTGGCCGCGCCGGCGCCGCCGTCCCTGCTGCTGCTGCCGGCGCCGCTGGTGCAGGCCGTCATGCAATGCAGGGCGACGCCGGCGGCGACGGTGTCGGCGGCGTTGTTGTTGCTGGCGTGCGAATGGGCGGACGGCCCGGCACTGCGGTTGCTGGCGGCGTCTTTGGGCTTGGAGTAGCCGCGCGAGGTGTTGCGCTTGGTGCGGTAGAAGGCGGCGAAGGCGGGGCAGCAGCCGATGAAGACGGCTGGGGGTGGGGTTTGTTTGTCAGTACATCTTTTTTCTTTTGCCATGGCGGGAAGGGCGGGGATACCGACCGATGGCTGCCTCGACTTCGGCCCATAGTGCGAGCCAGGAGCTGCTGGGGGTGCTGTTGTTGGCTTTGACGCCGATCTGGACGACGCGGAGGATGGCGATGGTGATGCAGATGAAACCGGAGCAGAAGAGCGCGCCGATGCCGATTTTTTCGGCGCGCGGCATTTGGAGGTTCCAGATGAGGCGGATGGGAAGGGCCATGACTGCTGTTGTTTTAGCGTTCGGGTTGGAGGTGACGGAATGCGAGGTCTGCTCCATACTCAGGAGGTCAGTCAGGACATCGACGGCGAAGGCGTAGTAAAGGCTCGCAATTTGAGCCTTGACGTCTCGGGGCGTCGCGCAGAGACCTGGGACAGGGGGGTCAGAAACGGGCCACCGGTGGTGGATGATAGGCGAACCAGGTGTGAACCAGGCGTGCATGGTGCTGCACGATGTGAGATTTGAGATGATGGCTCCGATGAATGTCTGATGGATTGTCATCAGCATCAATTGGTCTTGCTGCGGGTTCACGGGCTCACCAATGCGCAGAATACCACTAGAATCCACCACAGGATGATGTACGCGCGGAGACCGGTCATCAGTCGCCTGTACAAGGCAAGCAGAGAGAACTTGACTGCCCAGAGCGTCGCCCAGAGGAGCATTGAGTTGTAAAAGAAGACTTTTATGAGGAGCATTGCATCATCCACCATCTCCGGGTAGGGTGCTGCCTCGCCGCCAGTCACCGCATAAAGATGATACATCGACGGGGTTACCACAATGTAACTGATGGTGAGCGCGAGAAAGGAGCCCCAGGCAAACGCGACGAGGAAGTCCTCGACTTGGAACGGCTTGCGCTTCCATATCCGGATGGAGAAGCGGGTGATGACGGTGGCTGAAGTAATGACAATCAAAGCGGCGCCGGTGTTGGTCAAGACATTGGCAGTGAAGTAGTTCTGACTTGCCGAATCGGCCATGCTGGAGCAGGAGTGCAGAGCAACGAGAAAAAGCAGGCGGCGAGCGGGGGGACAATGGCTATTCTTTGAGCGCTGGGGAGGATTGGAATGGCCGCCGGCATCGAGGATCTCCACGAGGCGTCGATCACGTCGACCGAACCTGGAATTGGCCGTCCAGCGAAGCGGCGGCGCAATCCTGGGTCGTGGTTTGCTATATGCGTGCCGCCAAGTAGAAGGGCATCGGCTGTGTCATGCTGCAATGAGGACATTTCATCGAGGCCTGCGGTCCGGGCTGCGAGGACGCCTCTGTGCACCGAATGAACAGCTGGCGCTGGCAGCACCGGGCGGCAAGGACTGCATCTCCCTCGCTGGTGGCGTGCGTAGCGTGGTGGTGCAAGACGCAGAGGCCAGCAAACCAAGCAGACGGTGTCACGGCGAGTGACTAAGCGCGGCCAAAGCGAGCGAGCGACATGCGAGTCATCTCAGGGCACTGGTGCAAGGGCGCAGCAAGACACGCGAGCCAGGCGGGCTGAAGAGCGCACTCCCACCTTGCATCGCGCGGGCGTGTGAACCCATGGTCCGTGTCACGGCAGTGGGCGGGTGGAATGCTGGCCGTGCGGTGATATGGCCATCCTGGGCGGGCCGCAGAGTGCGCCGCGGCCTCAAAACAAAGCCTGCGCGGGCGTGCGATGGCGGCAGAGGTGAGCGGGCGGCGGCGATGGTGGTGATGCGCAGCGCAGCGGCGGCGCGCGGAAGGGCGGGGAAGCCGCAATGGCGCCGCCACCGCCGCCGCCCCCAAACGAGACCCATGCGCCTTTGCTCCCCATCCTGGCACGGCTCGCCCGCTCTCCTTGCGGATCCACCACAGACCCTTTGTTTACCTGTCCATTACACTTTGGCGGGCGATGTGGGCTCTGCTCCTGCGCGCAATCTCTCTGAGCCGCGCGAGTCGTGCCTTCCTGGGCCGCCCGCGCGCGTTATGAAGACCCCAGAATGTCGCCCTCCAATATGAGATTTCCGCTAATTTATCGACCCTCCCCCGCTCCGTGGTACTCGCTGTTCTCCCCTGCTTCATCATGCGATTCCCGTTGCTTTTGGCGCTCGCGGTTGCCGCCCTGCTCGTCCAGTGTGGCCTGAGCAACACCTGGGAGCCGCCCAACCGCACTGTCCGAGAGGCGCTCGCATCGCTGCTGGGCGGCCCGCTCGATCAGCTTCCAGAAGCCCAGCTTGTCGCTGCTCTTGATTCCGGCACAACCTCTGGCTATGCCTGTTCCTTTGCTGTATGTCTCGAATCCCCACCCCGCGCCCGGTCTCTGCTTACATCCCGTTACTGTGTTAGTGCTATGCTCTGGCCCTGCGCTATGGCGAGAGAGTTGCGCAGCCTGGCAGCCAATGCTACAACTGCTTCGAGGCAGAATTCTGGTCCGTCCAGCAGGCCAGCACTCGTCCGTCTTGCATTTTCCAGCCGACCTCTGCCAACGAGGTGTCCGTGGCCGTCCAGCTGTCCCGTCTTTTGCAGTGTCCTTTTGCGGTAAAGAGCGGCGGCCATGCCGCTTTTGCTGGTGCTTCCAACATACAGGGCGGCATCACAATAGACATGAAGCTGATGAACCACGTCGATCTTCTGCCCAACAAAGACCTGGCCTCGCTCGGCCCGGGTGCTAAATGGTTCGATGTCTACACTGCACTCGAGCCGGAGGGCCTCGCCGTCGTCGGAGGCCGTGTCTCTGCCATCGGCGTTGGCGGCTTGACTCTGGGCGGTAGGGTTTCGCAACTGCTTCTTCCGTCAGGCCGTTCACATGGGCTGATCATCGCGCAGGTGGGATTTCTTTCTTCTCCGGCCTTTACGGCTGGGCGTGCGATAACGTCGTTGACTACGAGGTATGTGGTTACGCATTTCTTCTTTTTTCTTGTTCCGATGTTGCACATGGCTGGGTATTCTGCAAGTGTCAGATCCGCCGACAGCACATCAACTACCCGGTCACCTCGGATGGATCGGGATGACTGGCCACCTTCCGCTCGTCTACGGCAAACGGAATGCACGGCAATTCGTGGTTGAATACGCCACGGACATGCAGGCTCGCCTGTTCGTATTCCGTGGCTGATGATTTAAGCATTCTGCGAAGCTTTGTTTCTACATCAAGCTCCTCGAGGCTGACCGTGTCTTGGACAGGTTGTCACTGCAAATGGGTCCGTCATCAACGTCAACCACGCAGCGGAGCCGGATCTATTTTGGGCTCTCCGGGGCGGTGGCAACAACTTCGGCATTGTCACCCGCTTCACTGTTTCGACTTTTCCTCAGGGACTCATGTGGGGTGGAGGACGTGCCCACCGGCTGGACGAGAGGGAAAGCATCATCAGTTCCTTTACGCACTTCGGATCCAATTCTGTTCAGGACCCCAAAGCAGCCATGATATTGTCCTTCGCCTACTCCCAGGGGCAATATGTCGCGCAGATTGACATGCAATATGCGGAGCCCGTCTGCGACCCTCCAATCTTCGAAAACTTCACGGCGGCTGCGATGCCTGATGTTGTGGCTGATACGACGATGGTTCGTACGCTCTCAAACCTCACGCAGCTGTTCAACGAATCCAATCCCAACGGCTTACGGGAGACGTACTGGACCGCAACATATAGAAACGATGCAGGACTGGTTTCGTTCATACTGGATACGTACATGGAGGAGATTGATCCTATCCGCAACTGCTCCGGTCTTTTGCCTGCGTGCACTTTGCAGTTCATCACTCCGCCAATGCTCAAGCACATGAGAGAAAACGGGGGCAACGCGCTCGGACTGGAAAACGAAGACGAGCCGCTTCTGCTGCTGAACCTCAACACCATGTGGCACAACGAAGCAGACGATGATCTCGTGTTGGCCTCTGCTGCCAACATCATCCGCAAGGTAAACGAGCAGGCCAAGAATATGGGTCTTGATCACGAGTACGTCTACATGAACTACGCCAGCCAGTACCAGGATCCGATAGCCGGATATGGCCAAGCGAACAAGGAGCGATTGACAACCATTGCGGAGCGCTACGACCCGGAAAAGGTGTTCCAGAAGCTGCAGCCGGGGTACTTCAAGCTTGCCGACGCACCGAAGAGTCCTTGTGTTGGCTCGATGACGTGCTTTGGTAGGAATCCTTAATACTGTGGGTGTGTGTAAGATGGAGAGGCTGTCGGTTCCGTCTTTGCTTCTTCCTGAGTATACTTTTTCCGGCTTCACGCATGCAGCCGTGTGACCTCTCGTCAGAGTACATATAGCTGTTGTTGAAAAGAAAGCAGGCCCATCACCATATTATCGGGCGACCACCTCAAGCTTGATACCCTTTGACATCATGTGTGAGAACGGTTCGCATATCCTGTGGTGATCGGACGAGGCCTGGCATGACTCATGATGGCATCCACGAGTGACCTTTCAGCAGCTCGCTGGTTACCAAGCCTGCCACATAAATCCCAGGTCCAGTGGGATGTCCATTGGCTTGCAGGTTGCGTTTCATCTTCCAAGCCAGCTCAATTCTGCCGTGGCTTGACCAGGCCGTCGTGCACCAGATAGTACACCACAGTGCTATCATCCTCCAAGATGCCCAGCATGACCCTCTTCGTTGTCCTCCACCTGTTCACATTGTCCTCTGCACCCGCATCTTCTGGCAGCGGCGGCACCTCGCCAATGGCATCGAACACCGCGCCCATGCGGCGCAGACTCCACTCCTCGCGCAGATGGCTCGGCAACACCCACTCGCGCTCTGGCAACGGATCCTCAGGCTGCTCGCCCTTCTTCTTCCGGCGCGCCTCTTCCTTCAGCAGCTCGATCTGCTCGTCCGGGTGGACGTACAGGCGGCGCGGCGGCAGGCCGGACACGAGCGGGCGCGGGAGCGGGGCGTGCGGCGGCAGCGGCGAGTGCGTGTGCAGCTGGAGGGAGGCCCACTGGTGCTGGTGCTGCAGGTTGTGCTGGACTTGCAGGGCCAGCGCGTGGTGCGCAACCGTCTGCGGCGCGGGCGGCGGCCTGCGTGGGAGAGCGGTTTGGATGTGCGTCGCGAGCGCGGAGAGCGCGGGCGAGTCGTCGTGGGCGGCGCTCATAGCCGATGCTGGAGATGGTGGATGGCAAGGGCGATGGCGTCGAGTAAGGTTTACTGGCGTGCTGGCCGAGAGAGCTGGAGTGTAGCTGGCGGCTTTTTGCAGCAAGGTCCGAATACGATTCACGAAAATGCAGCGGCTGCCCGACTCGCACGGCGCAACGGCCACCCCAGGCACCCCGCAGACCTTGCGGGCGATCACAGCTGCGCCTGGCCTGGACTCGTGCCTTCCTGTGCGCAGCAGCGCGCAAGCAGCTGAAAACGAATACGACGTGACGACTCTTAACCAGACATCCACCGCTACGACAGCCGCGGCCCGTCTTGGCCAGCGCGGCATGCTGCTACTTATTCTCCCTTCTGTCCCTGTTTCTGCCGCTTGGCCTTGCTGCACCAGCTGTGTAATGCCAGCGACGGCTCGATTCGCCTCTACTGCCCGCCCGTCACGCCTATCCCGCGGCGCAGCTCAGCTGTCATCGACCTGATTCGTCCCCAGCGACGCGCCAGCCACCTAGGCACGTAGGTGCGCCGCTCCCCGTGTTTCAGCGCAAGCAAGTAAACCAGCCGGCTCACATTTGATATAGGCCAAGCAGTAATCCCTACACCACTTTTCGCCTCCTCCGCGCTATATACCTCGTACTCCCCAAACGGAAGCCCTTCCTCCCTTTACCATGCCTTCCCCCCAGCAGAACGACGCTGGGCCTGCGCCTCCTCCCGCCACGTCCACCGAATCGCCCTCTTCTCCCACTTCCCCGAGCTCTGCTTCGCCTGCCGCGAACAGACCAGGATTTCCGGCCGTCGCCCGCTCTTCGACCGCGTCGCTCGCTTCGAGCGCGACCAACCGGCTGCGCGGCGCCTCGCTCAAGCTTCTCGACACGGACCTGCCGCCGGGCTTCATGGCCGCGACGGGCAGCGCCGCGGCGCGCATGCACTCGGTTTCCGACATCCGGCGCGGCAGTCTGGGTGGCGGCAGTCCGATCAGCGCCGTCAGCAGACGCGACAGCGACCTACCAAGCGGGCGGCGGAAGTTCAGCAAGACGGGGACAGGGCTCAGCATAAAAGCGCAGGGAGAGCCGTTGAAGGAGGAAGAGAGGACTACAGACGATAAACTGACGGCTGGTGGAACGGAGCTCGAGACGCTCAAATCCGTGACGAACGAGTCCGCGGCGGGTAGAAACAGCAACAATGGTGGCGGAGAGATTGAGCATGCGAAGGACTCATCCGCGTCGAGCGCTACCAGGCCAGTCACGGCGGACACGGAGACGCCGGTCACGTACGACAATGGGTACCTGCCCCCTCCGACGCTACCCTGGACCACTTCTACGGCCCTGGCTCTTAAGGCGTATGGGAAATGGGTGTTGACTATCCCCGGTTTCTTGATCACGCTCTACGTACGTTCCCGCTCTTCACACGCATCAATTGCAGCTCGGCCCAGTACTAACAAGAGCCACAGGGCCTCAACGTTGTTGCCTGGGGCGGAATGCTCTTCCTCCTCCTCTGCAACGCCGCACCCGCCATGTGCGTGCCCACCTGCAGCGACATCGACTCGCCCCGGCGCATCTGGATCGAGATCGACAGCCAGATCCTCAACGCGCTCTTCTGCGTCACGGGCTTCGGTCTGATCCCGTGGCGCTTCCGCGACTGGTGGTGGTGGGGCGTCTGGCGGTTCGGCTACGGCAAGGCCTCGTGGGGCGCCACGCGCGCCGACCGCAAGCTGTACGGCCTGCGCGTCCTGGCGGGCATCAACCGCGGCTGGTTCCGGCTGGCGGGCAGCCAGGCGCTGCCGCCGCTCTACCCCGCGCACGCCGACCCGCAGAACCCCCAGAAGCCGAAGAAGCCGGCGGAGAAGGCGGTCCAGGCGGTCGCGCGGGAGGAGCTGCCGGCGGGAATCGAGCTGAACGCGCTGCCGTGGCCGGTGTACAAGACGCCGGACCCGCCGCCCACCGGGAAGCGCGCGCCGCCGACGAGGCTCTGGAAGATGGACTTCGTGGTGTGGTGCAATGTGGCGAACACGTTCCTGCAGGGCTGTTTGTCGGGGTTCATGTGGGGGCTGAACCGGTACGACCGGCCGTCGTGGTCGACGGGGTTGTTCGTCGCGCTGGCGTGTATCGTCGCGGCGATGGGAGGCATCTGCATGTTCTTGGAGGGGAAGGCGGTCAAGAAGGTCGAGGGCGTGCCGATGGAGTCGTGGAAGGGCGATGGGTGGGAGGCGGATGAGGAGAAGCGGACGGGGGCGATGCCGGGGGATGCGAGGAAGGCCTTTGAGCCTCCGAAAAAGTAGGAGAGTGAAGTAGTGTGGTGGGCGATTTTATGGAATTTGAGAGATACCCTGTTTTCTTTGTGGTTCTGTGGGTTGGTGTAATTGCTTGTGGTGAAGAAGAGGTGATGATAGAATCTTATACTTTGCCGGATATATTGAATCCCGCGCAGTAGACGATTGAACTACTTGCTTACCCAATTTCCTGGCAAAATCCACAACGTCTACGACTGGCTGCTACTGGTGAAGAGAATGTCATACCAGACATATCTCTTTCGGGGATATCCACATTATCCACCATCTCGCCGTTCATAATCTCGTCCAAGTAGCAGTAACCCACATGGAGAAAGTTTTTGCCATGAGGCCTCAGGGCAAACGGCCAGCCGGCTCCATATATGATACTGATCACATCACCCTCCTTGATACGTCCAGGCCCTATGCCAACGTGTCCCTCATCCGTAGCAAACAGTCTCCGCACGCGGCAAGCCAGGCCGGCCCCTGCACGAAAGTCCTTAAACCTCGGTTCATACTGAGACAAGTCCGCAGCTTCCTGCGCGATGCCATCCTCTCGAACAGTATACTGAGTGTAAATCTTGTAGGCTTCCCAGGCTTTGGCAAATGTCGCGAACCCATAATGCGCACCTTTGGCTACACGTCTCGAAGTTTCTCCAAAGTCGATGCCGGCACAAAGGGTTCTTGCGATACGGCCTTCGCGCAGCGGTCCTTCCTCCAGACATCCTCTCAGGTATTCTGCTATACGCAGGATCCATTCGTCCAGGCTCTTCGCCTTTCGGGACTCGCCAAAGCCGCGTGAGAGGGGCCACCATTCTTCGTCGGGCTGCGCTTCTTCTACGTAGCCGTGGCCGAAGACGCCAGTCAAGACGCTGCCCTCGCCGATCGAGACGACTTTGGCGCAAACTCTCCCACGGAGGACCAACCCGTGCGGGGTGTCGTCAGAAATCTTCAAAAACTGGGCCCTGTCGCCGCAGGCGGCCATCTTCCCGCTGTTGTGGTCCGCGTAGTCCCACCAGATGTCGTTGTAAGTCAGGGGCAGCGTCCAGTCGGGTATCCAGGACGGACGAAAAATGGATTCGCCATCGCTGTTGACGAGCGCGAGGACGGCAGGGCGCAGGTGGGGTGGTCTTTCGTGAGCAGCTTGGCGGCCATTTCCCGGTACATGTCGTCCTCCGCGGCGTTGTAGTCCACGTCCGGCATCTCCTCCTGACGGCATAGCGCACCCATTGCGAAGATCTTATCCCTCGGGTCCGTGGCGTTCAAGGGGCGGCAGAGGCGGAGTAGGTTCTTTGTCCCGTTGACTTTGGAGCATGAGATGGGCGCGTTCTTCTCTGCGCCCATCCAGAGGGTGATTTTCAAATTTTAGAACAGCCTGGCCGTACGGACCTTGGCTGCCACGGGCTCTCTGGTGTGTGGAAGTCTCGAAAAATAGCGCGAAGGAACCCGATCTCGTCGAGATCTTCGAGGAACGAGCAGAGCATCGTGAAGTCTTCGTACAGCCTCTTACCGCCACGCCCAGTGTGTCCGGATCCATCGCTCCCGCAAAGAACCGTGGGATCGTGGGAAAGTGATGCTTCTTGGACCACCCAAGTGCGGGTAAACCACGGGGCGGAGAGGATGGCTACGAGAGCAGATATGGTTCCTACGGACTGTTTCTGCATTATTGGCCTGAGAGTTGTCTTCTTTATTCCTGCATTTGGCATCCCGCTCGTGTTGGCTTGGTCAAGGAACTCTGAAAAAAGCCTGAAAGCGTTGGAGAAGTAGTCCTCGTATTTGGGTCCTCGAGGTACACTCAGGAAGATAATCGCTGTTGAGGCTTTGGAGAAAATGGCTCCCATCTGAGGCACTTGGTCGTTCATTTCGTTCAGGTCAGACTGTTGGATACAGAACTAGTCAATTCAGAACCGGAAACGGCGCTGTTCCAGGTCTTTCTGGTCTTGCAGATCGAGGTAGGCCCTGACTGCTGCCAGGGGGCCCCCGCTGATATCTAGCCAGAGTCCCTTGGATTTCTCTGGCTCTTCGACATCCTTTCCATTCCGCCATCGGTAAGACAGTGCGCAGTATTGAGGAGGGTTCTCGAGGAGCACATGCTGGATTTGAAACCGGGAGAGTTGGCAGGCTCCAAACATGCAACAGGTTCAAACTCGATCAGTCGTATTTCGCCTTCCTTCAGTGGAGAATAGGTGATGTCAAGGGATGTACTCTCCCACCAGGGTGCCATCTTTCGCAGTGATGTCATTGGTGCAAGGCTGAGGACATGCCCCACAGCTGAGGTGAATAAAGCGGGGAGGTTGGCCCCCAAAGCGTGGCTTGCAGAAACATCAGCCTTGTTTATCCTTGGAATTGCTTCCAAACTCCTTGACTCGCCATTCCGCAATGTGATGTCCTCGAACCCATTTTGCGCATTAGCATCTCTGAACTAACCATCCCGACTACCTTTAGAGACTCCTCCGTATCGTGCAGCCGCCTCTGCTATCTATCATAAACCACTTCTAGCAAGCACAAAACCTGTTAGTGATATAAGAGAGGATAAGCGCTGGACGGAGCTTGCTACACACTATACGGGGTGAACAGTAGGAAGGCACGAGTAAGCAAGATAGATGAAAGCGCAAGAAAGAAGAGGAAGGACTCGCCAGCCAGTAAGAGAAACAAAAAGGTAACGACGAACCAAATGGCAAAACTATCGCTTGACGGCATGCAGTGGTTTTACAACATCTGTCTGCCGGCACTTGACTTACTGCCACGATAGAACAGACCCCGGTAGGTACCGTCTGTTTTTCCACGGCGCGGTTCAGAACACAGAACCATCTGTGTTAGGAACTAGTTCCCTATGTGAGATCCGCGCGGCTTACTGCTCGGCTATGCGTGGCTTCCACGACGTGGTGATGCCAGATCCTCCGCCCGGTGGGCTTATAAACCGAGCCGAGAGGCCGCCAGGTCAAGTCTTGCGCGGGAAGCTGGTAGAGGGGTAAGACGCGTGCGGCAGGCAGGCGCCTCAACAACGACGAAGCGAACGCGCCCCAGACGCGTCCAAATACGTCACCGCCACTCACCTGGGACACCCTCTCCCGCAATATTCGTCCGCTCCACATACACAACCGTCGCCCGCGCGACCTCTCTCCACAGCAACAGCGCAGCCCGCATCGCACTCCAACCCACCGCACCACCGACGATGCCAACCTACAAGAACATCACGCTCTCCCTCCGCTCGTCCGCGCACGAGACGGCACCGCTGCTCGAGTTCCCGCCGCCGCCGCACCTGCCCATCCACGTCGAGGACGTCGCGTCCGCCACCGCCGCCGTCTACGTGCTCGCGTCGCCGGGCCTCGCCTTCTGGATCGCGTACCACGTCAAGCCGCCCGTGCCGCCGGACACGCGCTTCTTCGTGTTCAAGCTGTTCATGGACGGCCGCCACGTCGTCACCTGGGCCGTGGGCGAGGACGACGAGTGGAAGGGCAAGACCATGTTCGGGCTGTTTGAGAACCAGGAGTGGAGGGGCGGCGTGGAGAAGAGGGCGTTTGCATTTGCATGCGAGCGGGACGGGAGGGATGTGGATGCGGCGACGGATCATGAGAGTAGGGTGTTGGAGGTCAGAGTGTTTCGCGCGGGTGCGAGGAAGAGGATAAAGAGGGAGGCGCCGGAGCTGATGGAGACGGAGGTGGGGAAGGAGGGTGCCGGAGGCATTGAGTGAGTGGGACTTTTTCCCTTGGGGGATTCTCTCTCTTGCCCTCCTTGTCCTCCCTGTTCTTCTTCCCGTTCTTGGAAGATGGGAATGGTTCACTGACAGCGTCGTACAGGCTCGTCAATGCCGGGTGCCTCAAGAAGGAGAACCCGAAGCGCTTCTACAGGTTCGCACTCATCGAAAGCTTAAAGGAGCCGTATGCGACGTTCCGATACTACTACCGCTCCCTTGGTACGCTTAGCATGAACGTCACGTACTTGGTACCGGACTAACCGCTTGCAGAACAGCTCAAGACTCTGGGCGTCGTTATCGAGGGCGGAGACGGCGAAGACGAGGCAGTTACCGATAGTGGAAACGGCTTCCAGGATCTAGATCTCTCCTTCCTCAGCAAGGGCAACGCTAGTTCTCCTCCGACCGTTGTCGAGCAACCCACAACTCTGGGTCGCGAATCTCCACCGCTCGTAGCTCAGGAGAGCCTCAACTCGGCCGTTTCAACTAGCAATGGCGACCCTGAGGCTGACATTCCTAGCACTCCGACATCCACTACAGAGGCTGCTGATCTCATGAGGCATGTTGGCTTCTCTGCCGACATTGAGCCTCCGCACACTCCGAGCCCGTCGACGCCAGCGACAAGGCGCAACTCGTCGAAATCCTCGCCTTGGAGTCCGCCCAGGAGCGCGACAATGGCGATGAGAAATTCGGCAGTGATCCCGATGACGGTCCCGGACAGCCCGACGAAGGGTTCGGTGGCGGACATGGCGGTGGTTGGGGCGCTGACCGGGCAGGACTGGCTCAAGCGCACTCCCAGCCCCGACCGAAGTATGTACAGGGAGTTCGACTCGCCTGCGCCGGGTGCGAGTCGGCGCGGCAGGAAGTCGCCCACGGGCAAGCTCAAGGACATTTTGCGGAGGGCATTGCGACGCGGAGAGTCGTGAGAGATGTGAGTGAAGACCTCTGCAGGGGCTGGAGGCCTCTGGAGGGGTTGCAGAAGGCTTCCACGGTTCTCGAAGGCACTAGGGTGGTGTGGGGAAAAAGACCGAAGGTGGAGCGTGTTGGCCCCGGGATTCCAAAAAAGCGGAGAATGCAAGGCACGGCGCAGCGATTGGCTTTCATCTTGCGACGTCACTTTGAGTTGTCAGCTGGGGGGCCCACCTGACGAACATGACACTGGCTTGCGCCCGGGGAAAGCTCGAGCGGAAGGTTGTCTCAGTCTCACCACCTCCTCTCACAGCTTGCCCGCCATAGACCGTTTCCGACATTCTTTCACCTAATAGACAGCTTCAAGCATCGTTACAGAGCGCCGTGTCGCCAAGTTCCCTGCCGGTACCACCCTGACGCAATGCGGACTCCCGCGGCCGCGTGTGCAGCCGCCGCGGCGATGCTGACAGGCATCGTCACGGCTTCGTCGCTGACCCCGCCCGTGCTGCCGCTCACGGTGCGCACGCCGTACATGAGTACCTGGTTGAACAATGCCAGGGACGAGCCGTGGAGCAAATGGCCGATGTTCTGGACGGGGGATGAGGTATGCAGACCCGGAATCCGGCAGCGTGTTGAGGGGAGCTATGCCTCGTTCTCCTCATCTGCATGCAGACAACCCCCGGCTTCACGCATGCTGACCACGCGACAATTCCCAACAGATCGGCTTCTCGCTGCTCGCCGCCGTTCCGGAAACGCACACCGTCTACCCGCTGCTGGGTCGCCCGCACGACTCCCTGGACCCGAGCGGCCACGGAGAGGGGTAAGACAGCCCTATCACCACCTCAGCCTTGCGGAATGCAGCAGCGAGCTAACCAATTGGCGGCGGCAGGTACAACGTCTCGCGCGCCATCTACAAGGGCGCCAAATACGATGCCTCGACCACCAACCTGACCTACTCCATCCCCGCTCCGTCCCACAAGCACGAGCCGCTCGAGCTGGTGCTGTCCTTCCTCTCGCCCATCACCCCGACCTCGACCCTGCGCCAGTCCATTCCCGCCTCGTATGTGTCGGTGCATGTCACGGGTACCTTCGACATCGACGTGTACATAGATGTGAATGGCCAATGGGTCAGCGGACACCGGGATGCCCGCATTGTGTGGGACTTCTTGCACAACGCCCTGGATGAGAAGCACCGCTTGAAGACATTCAAGGTGACCCGAGAGGAGGAGCTGCTATTCACCGAGAACCGCTTCGGCGGAAATGCTCAGGCTGAATGGGGCTCGCTGTACTTCACGGCGCCTTCGGTACGTTCGGGACACTCGGATGTAGGGGAATTGAACGCTGACAGTAGGCCAGGACGTTCGTCACGAGTGCGGTACATCTGCTATCCTCCGCCAGCGCTTCTCTGCCACAGGAACACTGGAGAACGTGGTAGATGATGCCTTCCGCAGCATCATGGACGAGGAGCCCGTATTTGCCTTCTCCAAGTCGTTTAGCCTTTCCGGAAACAGCTCCGAGCCCGCCAGTGACAGCGTTGTGTTCACCATGGCTCACATCCAGGACCCGGTCGTCCAGTTTGCCTCCGCACGGGGCCTGACGTACATGCGTCCTCTCTGGAAGTCGTGGTTCGGCGATGTTGAGAAGCTTCTCACGTACCACTACCTTGACTTCGCCAATGCCGTGTCCCTCGCCGCAAAGTACTCGGCCCAGCTCGCCATTGATGCCTACCAATCGGGCTCGGAGAACTATGTCGACATTGTCGCCCTCAGTGCTCGCCAGGTAATGGGTGCCACCAGCTTCTCCGGCACTCCTGACAACCCGGTCCTCTTCCTGAAGGAGATTTCTTCCAACGGTAACTCGCAAACTGTGGACGTCATCTTCCCAGCTTGGCCTTTCTTCCTGTACACGAACCCCCGCTGGGGTGCGTGGCTTCTCGAGCCGCTTATCGAGCACATGAACAGCGGGCAGTACCCCAACGACTATTCGATGCACGACCTTGGCTCACATTTCCCCAACATGACCGGTTACCCTGACGGCAATGATGAGTACATGCCCGTCGAGGAGTGTGGAGACATGTTGATCATGGGTCTGTCGCTCATCAACTCTCTTACTTATGGCAACGGTCACGAGTCTCAATCCATTTGGGCTACTATGGGCAGCAATCACTACGATGAGGACGCCGAGAACCCATTCTACCTGACTACAAGCGAGTACGAAGGTATCGAGCACATTGATGACACGTGGGGCGGCGGCGCGAAGGGTGCCAAGCAGGCTCAGAAGTGGCTGAGCAAGAGCTACAACTTGTGGCAGCAGTGGACGGGCTATCTGGTTGAATTCAGCTTGAGGCCACACAACCAGCGTAAGTGCTATCTCCTGAGCATGTCTGATGAAATAAAACTGACTAGCGTAACTAGTTTCCACCGATGACTTTGCTGGCTGGCTTGCTCTTCATTCCAACCTTGCTCTCAAGGGTATCGTTGGTATCAAGGCTATGAGCGAAATGGCAGCTACCCTGGAGAACGACGAGGATGTCAAGTACTACCAGGTAAGTGGCCATTCAGGTGAAAGCAAAGAATGAATGACTAACCGTCATCCAGAACATTTCCGAGGTGTACGTTGAGAAGTGGCAGGGATATGCCATCTCGCGTGACGGATCCCACGTCAAGCTCGCCTACGACTGGTACGGCAGCTGGACGACGATCTACTCACTCTACGCCGATGCCCTCCTCTGCTTCCACCCGACTATCACCAACACCAGCGCCTCCTCGGCCCACAACGAGGAGCCCTACGCCCCCAACCAGAAGGGCAGCGGATCGCAGTCACCCCTCAAGCATGACCACGACCCGTCCAGCCAGCTCTCCGGCTCCCGCAAAGCCATCACTTCGGACTTCATCCCGCACCACGTGTACAAGATCCAGTCGGACTGGTACGCGGCCGTGATGCAGGAGTACGGCCTCCCGCTGGACTCGCGCCACCTGTACACCAAGTCCGACTGGGAGTTCGAGGCTGCGGCGGTCACGTCCAAGAAGGTGCGCAGCGACCTGCTCAACCGCGTCGCCACCTGGCTCAACGAGACCGGCACCGACCGCCCCTTCACCGACCTCTACGAGACCGAGAGCGGCGAATTCCCCGGCCCCCACTTCTTCGCCAGGCCCGTCGTCGGCGGCCACTTTGCCTTCTTGGCGCTCGAGCGCGCGTGTGGTGGCACCGGCATGGCGCCGTTTGATGCGTGGGAGGAGTGATCGGCTTTACCGTAGGTGCACGGGAGGTAGAGGGTTACAGGATAGCATCGAAGATGGCTGGCTCGGGCCGCGTGTGGTGGAGGAGTTTTGACGCTTTTTTCGTCGGATGATGTGCTGCTGCCTTGCAAACCGTAGGTTGGAAAGTAACGCGCCACGGGTGGGATTTTGGTAACGAACACAGGCACGGCCTTTACGCAGGTTTGAGATCTTTTCGTCCCTGGTAGAACACATGACGTGGCCACGCGAAATCGATTTGATGAGTCTCAACTGTTTCAATACACTTTCGCAGTTCATCGCATGTGAGAAGATTTGATCTGGTCGCCCATTTCCAACTTTCTGTGCAGAATTGCTAGTTGGGCTTATGAGAAATTCGCACTAGTCGTCAGTGTAGCTCTCCCCTGTCTAGGAAGCATCATTTCTTCCTTGCCCTCTTTAACATCCCGTCAAGTGTTCCTTGTGCAGCACGGCTACTCCGACGCTTGTGGCCGGCTGCGGAATTCCCTTTTCCTGTCTTCTTTTTCCGATCTCCCTCACCATTCTCGGACTCTCTCCCCCCATGGCTGTCCTCTCCGCCACCCTCTGTTGCGCCTTCACCATCATCATCAAACAACCCCTTCCAAGTCCCATCTAGAACCTTCGGGTCATCCCCATACAGCCCCACCGAATACGCCTGCTTCATCGCATCGATGCAAATCTTTCTCCTCTCTGCGAAATCAAACATAGGTTTTGGATAAGTCTTCATTCCCCCATCACCCTTCTCCTCCCCTTCCCCACCACCTACCTCCTCATACTCCTTGATCAAACACCCCCACTTCCTCTGGTCCGCAATCGGCGCCTTCCACGGCTCGTACACAAACTTCGCCGGGTACGCCTCCAGCTCGGGACACCACCTCTTCACAAACCGGCCCTCCTTATCCCACTTCTGCGGGAACGCGACGGGGCTGTAGCAGCGGTAGAACTGGGCGTAGAAGGCGGTGCAGGACAGCCACATCCAGTTGCCGGCATTGCACGCGACCTCGTGGTCGATCAGGAACTCCTCGAAGACCTCCGCGCCGCGCTCCCAGTGGACGTAGCAGCCGCCGCGGGTGAGGAAGCAGGCGAGGGCGTGGCGGCCGAGGTGCTCGACGAAGCCGGTGGCGTGCAGCTGGCGCATCAGCGCGTCGATCCAGGGGAATCCGGTGGTGGCGGTGCGCCAGCGCTTGAACCACTGCTCCGCGAGGTGGGAGTCGACCTCGTAGTGCGGGGAGGGGGAGTGGGAGACGAGGTTGGTGGCGGCGTCGATCTTGGACGGGAGGTGCCACGGGACGAAGCGGCACAGCGGGTTGTTGTGTGCCTGGGCGAAACGGTGGCCGAGGGGGGCTTGGGCGGCGAAGTACATCTCCTTCACTTGCACGTCAGCACCGGGGCTCGCCAACAACCTCCCGACCACCACGCCGGCAAACCCACCCTGAACAGCAGCTGCCCCTCCAGATTCACCGGCACCCCGCTCGCCCTCCCCTTATTCTCCGCCCTCCCCTCCCACGCCTCCACCGCATCCCTGACCCCCCACCAAAACTCCCTCACCCCCAAACTCCCAAAATGCAAATGCGCGCTCAGCACCGTCGTCGCCGGCGGATCCCACTCCGTCGGCGCCTTCCCCGGCTTCTCAAAAGTCGCCACCCACTCCTGATCGCCCAGCAGGTCCCGCAGCCTCTCCAGCGCCGCGCCCTCCCCGCCCCGGATCGGCGTCGTCGCCGCCCCCGCCGCCAACCCCAGCTCGCCCATGCCGGGGACGGCGAAGCCGCCGTCCGGCCCCGCGAGCCCGGCTGCGTACGTCCGTTCTTCGCTTCCGCGGTGCGCGGCGTTCAGGTCGGGCGCCGGCTCGGGCGCGGCGTGCGCGACGTCGGGCAGGCGCGTGTCGCCCATGTCGGGCAGGGCCGTCGGTGGCGGCAGGGGCCGCGGGACGGGCGGCAGCGTCTTGGCCGCGGCCCGGACCTGCGCGATGGACGTGGTGGGCCGGCCGCCGTTGGCGCGGGCGAGGGCGTCCGGGTCGAAGAGCGTGCGGCCGGTGCGGGTGACGACGTGGACGCCGGCGGCGCGGGCGAGGCGGGTGATGTGGGCGTCGCGGGCGCGGGCGTGGGCGTCGGTGTCGCGCTCGAAGACGAGGTGGGTGGCGGCCCAGGCGCGGAAGAGCTTGGGGAGGAGGGTCTCGGGCGGCTCGCGGAGGACGAGGAGGCGGAAGGAGGGGTTGAGGGCGGTGATGGAGGCGGAGAGGGAGTGTTGGCAGTCGAGGAGGAATTGCCAGCGGTTGGGGCCGACGCTGGGAAGGGGGAGGGTGGGGTTAGAGCTGGGTTCTGGGTGGGGAGGTGGGGGGTGAGGGTTGCGTTTTTTCAGTACCGAGTGCGGTAGACGTAGTGGCTGTCCCATGTCCATATCTGCCAGAGACATGCGGGATTCAGGTCGAGAGCTGCATGGAGAGCTGGAGAGTCGTGGAGCCGCAGATCGGTGCGGTGCCAGCTGCAGACGAGTGGTTTGGTTAGCATTGAGCGTTGAGAGCGGGATATTGGGCACATGATTTACTATATCACTCTGGCAGCCTTTGGTTTTGCCATGGCTGTAGTTTCCAACCGCCAAAACAGAAGATCACGACAGCCGAAAGGAGTTGTATAATGCCCCAGGGACAAGCGGGACAAAAGAGCTGCAGCTGGGACCTGGGTGCCCCGTGCGCGGTACGGGACGGCGATGGTGCATGGCTCGCACGTTGGATGTGATGACGGCATTCCGGATGCAGATCTGACCGCCTGATTCGTCGATCGGCTCACGTCTAAGATCTCGTGGTCCGCGCCTGTGTGGCCAAGAGCGTAGCGCACCAAGATATGATGCTTTCAACTTCCCTAGAGTACCATCTTTATGCCTCGCTGGGAATCGGTACCGAGGTCGCGTGATCGAGCACTATCTTCGCAGATTGGCAGACGGCCGACAACTGTGCAAATGCTCTCAATTTCTTTGCTATCCAAATTAAACGGCCCAAACGCCCGGTAATGCCGCATACCTCAATCAATCATTCCACGATTCATCGAGCTCGTCGATCAACCGGTTTTCGTCATCCGAGTCGCGCCCCCGTCCCCGGCTCCGGTCGCCGTTCAGCGAGACGCGGCTGTAGCCGCGCCGGCTAGGCAGGAAGCGGGTGCACGACGACGTGAGGATGGTGAACACGTCCTAGACGATATCAGTTCAAGCAAGTTACAGTCCGACCAACCGACGCGCGCGACGGCCACTCACGGTTATGAAGCGCCAGATGCTCTCCCAGAACGAGAAATTGGGGATCTGGCGCCAGCCTCGCTGGTGCATGACGGTGCGCTGGTACACGCAGCCGCCCACGAAGTAGACGAGGAATGCGATCAGCACGATGACCCCGAAGACCCCGCCAGGCCCCAGCTGCTGCGTCTCCTTCTCAATGCCTCCGCACGCAGCCTTGCTCCTGGCCTCGAAAAAGTAGGTGCACTCGTCCGGGCTGGCCGCGACGAATGCCACCGTTGCCTCGTCGGCCGGCGACATTGAATCCGTCTCGCACAGCAGCGAGATCACCGTCGCCTTGCGGCGCTTGCTGCCCTTCTTCGGTTTGTCCCAGTCATCGTCGTCGTCATCCCCACTCTTCCTTGTGCCCCAGAGACCGTCAGAGTTGTGCGCGTCCAAGTCTCGTCGGTAGTAGTCGGAGTCCTCGCCGCAGGGTGAACCGCCGGTGTAGTTAAGAATGAGCTTCCTGCCGCGGAAGACAAGCTCCGAGTTCTGCTGCCTGGCGGGCGCAACGGCTGTCAACGTCGCAATGTCGGGATGCGAACGGGCTGGAATTGGCCGCGGGGCGACTCACCCTATGGAGTACGTCTTGCCATGCTGGGTGTAGAAGGCGCTGACGTTCTTCGCGCTGCTGCTGCTCAGGCCGACGACGTCGTGCAGCTCCTCGACGACGGGACTGCAGAAGTTGACGGTGAAGTTGGCCGGGTAGTCGTAGCCTTTGGCGTGCCAGCTCTCCTGCGGATGCGTCTTGCCGTCCTTGCCCTTCTTCGTGTCGTCGGGCTGCACCGAGATGGGGTTGAGGTCGAAGAAGCGGTCGCTCGGCGACTTAATGGTGCACGGCTTGGCCTTCTTCTCCTTGGACGAGTCGGAGGCGGCGAGGCCCAGCGCGGACCAGAGCACGGCGGCCAGCGCGCAGGAGTGTGCGAGCTTCATGGTTGTCTGGTGCGGGTGGTGTCGAGCGGCAGCCTGGAGCTGCCGGGTGGGATGGATGTGCCTTACGTAGGCCTCACGGGCCCTTGACTCGCGTCGCTTGCGCCAGCATGCGTGTCACAGGTCGGTGCCGGAGGTGGCACACGGGTGCAGGAACCGCGCGCCCAGCGTGCGACGGAGCGCGCGGGAGCCGATTGCACGCAGGCGCAGGCGCAGGGTGCTGGCAGCCGGAGCTAAGCTCCGCCCAGCGCGTCCATTATGACATGACTTCGAAACTCCAGCTTCCGCCGCCCGTCCATCACCGCGACCATAAAAAGCCTGTCGCGCCCCAATGCCACTGCCGCAATAAGCCAGCGCCAGCCACCGACCCTCGTCCTGCCCCGCCGTCGCCGACATGAGCCAGCTCAGGGAGAGAAAGCCCAGGGCTGCGCAGCCCGCTGCGCCTTCGGGCCCCCACGACGAGCCGCATCCCATGGAGTTTGGCGGCCCGTAAGCATGCACCTGTCCCAACAAAGCACCTCTTCTAATTCGCCCAGGCTTGGAGCCTTCGGCATCTCATTCGGCTTGCCTGTCCTGTGCTTCGTCTTCGCCTTCTTCGTGAACGACACCTCCGGCTGCCCCCCGCCCTCGCTCCTGCAGCCCAAAACCTTTTCGCTGGACGGGTTGAAGGATGATGTCGGCTGGCAGGGCTTTTCGAGCCTCATCAACGTCCAAGCTTTCGCCGCGACCATCGGATACTACCTGTTCAGTCTTACCCTGAACGCCGTCCTGCCAGCTACCGAAGCCGAGGGCATTGAGCTGCGCTCGGGTGGGAGGCTGACGTACCGTTTTAATGGCGGGTTAAGAGATCACTACGGCTGTTGCAATTGGCTGACTTTGCCTTCTTTTCAGCCTTCCTATCCGCCATCGTGACGCTTGGCCTCCTCGCTGCCGGCACCTTCGTTTACGGCGTCGAGTTTCCCGTCTGGACCTTCATCTGGGACAACTATGTCCCTATCCTCGCATCGAACATCCTCATCTCTTACGCCTTGGCAATTTTCGTCTACGTGCGCAGCTTCCAAGTGAAGCCTGGCAACAACGGGAAGCGTGAGCTGGCAGCTGGGGGTCACAGTGGAAACATGCTGTATGACTGGTTCATCGGACGCGAGCTGAACCCACGCGTCACCCTGCCATTTTTCGGCGAGATTGACATCAAGACGTTCATGGAGCTGCGCCCTGGAATGCTCGGCTGGGTTATCCTGGACCTGACTTTTATGGCTCGCCAGTACCACAACTACGGCAAGATCACCGTGAGCATTCTCATCGTGACCTTCTCGCAGGCCTTCTACGTGCTCGATGCCCTCTACATGGAACCCGCTATCCTGACAACCATGGATGTCATCATGGATGGCTTTGGCCTCATGCTCTCCTTCGGCGATCTCGTCTGGGTGCCTTTCGCCTACTCGCTCCAGGCCCGCTACCTCGCCATTGACCCCAAGGTCCTTTCCTACCCCGAGATCGCCGCCATCCTTGGGATCCAGGCCTTTGGATACTACATCTTCCGCTCTTCCAACAACGAGAAGAACCGCTTCCGCACCAACCCCAACGACGCCAAGATCAAGCACCTCAAGTACATGGAGACAAGCTCTGGGAGCAAGCTCCTGATCTCAGGCTGGTGGGGTACTGCCAGACATATCAATTACCTCGGTGACTGGCTCATGTCCTGGGCGTACTGCCTGCCTACTGGTATCGCCGGCTACGTCGTTGTCAACCACTCTACCCTCGAGGTCGTTCCAGGAGAGGCGCGTGGCTGGGGAACGCTGATCACGTACTTCTACATGATCTATTTCGCCATCCTGCTCATCCATCGTGAGGGCAGAGACGAGGACAAGTGCAAAAAGAAGTATGGCAAGGACTGGGAAGCATACTGCAAGAAGGTTCCCTACCGCATCCTGCCGTATGTGTACTAGAATCGTGAGGTCGCTCAGCTTCTCCAAAACACCATGCAGTAGGAAGCATGTGGTGGGCTGAAATAGCATCTTAATTTGTACAACAATGTAATTGCATGATTGTGTCCCCTGCCTAGAACAGAGTATTTTCTTCGCGGCTGTTGGTGCGAGTGCCTCGTCTCGTTACCTTTTCGTAACTTCATCGAGTTCCAAAGAGCTATGACCCGGATGGAGGTGTGTCTGGATAGCTAGAAAAGACGATACAAAAGGTCTCAAAGCCCGAAAAAGGGAGGGAGCGTGGAATACTTATCCCAAAAGCCAGTGTGTCGAAACCCTCCCGAAGCTGCGGTCCGCCGTCAGCATCCGAATTCCAAACCCCGTAACGTTCGAAGTAACGTGCTCGAGGCAGTCCGTCTGGGCCGGCCGAGCCGGTCACAAGCTGACCGGGCTTCGGAAAATCGGTGCCGTTGAGGAAGCTGAGCTCGGAATCAAGGTTCATGCCGTGAGAATGCATCAGGTAGCGAATTCTATTTCCCTCGGGGATTAGGATACTGGTTCAGTTTCCGAAGCCCTCTTTCGTCACTGGCGCGCAACGCATGATTCGTCTGAATTGAAAGCGGTCCCGAGAAGGTGAGTTGAAGCCGAGATCATCGTTGCTATCAAGGTATCCAGTATCAAACTCGATGTTATTCTGCTTGCTGTAGCAAGCCTCTTCGGGGAAGGGAGAGCTGGCGTTTCCGCTGATCGCCGTTTGGAGCCTCTTCTGGACATACAGCCCGCAGTCGTCCGCGCTGGAGGCGTTGGGGTAACATTGCTGAGAATAAATGACGAAAGTCTTCTTCCTCTGGTTTTGATAGGGAAACAGGAAAGTCTCCAGAATGCAGTTCCAACAAAGGTGACAAACAGTGCCGGAAACAAGATGAGCAGGCCACCGTCGCGTCGACCGAGGCTGAACGTCGAGCCCATAAATGGTCCATGAGACCGATGAATCCAGAATCCCGTGTAGATACCAAAACCAGGAGTGGACTCTGTCGATACGGCTGAAGAACTCATGGCCAAGAAAAGTTGTAGTGCGGCAACGGAATGAAAGCACTGCTGCGAAGGGTGATGATGTTGGTATAATGACTTACTTAGACTGTGAGGGTATTTATCTTGAGCTGAATGGGTCTGAGACATCCTATACAAAGCTGAATGCGCTGCATCTATCCCAGCATCGTAGCGAGGCGAAGTGCTGTTTGACCAGGCCGATGTGCAGAAGCGCTTGCCGCTCGGCAACGGGAATGCATTAAATGCATCGGAGGAGGCACGCACGCACCTTCATCGGCAACTGAACAGGCCAGCCGACGGCCCGCTCTCCTGCCACTCCCCCAGCTTCCCCGCCGCCTGCCCTCCCACAAGCTTCCCCGCATCCATCGGCCGTGCAAAAAGTGGAAACATATCCGCCGAACGCCTTTTTTCCGCCCGTCAGAACGCTCGGCTTCCCGCAACAAGCTCCACCGACGCGCCTGCGAGCCTTCTTTGGGGATGCGTCGCAGGCGATCGATACTTGGCAATGCTACTGCAGCATGCCCCGGGTGCCCGGCTTTCTCGCCGGCAAGGGAGGACCAACAAGACTCGCAGCTATATACCGCCCGCCTACGCAGATGCCGCCCGCGCGGCGCTCTCTTAATCTTCTTCTCCTTACTCACAGACGAGCGAGATATCCGGTGCTTCCTGGACGTGACTCGCCACCCCGTCTCGCCCAGACGTCTTCGCCGCGCTTGGTGAAGCTTGCCGCCACGCCTTCCGCCATCCGGCGTCTCGGCATCTGAATCCGGGAAACACTGGAACCGGATTGAATCAGGAATCCCAGAGCCCAGTCCCTGCCACCGCACGATGCGCCTTTTCAACCGTGCGGGTCCACCCACGGACAACACCACGCCATCCTCTCCAGGCGACGACACCTCCGACGCCGCCGCGAACAAGGATGCCGCCATCCACCAGGAAGCAGTTTCTCCGACCACTACAGCAACAGCGCCGAGCAAATGGAAGCTCTCGCGCGGCGATGGCGACACCGCCACCGCGCTCTTCCGCGATCCGGCCGACGTCCACGAGCCGATCGACCCGGAAGAGGAGAAACGGCTGGTGCGCAAGATTGACTACATGATCCTGCCGTACTTGGCCGTGTGCTACGCCTTCTTTTACATCGACAAGACAACGCTATCATACGCAGCCATCTTTGGGATCAAGGAGGACCTCGAGCTGGAGGGGACTGAATACAACTGGCTCTCCAGTGCGTATGGCCCTACCTTACCGACAGTGGCTGCTTGCCGGTGTGCTGACGGTCGTTGCAGGCATCTTTTACTTTGGCTTCCTGGCATGGGCGTTTCCCACGAATTACATGTTGCAGAGGTTTCCGGTGGGGAAGTATCTGGGACTGAACATCTTCTTGTGGGGTGTGCTTTTGATGGCCCAGGCGGGTGCTAAGGTGAGTCTTCCAGCATCTCTTGCTGATCGCTTTGGGCCAGAGCCTTTTGCTGATTGCTACACAGAATTTTGGCACCCTTGCAGCCCTCCGCGCGCTCTCGGGGGCGGCAGAAGCCTGTGCTGATCCCGCCTTCATGCTAATCACGAGCATGTGGTACACCAGAAGGCAGCAGCCTGTCCGCATTGGTCTCTGGTACACTGCCAACGGTTTTGGCATCGCATTGGGTGGCCTTCTTGGTTACGGGATCGGCCAGATCAAGGGCGCTTTGCCGTCCTGGAAGTACGAGTTCCTGATCATCGGAGGTAAGCCACTTCAAACGCGGCCTGGCGGTTTCATGGCTGAACGACCACAGCTCTCTGCTGCGCGTGGGGGATCGTCATGTTCATCTTCTTGCCCGACAGTCCCGTGACCGCCCCCATGCTCAGCCAAAAAGAGCGGCGCATGGCTGTCGAGCGGCTTCGCGAGAACCAAACCGGCGTGGAGAACAAGCACTTCAAGGCGTACCAGGCGGTCGAAGCTTTCAAGGACCCCAAGACCTACATTTTCTTCGTCATCGGCCTCGTCTGCAACGCGCCCAACGGCGGCATCTCCAACTTCGGCACCCTCATCATCAAAGGCTTCGGCTACTCGACTCTCGTGACCACGATTCTGCAGATCCCGTACGGCGTCCTCATCGCGCTCTCCATCCTCTCGTGCGTCTACCTCAACGACTACTACGCCACCAAGCTCAAGAAGAGCACGCGCTGCTGGTTCATCCTGCTCTACCTGATGCCCAACATCGCGGGCACCTTCGGCCTCCGCTACGTGCCCACGGAACACCACATCGGCCGCTTGTGGTGCTACTACCTGACCGGTCCATACAACGCCGCCTTCGTCCTCGTGCTCTCGCTCAGCATCGGCAACACCGCCGGCCACACCAAGAAGGTCGTCACCAACGCCTGTTTGTTCTTGGGCTACTGCACCGGCAACATCGCCGGCCCGTTCTTCTTCAAGACGGACCAGCAGCCGACCTACCCGCTGGGCATCTGGATGATGGTGGTGAGCCATCTGCTGGAGGTTTGTCTGATCCTGGTGCTGCGGACGATGCTGAGCTGGGAGAACAAAAAGAGGGATAAGAAATTTGGAGCGGGCGTGACTACGCAGGATTTGGATGAAACGGCGTTTGGGGACTTGACCGATTGGGAGAATGAGAACTTTAGGTATGTTTACTGATGGTCTCCTGGGCCTGATGGTTTCGTGAGGATAATGGGCCAAGAGCGCAATTATGGGGCAGTTGGAGATGGTTCGAGTGGATATCAATGACGTTATGAACATTCAAGACGGATCTTCAGAGTGGATTGAGATCTCTCTTAACAACATGTTTGTCTCAACGTATCAACCTGGAGCTCTGGGACAATTTCCTCGAAGCATGAATTACCCCTGAACCCAACCTTCCGACCACAATTATATCCCAGAACAAAAGCAACAGCTCCCCATCCTTTCCTTTCCATCCCCTGAATTCCTTCACCGCCAAGCTCCAACCACCTCATCTCCACCTCTTCACTGCAGCACACCTCTCGGCCTACCGATAGTCACGGGCCCGTCCTGAGTCTGCACGACCCAGACCCCATTCCTGTCCACCGGCCACGCCGATCCCCGCTCCAAGAGCCGCCCATTCTCCCCCTCCCCCTCCCCCCGCTCCCTCGCCTCCGCCCCAGTACCATCCACCGGCCGCCTCCGCCCCATCCCCCCCACGCGCCCCGCCAGCTCCTCCGCCGCCTTCGCCTCCACCTCCCGCATGACCGCCTACACCTCCGGCCTCCCCACCACGTACCCCCCGACCGCGGCCGCGGCCGCACGCCCGTCCGCGCCGCCCGTCCGCGCCGCCCACACGACCTGGTGCAGCACGTGCCGGATCAGGTGCGCGTCGTCGGCGGCGCACTCGCACGCGGCGGCGACGACGCCGGGCAGCGCGGGCGCGGGCGCGGCCCGGATGCGGGCGAGCAGCTCGCGGCGCCAGGCGGCGCGGACGCAGGCGACGCCGAGGGCGTTGAGGGCGGCGAAGGCGGCGAGGGCGGCGGGGAGGCTTCCGCCGGCCTGCGGCAGCTGGAGGAGGTAGTGCGGGTGCGGCGCGAGGGTGGCGGCGCGCATCTGGGCGAGGACGTGGGTGAGGGCGGGGGCGGTGAGGGCGGGGCGGAGGCCCAGGTCGAAGGTGTGGCTGCGGGTGTCGAGCGAGGAGTGGGTGCGCGACCAGTTGGGGGCGTATTTGGTGAGGAGGGCTTTGGGGACGGAGGGGATGGCGTGGGCGGGGCCGGTGAGGGTGGTGCGCCAGGTGATGGTGAGGCGGGGGCCGTGGAGGAGGGAGGCTCTTTCGTGGGGGTTCATGTTGTGGAGGGGCGTGGTGGGTTCGATGGAGGAGGACATGGCTGCTTTGGTGGGGGTTAGCATGTGTGGTTCTGTGGAGAAGGGGGGGACATGCCTTGTGAAGGGAGAGTTCGCAGGCTACCAGTGTAATTCTGGAACGTCGTAGGCCTGTAAGTGGCAAAGCGGAACGAAATTTTGTCGGAGCGGGTTGCGGTATAGCTGTATGGTGGACTATACAGAAGGGCCTGTGGGGAGAAAGAGCTGGCGGTGGGTGAAGATGAGAAGGTCTTATGTAGGCCGCGAAGGCGAGCCACATGTTTTCCGAGGCTGGAATCCTCGTGACAGAGAGCTTTTCAATCACATTCAGCTCAAATCATGGGCAAGAGCACCTCCAGGTAAATATGTGTGTAGTGTTTGGCCCTCCTGTCCGGCTTCTTACGTCTTGGGCTCATGTGTTTGCACGTACGCGTGCTCCTAATCATTTCTGTCAAGGCATCGCTTTTTGAGTGACTCGAGCTGGTGAATTGAACTTCTGACTGCAGTTAAACACCTACGCATTCCGCTTGGCACCACATCGAGACCCCGTGGGTGTTGCTGCAAGCGAACTACGTCCCGCTCTCCCATATAAACCACCCGCATCCATTGCCAGAGCCACTCCTTCCACTCGACACCTCTTTCCTCTGCCACCTCGAAGCCCAGCTCTCGACAACGCAGACAATCCAGAGAATCCGCGTCCAACGACAACGCGCCTCCACAAACAATTCTCCAACCAGTGTAAGCTCAGAAGCCTCTCTTCTCCCGCTTTTAATTCTCGAACTGCCGGTGCTCGATCCGCCTTACCTCAACAGCCATCTCACCAGCCTCTCTTGGCCTTCCAATTTTCCACCAGCTTACCTAAAGTTCATTCTACTCAGAGAAGCATCAACATGTCGCCTCCTCGCAACTCCAACTCTCCCCTCGCGGGGATGCAGCTCTACGACAAGAAGGCGCTGTTCGAGACCACCAACAAGATCACCCTCAAGTGGACCGACCCCACCACCAAGCAGGCCTTCCAAGTCACCGACATCCCCAAGCCGATGCTCTTGAAGTTCAGCCCCTCGGCCGCCTCCTACTACGCCGACCGCAACGGCCGCAAGCGCACCAAGACCTCCGAGCACACCTACGACCTCGGCTCCACCGCCCACCTCGACCCGGCCGCGGTCCGCTACCTCATCAACGAGATGGCCACCGCCTGCCGCACCCAGGGCATCTACCGCCTCGCCGCTTACCCGCAGCCCAACGTGCTCCGCCACCTCAAGGCCTTCATCGCGGCCAAGCAGCTCGATGTGCGCTGCGTGGTCTACGAGTGGCGCGGCAGGCTGATGGACGCCATCCGCGACGCCAACGTCACCCGCGACGAGCTGGCGCTCTTCCACGCCCACTTCGGCGACAAGGGCGAGCCCCTGGTGCTGCGCCACATGCTCAACTGCGTCGTCTACGCCGAGCTGCGCGACGGCGACGAGGACCCGCACCCGCAGACCGTCGCCGTCAACCGCTACGTCTACGCCGAAGGCAACCCGGGCCTGGCCGCGATGAAGAAGGCGGTCGAGATCGAGGTCGAGGGCAAGATGGCGGCGAAGGCCGAGAAGGAGGCGGAGAGGGCCCGTCAGGCCGAGAGGAGGAAGAGGCGCTTCCAGAGGAAGCAGAGGGCCCAGGAGAAGCAGGAGAAGCTCGACAGTGCGAGGATTGGTGACAGGGTCCTGTCGGAGCAGGAGGTCGATGCTCTGGGCAAGCATGCGGGCCCTACCAAGGCGGTCGTCTCGAACAAGCTTCGCTGAGACGCTGGGTCTGGAAGGTGGAGGTATCTGATTTGCGGGATTGGTCCCGCGCTTGGGGAAAGGGTCCTTGATGTAGCCTGAGAACTGGTGGATCACCGAGATTGTATTTCTTTGGAGGAAAATAATTTGGGAGCTTGGAGATCAGAGAAAGGATGACATTGTGTTGGAAATCACGTGTACATTCGTTACTAGATTAGGTATAGCCTAGAGCTTGAGTATAAGGCGGGCACCTCTCCTACCCCCCTCACCAACTCATGCCAAGAATCGTACTACATTCTGCACCGCACCAATTGTCAACAGAAGGCCGCGGTGATCTATGTTCTCAACCAGATCCTACAGGCTTGCAAGTCTGAGGAGCTGGTGAATCTCGGGCTACCCACCATCGACTTCTATCGTATGATCAAGTTCTACGCTGCAGCCATCGCCCTTGACGTCAGCCCGACCATCAACCAGTGGCGCAACTTGGCCTCTAAGCTCTTCAACGGTCATACTTTCACTGGAAAAGAGATTGCAGCTGTCTGGGAATGCTTGGGCGACGACATCAGCCTCATCAACCACATGGTCAGCATCGTTACCCACTCCATGCGCATGAACATGCTATCCGACGAAGATGCTATTAATCAGTACCTCGATATAGGCAAGAACAAGAAGCTCCGCAACAAATTCGATGCCGTCCTCATCGAGAAGAAGGCCAAGGCTGACCTCCGCGAGGCCGAAAAGAAGGCGGCGTGGGAGGAGCGGGAGGCCAGGAGGCAGGCCCGCTGGCAGAACACCCCCGAGGCCAGGCAGCAACGCCGTCTTGAGGCGGCTCGCAATGGCGAGCGTGCGTTGAATCCTTATGATCTCCATGTCATGGGCTTCCGCATTGTCTGAAGGATCAAAGAAAGAGGGTTTGGAGGAGAACTTCTTTATCGTGGTGTTTTGGGTACATCCTGATCTGTTAGAGAGGCTGGATCATTGGCTCAAAGAGTCAAGAGGAGTTATTCAGATAAAAATTTGCTAGTATCAAGGTTTATGGAATTCCGAGGTAGTAGGCTGTCACGATCGTAATGTCGGTGGTTTTCCATCACGCCATGAGCGGCCCAAAAGGGACAAATTCCAATTCATCTGGTGAACTGGCATACCACCTACAAGTACATGGGTCGTGACATAGGCTCAAATAAAAGGCTTAGTAACAACACAAAAGTTTGCTTCTGTAACCTCTGCTCCTGAGAAAGCCCGTGAAATTTTTGTTATAGATTGAACGTCCTTGGCATAATGAAGCCTTATATAAAGAATTGTTCCCCAAAGGCTGCCAAATCCTTCACTGCTATGGGGCTGAGGTCCCATTTTTCATTCTGTTCCGCATCTTGGGATTCCAGCTCACAAGTACCGGTCTCCTCATCCACGGTTTCTACCATGCGCGTAGTCTCAAACACTTCACCGGAATCCTCCATCTCCATCTCCCAGAGCTTCTGACGCTCGGATTTTTGGTGTTCAGCCCTCGGCCGCAACGCATCCTGGATCCCAACCCATTTCTCTATCCAAAACTTGGTAAGATGTTCTCCTCCAGAGACTAGATCATCTACGTTACGCTGGGTATGAGTCTCCTTAGATCCGGGAGTATAATCCTTTTCATACTCTGGATTATCCATTAGAGCTTTAAAAGCTACCCTCCCCGCGGCAACGACATCCACATCTGTCTTGAACTTTGGGTGATCTTCCAAATACTTCCTCACACTCTCACTCAACCTTCCTTCATCGCGCCTCCTCTCCACGTGCACAAAAAGATGCTTCTTAAGTGACGACCACCCGTTGAACAACTCGTCAAAGACCTCGAGCGCGTGGTAGTCCAGCGCATAATTTTCAATCCCGAACGTCAGGTGCTGCTCCAACGTCTCCACCGCATCCTCAATTTCAAGATCATATGCAGTCCTGAAAAGCCAGAGATCCGAGAGGAGGTTCAGGCGCGGCTTGATAGCGCGGGGCTTCCTGTCCTTGCAGACGGCCACCATCCAGTCGACGATGTAGTTGACGGCGCTACGATCGAGGTCGTAGGCGATTTCAATGACGTCGTCGCGGTCACCGACATGTCTAGCGAAGAAGGGGGAGAAGGCAGCGAGCATGCGGCGGGGCAGGTCCTCCTTGCGCCTGCAGTATTTGTCGGACCGATCCATGTAGACTCTGTACTCGAGGGTGATTTTCTTGCCACCGAGGAGGTAGCGGCGGTTGCCGGCGTTGCGGTAGCGGGGGTTTACGCGGCCGCTGGGGGCTAGGAGGCGGGAGAGTTCCTCGTGGACCCAGGGGGCGAAGTTCTCCGTTGCTTTGGGAGACATTGATATCAATGCGTAGGAATACCAGTCTTGCGGATTGCGTTCCAATGCTGCTACTGTAAGTTTACTCTTGAGCGTGTTCTTATAGGCAGCACCTGTGATGAGCAAGGGACATGCTACTTTGAGAATTCAACGCTCAGAAGGTCATCTGTTCAGTATCCACTACTAAAGTAAGTTATTTAATAGAAGAGGTTGCTGACATATGAACACGGTTGCATCAGCTCCTTTTCGTGTTGTACACTTTGCTGGCACAGTCAGTCACGACCACAAGTACAACAAAGCGGATACAAAGACAAATTGTTTACTTCCAGAAAGTGAAAGAAATAGAACAGCCAGCTTTACATTACTTAGCAGATTCATGAGATACATGAAAGCCATTCGAGAAACATAAAATCTCTGTAAATAATTACCCCGAGAGATGCGGTTGATCCCATTAGTTTGAGTTCATGAAAACCGTACGGCTGGTGTCTATGCAGCTGAAGGAAGTCGAGAGAAACCATGAAACTATATAATAAAACAGATTTGCATCATACCGAAGATAGTACTAACAACGAAATCAAGTCTCAACCCCGTCCTCCCTGGCCACAGTCGTAGAGTCCTGACTGCCCCTTTCGAGTTCCAGGCTGCCTTCCACAGCCAGGCAGTTTGGGCTCATAACCAGTGGAAATGGTATTGATAGCATAGGACCCATTCTTCCATGGGTTGAGCCGCTTGAATACTCATCCGATGCTGCGCGAGCCTCAACGGCGAACTCATGTTTTTCGGGGGTGCGGAGGTCGATTGTATGACAGCAACCACATGATTGAGGAGCTTCGAGGCCCAGAGTCCGCCGGGTGAAGACCAGTTTGGGGTATTTTCTTGTAGTAGAGGATCGGTGCGGGGACACAGAGCAAGGCCCAGAGTTTTGTAGTGATCTTGGCTCTGCGACTGCGTAAGTTCCGCACAGTCGATACAAGAGCCTCGACTTTAGCACAAAATCGACGGACAAAGATTGGAGGCGGTGATGATGGCAGACTGCAGCAAGCCACCAAGTCTGATTCAGCTCGTTGGCTCCGTGGACGGATCCTTCGTTGGTGAGCAGAGGAGGAATGCCGAAGAATGGCTGAGCGTGTGGTAAAAGTATAAACGCATATACACTTATAGATGCGAAGAAGAGGACCAGAAAAGCGGTGCGTTGTGTTTGCTGCTTGCTTCAACCCAGGAGAAGGACCAAGTAAATAGTTGAGAAGAAAGAGGCATCCAGTTTCGGGCTCGCAACCACTGCAGAATGGTGGCGAGGAAAAAAGGAAAGATTTTTCTCGAAGGCCAAGCAATTGTCTGGGAATGGTAGTCGGTCAGCTGGTCGAATATTCCGAGAGAAGCCTGTTCCAGTGCAATGCACGTACTGATTGCAGTATACCACTGTCAATTGAGCATCAGATAACGTACCCGCCTGCAATATCCCTGCGCGTTCACATTCTCCATCATTGTGAAACCTAAATATCCATCATTTGGTTTGCGATTTTGTGAGATCTGATTCGCAACGAGCTTCTCCAGATCAAGAAAAAGTGTGTAAACAGTCTAGTCTGATCTATTGGAAAATGGATGAGATGGAGAAATGATATATAATGGTCTTCCGCCTGAGTCAACCAAGAGCTACAAGGGAGAAGCCTGCTCGAGCTCAAATACGTTGGCGTGCCTAACAGTAAAGTAGAGATCTTGACACTCAGGGATCGATGTCGGCGCAATCAGGCTAGCAAAGAAAAACGCAGATGCATCAAAGACGTGAAAGAAAACTGAACGAATTGTACTGATGTTCGCCTTGGAACAGTTGGCGCGAAAACACCCGTCCAGCAGGCGTCGGCTCTGATGCGAGATAGCGGAGGAACTCCTATCTGAACAGGGAGCTCAAAGAAGGCATCGGCCTCGCCTCACATTTGCATATCTGTTGACCGGTGAGCAATCAAGCGCGCCACGCCGCGCCGGCGGGAAGGAAAGGGCATCGTGCACACGGGACAAGCAAAGCGGTCTGCAGCGTCGATCCCACAGCCCTATTTCGTGACTAGCACACCTCCGTGTCTCGGGAGCCGGGTAACCGTAATCCGCTCCGATACAGGCAACCCACCGCAACCACTTCAGGAGTCAGTGAGCCTGAAAGAGAAAACAAAGATCAACCCTCCAAGCAGCAAACACAGCACACAATTCGGGGCCTCAGCGAGTGGTGGAATTGTGATGATTCTTCGCCGAGCTACTATCTACAGCGGCCGACCAAGTCTAATCCTCGGCCAAAGACCATCCGATCTCTTCCCCGGCGCATTCCCTTGCATATCATCGAGTGGTATTTGAACATTTAGAGCTTGCTGATGAAGAGGCGGGCGCACATGCGGCGGACGTCCTGGGGGAGGAAGTACTTAGAGAGGAAGTAGACGAAGGTGGGAATGATGGCGAAGGCGAAGGTGGTCTCGTTGACCCAGAAGAAGGGGACGAGCTGCGGCATGCCGGCGTAGAGCATAGTCTGCTGTAGTGCCCCGAAGAAACATCCCGTTAGCAATCCATCCAAACGTCAATCAATCATCAATTGCCATCCTCCGCTGAACGTGACTGCATTTTGCATCGTGTCTCCGGCGTGGCGCTCGATGCAGGTTTGTGGTGGAAGTGCGGCCGGTCGTCGCAAGCAATTGCAGGCGGGGAAGGGTGCTGCGTACCATCTTGGCATCGGCCTTCTGGGCGACGGTGTACTTCTGGCCGTTGTACGAGGGCGTGAAGGGGGCGACCTTGGGGGCGGTGCGCATGCTCATGGGAGCAGCGAAAGCCTGGCGCTCGACGGCGCGGGCGAGAGGGCGGAAGAGGCGTGCGGAAGACATCGTGGGCCCTGTAGTTCTCTCGCTGCCTGCGTCAGAGCTTGTTGGGGTTGAGGAGGCGCCGGGGTCGCGGAAAAAGCGTCTTCGCGCTTGTCGGGCCGGGGCGCACGTACGATTGAGTCGAATTGGGTCGAGACCGGCGATGGGGGTGGGATGGAGTTTGGTTGCGCTGGGACTGCGTCTGCGCGAACTCCGACGTCGTTGTTGCAGAGCTGCGAGGGCGGCTCATCACGTGCTGAATGCGCTATTCCCGAATCATCACCATCCTCTCCGCCGATGCTTCCTCTCAACACCTCGGCACTGCTTCACCGCAGAGAAAGAAGCAAAAACTATAGACACGTCATAAATGGTGTACATTTGCAGTGGGCGCGCCATATTCCATTGAAATCACCATCCCGCATGATTTAGGCCGTCACATGCTGAGGTGCTGTATGGCCGCGCCATGGTATATCCTCTTATTTTTGCTTGGAACCTTTCCTTCGTCCTTTTAAATGTTGTCTCTAGCGACGACGTACCGCTCTTCTGACCATTGATGCGAGGAATCCTGGTGTGTTGATAAAGTTCCGGGGACAACGGGTGTCTCGGACTCTCCGAGTGAACACAAGCGGTAGCATAACGGCGGGTCAGAACGCGCCCTCCAACAAAGGTTGGGCAAGATTGATATGGAGAGACAGTCGTGAGCAATTCATGCAGACCTTCTGTTCGGAGCAGTCGCCATCCTGCGAGACAGAGATTAGATGCTCGATAAGCGCATGATTCGCCGAGTCATCGAGCTATTGTCTATGTGTTCCTTTCCTCCACTAAAAATTCTGAAGCGTTTGCGGATGCAGCCACATTCACCCGTATTTAGGCAGAAGCTGGAAAAGCAAAACGGTGGATCTGCACAGCAGATTTCTAATACCAAAAAGAAAATTCGATGGGAGCAGAGTGCAGCCGCAAGGAATCAAGGGACCATTTGATCAGCGGACGAAAACCGGTTTTTGTCGGTTATGTCCGGCTCATGTTCGTCCGCCGAAAAAGGCAATTTCTCGCCAAACAGCCTGCCTTAAACCCGGCACGGCACTTGCAATCAAGCCTCAGTCAACGTAAACGCGAATGATTTGATAGAGTCTAAGTCTATATCGTATGCAATAAGTAGTGATTCCTGGGTGTTGATCCCGTTCCCGTCTATGCCTGGCTCTTGTTTAGCTCCTCGCCTCGTGCGATCAAACCCTCGAGCCAAGTCTTGAACTCGCCTCTCATCTCGATTGGGATGCAGTGGCCTTGCCCATCAATCAGCTTCTTCTCCACCTCTCCCTTCTTCTGATCACCGATGCCCTCCAACCCCTCCACCAGTACCTTTGCATGTGGATACGTAATCATGCGGTCCTCGGTGCCATGTACGACCATGATCCTCTCACGTCCTACATTGTCTGCAAGTTCACGCAGCTGCTCTGCGCTCTTGTAATGCCAGCCAGCGGCGATGGCTTGAGCCATGAATCCTGTCCGGTTGAAGGAGGCTGGATCCTTGCGCTTACTAATCTCACCCGCGGCGAATCGGTCGCAATTGGTAGGGAAGGGCTCTTCTGTGTACTCGGAAGGATCGGGCGACGTCAGCCACTTGTTCGTGAAGAGGTTGTGCTTGACGTGCACCAACTGATCGTCAATGCTGCGGGGGATGAAGAGGTTAATGCGATTGCGAAGATTCTCAACGAAACCGACGGTATTGAAGAGTCCGGAGGCAGTGGATAGCAGCGACAGTGTCGCAATGCGTTCAGGGATGAGTAGCGCCTGTGGCTTGTCGGTAAGCGCCGGCGGGGTGAGGTATGGCAGTCGGCGCATGGCGGGCTTAAACGGACTTACCAGCTCCTGGGCAATCATGCCGCCCATGCTAATCCCGACCACGTGCAGCTGGCGCTTCTCGGTCCAGTCGATATGGTCGAGAACTTCTGACACGTCGCGGGCCATTTCGGAGGTCGAGTAGCGCATCAGTGGCTTGTCAGATTCGCCTACACCACGATTGTCGATGATCAGCGACGAGTACCGGTCGGCTTGGGTGTGCGAGAAGTCCTTCGTCTGCCTCTGCCATGCCGTCTTGAGGCTGCCGAGGCCCATAATCCACTGTGTTAAGATTTATCAGCCAATATGGTCGGAGGCGACGTAAGCCTTTTAGACGTTGAGATTGAGTTGTGAGAGAATAAGCTTGTCTGGAACACAGGCCGGGCGGGTAGGAAGCTCTGGTGTCTCAGGCTTCCCTTTGTGGCCGCACGTCTCGAAACCGAAGTTGCACGGGATTCGTGAGGATGAGCAAAGAGGAAAGTGATGGAGCAGGCTTCATGCTGGCACTAGGCCGAATGCAAAACATGAAATACTTGGCGAGAACAGGCCTCAGACTCGCAATGTAGGACGGCAGAAACAAGGAAATTGGAATTGCCCCGAGCGGACTCACCACGATGTGGACGGGCCCATGGCCGTGGACCTCGTAGGCGATGTTGAGCGGGCCGCCGCGGCCGGCAGCAACGGGGACCTTGCCCTTGCGCGCGGGCTCGAGGCGCCAGGTGACGTGCGGGAACTCAGGATGGGCCTCGACCTCCGCTGCGGTCAGCGGACGGGGCGGGGGGGCAGCACTCGACATGCTGGGCGTGGGTGTTAGCGGTCCGGGGCCCCGGGCGCGGTGGTGAGAAGAGCAAACCGTACATGACGTTTCGTGGGTGCCTGATACACGCTTGCAGACTGTGTTGCGAGTTGCAAGGGAACAGCAGTGGCGCTCGTACGATGAGGCGGCTGTCACGGAGGTGGCCACTTGGCGGATACGCGGCCACTTTCGGCAGCGGGACGCGCGGGTGCCGAGCAACGCCTGTGGTGCAGGCCGAGGTTGTGGGCGAGTGAGCGTGAGCGCGCGTGGGCAGGCGCCGCACCAGCGACCGGTAGCAGGGCACCGTGGCAGCCACAGCGTGGAGCGGACAGACGGCGGGACGAGCCAGTGCTGACCAATTGGCGATCCCGCCCCGTCTGGCGTTCGAGAATCGCGCAGCACGCCAGGCGCTCTTCCGCAACATCCTCTCCCCAGGCCACCGCAGCCGCAGCCACCGAAAAGGCCCGCTGCTCTCGCCTCTTCCCGCCGGCCGTGCTTCCAAGCTGCCATGTCCGCACCCTCCAGCGCCTGCGACACACCCGGGGACCGTGAATCAACAGGCCAGTGAATGCGTTTCAGCTGCGCAGTACGTCACACGTCGCTTACCATACCAACCGACAACCCCACGCCCCGTCGACTCCGCGCCCGCCAGTCCACCACCACCACCTCGCGCCTGAGGCCCAGCGCCCTTTGTTTTTTCGTAGCCAGCGTCGAGACGACTGCGCACCCGGTTCGCCATGGACAACTCCTCGCACAACTTCCTTCCGCAGGCTCCGCCGCTAGTCAATCAGCCGCCCCAAATCTTTGGCAGCTACAGCGCCGATGGCTCGCCCATCCAGGCCCAGCTGCCCGGCAATCTCTTCGACGATGCCCTGGGCATGGGCCCGCAAGATGGCGGTGACGATGGGCAGGGCGACCCCAAGAGGAGGCGCATTGCAAGGGTACGCCGCGCGAGCGGATGCGCTGCTGCTGATTGTCCATGCTAATACTGCCTGCGTAGGCTTGTGACATGTGTCGCAAGAAGAAAATCAAGTGTGACGGCAAGATGCCTGCCTGCACCCACTGCACGAATTACAAGACCGAATGCGTCTTTACACAGGTGGAGAAGAAGCGCCAGCCGCCGAAGGGGTGAGTCGCCCGGGCGCAGGCATGCTGGCTCCGCTGACCGCGAACTGCAGCGCGAAGTACATCGAAGGGCTTGAGAACCGCCTCGGCCGCATGGAGAGCCTACTCAGGCTGTCAGGTCTCCTCTCAGAAGACGACGACGGCCGGACAGATTTGGGCACGCTGGAGAAGCGCCTCTCGGAGAAGCGTGCGAGCACCAATACCGGTGCGAACTCTTCGCGGACATCGATGGACGGTGGCTCCACACGGCCGCCTGAAGAAGACACGCCTTTGCAACGAGGAACTCCGCAGCAGGCTGGTGAGCTGCCAAGCCCACACAGCGCTGTTACGTCCCCGGCGCCTTCCCGCAGAGAGAGGACCACCACCCAGGAGCCTACGAGGAATGAAGAAGTCGAATCACTCTCTGATATGATGTGCTCACTGGTAACTAACAACTGTGGCGAGACGAGATACATTGGTAGGTGCATTCGTTGATGTCGTTGGTGTCCGGATATTAACTTGAGCTTTCAGGGTCCTCGTCTGGTTTTTCCATTTTCTCGCCCAAGGGTATTCAATGGGTCAACGACAAAACCGGCGATACTTCTTTCCAGGACATGATCACCAATGCAGCAGTCGACGACAACAAATGGATACATTGGAAGCCTGACATTTTCCGCGACATATTTTCCCGCCGGGTGTTCAAGCCGCTGCCACCCAAGGACGAGGCTCTGTCTCTCCTGAAGGACTACTTCGCAAACTTCAACTGCATGTTCCCGCTATTCCACGAGCCGACGTTCATGCACCTCGTCGACAAGCATTATTCGAGAGATCCGTATGAGGGCTCGGGATGGTGGGCGAGCTTGAACGTAGCATTGGCCATTGCTCACAGGCTTCGCGTCATGAGCAATTTGGTGCCCCAAGAGGAGGACCAGAAGGCTTGGGGATACCTCAAGAATGCTCTTGCTGTGCAGACGGAGCTCACGATCCGCAACACCGATCTCTTGAGCGTCCAAGCTCTTCTTGGAATGGTAGGTGCTCTCGTGATAAATACCCAATCGATAAAGCTAATCAAAAGTAGGCCCTTTTCCTTCAAGGCACGCCAAATCCTCAACCGTCATTCTTCCTTGTTGCAGCTGCCATTAGGCTGTCGCACAGCATTGGCCTCCACAAGCGGGGTTCGGGCTTCAACCTGAACCCGGCTGAAATCGAGCAACGAAAACGAGTGTTCTGGATCGCTTACATGCTGGACAGAGAGTGAGTTTAGGCAGCCATATTTCTGTCTTGGCAGTACGTACCTAACATGTGACAGCATCTGCCTTCGGGCTGGCCGTCCACCAATCCAAGATGACGACGACATGAATGTAGAATTGCCGAGCGAAAATCCTCCGGACAATGTTGGCAACATTCCTCTTGGTGATGGTAAGAGCAAGGTCAATCTCTTCCGGCTCATGTGCACATTTGCTGTCATTGAGAGCAAAGTGTACAAGCAGCTCTATTCAGTCAAGGCTTCCAAGCAGCCCGATGGGGAACTTCTTAGCACGATTGGCGAGCTGGACCGAGAACTTGAGGAATGGAAAGACAGCATCCCGATCGATTTCCGGCCCGAGCACGAGATCAAAGCCTCCCATACACCGCTCATCCTGCATGTCGTTGTCCTCCACTTCGCTTACTACAACTGCCTCACGACCATCCATCGAATGTCAGTCCATCACGGTTACTGGACCAGCCGACTTTCGAATTTTGCTATTCAAGGTCTGAACGCTAGGCCACTAAACCCTAGAGTATTTTCATCTGCGGCGTTGTGTGTTCAGGCAGCTCGTGCCTCGATCAACCTCATCAAATATATTCCGCAGGGCGATTACGCTTGTGTCTGGTATAACTCATTTGTCTCCCCTAATCTTCTGCATCTTCAAGTGCTGACTTCTGCCAGGTTGATCCTATACTACCCTGTCTCTTCACTCGTAACCCTGTTCGCCAACATCCTCCAAAATCCTCAAGACACTCGCGCCAGGTCTGACCTCAAGCTGATGAATCTTGTGGTCAACTTCCTTTCCAACCTTTGCTCCGACGAAGAGAATGGCAGCGTCCGCCGCATGCTGAGCATTTGCTCGGAGTTTGAACGAATTGCAAGGGTTGTCTTGGAGAAGGCCGACAAAGAGTCATCATCTAAAAGGAAGAGACGGCAACAAGAAGATCAAAACCCCTCGAAGGATGGACAGCAGCAGGCTGCTCAGGCGCTCAATCAGGCGCAACAGCAGCAACAAGCACAAAGCCGGCGTTCATCAACTATTGCGCCGGGCACCAATGGAAATTTTGGCGGAAACTTTGCACAATTCACGTCCAATTTCACGGATCCGGTGAGTACATGCATTGCGCGTAATTCCTTGTCTTCTCGGATGGTGGCTAACTTTGTGACATTTAAAGAGCTTCAACTTTTCGCCTTCCATGCCACACGCATCTCTCCAGCAAGGCTCATGGCTGCCTGACCTCTCATCACCGCAGACAGTCCCAGCTTTCCTACCACAGCAGACCTTCCCACACTCGCAAGCCGGAACAGATGCTCCAAACAACACATCGGCTTTCTCGACTGCGCCCGGGGTCCATCCTACGAGCGAAGGAGCAAACGGGCCTACTGCACTGAATGCCGGCCACTTGGCTGGATTCGATATGGGCCACACATTCCAACAACCGTTTGTCCCTCAGGACCTGTGGCAAATGCCGATGACACTTGAGTGGGATTGGGCGGATATGACTGGCTACGGTGGCATCGAGGACGGTATGGGAGGCATGAGCATGAGCGGAGTCATCAACAACATGGATGCTACCAATGGTCAGACTCAGGATGTCCATGACGGAGAGCGTCAAAGGCATGAATCGGTGCCATCTTCGTGAAAGCGGGATGAGCAGCGACAAATGAAAATCTGGTAAGCATGTGGCAGCGGGTAGTTCTTGGCGTCGGTGAGCATCCTGGCTCTTTGAGCTTTCGGGCATAGACTATGGGCGTGGCTTTGAGGCCGTACAGCGAGCCCCCCCGGTCTCCCGGTTTTCTAATTGTTTATTGTCTTTTCTTTCATTCTTCTCCAACATGATCGAATTGGAGCCTCTTCTGTTACGATATCCAACAAGGATCTTATACCTTTCGTTTCTTCTTGCATCCACCTTTTTTCTCACGTAATGCGGCTACGATTAATGGCGTCTGGCGGACGGGTGGCATCTTCTTCTCACAAACATTTCTAGTTTGATTCCGGCAAGATTTAGGATCTAAAACATTTCATCACAACTGGGTAGGTGGCGGAAAGGGGATTATGGTATGATGCTGAGTTGGAGTTTTTGTCACCATTCAAAAAGAAACTTCCGACTATCACCTGTACTATTAAGAAACTTCTCGTCTCATACAAAATACTGACTAAATCGAATGAGCTCTGCTAAGTTTTCAGCCGGGAGGCCTTGGCGCATGGGTGTTTATCCGTGAATGCTGCTGACTGTTTCTCAACTTCCCCGCCATGGTGTCGCGTAGCACTCAAAACCTCTTTTGGCCTGTATTCTTTATCTGGAAAAATCGCTTGTGCGTTTGAGTTTTCCACCCTCCCCTTCGGCTACCTCATTTTCCTCACTGATTACTGCTCCTTCACCGCCTTTACCCGATTCGAGCGCGCCACAGCCGTTGATACATATGCACACTCCGCATGCACGTCGTATTTCGTATTCTCTCTGCGCCATGTGGAGAAATGGGCGGGCAGGTGGGGCAAGCCGCGCTTAAGGTTCGACCCGTCGCGGAGTCCCTCGCATATCCACGCAGTCACCCGTAGTGCTATCCCGGTCATTGGCTCGTCTATACGAGGCGTGCGGCGTGATTGATTTGATTGATTTATTCATTCTGCATGCAAGCCGTTGGCTTATGGCAGTGTACTAACTGGTGCCTGTAAGGGCTCTAGTAAGTGAAATGAAGCTGTTTATGTGGGTATGCGGTTTTAGGGTGTTCAGTGCTCCTTGCCTCGGCAGTTATCTATAAGAAAGCGCTGCCTTTTAGAGCTTCTATGCTCCTCCTAATAATCGGGCCATTTATAACATAGGAGAAAGGAGGAAAACGAGTATAATTGGTACATGGAGAAGAAAATAGACATAGGAGATGGTTTTTCGTGATTTTTAGTTTGTAACGGCGGGCCTCTGCCTCTAAGGATCAAACACCAAAGAGGGTGGTAAGCCGTATGGGGGTTTACCTTGATTGATTGATTGATTGATTGATTGCTATTTAACGTCCGGCGGGTCCACGCGTGGGTCGGCAGTATGCCTATCACCGTGTGCCCTTAGGCCTCCCATGGGGCATAGGACGTGCCACTCTACCTACAGTCTACGCTAAGGGGTGACATATCTGGGACGTCGCGTCTCTGTAGGCTGGATATCGCAGTAAGGCGTTCTCTACCTCCTGCTCGGCTTTAGGGTGTGAAGGAGTGTTTGGGCCTCTATGGGCGGGGGGTTTACCTTGAGTGGGTACAAGGGAGGGTGTGAGAGAACGAAGTGACGAACACACGTGACAGAACACTATGTGTGAAGGCCGTGTTACTAATCAATGGTGTAGATTGATTATTGAAGAAGTTGACCACGAAGGGTCAAATATCTAGCTAAATAGTGAAGCTATATACTATAGGGAAGCCATATACAATCTATAGTTCGTAAGTTTAGTTCGCCAAGAGGTTGAACTGCTGAACTAGTAGGTTCATGAGTTTAGAGTGCCAAGGCTTTGAACAATTGAACTGGGGAGTCACGTGACTCTACTAGGTGGGTTTCTCTCGCGGGCGCGTCGGCGCCCCGCTTGCTCTTCCTCTTAACCTATTCAACCAGGTTCTGTGAAGGCTGTGCCGTAACATAGTTTATATCCCTGCTGTCCAGCAGTTCGATATCCCATATATCACCTCGTTCTTGTTCTGGCTCTTGTACTCTTTTACCTACTGCTGTTGTTCCTAAGAATTCTAGTAGTGGTTTAAGGGCGTCTGGGTCTAGAAAGACTTCTTTAGTAACAGCGGTGATACTACTAAATGTAGTAATATCTCTACTATTAATAAGTATTGATGGTAAGTCCTTTAGAAGCTTTTCTCTCTGGCGGCGCCATTTTCTACACTGAAATAGAAGATGGGCTACGCATTGTTGTTCCCGATTACACCACCAGCAGCTTGGGGTATCTGCCAGCTTGAACCGATATAGGTAGGTACCTATAAAGGCGTGATTTGTCTTAAGCTGTAGATACTTGGCTGCCAGCCGCTTTGGTACATCTAAGAGACCTTTCTGGGGTTCTTTTATCAGTGTTTTCTTCCTCGCTCTGAGCGCATCTCTAAGATATCCTAGCGTGGTAGCGTATAGCTTTCTTGGAGGTCGTTTTGCTGCTCTTTTTGCTGCCTGGTCCGCGCGGTCGTTGCCTGGTATGTTCGAGTGACTTGGAACCCAGCTAATAATAACTTTGCGGTCTTGTTGATAAACTTGTTGTAGGTCTTCTAGAATCTCCCTAAGAATAGGGCTTCCATACGCGGGTGGGTCTCGGATAAGCTTAATAGCTCGTTGAGAGTCCGAGAAGATTCTAATCTTTTTTTTGCTCCTTCTCGCTATCTGCGCTGCCTCTCTAATTGTGTAGAGTTCAGCGTCGAGAATAGTAGTCCGAGCACCTAGTGGGATATTTTTTTCTTTCCACTGGCCGTTTTCTTGATACGCTATCCCTGCGCCTTGATATTGCTCCGTAGCTCCATCCGTAAATAGAGATAAGGTATTAGGAGGGTACTGTTTTAGTGCCAGCTCTTTTGCCCCCTTCTTATCTAGAATAATAGTCTCTCCTATAAAGGGTAGATCTATTTTACTATTTAGAAGGATGCCGTATTCGTTGTAGTGGCTGAGCGTAGAGATCTGTTGTGCTAGTTTCTTTCCCAGTGTTTTTTGCCTTATACTGTTCGTTTGCCAGTTTTCGCTACTGACTATATCCTTATCTACTAGTTCCCCGCTACGCAGCGCTTGGGGGAGTAGTTGATGTGATGGGTGGTCCTGTGGTAGACCTAGCCAGCGTACTGCTAGGTTTACTTGTCGGTAGTCTAGTAGCGCTCTCGCTCTTGGTTGACCCGCCTCGTTAAGGAGTGGTTGAATTGGCGTAGTTTTAAACATTCCTGTAATCGTCCTTGCTTGGCTGTTAAGAAGTGTTTGGACTCGTTTCTCCTGTGTTTTTTGGCCTTTCCACCAGATCTCTGCTCCGAATAATGCAACTGATTGAACAGCTGCATTCTGAAGTTTCCGGATAAGTCGAATTGGTAGTCCCCCGCTAGTTTTACTTAACGGAAGTGTCTGTTTTAGTACTTGGCTTGCTTTGCCCAGCTTAGTCTTACAGTGTTCGTTGAATGTAAGGCTAGAGTCTAGCCAGTATCCTAGCCAGCGCGTGGCCTCCTTATTTGGTTTAATAGTCTGATCCCCTACTTTGATAGGTGTATCTAGCGCTATTCGTCTTGTCTTTCTATTCCGAGAGAAGATAAGAGCCTCGGTTTTCTCAACCTCGAACTCTACCTCATTCTCTAGTCCCCACTGAAGCGTATCTTTACAGATATCTTCGAGTGTTTTAACTGCTTGTAGTATAGAATTTCCGCTGACCAGGAGGCCTATATCATCTGAGAATGATATCGAGGTGAGCTCTGGATGTTTGCTTTCAAGCTGACCGAAGAGTCCACTTAGATAGAGTATAAAAAGGATAGGAGATATAGGTGAGCCTTGGGGTAGGCCCGCCTGTATTGGCTGTATCTCTCCATCCTTTCCGTCAATAACTAGTAGTGCCTGTCTATCTAGTAAGAAGGAATTCACCCACTTAACTAGATTGCTAGGTAGCTGGATATCCTGAAGCCTTTGAAGTAGTTGACGTTTCTTTACCCGTGTGACGGTCTAGACCGTTAAGTGCCTTGGAAGATCCCTGCGGCGATGAGTTAACAATTATGAGTCAACACCTAATGACTCAAAGGGCGCACGGATCAACTACTTCGGTATATAATACCTTCCTACGCTTATTATTTCCTTTCTCCTTAGCTTAGTCTTCTTGTAGAAGTATGCCAATGCATTTCCGCGAGTGCACCGGGTGCAAGCCCTCACATTAGACTAAGCTCCACACCTCCTCTTCGCGCCAAGGCTCCCACGCGAGCACCGGCATTCCTCCCCACAATAAGCAACCAAGAAGACACCTAAGACACCTAAGACACCCAAGACACCCAAGACAATCAAGAAGACAACCAAGAAGACAACCAAGAAGACAACCAAGAAGACAACCAAGAAGACAACCAAGAAGATAACCAAGAAGACAACCAAGAAGACAACCAAGAAGACAACTAAGAAGACAACCAAGAAGACAACCAGGAGAAAACCTAACGAAGCAACAATGGAAAACGACAAAGCACCACCAGAAGCACCCCCACAGTGGTTCTTCCAATACATGGAACAGAAGGAGAAGCAACAGCAAGAGGAACTCCGCCTCTTACAGCTGAAGCATGAAGAAGAGCTGCGACAAGTTCGCGAAGAAGAACAGAAGCGTATCACTAATGGAGCAAAGCCCGGCAAAGCCCTACCCCAGCTCCAAGAGTACTACGGCGAACCCGAAAAGCTTGAGGCCTGGCTACAGCAAGCTCAAGTAAAAATCCGAGTTGACTACCACCAGTGCACTGAATTTGTTAAATTCTGGGCATTAGCCGCTTGCCTTCGAGGTAAGGCACTTAAGAGAATGGACGCGTGGACACGCCAATTCGGGACTCCAGACCAAGCATACGCAGACACCTTCTTCCAGCAAATGCAACTCGTCTTCCAGGACCCTCAAGCCAAAGAACGAGCTCAACGAAGATTGGATTCGCTACGTCAAGGGAGAAGGCCATTTATCGAAGCCTATATGGAATGGCAAAGCCTCCTAATCGAAGCAGGCGGAGCAGACTGGCCTGACAGTGCCAAGAAGATGTCGCTGGACCGAATCCTCGGAGACGAGCTTGCACGCGCAATGATTACGGTCCCAGCAAGCGGCAGCTTCGAAAGCTACTGCAACACGTTAAAGGAAGTAGACGATCGTCTCCACGCCTACCAGACTCGAACAGGCCAGAAGCTCCAGAAACAGATAAGCCAGGAACGCCTTAAGTGGCAGGCCTCACAGACCTGGAGGACAACAACTCCTCAAGATGCTCAGCCAAAAGCGGATCCAAATGAAATGGACTGGCAGCCATCGCCACCCGCCCAAGCTGCTACAACTCAGCCGAGAAGAGCGAGGTGGGTGACCCAAGAGGAAATCAACCGACGCCGTCAAAATAGGCTCTGTACACGCTGCGGTGGCTCCGGACATTGGTGGCAGGCATGCCCTTATGCCCCTGCCCGCCGCCCTACTCAAGCCAACCCTACGAGACAGGCGAAGCCTATCTTAGCCCCCCAGCTTGAGGATGAGGAGAACGATAATCAGGACTCGGGAAAAGAGTAGCTCCTGACCAAAATCGCCGTCAGGAGCAGAAGGAGCAAAGCAAGCTAGAAGCTAGCTATCAACCAGCTAATAGTAAGCTTCAAGCAGATTGGAAGCAGTTCGAGAAGAAGCATATGGAGAAGGCACCTTTTCTAGTTTCTACACTTATCAATAGAGTTGTCTCTGCACAAACTCTTATTGACTCAGGTTGCCTCTCCTACGGCTTTATTGATGCTCAATTTGCACGCAAGCATAAGCTCCAGCGTATCTCAATCGAACCAAGACAAATCCAGTCAGTGGACGCAATAACCGACTCCTGGATTACCGAAGTAGCTGTCGCCGAGCTCGATGTTGGTGGACACCAAACAAAACAGGCGTACTTTCATGTTGCCCCAAAGATTGAAGGGTATAGCATTATCCTAGGTCTGCCCTGGCTAGAGAAGGAGAAAGCGGTACTAGACGCTGAACAACAGACACTCCGCTTTAAGGATTCTGGCCTTACAATCTGTAATCAGAAGGAGACACAAACGCCTAACTACCGGAGAATTGGAGCAGTTGCATTTTATTACCTCACCCAGAGAAAACGACCAGGAGTTCAAGTATTCTCTGCAAGCTTAGCGGATATTAATAAGGCTCTTGCAGAGAAGAAACATACCAACCCAAGCACTAAGTTACCACCTTGGCTAGAGAGATTTCTACCCGCATTTGACCGAACAGAGGCTAACAGGCTACCACCCCACCGGCCTGGAATTGATCACGCAATCGAGCTTGAAAAGGATGAGAACGGCAAGACACCACAGGCACCATGGGGACCCCTATACAACATGTCAAGAGATGAGCTATTAGTCCTCCGGAAGACCCTTACGGAATATCTTGATAAGGGATTTATCCGTGTAAGCAATTCGCCTGCAGCCGCTCCTGTCCTATTTGTACGAAAACCAGGAGGAGGCCTACGATTCTGCTGTGACTATCGTGCACTCAATCAGCTTACCCGAAAGGACCGTTACCCATTACCCCTTATCCAGGAGACTCTCAACAGAATTAGCAAGGCACGCTGGTTTACCAAACTTGATGTTATTGCAGCGTTTAATAAGATCCGAATCAAGCCAGGAGACGAATGGCTTACAGCATTTCGAACACGTTTTGGACTATTTGAATGGCTTGTTACCCCATTTGGACTCGCCAATGCCCCAAGCACCTTCCAACGGTACATCAACTGGACACTCCAGGAGTTTCTTGACGACTTCGTATCAGCCTACGTTGACGATATTCTAATTTTCACCGAAGAATCTCGCTCGCAGCACCGGAAACATGTTACTCAAGTACTTGAGAAGCTTCAAGCAGCAGGGCTTCAGCTCGATATCGATAAATGCGAATTCGAGGTTCAGTCAACCAAGTACCTTGGATTTATCATTGAAGCAGGCAAGGGCATCCGCATGGATCCTATAAAGATTAAGGCTATTCAAGAATGGGAAGCGCCAATAACGGTTAAAGGAGTACTTGGATTCCTTGGTTTCGCAAACTTCTACCGTCGCTTTATCGATAGGTACTCACAGATCACGGCTCCCCTACGCGTACTCACAAGGAAGGGCAATCAATTCAACTGGACTCAAGAAGCAGAGGCAGCCTTTAAGAAATTAAAGAGGGCCTTTATCACAGCACCAGTTCTCGCCCAATTTGACCCGGATCGGAAGACAATCCTCGAAACTGACTCCTCTGGGTACTGTACTGGAGGTATCCTATCTCAATACGATGACGATGGAGTACTCCGACCAGTTGCCTACTTCTCAAAGAAGAATGTACCAGCAGAATGCAACTATGAGATCTACGATAAGGAACTTCTCGCAATTATCAAATGCCTTCAGCAATGGGATGCGGAACTACGCAGCGTTAAGGAATTCAAGATCATTACAGATCATAAGAACCTCGAGTACTTCACCACAGCTCGACGACTGTCTGAGAGACAAATGCGATGGCAGCTCATTCTGAGCAGGTTCAACTTTACCATTGCCTACCGACCTGGCAAGCTAGGAGCACAACCGGATGCACTCACAAGAAGAGATCAAGACCTACCAGTGTCCCAAGATGATGAGAGGTTGCAACATCGCATTGCACAGCTCCTCAGCCCTGACAAGATCCAAGCCAACTGTTGGAGAGTGCTCGCAGTACCAGTACAGACAAGACGACAAGAAAGAACTGAGAGAGAAGCATACGAACCGACAGACACGCAGCAAACAGAGCTAATTGAGGATCATTTGCGACAACTCTGGCAAGAGGCTAAATTGGCGGACCCGGATCAAGAACGCCTAGTAACGGCAGTAAGAGAAGATAAAAGGACATTACCAAACGACTTAGAAGAGCCAGTCAAGCTCTCAGTCGCTGATTGCTCTCTGAATGGCCAAGGAGAGCTACTATTCCGCAGCAGGCGCTGGGTGCCGAATTACGAGCCACTGAGGACTAAGTTAATTCAAACACTTCATGATTCGACTATGACGGCTCATCCTGGACGTAACGGGACGATAGCCCTCGTCGCTAGGCAATTCTTCTGGCCAAACTTCGTATCAGACGTACGAAGATTCGTGCGGAACTGCGACGTTTGTGGAAGGACAAGAGTCTGGAGAGATCGTAAGCAAGGACTATTGCGGCCGTTACCTGTACCAAATCGTCAGTGGAGAGAGATCTCGATTGATTTTATTGGCCCGCTACCTGAGAGCCAAGAATGTCAAATGCTTATGGTAATCACCGATCGTCTGGGGAAGGGAGTTATTCTTGAGGGCTGCAAGGATACCGAAGCTGAGACAATCGCCAATCTATTCATTAAGCGCTTCTACCGCTATCATGGAGTCCCAGCAGCAATCGTCTCTGATCGAGGTAGTCAATTCGTTGGCCAACTATGGAAAAGAGTCTGCCAACTACTCAAGATCGAGAGGCGCATATCGACAGCGTACCACCCGGAGACAGATGGATCGACAGAGCGCGCTAATACTGAAGTCGAGAAAAACCTTCGTCGAATGACCAATCAAGCGCAGAACAACTGGGTCGATTGGTTACCAGCAGTCGAGCTCGCGATTAATGGTCACGAATCCTCATCAACGGGCGTTAGTCCCTTCTTCCTCTCTCATGGATACCATCTCGAGCCGCTACAGCTATTCGAAGATCCACAGCCCATGCAGAATCCGACGTCGCCCATCCAGAAGGGAGAAGCGATTGTTGCGAAGATCAAGGAAATCACCGAATGGGTAGAAGCATCGATGGCAAACGCGCAACAGGATCAGGAGGCCCAAGCGAATCGACACCGGAACCCATCACCTGCGTACAAAGTGGGAGATAAGGTCTGGCTGAGCATGAAGAACATTAAGACAGACCGCCCAAGCCGGAAGTTAGATGACCGCTCAGCAAAGTTCACAGTTACTGAAGTAGTTGGTCCCCACAGCTATCGACTGGATGTGCCAAGTAGCATACACAACGTCTTTAATGTTGACCTCCTACGTCCTGCTGGAATAGACCCTCTGCCGAGTCAAGAACAGGACGACTACCAGCCGCCGCCAATATTAGATGATGGACACGAATGGTGGATAGTTGAGGCAATTCATGGAGAAAGGATGAAACGAAAGCGCGGCCAACGAAGGCCCCAGAAGCAATACCACGTTAAGTGGAAAGGATATGCAAGACTAACTTGGGAGCCAGCGTCGGCACTTCAAGAAACGGACGCGCTCAAGTCCTACCTTCAAGCCCGAGAAGAGGGGGGTAATGTGACGGTCTAGACCGTTAAGTGCCTTGGAAGATCCCTGCGGCGATGAGTTAACAATTATGAGTCAACACCTAATGACTCAAAGGGCGCACGGATCAACTACTTCGGTATATAATACCTTCCTACGCTTATTATTTCCTTTCTCCTTAGCTTAGTCTTCTTGTAGAAGTATGCCAATGCATTTCCGCGAGTGCACCGGGTGCAAGCCCTCACAACCCGGTCAAAGGCGCCTTTTACGTCTAGGAGAGCACCTAGTACGAATTTCTTATTTTGCCACGCATCTTCAACCTTAGCTACTAGTTGTGCTAGTGCGTCAGTTGTGCTACGTTTCTGCCGGCATCCAAATTGTCCTTGGTGTAGAACATGTCTCTCTTCGCAGAACCGTGCTATAGTAGTAGCTATTGCTTTCTCGGCTACCTTTCCTAGGCAGCTAAGTAGGCTGATAACTCTATAAGCCTTCGGTACAGCGTAGTTTGGTTTATTTGGCTTTCGGAGTATAATTCCCCTTGCAGTCTTCCACTGTGTGGGATGGTAGCCTAGTTTTATGCAGCCTTGGACTAGGTTGCTTATTCTATTGCTATCCCATTCCCAGATAAGTCTAAGGACACGGAAGTTAATATTATCCAGTCCTGGAGCTTTCTTTGTTGATTGTGAGAATAGCGCTTGTCTAATATCTTCTTGGGAGATAGATATAGGCGGGGTATTATAGCTAGTAAGATCCGTATCCTGTTGGCCCTGGTAGGGAAAGGCTTGCTGTAGGAATATAGATTCTTTCTCTCTTGCATCTGTTACTACCCTCTGAGTCTCCCCCTCTCCTATTACTAGGGCTGGGGTATATGAGGGTGTGTTTGTCTTTGTATAGCTAAGTGCCTTCCAGCACCTATTAATACTCGTTTGTGATGGAGAGATATCGTCCTCTATTCCTTCTAGAAATCTTATCCAGGTCTCTCGTTTTTCCTTCCGGATAAGCGTGTAGTAACTGTTCCGCGAGGGGCGGTATTCGGAATAGCTAATATAGCCTCGCCGCATAGCTCTTCGAGCATGGCTAAAGTGGCTCCTCCCTCTTTTAATAGCAGGTGTCCACCACTTTTTTGAGTAAGGAGTTAGCCTTGTCTTCGGTGCGTAGGTGTTGAGCGTTTGCGTTATTGTTTTCTGGATCCAGTAGGTCTCCTTCTCAAGCGCTTGTGTAGTATCTAGCGCTGGTTGTGGATTCGCCGTGGTCTGTTGTTGCCAGGATAGCCGTGTTTTATCTAGAAGCTCTGTGTCGGCTAGTAGCTTCTTAATATTCCACTTCTCAATTTCGGCCGTAGGTTGACTTTGATGTGGTGTATCCCATTCGAATAGGATAACCTCATGATCGGATGGCGTGCTAAGGTCCTCCTCAATCGCCCAGTTATCTAAAAGCCCCATATCTGCTGTTGATAGAGTGAGGTCTATAATAGATTTAGAGCCGTTTTCCAATCTAGTTGTGATGGCTTGTATCCGGTGCACTCGCGGAAATACAGTGGCATTCTATCTACGAGAAGACTAAGCTGAAGAGAAAAGAAAGAAAGGTTTAAGTAAGATAGCGCTGCTTATATATCTCTCCAGAGTCCCTTTTATTGGTAGCGAGTTGCAGGGTTTTCTTGTTGAGCTTCACTAAGCTTCAGGGTCTTCTCAACCCAAGGTCTCGCCGCAGGATCCATCTAAGGCACTTAACGGTCTAAACCGTCACACTAGTAGCCTGATCGGTATTATTAAGAACTAATTGATAGTCCTCTATTAACTTTTCAAGGACTAGGTGATTTGTTGAGGTAGCTTTCCACGGGTCCCAGTATCCTCGTGAGTTGAGATCGCCTGCTAGGATAGTCCTCGTACTTATAATCTGGTCCCAGCAGACTGAATCAATAGTATACCCCTGAGCAGTCTTTCTGTTGTAGATGTTCAGTAGTCGGGTTCTCCGGGTGCGCTTATTTTCCCAGATATCAAAGCACTGAATATTAGAGTGTTTAATAAGGTCCGTTCTATCTTCAACCGTAATTGAGTTTAGTACGTCCTTACGAAACGCTATAAGTACTCGTATCTCGCTCTGTTGGTCGTTGTTTATCTCTGGCCACCGGATCTGGAAGGCCGGGTGGGAGATAGTATTGCCGCGCCCTATATAGGGTTCTTGTAGACAGACTAGGGTAGCGTTTCTTTGAATTGCTGTTTCAAATGCTGCTAGTGTTGTTGCGTACGTCTTTCTACAATTATGTTGTAGTACAATCATCTTGCTGCTGGCGTAGGTGTTTGTACCGGCGATGGTGTAGTTGATTCGAGATCCACCATATCGCTGTCTTCTTGTCCTATATAAGGAGTGTTTGCAATTGGTGATCCTAGTGTGGCTACCTGAATGGTTGGGGTGGTCGGTCGAGCTGATACTAACGGAGTTTCCATCTCCGTTACTTCGTGGTCGGCTACCTGTGGTCTCGGTGTGGTACAGATTGGTGATCCTAGTATAACGGTCCGTGTGGGAGAAGTATCTTCTCTCAGAGGTCTTCTCTTTTCGGTCATTTTACGTCCTTTACAGATGGTAGATGTGGCCAGATGCTGGCGTCCACAGTTAACGCAGTTTAGTGGCATGTGGGTACATGGAGCTGCCTTCCTACCGCAGCCCGTAACTGTACACTGGTGGTTCTTTGCCTGGTGGGGGCCTGCGCAGATATAGCATACACTCTGGTTGCTGCATTGCCTGGAGAGGTGGCCTGGTTGGCAGCAGCTAGTGCAGAAGATCTCATTTGATTCCCAAAAGGTCTCTGTTTTGTACTGTTTACCACCAAAGAAGATGCCTCTTGCTTTGTAGTTCTCAGCTTCCGGCTTGTTTCGGATAACAAGTACGATAGAAGAGAAGCTAATCTCCCCTTCTTCGTACCTATTGCGAACCAGTTTCTCATTCTTTAGCCATCGAGGGCTGTGAGGAAGCTGCGTAGCATTGGTTGACTCAATTTCCTCCCGAATGAGGTTGAGTCCTTGTGGGTTGAGATACCTGTTTAGGGGTACCTGGTGGACTTTTATCTTCTGCCACTTCTCTGCTTGTTGAGCATCGATGATGGCGTTATCCTTCTCCCTTGCTGCAAAGAGAATCTGGTCTCTATGTTGGAGGACTTGGGCTGCTGATGTGGTTTCCCGGACGAACCCTGTAAGGTATCCTTTCCTTGTATAGGAGAGGGTAATGAGCCGCTGCTCTGGGCTTCCCGCCTGACTTAGGATTTTGTTGATGGCTAGGAGAATGTCCTGCGTGTTCTGGCGGCCTTGTTCTTGGTTGCGGAGAAAGAGAATCTGCCTTTCTTCCTGTGTGAACTTTTTTAGCTTTTTTTGCTTCTTTGGAATTTCTGTCCATTCCTGCTGCGTGGGCCTATACTGCGCGGTGGCCGTAGCGTAGGTGCGCTGCGTGGTTGCGGGTTGCGTCCTCTGTTGAACTGCCTTTGGTGGCGGAGGAGGAGGTGTTGGTCGATTTAAGGTTGGACCCTATTGCCCTATTTGGCTAGTCCGGTTCTGCCTCTGCGGCTGCGGTTGATCCCGCTGCTGTTGCTGCTCCCCCTGCTGCTGCTGCTGCTGCTGCTGCTGTTGTTGTTGTTGCTGCTGCTTTTGTAGTTCCTGCTGCTGTTGCTGCGTTTGGTGGCGTAGCTGGCTGATTTCCTGAAGGAGCGGTTGGATCGCCCACTGGACTGCCTTCTTGATTTTCTCGAACAGGTCCTGGTCTTCCTGGTGCTTCCTTTTCTTTTGGGCTGTTTGGGAGTTCTGCTGGAACTGGAAATGCTGTTTTGCTATCTGGCTGGCCGCATCTCGGGCCGCTTGTTCTTCCATGGTGCACGGTCCGGGCGAAAATTGGAACGAAGCGGCAGGATTGCCGCCATCCATGGTTGTTTCCATGCCTCCCTCCATTCCTAGGCTGCTGCACTAGGTGGGGGTTGCGTGGCCGTGCTGGGTGCGCTGGGGGCTGTTGTACGGTAGTGGTTTTGACCAAGAAGCTGATTTCGAAATTCTTGGGGCGGGTTGAAGTGGTTGTTGTTCAATATTTTGTGGGCAGGAAATCATACAATTGTATCTATGTACAAAGTTGCAAGAGCCTAGTGAAGGGGTAAGGTCCTCGGAGCCAGCAGTGGCTGCTGCGCACTACGCCCCGCGGGCAGCCCAGATATTGTGCAGGGGCGCAACACCCTACACTCACCAAGTCCCCGTTTCGCGTTGCCTGTAAGGGTCTCCCTATAACAGGCCGACCGTGTCTTGCAGGAGGGGTAACGGACCAGATCCCACGCCGGGTAACCTGCTCCACCTGCTCCTACTAACCAAGCTTGTGTCCCCTCTTGTCTTGAGCTGGCCTGTGTTTCCAACGTGCTGAGTCTCTGCGCGACTAGCCTGTGACTCCTCGAGAGCCTCCCCTTACCGCTGGCCTGTGTCATCGTCGTAGGTTACGTGCTCCACGCCTATTAAGACCCTCCATTGAGTCGCCTAGACGCCCGCTTAACAGGGTCGGTAAGGGCCATCGAAGCTGGCCTATATTTCCCTTCTCTAGAGCTTGCCCGTGTTTCCGTCTCGTCGAGCCGACCGGTCGCATCGTGCTAGGTTACGAGCACCACGCCTATTAAGACCCTCCACTAGGTCTCCTATGTACACACCGGATCGGCTCTCTCGGAGAGGCCTTAACGAGTTCTCGAGGTCGAGCCTTAATAAGGTCTTCGCGGTCGGAGGCCTCGAGGCCTTAATAGGTTTCGTACCGAGGATCTACATTACGTTAGCCTTAATAAGTTCTTAAGAAAGAGGTTCCCCTATGCCCTCGCCGCGTTCTCAGCGATCTTAGAGCCGGTGTAAGCCTAAGGGTGTCCTGTCGTACGCCTAGGGCGCGTCCATATCGGCTAGCTAGATAGGGCCAGCGTCGGGCCTGGCTGCGAGCCAGGTAGTCGTACGTCGGGTGGTTTTCGTATCCCAGTTTCCCTCGATGGGCCTCCCTGGATGGATGGTCGCGTTGCCCAAGCGGAGGCAGTAGGCAATGCGGTTGTGGTCGCGGTCGGCGCGTCGATGAAAAATTTTCATCGCGTCGAAACCGCACCCCAACAGCCTGTAACAGCGTGTTGCAGGCTGCCATCTATCACCTCTACACTCAGCTACCCATTAGAGACGCTCCTCTGATGGATATTACCAGCCGCGGCGACGAGGACGCGTGCAGTAGGATTTCGCGGCCGGCCTGTGATTGGGCGGCGAGGGCGTGTTCTATTACGGCCGTGCTTCGCCTATTAGGTTGGCTGATTTGCCGCTGTGAAGCCGAAAGCAGCAGGTGGATATGCAGCGCCAGGTGCTAGGGGTACCTGCGGGAGCTCCTCATCGGCTGGACGTTTGTCGCTGCCAGCCCCTTTCTGAGAGCTCGACGCGGATCGGGAGCACGCGGGCACGCTGGCAACCGCCTCCCCCAGATCTCTCGGCCCAGTTTTGCGGAGCGCCTGACAGTTTGCCGTGGGCGGCCCTTCCTTCGAGAACGTCACGGCGTCTCTCCGCGTGCGCTTGCGTGCGCGCAAATCCCACGGCAATGGTTCGATGGCGAGTCAGCGGCAGCGCAAACAGGCAAGAGAACGACGCGCCCCTCTCGATGCTCTCGCTGCGTTGAATCGCCAATCGGGCGTGCTGGATGTCGGCTGACAGCGCATGCCGGCGATACGGGCACATTCCGCCAGTTCGGGCTGTACCTGCCTGTTCCTGGATGGCTGCCTTATGGGGCAGAGCTGGACCGCGCTTCTGGGCGGCGCCCGAGACTGAGACGGCGGCCGGCGCACGGGAAACCCCGAGTCAGCAAGCTCCTTGGTGTGCGTCTTGCCGCGCGGAGTAAGTAGACGTCCGGCGCCGGCGGGGTAGCTCCGTCGACACGATTCTTGGGCATGGGGCGATGTCTGCTCGTCGGCGAGGAAAGACAGTAGGGTAGGTGACTCTGCGACTTCCCCGGGTGATCGGCTGCCTGCCTGTCGCGGCATAGCGTGCGCACAGCAGCCTCATGCCAAATTCCACGGCCGTCCAGGACGCCTCCACCACGCCAGCGCCGTCACGAACGCACCTGCTCCTTCATCTCGCCCGCCGGGCGCCGCGTGGTTGTCGTCTTGGCAGCGCAGCGTGGCCGGATGCCCCCATTGGGAGCGGCGAGGATCTAGCTCGTCGGCGTGTTCGAGAAGACGAGGAGAAAGGTTTGTTTCAACCGTTTGTTTCGCAGCCGACCAAACGTGGCGCAGCCGGGGCCATCTGCCGGCAGATGGCCCCGCAGCCAGCAGTTGTAGGGCCCTCTAGGCTGGGCGTGTACAGGAGCTCATGTACGTGTAGTCGAAATACGGCCCTCTCCATCAGCGGGGGTGGCTTTCGCAGAGCACTAGTTGGGCGGGGATGCCCAGTCATCCTACCGGCCTCGGGGAGCGAGTAAGCATGAGAGCCAAATAGCTGCGAATAACAACTGACTTTGGTCTCACCTCCCTATGCTTATCTCGGAATACGGGCGGACTGGCGAGATCCGCCACCGGACTGGTTTTGCGCGCTCGTGGAGCAGTCTGGGTTGCACGGGGTGGAAGTGGGGCGTGCTGCGCTGTTTTACAGCGGGGGCCGTGTAGCTGATGAGAGGGTCACCCGGCCAGTTGATAGATGCACGATACGGGGCTCGAAGGGGCAGGCAGCACTACCGCGTGGCAGCAGAATAGGGGACCGGTTCTCGAAACCAAACACACAATCGATCTCGCAGCAGACGCATGGCTGCACCACGCTCGGAGCACTGCACGCCATCTGCAGAGAGCAGCAGTTCACCGCTGTGGCACCCGAAGGAGAACGGGAGCACTGGAAGCGTCTCGGTGTTCTCTGCAGGCTTAGCTCATGCCTCGCGGTCTCGCCGCCTGACGCAAGGCGCAGGAGCAGCGAGCTAAAAGAGTAGATAACCAAGCGTTGCTATGACATTGCACGCGCGCTGGCTGGCGGAGATAACCCTGTGCAGTGCCCGGCGGGGTGGATGGCGCACAGGCGCTCGTGGGCAAGGGCAAGGCGCGAGCAAGCTCAACGACATGGCCGGGTCGCACACAGTTCGATTTGACCTGTTTCAGCATGTCGGTGCCGAGGCAGCGCGGCCGTCGATGCGGAGCAGCAGCCGTTTCGCGTCAAATTGCGATCAGAGAGCTGGGGCAGGCCGGGCAGGAACCTGGTGCCAGGCACGGGCAGGCAGGCGCCTGGAGGTGAGAGTCGCGGTTCGAGACCTCGGGGTCTGCATAAGCAGGGCGTGGTGGCTTGTGCCGCGCTGGCTGCCGGCGCAGCGCTCGCTAAGGCCTCGCCCAACGTCATCTCGATTCGACTGGCAACTCTCTGAGCCTCGCCGCGGCCGCATCGCCCCCGGCCGTCCCAACTGGCTCTGCGCCTGCGCCGGCACCTGCAGCCACCGATCGATGCGCCAGCAAGCCAATGCCCCCATCCGCCGCACTCGAGCCGCACCGCGCCCCGCCGCCCCGCCGACCTCGTCGCCAGCAGGCCTGACTGCTCACCGCAGGCGTCATCGCCAGTCACTTTCGTGCCATTATTCAGCCCATGTTCTGGCTCCTGCGCTTGACATAAGCCGTAGCCGCCGCCTCTCCTGTCCATCACTCCATCACACACGCAGCCAAGGACTCGGCTTGCCCGAACCAGAGCGCCCTCCCGGCGCCGTTGTTGCAGGCCCGCTGCTGCTGCGGCCCGGCCGTGTACTCCTGCGGCACCGCGGATACCTCTCGCCCTGCTTTCGTCATCCGCAGCCAACTCCCGCTGACTGTTTCGTTCTGTTTCTGCATCCATGGCCGCGTCAATCAATCTCACTCCCAAGTCAAGCCGCAGCGGGCCTGGCGCTGGTGCTCCCGCGCCCGCACTACTCGAGGCCGCACGCCGACTCGTGTGCCGTTGCCACCGGCAAGTCAGCGTGCGTGCATTTCCAAGCTGTCCGCCGTCAGCGGACGCGCGCCGCGAGAATTGCTGGGTGCTCGGGGAAATACCCTGCATGGATCAGCCTGCCACGCGCGGGGATCCGCTAGGGGCCCGCTGCCCTCTGGTCTTGGCGCCATCAATCCCATCCACTTTGCTTTCCCATTGTCCGCCTTCCCTGGATGCCCGCTGTGCCCGTGCCACCGCATGCGCCTCTGCGTGGCCGCTCCCATGCCGCCCCCCGCCGCTCCACTTTCAATCACCTCACCTATAGGCCCAAGACGGGGTCTGCCCAAATGACCTGAGATTGATGGCCCCCCGAAAGCCAAGACACCGGGGTCAAGGTTCACTGCCAACTGCTGCTGTCCTAATCCACCGGTCCAGCCGCCTGGTCGTGCCTGGCCGTGCTTGATTTTCACATATAAGTCCCTAGAGCTGCCTGCCTCTGCCCGGCCAGCTGGTGCAACCTCAAGCTTCATCGACCATGCATTTGCCGACCCTTGGACTGACCGCCGCCGCCCTTGCGGGCTCTGCCTCCGCCATCGGCTGCCCCTACATGGGCGCCGACATTGCTGCTCGCGATGTCCCGGAAGGCCACCCTAACATCGAGGCCCGCGCTGAGGCCGCGAGCACCGACGACTTCATGGCCCAGTTCGAGCTCAACGACACCGATGTCTTCCTGACGAGTGATGTTGGCGGGCCTTTCTCTGATCAGAACAGCTTGAGCGCTGGTGAGCGTGGCCCTACGCTCCTCGAGGACTTCATCTTCCGCCAGAAGATCCAGCACTTCGACCACGAGCGCGTGCCCGAGCGTGCGGTGCACGCCCGTGGTGCTGCTGCTCACGGTGTTTTCACTTCCTATGCCGATTGGTCCAACATCACCGGCGCCTCTTTCCTCGCTGAGGCTGGCAAGGAGACTCCGGTCTTCCTTCGTTTCTCCACTGTCGCGGGTAGCAGGGGCTCTGCTGATACTGCCCGTGATGTCCACGGTTTCGCCGTCAGGCTCTACACCGACGAGGGCAACTTCGGTGAGTTTATCAATAAAATATACAATGCTCAGCACAGCTAATCGGCATGCAAGACATTGTTGGCAACAACATTCCGGTATTCTTCATCCAGGACGCTATTCTGTTCCCGGATTTGATCCACGCCGTCAAGCCCTCGCCTGACAGCGAGATTCCGCAAGCGGCCACTGCCCATGACAGTGCTTGGGACTTCTTCAGCCAGCAGCCTAGCACCCTGCATACCCTTTTCTGGGCCATGGCCCAGCACGGTATCGTCAGGTCTTTCCGCCACATGGACGGTTTCGGTGTGCACACCTTCCGTTTCGTCACCGACGATGGTGCTTCCAAGCTCGTCAAGTTCCACTGGAAGTCCCTCCAGGGCAAGGCTGGTCTTACCTGGGAGGAGGCTCAGGCCACTGCTGGCAAGAACGCCGACTTCCACCGCCAAGATCTGTTCGAATCCATTGAGAAGGGCCGCTTCCCCGAGTGGGAGGTAAGTGACCAATTGAATTTACAATGCCAAGGAAACACGTGGACGCTGACACGGCTTGCAGCTCGGCGTGCAAATCGTGGACGAGGGGGATGATCTCCGCTTCGGCTTTGACGTGCTCGACCCCACTAAGATCATCCCTGAGGAATACGTTCCTGTCACTCCTCTCGGAAAGATGACGTTGAACCGCAACCCCAGGAACTACTTTGCCGAGACCGAGCAGGTCATGGTAAGCTGATTTCCCGAGACAGTAATTTGGTAAGCGCTAACATGGAAATAGTTCCAACCCGGCCACATCGTTCGCGGTGTTGACTTCTCCGATGATCCCCTTCTGCAGGGCCGCATCTACTCTTACCTCGACACGCAACTCAACCGCCACGGCGGCCCCAACTTTGAGCAGCTCCCCATCAACCAGCCGCGCGTCCCGTGGCACAACAACAACCGTGACGGTGCTGGCCAGCACTACATCCCGTTGAACACGGCTGCTTACTCCCCCAACACTCTTAACAACGGCCACGTAAGTTTATTTATCTTGCGTCCTATTGGTCTCGGAAACTGATTGCGCGTCTTCACAACAGCCCAAGCAGGCTACCCAGGAGGAGGGCCGTGGTTTCTTCACTGCTCCCAACCGTAGCACTTCGGGCAAGCTTGTCCGCGCCGTGTCTTCGACTTTCAATGATGTCTGGTCCCAGCCTCGTCTCTTCTTCAACAGCTTGAACAAGGTCGAGCAACAGTTCTTGGTCAACGCCATCCGCTTCGAGACTTCGAAGCTTACCTCGAAGGTCGTCCAGAACAATGTTCTGATTCAGCTGAACCGCGTCAGCCATGACATCGCCGAACGTGTCGCCCAAGCCCTTGGCATGTCTGCTCCGGAGGCCGACCCAACCTACTACCACGACAACACCACGGCTAGCGTCCGTCCCAACTCAGACCGTCTGCCGAAGCTCGATGGCCTGAAGGTCGGAATCCTGACTTCCATCAAAGCCGCGAACGACACTTCGGTCGCCACGCTCGCGAGCACTCTTGCGGAGCAGAACGTTGACACCGTCGTCGTCGCTGAGAGCCTCATTTCTGGTGTCGACCAGACTTACTCGGCTGCTGATGCGACGGACTTTGATGCCGTCTTCGTTGCCCCTAACGCCGCGTCTATCGTCTCTGGCAACTCCACGTCGACTCTCTTCCCCACCGGTCGCCCCGGCCAGATCCTGCTCGACGCCTTCCGCTATGGCAAGACCGTCGGTGCTCTTGGCAACTCCGGCTCCGCTCTCACCAGCCTGAACATCCCCAGCGGTGACGGTGTCGTCAAGGACGCCACAGCTGACGACATCATCGAGGGCTTGACCGTGTTCAAGCACTTCAGCAGGTTCCCTACTGACAACTAGATGCGTCAGTTTTGGGGAGAAAGAGAGATGTGTAAATAGACCAGGGGTTTGAATCTTCATCTGGAGGAGCTAGTTTTTTTGTTTTCGGAAATTTTGGCGCAGTTTGCGGTGGTGGGGAACGTGAGGACGAGACGCAAAGTGCCGATATCATTTTCTTTCCTCTATTCTTGCGAAGATCGAACGATTGTGCAGCGCAAGCGCCCCGCAACATTTGCTGAGATGAGATACCAAAAAAGAGGAGCGGTAACAAATTGCATGATGAGAAACTTTCATGATGACTTCACATTCCCGCAATGTGTGTGTGCTGCCTTTGGATGGAGGATGATTTGGGGTTGCTTACATCTGTTGCTATTCTGGGCTTCCTCTGTGTAAGACGATTTGGTGAGTTGCATGGAACTTCTAATCGCTGCAGCCTGCGTACCAGTCTATTCTCGAGCCCTACACCAGTCACCAGGTCAGCAGCATAAAGACATCGAGTCCACGATGCAACCCTTCCGGCACGCAAACGTGTCGCCGCAAAAAAGTATGACAACTCAGCGTTGCAGGGTCAACCCCAACTTTCGCTGCTCGCTTTGCCCGCCACTCTTTATTTTCTTTTCGGTACCCGCATGAAACAGCCGCAACACCCCCTTTCCTTCAACAGTTAGATTAACGGCCGTTGTGTGCGCCTCACCCCCGTTACCGACCGTTCTGGTGGTTCGACTGGCGGGAATATTTGTCACCGAAGAAGAAGGGCGAGGGACGAAAAGAATAAGAAACTCAAATCGGGCAACACCAGCTGCGGCGACGAGGAGAATGGATGACACCCGGCTGCAACGCACGCCAAGATCGACAACGTCCGGACGTCCTCTCTCCTCGGGGGAGGGGGACGCACGCAACCGCATCTCGGCTGATTTCCCGCCCTGCTTCCCGACGGGGCCCCGCGCGCGCATGCACGCGGGCTCCGGTACGCGGATAATTTTTTTTCTTTTCACATTCTTCATCTGCTACGCTCGTCCCTCGTCGCGCCAAGGCGCGTCGCCGGTCGGTTGAGCAAGTGGAGCAGCGGTACCGCTCGCCGGAAAGCATCGACGGTGACGTCAACGGCTGGGCTTGGTCCTGTCGGGGCCTGAAAAGGAGGGCTGTGGGGGGGAGTTGTGTCACGCATGCTTTGCGCTTCGTGTGTTGGGTAAGCTTGTGCGAGGCATTCCTGAATGGTGCACGTGGGGGCTTGTCTTGATGAGGTCGGCGGGCGTGTGGCTTTCCGGGTCGGTGGCACAGCGGGCTGATGTAGGGTTGGAGACGGTGTTTAAAGTCACATGTGTGCAGAGAGTTTTTCTTAGGCAGTCTAAAATTTTTGTAGGGCTGGACGGGTCTTTTGCTTCTGGGCGATGAGTCTTGGAGCTCGGCGGATAGGCTTCTTCTCACTGGGTGGGCAAGATGCGTGGTGCAGACAGCTCTGCGTATCTTCTGCAGGGCTACAAGGATCGTCCACCTGGGTCGATGCGGTTATCTCGGGCGGTAAAGTATCCTGCTGGACTGCGATGCTGCATCCTCGGGATCCTCACTCGGCAGTGGGGCGGCTTGGGAAGGGCTCTTCGGACTCGTGGCCATACTTGCGACTGAAAAGAGCCCTTCTGGGCTGATGGTCTTTCGATCATTGTGCGCGGCATTGAGATAGAGTTCCCTTAGCAAGACTGGACTGAGACAATAATCGTGGACGAGAGGAGGGCCCGTCAGCGGTGCAGCACCGTCGATAGGCTGCGAAGGTCCGACGGGCGCTGTCTTGGCTGAGACGGCTTTGGCTGGGCTGCATGGGTTTCCCGCCCGCGAGCTTTTACTTGCTGCATGACCTTTCCCTCTGCATGGATTCTTGCGGTCTTGGCTGCAGCCCTCCATTTTTCCCGCATCGGCCGGATTCTATGCCGCAACGCGCAGGCCTTGGCCAACATCGCTGCTTTGACCAGGGCAGGCCTGAAACCGTTTCTTTGTCGGGGTGCAGGTGGCATTCTCCTGTTTGGTTTGCGTAGATCAAATGTGGCTCTGGTTTCGGGACGATGGTGGCGTAGAGAAACAGCGTTTGGTGTCGAATGATGCTGGTGAGTGGGGAGGTTCCAGAGTCTCGATGATGACATTGAAAATCATCGGGCGGTGCTGTGCTTGATTCAATCAGCAACTGCCTTTCAAGACTTGTGACCTCTTCAGCCTCCTTTCCGCGGAAACATATGCGGCGATGATTGGATTTTCGATGATAGAGGATGATCGAATATGTCAAGGTGTTACAAAAGACTCATAAGCAGCTGCCCACTTCTGACGTCCCTCCGAAAGCTTCTCTGGATTGCTCTTTGTCCCATACTGGCCTCACCATGAGCCCTTGGAACCATACCAGCCGGCTCGTAACGCATCGGCGGGATTGACAGCTTGCCTCTCTTCGAACTCGTCCCCGTCCCATTGCTCAAACCAGACTCTCAAATCGATATCTTCTTCAACCATCACTCTCGCAGAGGGATGTGTCAGGTAGTGATCCAGAACTTTAGTGTGGAATGGTCTCAATCCAACCGGGTCTTGATCGCGGATCTCAGTGTATATGCGACCACCTTCGTCGACGGAGATTGTGCCGCAGCCAATATGGATTTGACGAGCGTCGCTCACAGACTGAAATGGATTTGCCATATAGTGTGTATAGCAGTATATACCTCCAGCAAAAATGGCAGAGAGCTTCATGTTGGCTGGTGAATCGGGAAGATCCTCTCCAGAGAAGAGCCGGATGTACGGCTTGAAAGTGGCAGGCTGTTCTTTGTTGTTGAGTAGCTTTCTCGGAGAGGCTACAATGACCGTCTCGGTGTGGAAAAAGTTGTGCAGACCATCTCTTTTGGATCCAGAGGTTCATCCAAGATGACATCGCAAAGCAAAGCCGCCAACTCTAATGATTTGTACCATGCCTCCGCAACATTGAGTGTTTGGGACAATGCAGATGGCAGAGCGTGGACCTGGTCAAATGCTTCCACGTACCGACCAAGAAAGCTTTCACAGACGAACTTGTGTTCTGCCTCAGCACGTTGGCTCGCTGCCTCAACAGCTTTCTCCCTTGATACATCCCAGGCTTCTCCATGCTTGTCTTGCCAGTCTTACAGCATCTGTGAAATATGTGTCTCGGCTTTCAGGTGTGACCGGCGTAAATCGGGCATTCTGTAAACGAACTGGTTGAGGAGATATGCCGGTGATGGGTATCGCAGGTAAAATCGGGATCGGGGAGAGTGGTGACGAATAAGGGCATGGCAAGCAAGCATAGCTCCAAGACCGTCCGTACATTTCTCCAACTGCAAAAGAAATTCGTCGCCGTACAAACTACCCAACACGCAATCAAGAGGTATCTTCCAGTTGAGATCGACCCCCTCGTGTTTGAACAAAAGTTTAGGGAATTTTCCTCCAGCGTGAAGCGAATACGTTTTACTGGTCTGGACTATTGCATTAGCCGATACGTCCGTATCGACTATAAAGCGGACCTGAAGATTTTCGGATGCTGGATCGAAGTTCTCCGCGGCCACTCCGAAGCCTCCAGGAAGTTGTTGAACAGTGAGGAATTGAGGTTCACTGCTGCTCTTTGAATGATGCTAAAGCTACTCATTGTATACACGATGGTGAGGGACCCTGGTACTATCTCTTAACAATGTTGCTACGCTTGAAGGTATGAGAAGTGTAGCAGGAAAGTAATGCTGAGACGTGTAGTGAAAGAGCAGATAATCGCGGCAGATAGTGACGGTAAGTAGTGATAGTGGTTGACAGAAGTTCACCGCAAATCTGAACGCGGAGACCCAACACCACCTCACAGAGAACGTATCCCCACAAGCATGTCATACCTCCACGAACCTCGATTGATTCGTTCTTTTGCGTCTGAATTGTTCCGATTCCGTGGAGAAATTCGGCGATACGACGCGGCCCACTGGCTTGCAATCTTCGTTCCGCTCCGATGCCGCTCCGTATGGTCCGCACCCCAAAGATTCTTGCGAGCTGGTTAATCTTTTCGCCGAATTTCTTTGAACAAAAAAGGCTGGAGCAAGCTTGCACGTAGTTCTGCCATTGAGCATAGGATGGTGTCAGCTCTACAGGGCTCCCCATGAGCTTTGCCAGTTCGTGGAGCACAGCCGCCGCGAAGTCTTTTGAGAAGCTCTCTGAAAGCGCAGCCGTGATAGCAACTCCGGATGCTCCTTGGGATGTAGCAATCAGCTCTCGAAGAATATGGCGAACTCCAACGCCGAACCACACGATGTCTCCGAAACTGCCATAGGCTTTCAGCCCTTCCATGGCCCGCCCAAGCACTTCTTGGCCGTGGATCCCGATTGGTATGTGGAAAAACAACCCTTGAGCCACAATGGCTGTTACAGGTTCCAGTCCGGCTCTGGATAGCTTTCCGAGCACAGCAACTGGGAAATTGACAGACATATTGGCGAGAGCAACCCAGTCAAGAGAGCCTTGCTAAGCAAAGGCTGGGTCACTCGATGAACTGGGAATAAGAGCCATGCTGATTTACTGGTATCGTGGACGGACGTGATAATAAGCTTTGGAACTGTAGATCCAACGGAGGAGCGATGCCGATGAGGATTGCGGACAAGGCTATGGTTTTGTGAAAAGATTTCTCGGCCCCCACTGGTCACGAGATGACTATCCGCTGACAAAGATGAGCTCGCTTATCTTGCCTGAAATTGAATTTTGGAGTTTCACGACTTTAGTAGGGGCTGGTTTTCTAGTGGAGTTCTGTACATAGCCTTGTGAGATAGCTTCGGTGTTGATAAAAGTTTCTTGCCAGATTGTTGCCTTTCATATCTACTAAAAATTTATATCAGGAGTTAACAGAAAGATGTGTGGTCTATGATTATAGGAATTGGTGGTCTTGATTCCAGAGCTCTCACTCGTGATGCTGTACTGAAGAACCCTCATTTAAAACCAACACACCCAGACACGTCGGAGGTGTAAATTTGCCAGCATCAGATGCCGTGCGGTGCATCCTTGATACCATAAACCTCTTCCAGATACCAAAAGAGCACCGAAACGACCGCCCACGGCACAATGCCCAGCAGCCTCCACCACACCGAGCGACCCATTGAATACAGATTGATTGTACTTATACAGAGGAGCAAGTACGCACAACTAGTCAACATCACAGAGAACCGCCAAAGAGGCGCAATCTTAGCAGTATTGTCGTCCCTCCTGGCCTGGAGGATTATGACCAGCACGGCGGTCATGCATAATGACGCTATTGTCCATCCAATAGCTTGCAGCCTGAGTAACAGATATACCGCCCTTCGTGGTGAGTGAATGATGGTCTCCGCTTCAGTGTTTGAGAATAGCCACGTGAAGGCTGAAGGTTATGTCAGCGCGTGCGGGCGGGGACAGGATTCTGAGAATGGTCTTTACCGTGGGTCCGTTTTCGCTTCTCTCTTCGCCGACGGTGGCATTTTCTGCCGGTCCCACAATCGCAAGAGCAGGTTTGCTGATGTACCTGAGGAGCTGCTGTAGGGCTCCTGGAATGAGCAGAGTACGCGGGTGGTAGTTTTTGTGGCGTTGCCGCTGAGTCTGACGATGAGGTGTCTTGTGCATGAGGTGCACCTGTGGACTCGGTCGGATTCTTCGTCATTTTGCACTTGCGGACTTGATCTGACGCGCGCTTCTGAGGGTGTTGCTACTGGGGAGATATCAAACTTAAATGTTAAGCTGTTGAGAATGGAGAGACTACACGGACGGTCTAGACACAGGGCCCGACTACCTCGCTAAACCGCGTGTAGCCACACCGGATTCTGTCCTTCGTCTCATATCTCAACAAGCCGTAAAGGTTGCGAAGAGATCCCCTGCTATCTACAAGGTCACGCTCAAATAAGGTAATCAGATAAAGTTGCACGCTCTCGCTGAACAACTCCGAATAACCTACTTTCTGTAACCCTCCTCGGAGTAATTTGTTCAGTTGTATGTACTATCACATGCTAAGGGAGCACAGGGGCTTCGAGTGGTCATCCGTCCAGCCAACGTTCGAATATACCCCACCAGACCCCAAAGTCATGACGTGTGCTCCAATTATTTCTTGTCTTGGAGACCACGCTTATGAAACTGATTTGAGGGATTAAATCCATGACTATATATCAGAAGCCAGAGGAAAATTTTGAGGGCTCTGACTGATTAAGATCTCTTCGTAGTATTATGGGGACCTAAAGCTGAGATAACCATCATGAAAATCTTGTCAAAGGTGTTGACTATGGACGGTGCCCACTAGTAGATTTCTCGCTACCACCATAGCAACTCTGGTAGATCATAATAATTTGATTGGACCACCATCCACTACAATTGATAGCTGAAATTACCTTGCGGATACACCTATCCGGGCAGTCCTACTTGCTGATAGGCCGCCAGACCAATCATAACACTTCCAGTCTGATCTTGCATAACACCACACCTCCGCACTGCCTCTCAAATCAAGGCATCACTTCTCCACTCACGCACTGACCTTCACTACTCCCGAAAGCTGTATCCTTCAATCAACATAGATTGTTGACAACCTCCATCAGCAACACTGAATGTTGCGCACCCACATCATCACCCCTCTGCATTCGCCGAAACCCTCCTCATTCATTCCCACCCCACGCTGAACTCAGTTTGCAGCCACAGCCCCCAGTGAGAACCCTGACACGGAGCTCGCAACCAACAAGCGCATTCCAGGGACCGATCTTGGACGACCCAGCCCAGCAACCCCACGCCCGTCCACCGGCCCCCAGAAACCCCGGAAGGCCTGCCTCGTATTTGAACTCCAAACGAAAGAGAGAACGAGAACGAGCATGAGGCTCTCCGCACCGCTAACAACTGACAGGCAACAGACGACGCATCCGCCACCTTTGCTTCATCAAGTCGCGTGCTGCAACGCCGCACGCCTCGGCCGCGAAATCCTACTGCACGCGTCCTCGTCGCCGCGGCTGGTAATATCCATCAGAGGAGCGTCTCTAATGGGTAGCTGAGTGCAGAGGTGATGGATGGCAGCCTGCAACACGCTGTTGCAGGCTGTTAGGGTGCGGTTTCGACGCGATGAAAATTTTTCATCGACGCGCCGACCGCGACCACAACCGCATTGCCTACTGCCTCCGCTTGGGCAACGCGACCATCCATCCAGGGAGGCCCATCGAGGGAAACTGGGATACGAAAACCACCCGACGTACGACTACCTGGCTCGCAGCCAGGCCCGACGCTGGCCCTATCTAGCCAGCCGATGTGGACGCGCCCTAGGCGTACGACAGGACACCCTTAGGCTTACACCGGCTCTGAGATCGCTGAGAACGCGGCGAGGGCACAGGGGAACCTCTTTCTTAAGAACTTGTTAAGGCTAACGTGATGTAGATCCTCGGTACGAAACCTGTTAAGGCCTCGAGGCCTCCGACCGTGAAGACCTTATTAAGGCTCGACCTCGAGAACTCGTTAAGGCCTCTCCGAGAGAGCCGATCCGGTGTGTACATAGGAGACCTAGTGGAGGGTCTTAATAGGCGTGGTGCTCGTAACCTGGCACGATGCGACCGGTCGGCTCGACGAGACGGAAACACGGGTAAGCTCTAGAGAAGGGAAATATAGGCCAGCTTCAATGGCCCTTACCGACCCTGTTAAGCGGGCGTCTAGGCGACTCAATGGAGGGTCTTAATAGGCGTGGAGCACGCAACCTACGACGATGACACAGGCCAGCGGTGAGGGGAGGCTCTCGAGGAGTCACAGGCTAGTCGCGCAGAGACTCAGCACGTTGGAAACACAGGCCAGCTCAAGACAAGAGGGGACACAAGCTTAGTTAGTAGGAGCAGGTGGAGCAGGTCGCCCGGCGTGGGATCTAGTCCGTTACCCCTCCTGCAAGACACGGTCGGCCTGTTATGGGGAGACCCTTACAGGCAACGCGAAACGGGGACTTGGTGAGTGTAGGGTATTGCGCCCCTGCACAATATCTGGGCTGCCCGCGGGGCGTAGTGCGCAGCAGCCACTGCTGGCTCCGAGGACCTCACCCCTTCACTGGGCTCTGACCCTCGGTGCACCTGGATGGCAGGCAGGATCACGTCCTGGCCGGAGAGACTGCTGCGTGGCTCGAGAGAACGGATGCGCGTGTCGGTATGCATAGAGACGGAACTGTTCGCCTCCAAAACCAACGCTGAAGCAAACGATAATGAGAAATCAGAGGTTTTAGGACAGAAGGCCGGCGATGCATGCTCAAGGAGCAAACAGGGATCACTCAGGCAGGAGGGGTCTGGCCCGGCCCTGACTGTGGAAGCCGCAATGAGAAGCGGCTGAAAACTGGGGTAGGGGCCTGGATAGACCTTTAGGAGACTGGAGGTTATAGGCATGTCGAACCCTACTGCAACTTTGTACATAGATACAATTGTATGATTTCCTGACCAAACCGACCATGGCTCCGACCACCGCGCAATTGAGACCTGCTTTGACCTATCAGTCACACGGGCGGAAGAGAAGAAGGGACGGCTACTTTTTCGGAAAACCAACTGGGATCTGGTAAACAGAGACCTCCGCTCTACCCTTCTTCCACCAGTAAGGATTAAAGACAAGGAGACCCTGGAGAAAGAAGCAGACCAACTTGTTCGGATAGTACAGGAGGTAGTAGAGGCAAGAACACCTCGGGCTAAACCATCACCATACGCAAAGCGCTGGTGGACCGATAAGCTTACAACGCTTCGCCAAAGCGTGTCTACGCTTCGAAACCACTACACAGCACTAAGAAGGCAAGGAAATGAACAAGAAGTAGATCTCCGCCTAGTAGCAGAGAAGCTGGCGACCGCTAGGGCCCTCTACCTACAGGAAATCAAAGCCCAGAAGCGAGCGCACTGGAGGGAGTTCCTCGATGATCCTACCAACGTGTGGAAGGCTAACAGCTTTACACGGGTGGAGTCCTCCACTGGAAAGATACCCACGTTGGTAAAGGATGATAGAACTGCAACAACAGAGGAGGAAAAGGCAAGCCTATTACTAGACACCTTCTTTCCTAAGCAGCCAGAGCCGGAAGAACAAACGGATCCACAACGCCAGAAGCAGCTAAAAGTCCCGCCAATTGAGAAGCCTGAGGTGGAGAGGGCAATCATGCTGGCAAACCCGGACAAAGCACCAGGCACAGACGAGCTCCCAGCCCGGGTATGGAAAGAAATCTGGCAGGTGGCAGGTGACCATATCACCAACCTCTACGAGGCATCGCTACGGCTAGGTCATCTGCCAGCCAAGTGGAGAATAGCTAAGATCATCCCACTACGGAAGCCGGGCAGGGACTACACAATGCCTAAAGCGTACAGGCCAATCTCACTACTAGCAACAATTAGCAAAGGGCTTGAGACAGTTATAGCAAGGCGGGTGTCATACCTAGCAGAGGAGCACCAGCTACTCCCAAAGAATCACTTTGGCGCCCGGCGCAAACGATCCTGTGAGCAAGCACTCAACATCCTTGTGGAAAAGATTTACGAGGCGTGGAGAGGACAACGCGTTCTCTCCCTAGTCACGTTTGATGTTCAAGGCGCCTATAATGGTGTGAGTAAAGAGGTACTGCTGCAGAGACTACGGGAGAGGCGGCTACCTAAAAACATTGTCCGGTGGGTGGACAGCTTCTGTTCAGAGAGAAAAGGATGTGTGATGGTAAATGGGCACTGTTCGCCTCTGCAAGACATCGAACACCCAGGAGTACCCCAAGGCTCACCACTATCACCAATCCTATACATCCTGTACAATGCAGGACTGGTGGAAGGGCCAATCAACAAGGAGCAAGGCACTCTAGGCTTTGTAGATGACTATACAGCCTGGGTAACTGGGCCCTGTGTAAGCACCAACGTCAAGACCCTCCAGGAAAAGTTCATACCAAAGGTAGAGGCCTGGGCACGTAAAAGCGGGGTCACCTTTGAAGCGGAGAAAACCAAGCTGATCCACTTCACGCGGAATCCAATAAAGGATGACGTCCCAACCCAGGCCCTTACCTTTCAAAGCCAGGAAATCCAGCCAAGCGATACTGTCAAGATCCTTGGTGTGCTACTAGACAAGAAGATGCAGATGAAGGACCATGTGGCGAGAGCTACAACAAAGGCAATGAAGCAGTGTCTAGCAATAAAGCGGTTAAAAGGGGTACGGCCAAGGGCAATGAGGCAACTCTTCATTACCACAGTTGTCCCTATAACTGACTACGCTGCTTCATGCTGGTACGGGCCAGGCCGGTTGGGAACAAGCAAACTGCTCGGCATGCTTGAAAGGATCCAGCGACTAGGAGCCCAGGTGATCACCAGAGCGTTTAAAACAGTGGCGCTACCAGTACTGGAAGCGGAAGCTGGTTTGTGCTCGGTGGAATCCAGACTGAAGAGGAAGGTGGGCAAGCACCTCGTTGGACTCCTCAGTCTCCCAGAGGCGAATCCAGCAGCCAGGTGTGTAAAGGCACTCAGGTCACAAGGTGGAAGGTGGCAGAGTCCCTTGCAGCACACATGGAACGAATTTGCAGAACTGGCCAGACCAGAGAAGGCCCCCAGATGGAGACAATCCTGCCTTGGAGCCGTCCCCCATGGGCAGCGCTGGCTGGAACGCGGATCCAGATTGAAGAGAAGGAACAGGCAAAGAGAAAAGTGCAGCAGCTACCGCAGTCAAGTACAGTCTATGTTGACGGCGCAATAAGAGAAGGGGTGTGCAGCATTGGGGTGGTCCGTATGGTAAATACACACCAGCCAGTGACAATCCTCCAAGAGACAGTGGCAAGAGCCAAGTCCTTTTCAGTCCTTGCTACCGAGCTTCTTGCAATACTAGCAGGGCTGGAAAACCTGGGCACAGAGAGAAAAGGGAGAAGAAACGTTTTTCTGGTCACAGACAGCCAGAAGGCACTGAAGGCAATCCAGACTGACACTCAAACAGAGGGGCAGTACATCTTACAAGACATCTACAAGGTGATGGATAAGATTATAGCCCGAGGTGTTACCCCCTGGCTCATCTGGGTGCCAGCCCACTCAGGGGTGAAGGGGAATGAGGCAGCAGACAGAGCAGCAAAGAGGGCAGTCAAACCAGGCCAGAGACCGGAGCGAGACTCCCAGGACCGCCGGAGGCTGGTCAAAACGGTCACGCAGGCGGTGCTGGTAAAGGTACAAGAGGAAGAGAAGGAAAAGACAAAGCAGAGAAAGAGGTACGGAAGATACACGTGGGAGCTGGATGGTGCTGCTCCAGGTAAACACACTATCAACCTCTATAACAGACTGGACTCGGAGCAGCCAGCAGTCCTGATTCAGTGCCGCTCAAACCACTGCCGACTCAAGCCTTACCTCTACAGAATAGGGCGAGAGGAGTCAGATAAGTGCCAGTGTGGCATGAGCCAGGAGACAATCAAACATGTACTACTAGAGTGCCCGCAGTGGCGTAACCTTAGACGAGAACTCGTGGTCGCAGCAGGGAAGAGATGGGGGGATGTTTCCTTTTTATTAGGTGGATGGAGCGGATGGGAGGACCGGCACACTGGGAAACCAGTAGATGGTCCAAAGGAGAAGTGGAAGCCTAATTATGCAGTAGTCAAGGCAGCCATTCAGTTCCTACAAAGAACCGGGCGGTTCCAAGATGAACATGGGGAGGCTTACACATCGAACCCACCACAAGAGATGTAAGGGTAGTAAAGGGAGTAAACAGATTGGACTAAGAAGTGAGAAGAGGCTAAAGAACAGGACAATGTAAGGCTAAAGAGAGGGACGGCTCTTATACTACCTAGAATGTATCGTAGCCTGACAGAATCAATCAATCAATCAATCAATCACAGGCCTCGCCGCCGCATTAGAAGAGAGATAATAGCGCCTGTTTTCGGCCATCACTATCATATTTCCACCAGCCTGGTCGCCCACCAGCCTGCCCAACAGCCTGCTGTTCTCTGCTGGGCCACGCACGTGTATCCACTTTACCACGCCACACACCTGCGTCGTTATTTCTGCTTTCTGCCTTGCCGAGGGCAAACACCATGCAGCCCAAGAGAACTATTTATAGCATGCTCTAATCATCATCGTCGAGCGGACGAGGATTTGCTCCACCGCTCTTCATGCGCACTATCAGCGCTTTTGGGCGGCTCCAAATTCCTCCGCATTGATGCAAGGGATTGGAGCGTTTCCCGATCAGCCAAGTGCGGAGTCCCCAACCAATTCCACCTGCATGTGACAACTGCTCCTTCTCCATTGGCGTTCTTTCTCGCAGCACCAGGAGCTCTATTTGAGACGGCTCCCCGTGTTTTTCCTTATCCCTTGCTTGCAACGCCTCGCCAAACCCCGACCGAAGGAAACGATCGGCGCCGCTCTCCGAGACGGACGAGAAACCACGGCTAGCGGTCTGTACTCAACTCGCAGCCGGTTTGCCGGCGACATGACAGCCCGGAAGTTGCATCCGGAAACACGCCCCACAGCTCCGCCGGAAAGAAACATTGCCAAGCCAGAGACAACGCGTTCGAAGCTGTCGGAGATTTCACTTGGCAGGTCGAGGAAGTGCTGACGTGTTTCGCTGTAATAGACGTTGGCTGCCGCGCCCGTCTACGATTAACGCGAGTCGCTCTCGACATCCGTGATGGAGATGAAATGAAGCCCATTCTGACGAACGCTCCTGATTGTGCTATTCATACCTCAAACGCAACACCCCTCTGTACGCCCATGCTGCTCTTAAGACGCGTCCTTGGTTGAACTTTTCTTTTCACACTTCGGAACGGAAAGCTGTTGTGGTGACCAGCGTGCTCGTGGCACGACACTGTTTCTTCACCCTCTCCCTTTCTGTCCGCTCCCTTCTGCCCATATCCGGTGGTCGTACACCCACTGCTAATTCACAGATCCCCAACAGAGGGGACAACGGGATTACACCAAGCTTTGGTCTTGTTCGCTATCAGCACCGGTTCTCAATGCCTGATTGGCGTTTATATTGATGGTGAAGCATAGGAAAGCCCGGCTGGCAGCTGAAAAGCCATTGGGGATTCGGACGCCGTAAGTCACCTTTATACCGTAGCAGGACCAGTCAGACCAAATCCTTGGAACTTCAATCCACTTGACTTTGCTGGCAAGCGGTGGCCGGCTCGAACACCGCTTGCTGAATGGGAAACATACCAAACGGGAGAGATCCTCGCTTTTGAACATGCTCGGTAATGAGGTAAACCCCGTGAATGCAGAAGGAAGGCAAGTATGGAGTGCACTGCGCCCTGCAGCGACATGGGTTCTTGACATCATGTCTCTTGCGTATCCCAGTAAACACTCCAGCTACTCTCAAAGGCTTTTGCAGGGCAGTTTAGTCAATTAATTTGTCTTCAGGTAAATGGTGGTCATACGCATATGAGATGGTAATTCATACATGTAAAACTAACCATGTCTGAAAGAAAAGAAAGGCCTCCGCCTCCACCCGTCGAAACCGCCGACCACGCAGCCGTCGAAGCTCCCCCCTCCGCCAGAATGACTGCGACTCCCGTCCCAGCGAGCACCGCCGCGGAGCCGAGGACGGAGGTGGGCTTTCCTCATGAGATGAGGCCTATCACGGAGCCTAACGATGGAGCGACGTTGCCACTACTTCTTCCATTGTTCCGCCTGTTTCAGTTGCATCGTGCTTCGGGACTAAGACTCGTAAGCTCAGGCTTTCGGGGGACCGGCTGTTTCAGCAGGCAGGATGTTCACATCATGGTATGGGATAGGAATCAATTGAAAAATTGACTATGAGGATGCTATACACTGTCAAAGAGTGTGGTCTATATACCAAGCTGGATCGGTTGGTGTTTGGCTAGAGCCAAGGTGACATGTGGCCATTGTAGCAGTCAATGGACGGGTGATCTTTGTTGGTTAGTCGGCAGATTGGCCGCTGGTTCTCCACTTCACCGCCCGTGGTGCTTTGCCGCTTCGCCTGCCTTTCTTTCCTTTATCTGGATCGTAACAGACTGTACGTGGAAAGTTACGTTACGGGAGAGGAAGAGCAACCTTAACGTATCACACCCCTAGAAGGGTTGCTTTACAAGCTCCTCGCTCAACTTCCACAGCCTATCCGCTATTTCTGGGTCTACCGCATGGGTATCGGCATCCTTAAACTGGCAATTATCGAGAAACACCCTACTACCCTTGACCTCTGTACGCATTTTTCTTGTCAGCGTTCGCACTGTCCCAGATAACCGTGCAGGCTCACCGTTCAATCCGGGATCCAAGGCTGCAACCAATGTCGTAGACGCGCCCTCATCGCTGCTCGCTTTAAGAGCAAACGATTCTAAGTACTGGAGAATCTTCTCCATCTTGTTGCCGTAACCTCTCGTCATCTCCGTAATGACAGCTGCACGAAGGGGCAGTTCGCCAAACGTTAGAAAAATAAAGCTGGGAGACGGGGGTGAGAGGGAAGCATCTGCGCCGGAGCTTACCACCAGGATGAAGCGCGTAGGATACCACGCCTTTGCTACCAAGCCGTTTGTTCAGACCGACGGTGAAGAGGACGTTGGCCGTCTTACTCTGGGCGTATGCCTGCATGCCCACGTACCCGGCCTCGGGCTCCTTGACCCACTCCGGCAGCTGGTACATGATGCCGGTCTCGTCGGCGGGCACGGGCCAGCCCTCGTTGTTGTAGTCGTGGAAGCGGAATGGCGACATGCGGTGGCCCTCGCTGCTGAGGTTGATGACGCGCGTCGCGCCATGGGCAGAGTGCTTCGCGGCCTCGAGCAGCTGCTCCTGAAGCAGGTTGGTCAGAAGGAATGGCCCGATGTGGTTGGCTGCCAATTGGCTTTCGAGACCCTCGGGCGAGTAGGTCTGGGTCAGGACGCTCAGGCCTGCGTTGTTGATAAACAGGTCAATGTGGGGCGTTAGGGATTTGATCTCGGCCGCGGCCCTTCGAACTGAGTCCTGCGAAATCAGGTCGACCAGGACACTTTTGGTTGTTACGGCTGGGTCAAGAGCCTTAATGCTGGCGGCCACGTCGTCGATCTTGGACTTAGTGCGAGAGACAAGGATGAGGAGAGAAGGCTTATGCCGGGCGAAGGCGAGAGCGGTCGCTCCACCCAGCCCATCCCTTGACACGCCGGTAATGAGAACTATGGGATGTTATCAGTGCGATCTGAGAGTTGCTGGGTTGCAGAGTTCAGAGGACCTACCAACGCGACCTTTGATCTGGTCGGGGAATGCGTCCGCTACTTCAGTCGCCTTGGTGTCATGACCGAACTCAGAGTGGGAAACCATGTTAGCGCTCCAATTATGTAGATTGTGAGGTGCTGTCTGGTGTGCCGGCTGATTTAAAGGGCATTGTATGGCACCTTAATATCTTTTACGTGTCTAGTAAGGCCGGCCCATGCCTGAAGCATATTCGTCCGGCGGACAAGTGACGGACAAGTGACGGACAAGATCCTTGGGCGAGAGAAAAAGGTGGTGCAGAACTAAGTAAGACAGTGGTCAAGTCTCCCGAGCTGACCGCCAAATGCTGGTTTGTAAACGTTGAACATCACTTAACTATACGGTACACTACCTGATGGAAAATAAGCTCAATCACCTCCGTTATCTATTATTGGATAATATATTAGCTTAGTCATTCATTCTGAGACGTCTTGGGGATCAAGACCACGAGCGCCTGAGCAACCAAGCAATCAAGCCATTTATTCATCGCTTCCGACCGATCAAGCGCGAATTCCATCACTACCTACCTATTGCACGTTCGACACTATACTCTAGTCATGGAACGTGTGGCCTATGATATAGTACTACGTCAAAAGTCTGCGCTAGTCGGGCCGAAAAACGTAAAATCGCGTCGCGCGCGCGTGGACCTCCCTTCTTCAACAACACCTGATGCCCCCAACCAGAACCTTCCTTCAAGAGCTCTTTGGCCAGCATGGTTACAATCAACATCTCTCCCCTCACCAACGCGGAATTTTGCTTGGGGCCAAACTCCTGGGCCATAGGAACGCCCAGATCTCAAGGGCTCTAAACGTGTGTAACGGTAGGCTCCTTCTACTAAGCTTCGGAGTCGCTTAGCAGGTTGGTGGAAACCGAAGGGTTTACCTTGAAGAGACAAGAGGAGGATGGCGGTGCAAAGAGGGAAGTATCACGTGATAGCGCGGTGCGCAATGAGCTTGTTACCTCCAAATCAATAGGGTTTGAATTGGAACTTTGAGTTGACCACGAAGGGTCAAATGTCTGGCTAAAGGAGCGTGGCTATATACTACTAAGAAAGTTATATCAATCTGGATCATTAGACTGAATGGATCAGCCCGAGAGTTGGATCAGTGCCAAGGCTTTTGATCCAACGTGTGGGTTGCACGTGATGTTAGCGCTAGCTACCTTCCTGGTTTCCGACACTTGTCGGTGTGAAGCGGTCGCCATGTTCACCTGTTCCGCGCCCGCTTACCTTGTCTTCTCCGGGAATCCAGCTTCCGTTCTTTCGTCCTTGTGGACCTTCTCCCCGTGGCTTTACAGCCCCCTGCGGTCCTGTTTCCCGTGCGGGCTCAGGCTTCCTCCTTGGGTAGGATCCGTACGCGCCGGACTCCCGTGTTCTCTGGGATCCCGTGCGGGATTCCCGGTCCTGCGGTCTAGCCGCCCGCGTGGCTCGCCGGCCCTTGCGGTGTTTCTTCCCGTGCGGGCTTCCTGCCCTTGGGGCCATATAGCCCGTGTCGGAGGTTCGTAACAACGTGCCTGAATCCACCATTCGAACCACAATCACACGAGCCCCATCACGCAACAATGGGCACACGCAGCTTAGATCTGGCCGACCTAAAGAGAAGCTACTAGGACCAATTTTAGCAACTCTACCTACTACCGTCTTTTGGATATCTATAATATCTATAAATGGAGGGCTGCTAGCCGTCCGGTGCTTACAGAACGTTATGCAGCCATTCGGCTTGCCTAGGCGCATGCTTACGTAGACTGGAACCCGGCTCAATGGGCTAAAATTATATGGTCTGATGAGTGCTCTGCTGAAAGAGGAAAGGGTAAAAAAAGGGAATGGGTATTCCGTGTCCCATGCCAGAAATGGGATAAGGAAATGATCCAACCTTTTAAGAAAGGAAAAGATATATTGGTTATGGTTTGGGGAGGCTTTTCTGGAGAGTGTGGGAGGTCTGCTTTACATGTAATAACCCGAGATGCGGAGTTAAAGCGAGGTGGCTACTTAGCTAACTCCTACCTTAAAATATTAGACGAAACCTTACTCGATATCTACGAAGATGGTATGACGTTCATGCAGGACAATGCGCGCATTCATACAGCTATTGTTATTAAAGAATGGTTCCGGGAAAATAGGGTAGAAGTCATGGAATGGCTGCCTTACTCTCCAGACTTAAATCCTATTAAGCACATCTGGTTTCACCTTAAAGCTAAGGTCGTAGAGCTACACCCAGAGCTTAACGAGTTAAACGGGGGTAATAGAGTATATAAAGGAGAAGCTTAGAGAGGCCTTAGTAGAGGCTTGGGATGCACTACCTCAGGAGTTGTTTGATAATGTATTAGGTAGTATGAAAAGAAGGTGTGAGGCAGTAATTGCTGCAGAGGGCTGGCACACTAAGTATTAGCCAGCAGCCGATATTACCAACTTTTTCCTAAGCCAATTTTGACCCAGATACTATATATTCAGAGCCCTAGGGCATTGCGTTGATGAATGACAACTAAAAGCGTTGACAAGGTAGTGTTGGGTAAAGCGAGCTCGCTCAGACTTTTGACGTGTGACTGTATCTCGGGCCGAACGTTTAGCAGGATTGCTGCGAGTTAATCAGATAATTCTCTGGATATGGGTTAGGGAAGGATGTGCCCGCCGCCGTGCATGGTTCCCGCCGCAGGCCGAATAAGTTCGTTATTACTTGCTTTGAGCTATGCTTCCTGCGACCAGCTTCAACTTTGGGTGATTGACATGTAGCTGTTCCATGACGGGGAGATGTCCATCCACGGGTATCGGCTTCCGGCGGTTGTCCTCGGTCCCGTGTTATGGCCGCTGACAAATTTAGTCGCGAGGCCAGCACAGCACGTGCCGTCGACAGATATGATCACAGAAACATTGAAACCTGCGAAGCTTCGTTGACAATAGGGCGCAAAGATAACGAGTGCCATGAGCGCTTTATCCGTCTCTACTTCGCTGAAGACATGAACTACGCAAGTTAGTGCGTGAGCAGAGTAGTAAGAAGACTGAATGACTCACCTTCCTGGCTTCCTCCTCCGTAACATCTGACAAGCCCATGGCTCTTTTGTCAATCAAGCCCAGCTTGTTCACCCTGATTTTGTACCACATCTCCTTCCTATCTCCTCCAAGCTCCTCGGCAAAGATCTTGTGCTTCAAGTCCTTCAGGAAATCATTGAACACGCCCGGCTCCTCCAGCTCCAACATCTCCTCCTTCATGACTCGGATTGCTTCGACAGCTCTTTGGTAACCGTTGTCGCCCATACTGTGCCGAATGTAGTCTTGAATGATGCTGGAAAGCTGCTTCGCGATGCCCTTGATATCCTCGACATTGTCGGTCGCGTTGAGAGCTTGCTTGAATTCGGGGACAGCGTTTTCGGCAGAGATCTTCACACGCTTCTCCCGGCCCAGAAGCTCTTCGACGTTGAGACCAGAGAGTGGTTTCTCGAACTCGCGGGTGCGTTTGCGGCCCTTCTGTTTGGGTGGCACTGGAAGGAGAACCAGCATTAAGAGAAGGGTAAAGACTCGTTCGAATGAAGCATATCTTACCTCGCTTAACGTCACCCGCGCTGATCATAGCGTCCAGGAACGGCTGAGCCTGTTTGAGCAGATGCTCAGGAGATTTCATGTACTTTGTCAGGATTTCGGCAGGAGGCGGTACCTCATCCACGGGGTGGACGGCACGCCAGCGGATTGCTTGCTGAACACGGTGTAATACGGGTGAGTATGTGTCTTCGATGGATGCAAATTCGCCAGGGTTGCTATGCATGGTCAGCGTAGGCATACATAGTCCGTGAACTTGGCGCTTACCCATCCTCATCTTGGCCAGCTGTAGATAGATCCATGTTGTCTATGTAGTCACTCATGGACTTCATGAGATCCTGGTCGGGCAGGTTCTTGTGAGTGTGTATCGCTTTGCCTGAGACAGTAACCACGCGGTCCAGGGGTGGGAATCGGTAACCGCGCATATCCTCAGCAAAGGGCAGTTCTGTGTCAATCAGGCATTCATATTCTGCCTTGATCTCAGGTACGAGCAGTAGAATCGCCGGTTCTTTGTTCTCCTTTGGAACGAAGCGCGCCACAGCATACGACTCCAGTTCGTATAGAGCATGGATGAAGGATGACAATGCCATGTTGGCCTTCTCATTCGCCTTTTGCGGGATGATGATATTTGTTTTTGACATTTCCATGTACCGATCAAGCTGCACGCCAAGATTAGCAAATATATACAGAGGACAATCCACTCTGACGTACCTTGTTTCCGGGGATGAAGCCAATGATATCTAACGAAGCAAAAGACTCGAAGTCTGTCACATCGCGGTCCGACTCGCTGATGGGTACGGCAGTGCTACCATATGCATAGCCTTTGGCGGTGTCCTCCCTATCAACATCTCGCTTTCCGCCTGGTGCGGTGGGGTCAATGATATGGTAGGACGTGTTTTGCTTGACAGCTGCCAAGTCATTCTGATCAGGTTCTCCATCACCATTCGCCACGGTCATCGAAGACTGCGCCTGTGACTCGCCTGGTGCAAGATCAGACCTGACAACGTATGAACTGGCGGTGGGCGGTCTCTGTTGCATGGTCCTTGGGTAGCGTTCAACGTCGATTGTCATGGCGGTATCGTACTTTGACGGGTCACCGAGGGTCAGAAGTCCTCTGTACGACGCAACCGGCTTCGTAAGCTTGACTCGCGGGGTATCGAGTTCTGCAATGGCCTGAGCCATAGTTCCAAAGACACCATCACAGTTATCGGCAAGTTGCTGAAGAGTTTGTTCATTGGTTGCCTTGACCGGATCTTTGTCCTCTTCTTTCAGGCCATAGTCAGGGTCGTCGAAGTCGGGGCCACTAAATTGATTAGTGAATGCAGACCAATAGGTACAGGTGCCAACGTACAGAATGACCAACTCAATGTTCTCGCCCTGTACCTTCTTTGCGATCTCCCCCAGCCCTTCAGCGTCAATGGCTCCTCGGGCATTGGTGACCAGGATGATCTTCCGTTTGTACTTCAGTTTCTTGCAATGATCTGAAATCAACTGTATAGCGACGACAAGGGCTGAGATCGCTGGGACTTGTTAGCATTCCTATATTAGTATTATGTCTTGCCTATCTTACCGTCACCGTCGTCGGTATTGCTATGATTAATCTTCTCACGCAGCTCCCGAAGCTGTGGCATGTACATACTGTCAAGGTCAGCCTATATGCTTGAGAAGCTTCTGCGGAGGGAGCCTTGCGGGCTTAGTGACTGGAGAACTGAGATGCTCTCATAACCTTCTTCTTCAGACAAGGGGTTCTCTGTCTCTGCCAAAAGTCAGCTCAAAGAACAGCATCCACCGATGTACGGTGCAAACGCCAAACGGCCACGACTTACTGTCTGAGCGCAGGGCAACCACACTCTGGAAGAGCGTTTTGCGGCCCGTACCCATCTGGAATTTTGTCAGTCGCATCAGATACTGGGAGGGGGAAGGCAGTGCAAAGTCTTACTGCGGTCGTGATTTTGTCCCAGACATACTTCATGCACCACTCCAGGTCGGTCTCGTCGCGACCGCCGTTCTTCTCTCCCATAGATTTGCCCACATCAACGATGTAGACAGTCGCCTCCTTGTCTGCCATGTTTCCAGGGTGTAAATAGCTGCTCAGTGAAGCGTCAATGGGTAAAGTTGATGAAAGCCGCGCATGGCTTGCGCGAAGTGGTCGCGACGGGTCAAGGCAGCAACGGCGGCGGACGTGTCAGCAGCGCGGGACAGGAACACGTCGAGTCAGGCAGGCGCGTCTTCACGTGTTGGCTTCTCGGCCCGGTGCGCATCCGGGCACTACACGACTCATGCGGGGTCGAGTACATCATCACTCCACGGGGAGCCTCACTTCTCACACAACTCTGCCTCTTTGCTCTCCCGGTGAGAGGAATCCCAAGCCTCGGTACTGCACCATATCCTTTGCAGCTCAATCCAAGGCGCCGCCCGCGTCCCTCGCAATGGCGTCCCTTACAAGCACCCTTAAGACAGGTGCGCCCTATCACCTGCTCAGGTTCGTACTCGTTGCCAACAGGCCCTTGAGGCTCGACCTTTCATAGAAACTTCCCGACCCCCAGCCCCTGCAGAGCCTAGTTTCAATCCCAAAACAGCCTTCCTTTCCTACTTTCCAAGCCCTCTTCCGCGCCCATCGCCATTGCGCGCGCGCTGACGCAGAGGGATAGCTATGGCACGCTCCTGGGCAGCACGCTCTTCCAGTCCTTCATCGGCGGCGTGATCGCCTTCCGCGTGTTGCCGCGGCCGCAGTTCGCGCAGCTGCAGTCCAAGACGTTCCCCGTCTACTTCACCATGCAGTCGATCCTGCCCGTCGTCATGGCGCTGACCTTCCCGTCACGCGCTGGGAGCGTGGGCTTCGGCGCGCTCCGCGACAGCAGCACCGGCCTGTTCGCCGACGTCAACCGCGGCGCGCTGATCAGCATCGCCACCATGTTCGTCAGCGGCTTGGTCAACCTGGTCTACGTGGGCCCGGCGACGACCAAGTGCATGAGGGAGAGGAAGCACCAGGGTGAGTGGATTGCCCCGTGCCGTTGCGACCGGGTGCGGTTTTGAAAGTTGGCGGATGTGGGTGCGGGATTGGTTCAGAGAGACTGGGAACCTGCTGACATGCTTGCCTATAACAGAGACCCGCGATGGTAAGAAGTCCTATGACGCGGGTCCCCACTCGCCCGAGATGCAGCGCCTGAACAAGAAGTTCGCGATGCTCCATGGCATCTCTTCGCTGACGAACCTGGGTGGATTGTTTGCGCAGTTCTTTTACGGCGTGGTGTTGGCTCAGCGGATGTAGACATGATTTGCGGTGCATGATGCAGAGCAAAGACGGCGTACGAGAGAACCACAGAAGGGGATCCGAACCGGTATGCATTCATGGTAGCACGGAATTGGGAAGCCTTGCTCTATATTTCAAATAAATCTAAGTAGCACGACAGGGCGGAACCGATCACGTCTTGGGTTCTGATGTCAACAGATAGCAAAATTCAAGCCTATCATCAAGTTGCACATGTTTACGCAAACGTACAACAATTCAGGTTTCACGGCAAACAACGCCAAGCTCTCGTAATGAGTGTATTCATTCATTCAACAAGCGTAAGATAATAGACCGTTAGAAGACTCCGTCATGTGCTACCGACTCGTGTATCGTTCCCTCCAGATTACGCTTACAGATGAATGCAAGTAGCATACTCTACCAGGGTATAATGCAGTCTTTCCTTTCTCGATGCTCCCTCGGCTCCCTAACCCGGAAGATGCTTCAGAGTATTTGGCTCTCTAATTCTCTCACCGCTCGTTCGCTCACATCGTCCAAGACCCAGCGCTCAATATTATCAGCCACCTCTCCGACCAGGCGCTCATACGTCTCGCTTACGAAAAACAGTCCACAATGGGCGCCAACTTCGTCCATGTCCTTCATGAACACGCGTATCCATTTGGGGTCACGTTGTCCCGTGCGCGGGTCCTTGGGGGGTAGAATGCAGAACTTGCGGTCCTTCTTCTTCTTTCCAGGAGTGCTTTTTTCAATGGAAGGTGAAAGGGATGTCGACTGGGTAGTGGTAGTATTAGAGGAGGTACGATGATGGAAAGAGGGGGCTGCCGGGGTGCTCTGGGATTGTGATAGCGAGGGTGTGAGCGAAGTCGAACGCCGGTGAGACGCCGCTTCCTCTGACCAGTGCTTCTCCTCTGGCTGGTGAGCCTTCTCCGGCTTGGGTGTTGCCTTTGGCTCCTCTTCATCAACTGTTTCGGAACTCTCGTCTTCAGGTGGCAAGCCGAGCATCCTCCGTTGGACTCTCAAGCGCTCTTTTTCTCCTTCGGCCATCCGTCGACCTTCAGCCTCTACGCGCTGTCTCTCTTGTTCTAGGCGCAAATCTTCGCCTGACTTCTGCATCTCTTGTTCCAGTTCCTTCGCTTGCTTCTTTTCCACCTTGGCTTTGGCCTTCTGGGCCTTTTTCTCTTCCTTTCTCGCCCGCTTCGCTAGCTTTTCCTCTGCCTTGGCGCGGTCTTTAATTACGTTGTCACGGGACTTGACGGCGCGTTTGTACTCCTTGAGGGCCTGTTCATGACCCTTTGAAGCGGCTTTGCGGGACTCTTCGTCAGGGCAAGCGTCCAGGTCGGGTGGGGTAGGTTCAACAGGGGGTGATGGTATCTCCGGGAGAGAAATGCTTGTAGCCGTGGTAGATGCCTGACTAAGCGAGTGGGTCGGAGTCAACTCGTGGTCACTGAGAGGGGTCGGAGCTATGTGCTGCATCTCCTGATCGTTCGGCGACGTCTCGACGTCGTACTCTTCGTCATCCCTATGCTCCTCAACCGATATCCGTGGGCTGACTGAGTTCGACTGGCTTGGGGTTAGTTGGAGGTCTTGACTCGGTGATGCGAGGCTGAGATCTGACATTCCATAGTCAATGGCCGCAACCCCGCTTGGGGTCCCAGCTGGTGGACTCTTTGGCTTCTTGGGACGCCCGGTGCTCGCTGTATAGAAGTTGATGAAGCGGACGCGTGGAACTGTGTGAGGGTTGCGCCCCTGAACAGCGACACCTGCTCTTCTCTGTGCTTCGTCCTCTTCTTCGAGCGCACGGACACGGGTGTATCTTTTCTTGAGACCAGGGTAGTCCGCCATGGTACCGCCAAATTCGAGGTGTGACTTGACATACTGTCTTCCGGCTTGCACGAGACCATCCGAATGCTTCTGGATGAAATGCAAAGCGTTCTCCCAGCCCTTGCGCACTGGAAGGACGACGTCGTTGTCAAAGCGGGGGTTATAGTTCGGATCGTTCGGATGATTATTGAAGAGTGTGTCGTTCCGAAGGGGCGGACCCAAATCAAGGGTGCTCACGCTACTGTGTGCAGATGGATGGTTCTGGTGAGAGTGGGAAGCTTGCCCTGAAGCTTCTTGTTGATCACGCTCGGGAGACTTCTCCTCTGCAGGGCGAAAGATGCTGCTCAAGCCAGCGCTAATGATGCCAGGGTGCATTCCCAAAAAAGGCACATCGAAGTTTATGGTACCAAGTATGCGGTGCCGGAAGGCTTCGCCCATAAAGGCGGCTGGGCCGTGTGGCGGCAGCAGGACTACCTCAGCAGACATCAGGCCACCCATCGAGTGTCCAAGGAAGATGATGTCCGTGTCGGGGTCGGCGTGGGGAGTGAGCCTAGGCTACGGTCAGTCCTCTGGCACGCCAAAGCAAGCGCCCCTGTGCGGGTGGGCTACGGACCATTTACTGAACTGCTCGGTTGCATGCTCGATTGTGTTTCTAGCTCTATACTTGGGGTATATCTTGGTGTGGACCACATGGGTCTCGCTCAGCGTCACGGTAACCAGGTTGTGGACGTGGGCGGGGAAGCTCTGGAAGCTAGTCTCGTCGCCCATGAAGCCATGGACGTAGATGAGCAGCAGCTTGCGGCGGTCATCGCCGCTGCCCCGGTGGGCGGGCACAAGCGACTGCGTCGACGACGAGCGCGGGTCGTTGGTCGCCAGAGCGGCGAGCGGATGCGTGCCTGAGGCCGTCTCGCTGACTTCCGCATACGGCGGGGGCGCGTCGGGGAAGGATGTGAGATGGACGGTGTCGGAGCGGGCGCGGGGAGGCAACGCGGGCGGGGGAGACTTCTGCATGGCTGCCGTGGCGATCGCGTTCTTCGCGAGGAATGTGACGCCGCGATGACGGCAGAGATCGATCTCACGCCGTCTCCTTGCGGACGACCAGCAGGCTGGGATGGGCTGCGACGCTCGGCATGCGAATATTTGCGAGAACCGTAAACAAACGCAGCCGGTGCGGGGGCGGCGATCGGGGCGGTGGCAGCGATCAGGACTCGCACGGGGGCTTCGCAGCGCGGGCACGGCAGCGGGATGGCTGTGAGGAGGCTGAGCGCGGTGTTGCGGGGAGGCGCACGATTCTTCTCGAAAGTCGTCGGCGCATGCAGGGCAGCGCGCCATGACGTTGCGGGCGACGAGACGCACCGCGCTGGTTGGCCTGGAGGCGATGCGCGCGCACGTGAGGGCAGCAGCGTGTTTCATGCACTGCGGCCCCTGTGGCCACTCAGCGGGCGCAGGCGCACGCCGTTTGAGTCTTGTTGACCACCCTGGGCCGCTGGTCACGCAGTGCGCAAACACCGCCCGTGTTGCCCCCCATGCTCTTAACGCAGAACAGTCGCTCGGGCCGACACGCCCAGAGCGCTCGAGAAGCACACGGGGCCGAAGCCTATTATGTTTGGGCGCTGCATGGGCGCGCTGGCGCTGTCCTGTGCCTGCAGAGTGCAGGCGCTGTGCCGCGTCGACGTGGACGTGGCCGTGGAGCGCTGCACGGCGAATGGTCAGGTACGCATGCAGCGCGGCCGGCTGCACTCACGGCCTGGTCGCAGATCCGGCCGCTGGCGTCGCGAACGCTGGACCTTGGACGCTATGATCGCGATGCTCGAGGGCGGCCGGCGGGCGGCCCTGCGAGCTGGGATGGGCAGTCGCGCCGGCTGCGTGCCGCTGGGCGCGGGCAGGTTTCTAATGGCAATCTCGCTGCGCCGCCCACTCCCGGGCGCGACGACTCTGGCAGCGCAGAGGCTGGAGCCACTACAGAGCCACAGAGCCTCGCAGCCGCTGCCGTGCCCGTCGCACCGCACCTCGCGCGCCCTCGCACCGCGCACCAGCTCCAGCGCCGTGTTTGCCTGGCCGCCCCGTCGCACGCCCCGGCGCGCAGAGGTTGCGACCTGCCCGATCGCGTACGCTGCTAGGATTTAGCACCACTGGCACCCACGCACGCACGGCTATTCATAGCAGCAATTGGCGGGTAATGAATTGGAACAGGGATCCTTATATTGCGCCGCCGAGTCTGCACTAGCTCCGCCGAGCCACAGCAGCCAAGCAGCGTACCCGCACCAAGCTCTCCCATCCTCCACACCCGCGCCGCTGCTGCAACGCTCACCACTGCTCCCCTTCGCTCGCTCCGCCTCTCTCGCGCGAGGCCCGCCCGCGACGTCGACAAGCCCACCCCCCGTGCACCGCTCCCCAGTGCGCGAGGCCCCACGACGAAGCACGTCTGAGACGCTCCCGCTCGCTCGCTCACTCAGACACGGCACCCTCGAGCCACCTCAGTCCACTTTTCTCCGTCGCACAGCGTGGAACGGCCGCCGCAATCAAACACCACGGCGCCTGCGCGACCCTCCGCCCTCGCCCACACCCACCCCGTACATAAAGGCAAATGCAGCAGTGTTGAGGTAATCTAAAGGTGCGTCGCGCCGATCATCCACCGATCCTGCTGCACAGTTCAGGGCGATCGGGTAAGAGTTGGGTTGCTCACAGTCCGCAGGAGCAGAGCGCTGCCAGTCTCGCACCGACTGGCGTCCATTCGTTTCCCTCACCCCCAAACCGCGTACATAGACCTATTCTCCCATCGACTGGAAGACGACGTTCGCTCTTTTGCGCTCTTTCACCCCCGGACCTCGGACGCTCACTACCGCTCGCGTCGGCTGGCAACCCACGAACCTCCCGCGGCCGCCTGGACAGCGCCCGCGGACCCCAGCGCTTCGAATTTTGCGCAGCAACGGCTCTTCGCAATTCCTACTCGTTTTAACACGTCCCCGCCGCCGCCATGGAGAGCCCGGCGAAGCGGCGGAGGACCGAACGCGGCCAAAGCCGGCACCTCGCAGCAAACAAAGCTGCAAATGGCTTTGGACGCATGCAGATTATGAGAGAGACGGTGGTAGAAAACTCTCCGACGCCCACGCCCGCTTCTCACATCGACGAGCCTCTTCTGCTTCGCGAGAAACGGGGAGATCACAGGAAGTTGGGCCTGCGGCACCGTCTCATTCACCGGCAAGAGATTGACCCTGAGGAGGAGGATGCGGTTACTGTTGTCACTGTTGTGAGACAAATCGACCAGGACGGGAACACTGTTGGTGTGAAAACAATGAGCTCAGTGGTAGCAGCGAGCTCTGCTGGACAAGCCATCTCGACTCCTACATCGTCCTCGTCCTCGTCTGTCTTGTCTACAACAACAAGTTTCCCACAGGTCCCATCTGTGCCTGCCTTTCCCAGCGATCTCACCGTTCCTGCCGTCCCATCATACCCTTTTAATTCCGGATCTACGCCTCCCGTTACCTCGTCATTGAGCACAGAATCTTCACAGCAAACCGCAGCCAACACACCAGGCGCTTCGTCCCTGGCTACTCCGCAAACGCCGAGTTCGTCTCCTGCGGCGACCAGCAACATGACCCCTGGCGCCACGCCTCTTCCATTTGGCATGAGCTCTAGCTGTACGTTCATGTTTCAAGACTTTCACCTTGAATGATTTATTTTCTTTCGTTTCTTCTTTTTTTTTTGGCTAATATTTTATCAAACAGCTTCGGCAAGTCCGTCTACGCCGTCAACATCTTCCAGTAGCTCCGATGTTCCTGTCGGTGCAGCAACTGCGGGATCCGAAAGCTCGAGCGAATCTGCAACCTCGTCTCCATCGGGTGCAACTTCTCCATCCGGCGCAACCTCTTCCCCAACTAGTGGCACGACCTCGTCGCCAACTGGTGAGACAATCTCTTCACCAACAGGTGAGACGACTTCTTCACCAACTGGTGGAGCAACTTCGTCACCGACTGGCGAGACAACTTCTTCACCTACCGGTGGTGAAACGTCTTCGCCTACTGGAGAAACATCCTCGCCTTCGGCCGCAACCTCGTCGCCTTCGGGGGCAACCAACTCTGCGCCACCCTCAGAATCCACCACAGCCATTTTGTCGAGCACCTCGACAATTCTGTCTGCTAGCTCTTCTACGAGCACATCTTTCTCATCTTCCGAACTCCCATCATCGTCGACGACGGCATCCTCTGAATCATCTTCCACGTCGTCTTCAGAATCGTCATCCACGGGATCGTCTATCATCTTTGGTGGCGCTCCCACAGTGACGAGTGATGGCAGCATTGCCAGCGCAACCAGCTCCTCGAACAATGACGACAGTGGTGGCGGCGTTCCAACACCACAGCTTGTTGGAGGCATTGTTGGTGGCCTCGCAGGTTTGGCTGTCTTGCTTATAATAGCACTGATCTTTCTCCGGTGGTACAAGAAAAAACAGAAGACCGGCCAACTATTGGGAGGGTCTGGAGCGGCTGGAGCGACTCGTGATGGCGCTGATGATCCCTTTGCTGATCCAATCTCCCCCGGTGGTGCTAGTGGTCAGGGTATGGCGCAACGCAGCAGTGCATTCCCGGTGGCTGGGTTGCTGAGCCGCTTTTCTGGAAACAAGGAATACGGTGCGACGACCCCGGAGCCTCAAGAGCGCGGATTTCAGCGTATCTCTGGTCGCAAGCTACCGTCTGCTTTCAGCCCTGGTATGAGTTCAGAAGATCCCTTCGACGACAACGCAACCGACAACACGTATTCCGGCTCATTCTACCGGGACAGTCATGGCTTCTATGGCGGTCAAGGTAGCCCCACGCCACCAATGTCTCCGGCTGCTGCCGCTGCGTTGGCTGGCGCTGGTTTAGGTTCCGTTGCCGAAGGCTCTGAGCCATCGCACCAATATCGCCCTGGCACTGGAAATGACACGGTCGAGACAATACGGCCCAGCCCTGCGCGGACGCCTGTAGTGCACCAAGGTCCAATAGGGCAGCATACCTCGATGTTGTGGGGACCCGGTGACAACCTGAGTCCGGATTCGCCAGTCAGGCCTTCAAGCCGCGGCACACTAGGACGAAGCCACCCGTCGCACGACGGCTCACGTGGTTCACGGTTCACGGAAGATGTTTAACGACTCCTCTTTTTGAGATATCTCTTATTTACTTTTGCAGCTCTTATTGCCCTTAGCGAGCTGCGTTCTACCAGTCGGGTAATAGGGTTGCGGTTCAGGGTATGGACGACCACCCACATTTGGATAACTCGATACCCCACCTCCAGTCTCTCTCTAAACATAGTGTCTGACACTCTCACTGTCGCTTTTTTTTTACTTTTTTTCCTGTTGCCTTTTCCCTTGTCCAAAATATCCCCTTACACGCGTGGCCTAATACGTCCGGTCCGACTCTCTGGTCCAGAGGTCGTGTAATACTTTTCTTTAGCCCCCCGTTTTTCCCAGATTTTGTTTCTTCTATACAGGAAAAGGACGGTTTCTGGGGGGCTCACGCATGTTTATACCCTTGCGCCGCTGAGCGCTGCTGCGTTTTATCTTTCACACCTCTTCACTTCGTCAGGTCTCTTCCAGGAGCATCGAAAAGCGCCCTGATTTGCAAACTTACGAAACAACGCAAAAGTGTTGGGGTGGTGCGCTGGCTTTGTAAATAACGGCTGCGCATTAATGCTCGCGTGGGAAGAGAACTTTTGTTCATATGGGTCTGATTCTGACTTTTCTACTGTCGGAGGGATTGCAAAAAAAGGAGGAGCGATATCTGCGATGATCACTCCACGACGCGGCGTTGTAATAGTCGATTCGCTTGTCCTTTTTGTTTCTGTTCACTTCACATCGGATCCAGCGCAACAACTTGCGTTGTTTTCATCTTTTCACTCAGGGGAAGATCGGGGAATTGGAGGTTTCGACATTCCACATCTGTTGATAATGTCCTATTCTCCCGCGACGGACTAGCACTTGGGGTTCTACAGGAGCTAGCCGCCGCAAGGGTTGTAGATAATCTGAGACAAAAAGAAGGGGGAAGAACGCCAACGTCCGTTCTCCACTTCTTTTTCTTTGATGTCAAAACATTATGGTGCCATTTCCTTTCCGTGCACTGCCTCTCACAACCTCTGATGTCACGACGCTTCCCTCCCGCGTTTCAAGCTGAGGGGCCTAAAGTTTTCCAGAAGAACGGTCGTTGCTCCTCGCTCCGAAGCACGCCGTTCGACGGAGCTCGGTTCTTGGGAGGGGAGCACGATCGGGTTCAACCCAGGAAGTTCCTTTGCCTGCGAGGGGAGGAGGGAATGGAACGAGCCGCGACGGCTGTGCGGTGCGCGGTTGTTACAGATTTAGTGCCGCGCGCCGGCCGCCGGGCTGAGGTCCGTGCGCCGCCGAGCGAGAGAACATGACGCTTCCTTACGGGAAAGGCGTGACTTTTTTTTTCCCTTAGCTATTCCCGCCAGATCCCGGGAAGGTAGGGGGGCGCGATGTGGGAACGGTGTGGATCACGTCTGTCAAGCGAGAGGATAAAGGGCGTTGGTTATGTGCAGGCCTCCTGGAAGGCCTGAGTCTGGCTACTGCTGGTTTCTTTTTTCATTTTTTTTTTGGAGGCAAAGGATGGGGTGGTGAGAATTGGCGGGTTTGGAGTGAGAGTTTCTGGCTCGCGGTGGTGTCGATCGCGTTGTTCGTCCAATCTAGACCAGACTCTTCTGGGACGGAGGCAAAACGTATCGGATGCAGGCGTGGGCAGCGGTCGTGAAACGGAAGCGTTATGCGCTTCTTGCGGGCTGTCGGTGCGTTCGCGTTGATTTCGTGATTCGCACGCAGGTGGGGAGGAGCTTTGCGCGTTGGCTGTGCTGGAAGAAGAGCCGGGATATCCCTTTTCGGAGATCGGAAACACGAGGGTGTAGACCACCGCCAGCCACGACGCGCGCGCTAGCTATAGCGCATGCCGTATTATTAGCGTCAGCGCCCGTGTTCGCGAGATTTGATGTTGTGGCCTTTTTTGTTTGTCTGCTATTTTTTTTTCCCTCGAGGGCTCTGGCTCGGCAATCGAAACGTGCTGAGAAGGTGGCTGGTGGTCTGGCTGGGGAGTGCTTGTATAGTCTATATGGTGGTTGGAAGGAGGATTGCCCGAAAGGATGGGTGGGTCGCGAGAACGCGTAATGCAAATCTGTTACTATAGGGCTGGAATAGGCGAAATTAGGTCCTCGAGCCTATGCGAGGGTGGCGGCGGAGCGGAGGGCGGTGGTTTTGAGACAGGAGGCGAGGGGGCGAGGGTTTGGTGCTGGTGGAGTCGGTACGTCGTTGATGAGGGGAGGGTTGGCGCAATGCGTTAGGATGTTCTGGGAAGAGGTTGGATCTCCCATGATCTTCCTCTTGCTTGATAGACGTAGATCGGCGAGGTTGAAGGACGGCGATGCGATGATACAGTACTAGGACAAAAGTTCTCGCGCGGGCGGTTCCGAAGCGATGACCCTCGTACCCCATCAATTTACTGATTCTCAACGCATGCTTCCTAGCTCTTATACTAAGTTGTTTTCAAGTTAAAATTAAGTAAGAAGAAGAATTCTAGTATTATTTCTTTGCTAATACTTGGTATGCCAGCCCTCTGCTGCGATAACTACCTCATACCTACGCTTCATACTACCTAATATAGAGTCAAATAAAGGTTGTGGCAAAGCCTCCTATGCTTCCCGCAATACTTCTCCCAGCTTCTCTCTAACAAAATCTACTGATCCGGTTAAGTATTCAAACTCTGGATGTAGCTCTAATGCCTTAGACTTTAGATAAAACCAGATATATTTAATTAGATTCAAATCCGGGCTATAAGGTGGCCAATCTAATAGATTTATCCGCCTTCTTTTAAACCATTCCCTAACTTTTATTATAGTATGAATTAGAGCATTATCCTGCATAAAAGTCATACCTCTTCTATGCACTTTTGGTATGTTTTCCTTGAGAACCTTAAGATAAGAGTTGGCTGAATAGCCACCCCTCTTAGCTAAAGGATCACGTACTATTACGTATAAAGGAGACCTTCCTCGTAAGCCAGAAAAGCCTATCCATACTATAACAGATATAATTATTCCTTTTTTGTATGGTTAGACCATTTGGAGGTCCCATTTTTGGCTAGGAGTGCGAAAGCACTACTCCCTTTTTTGGCCCTTTCCTCACTCTACTGTTACGACGGACCCGACCGTGTTGGGTTTCAGTCGGCGCGTAAGACCATTCGGCCAACCTCCCGTCGACTGGCAGTCGACAAAAGGTTCAGCAATGATCAGCCTGGTGGCTGATCGTGCCCCAACAACTCTATATACAGAGGCGTGTTCGTAACATCTACAGAGCACTTATCTGACCAGATAATTTTCTTCCATTGCGTCTCGGTCCAGTCTACATGCTCAAGTGCCTAGGTAAGTCGGATAGTAGCATGCTCCTCCGTAAGTTCCAGGCGGCCAGCTGCGCGTCATTTCTTAATATTGTAGGTGTCCAAGAGTCGAGAGATAGTCCGGTCATAGCAGGTCACACCTGTGACTTCCCGGACCTCTTGGTAAGTGAATTTTGGGTTGGCTCGCACCACGCGTAGAATCTGTCGCTTGTCGGTTTCTAAAAGACATTTTGGCCGGCCAGTCCGTAATTGGGAGCGCCCTTCATAAGATTCAGGCATGCCCAGGTGCTTCTGGAACCAGGCAGGCTTCTTGCCAAGAGCCTTGCAGGCAAGTAAAATCCCTCGCTGATGTGGAGAGTAGTGTTGATTGGGAGTATGTGTACCAAAGAGCTCTTTGAGAGGAGTGCGTTGTGGTGCCATTTTGGTGGTGCGAAGATTGGAGATGTGGGCGCTCGAGACGCGTCAAAACGCGTCTCGCTTAATCACGCGAGAACTCTTGTCAAGTGATTGTACGTACCCGTCCGGGACGGATTTGAGCGCTGCAGATATCTCCGTTCCAACAGGTGATCCACAGCATGAGTGATCGTGGAAAGCCTGGTCATGAGAGAGGCCCGGGTGAGAGGGCGGAATTCAGAGCTTGATGCGTATAATAAGTAGATACCTTGAGCGGGCGGTATAAAGACAAGCAATAAGAGAAGGAAGCGCGTGATAATATGCATAGTGCTAAAGAATCATAGAGGGCACCAGAAGATCATAACATTACTTGATGTGGCTTGCATGAGAATAGCATAGGCTGAGTCCTGAAGTCGTCATGCTGGCATTGGTCTGATCTGCAGATCGGCGGGGTCGTGATGGTGGAGCCATGGCTACGAGATATAGCTCAGGAAGGATAACATCGACAGTGTGGAACCGAGGGGCGGTATGTACGAGCACACGAGATGGTCACGTGGAATTCCTGGACAGCAGGATGGCAACGTTCAGTGTGCAAAGAGTATGGGGTTCTGACACAAAGCGCCATCCAGCACGGCAGGCGTTCTACTGGCAACGGTGAAATAATCAAGTTCCCCCTCCTGTGCTGCGATTTTCTTGCGGGTTCCATGAGAAACAATCAGGTCGCGCACAACGGGCGAGCCGAGACTCAGCGCCACTTCAGAAAGCCAATGGCCCAGGACCGGCTATGGAGAACCAGCTGCAGTGAGTAATTCTCGAACTTGCTGGGTCGTGAGAAGCATTCTCGAAGTGCGGCTGGAAGATGCACTCGCTGCTTGACTCGCTGACCAACCGGCATGCATCTGAATGACTCAGTGCGAGCGTGCACACGGATGCAGGTGAAGGGCGCTGGTAGAAGGCGCTGACGCGGACGGATATTTCGACGACATGGTGAGTTGCGACTTCTCCTGGAGGACGGCGATTGCGAGTGTTCGAGAATCGGAGGGTCGGCGGCGATTTGGTAAGCAGACGGAGCGGATCAACGCGGGGCTCCGGGCTGCGGCAGACGTTCGATCCAGAAAGTCATCGCGTCAGAGAGCGCCGGCGCAATCGACGACTCGCCATCCAATCCTCCCACCCCTCAGCCGCGGCGTTTCAATCTCGTGGATGGTGAATCGCTGAGGCCACTGTTCCCTCTGACAACCTCCGCCCCGCCTTCCACATCCTCCTCGCCGAGAGACCATGACGACCCTGGCGCTCCGGTCAGGCTATCTTGCCCGCTTATCGAGGTCAGGCATTAAATCAACCGCCCGCGCCGCCTCGCGCACTCGCTGCTCGCCGGCCCTCTCCAGATCGCCCCTTGCCCACCAGCGCATACGGACGTACGCCAGCGTCCCCCCCGAGGATCCGAAGGACCCGAAGGACCGCGACGGTGGCAAGGATGGCGGAAAGTCTGCGCCGAGCTTCGACCAACACTACAACGCCAGTCCGACAGGCGGCAATGGCAAGGGGTCGAAGGAGGGGTTCTCGAAGCTTACGCCCGAGGAGGAGCAGGAGGTAGACAAGCTCCTGGCGAGGCTTAAGACCGGCCTGCCCAAATCACAGGCAAAGGACATTGAACGAGCATTCGGAGAATTCAAGAAGGAGGGGATCCCGCAGGAGATGCGCGAAGTAATGAAGAACCTCGAGGACGGTGCGCCCATGGACCTGGGCACAGCTGCGAAGCTGGTGAGGTTGGCAAGCACGTCAGCGCGGAGAGCCGCGGAGAAGGCTGTCAATGGAGAGAAGGACGAATCCCATAAGGCGGAGGACGAAGAGCCGCAGCAGAAGGCTGGCCCGCATGATCCTGGACCAAGGAATCAGAAGGACAAAAACAAGCAGAAGACTGGCCAGCCGTCCATGGCAGATATCAATCTCGACTTGGGCTCCACACTCATGTCAGCTTTCATTGTGTACCTTCTTTACCGCCTCGTTGTCCCCGGGGAAAACTCTAAGGAAATTACATGGCAAGAATTCCGGAGCACGTTCCTGGATAAGGGCTTGGTCGAGAAGATTGTGGTAGTGAGCGGTTCAAGGGCGCGCGTCTATCTCCATCGCGAGGCTGTTGCGTCGGTCTATCCCGACTCTCCGGCAGTGAACCCCAACTTCCACTACTACTTCACTCTTGGCTCTATCGAGACTTTTGAGAGAAGGATGGACGAGGCACAAGACCAGCTCGGCATTCCCCAGAGCGAGCGTATTTCGGTTGCTTATTCTGACGAAGTCCCTTGGATAGCGACAATCCTTTCGTTTGGCCCGACACTCTTGGTCATTGGTTCGATATTCTTCCTGACAAGACGGGCCGGACAAGGCGGTGGAGGTTCGAGTGGCATTTTCGGCATGGGAAGGAGTCGCGCTAAGAAGTTCAACCACGAGACGGATATCAAGGTCAAGTTCGCCGACGTTGCCGGAATGGACGAGGCCAAACAGGAAATCATGGAGTTTGTCAGCTTCTTGAAGGAACCCGGTGTCTACCAAAAGCTTGGTGCTAAGATCCCTCGTGGTGCTATTCTTTCTGGTCCACCCGGTACCGGTAAGACACTGCTCGCCAAGGCTACCGCTGGCGAATCGCAGGTGCCTTTCTTTAGTGTCAGCGGCTCCGAGTTCGTGGAAATGTTCGTCGGTGTCGGCCCCTCCAGGGTACGCGATTTGTTTGCCACCGCACGGAAAAGCACTCCCTGTATCATCTTCATCGATGAGATCGACGCTATTGGCAAGTCCAGAGCTAAGCAGAGCTTCGGTGGTGGCAACGATGAGCGGGAGAGCACACTCAACCAAATCCTGACGGAGATGGATGGATTCAACACGTCGGAGCAGGTGGTTGTCCTTGCGGGTACCAACAGACCGGATGTGCTTGACAAGGCACTCATGCGTCCCGGTCGTTTCGACAGGCACATTGGCATTGACAGGCCAACTATGGAAGGCCGGAAGCAGATCTTCACAGTGCACCTCAAGAAGATTGTTACGAAGGAGGACATCGAATTCCTGACAGGCCGTCTCGCCGCTCTCACTCCTGGTTTCGCTGGTGCAGATATCGCCAACTGTGTCAACGAGGCTGCGCTCATTGGTAAGTAACCCCTTGTTGGTCAAAAATTGAACCGCTGGAGTTCTAACAAAGCTGGTCCAGCCGCTCGCCATCACGCCGAAAGCGTCGAAATGAAGCACTTTGAACAAGCAATCGAGCGTGTCATCGGCGGTCTCGAGAAGAAGTCTATGGTCCTTTCCCCCGAGGACAAGAAGACGGTGGCGTACCATGAGGCTGGACACGCTATCTGCGGCTGGTACTTCAAGTACGCGGACCCACTTCTCAAGGTCTCTATTATTCCGCGTGGTTCTGGCGCCTTGGGTTACGCTCAGTACCTTCCCACCGGCGACACCTACCTCATGAACGTCAACCAGCTCGTCGACCGCATGGCCATGGCCTTGGGTGGTCGCGTCTCGGAGGAATTGCATTTCGAGACTGTTACCTCGGGTGCATCCGACGACTTCAACAAGGTCACTCGCATGGCAACCGCCATGGTGACCAAGTGGGGCATGTCTAAGAAGATTGGTTACCTGTACTTCGAGGACGACTCGCAACAGCAACTGCACAAGCCATTCTCTGAGGAGACGGCCAAGAACATCGATATGGAAGTTCGCCGCATCGTTGACGAGGCCTACAAGCAATGCAAGGACCTGCTCGTTGAGAAGAAGCATGAGGTCGGTCTCGTTGCTGAAGAGCTGCTCAAGAGGGAAATGCTCGGGCGCGACGACCTCGAGCGCATCCTTGGCCCCAGGCCCTATGGCGACCCCCAGGACTTCACGAAGTACTTTGGCTCCAGGGGTGACGTGGAGGGCGCTGGACCCGGAAGTGTGCCTGGCCCGACCACACTCGGCAAGGAGGACGGCGGTGCGCCGGAGCCCCCAAGGACACCGCCGGGTGATGTTGTCTTATAAGATGGCTTAAGGTGAAGCAATGGGTTTTCTTGGGGGTTCACGGGGATCATCGATGGCTAGTGAGGAAGGGGCTCTTCTCTGAGTATTGGGTCGGGGCTCTCATCGACTTACTGTAACAACTTTTTCACTTTCTCGAAGCATTTCAGGTGCACGGCTCTTTTTTATTTTCTTATCGTCCTCTCCTCCCTCCACTCTTCTCTACCCCACAAACAGCAACTTTGTTTTAACATGCAGACACCGCATTCACCGCTCAGAACTACCTACGCATCGGATGGGAAACATTGAACGGATGGGGATACGCGGTCGACAGGTCGGAAAACGTAGATATGTGCACGCTATTGTATAAATAGAAAAACCAAAACAGACCCCAGCGATGGTTTTGTCAGAGATGTACAACAGCTAGCCCGAGATGCGTGCCATGTGTTGGTGTACCTTCTTTGCATTGCCGCTAGTGACTCTCACCGTCGACCGCGTGTATTCGCAATACACCCACCCCTTCTCCGTCCATGTTCTCGTCTTCCCCTTGGTAATAATTTCGGTCACGGTCGTACGCTCCAACCGCGCAGGTGCTTGCCCCTTCTGCTTGCTCCCTTCTCCACTCCGCTCAGGTCTTGGTTGTTTGTTCGTTGCTTTTTTGGGCGCTTCGGTTTCTCGCGGGCGACGAGGTTCTTGGTACGCGGCGTTGGTCTTCGGGTTGCGGTTTTCTTTGACGGCGACGACATTGTTGTTGGCCGTCTGTCTCCTCCTGGCCTCCATGACGCGCACGGTGGTGGTAGCGATTGCCATCAGAGCATCTGCCAGTGGCGAGGGAGGGATCCCAAGAGCGTGAAGATCGATGCGAGGAGTTTGAGGAAAGTCATGTCGTGTTTTCCGCGTCCTGATGTGGACGGGTGTGAGGAGGGGGGATAAGAGGCGCTTTTCAGTGATGGGCGGGGGTGCGGGTGTGATACGTTACTTGAAGAATTGCGCTCTTTTTCCTGTCCTTGCAATGTCGCCCCGGCTTGTTTGTGGTACATGGAGGTTCCGCATGAGTAACTGGGTTACTGCACATGAGCGTTTATGGCGAAAGGGCTTCGGTGCCGCGGGAGATTGTGTGAGGGTATTTGCCTGGTTTTTGTGGATGTGAGAGGTGAGGTGTGACGTTTGGGGGCGCCTTGGTGGGATGTGATTGCAAGTAAGACAAAGTAAATTGAAATCGCTCGTTGATGGAAACAACGTACAAGAGTTAGCAGACAAGCTACACAGAAAATGAAATCAGCACAGCAAGAGTAAGAATGTAGTCACGCATAGGTGTGTTACAGCAAGACCTCCTTATTCTACCAAAGCGTGCTGCATAGCCGACGCAATTTATATCTCTTTAGACAGCCCTTTGGATATATCCGCACCCAGAACTACCAACCGAATAAGCAGATTTGCACGAACCAACTCAACACGGCACCTTGTATGTCTACTACCACTCAGCTCCCACCTCCCGCCCATCCACACCTCCTCAACCTCCCACCCTCACCTACTCCCTGTTAATCTTTCCAATCACTCCGCCCCCATCAACCACAATGCACTGCCCCACAACATGACTCCCCGCCCGACTCCCCAACCACATCACCGCCGCCGCAAAATCCTCCCCCCTCCCCAACCTCCCGTTCGGATACGTGCTCCCGAGCCTCTCGGCGCCTCCGCGCGCCTCGATCATCTGCGCCGCCATCTCGGTCGGGAAGAAGCCGGGCGCGACGCTGTTGACGAGGACGTGCCGGGGCCCGAGCTCGAGCGCGAGCTGGCGCACCAGGTGCACGGCACCGGCCTTGGCGGCGGCGTAGGAGAAGGCGGCGTTGGCGCCGAGGGCGGTCTGGCCGAGGGCGGAGACGGAGGCGGTGACGATGACGCGGGAGGGGGTGGTAGGGGTGGTGTGGGAGGGGTCCGTCAGGAGGGGGGCGAACCTGCGGCGGGGGTGGCGATGAGTGTTGGTGTGGTGGTGGTGGTGGGGGGGGGGGGTTGGGCTCACCTTTGGATGGTGTAGAATACAGCCTTGAGGTTGATGTTGAGGACTTCGTCCCACTTTTCCTCGCTGTGCGTGTCGAAGCCCTCGCGGTGCGCCGTGCCGGCGTTCACGAGGAGGAGGTCGACGTGGTCGGTGGTCCGGCTGACGGCGTCGACGAGCCCCTGGATTCCGTCCGTGGTGGAAGAGTCTGCGGGGACGGAGATGGCCTCGGCTCCGGGGCGTTTGTTTGGCAGTGCGTTCAGTGTTGCGCAGGCCTCTTCGCAGGCGCTTGCTGTTCTCGACGTGATGTAGACTTTGGAGGCTCCCGCTTGCAAGATGCCTGAAGCTGCGGCAAGACCGAGACCTCGGGACCCGCCCGTGACGACGGCGACCTTTCCTTCAAGGGAGAAGATGCTTTCGAAGTCGAGGAGGTTGGCGGCGGCCATGGTGTATCGGACAGACCTTTCTGTGACTGCTTTGGGAACTAAAAGACGCAGCGGTCCAGGTAGAGACGGGAGGAAGAATTGAATGTCGAGTGCTGCTAACAATGACTTCCATCTCACTTAAACACCTTTCGCCTTGATCCTCGACTCCCTTCGTGTAGGGCTCGAATTCCGGAGGTAAAGAGAAGTAAGCGTCCCTTAACTCCGACTAGTGATCCTTCTGACGCTAAAAGGATCTCAATGATCGGACTTTCCGTATCGCCGGCACTCCAAAGATACATTACGAGGGGTCCAATGATAATGGAGGGCCTAGTGAAGCCAGTTATAGGCCTTATATGTGCGCTTTCGGACGTAAACAGTGACACGGTAAGGAAACACTCGTATGGACCAACATCACGCGAATCAGGATCGGAACAGGCCGCAGGCGAACTTTATGATTGAAAATGCAAAACCGTTTGTTCAAAAAACCACGCCCAAGAATGACCAGAGAACGTACCTTTACCTGTTCTAACTCCTCGAATGCTCCCGTAGAATTTCCAAATCATACCGGAAAGAGATATGAGTGAACCCACACCGTCAGGTAAGCTAGTGCCGCATTTGCACGTATACCGCTTAGATATGTTCAATGGGGCCCTCCGGCAGCAACTCATCCATACCACTCCTCTTCTTCCTCTTCCAGTCGAGATAGGCCCTGAGTGGGGGGCGAACAATGTCGTTGAAGAGGAAAGTGCCATAGACGAGCAAGGCGAAGCCAAGCACCTGCAGCCACTTGAAAGTCTCCCAGCCAAGCCCAAGAGAGACGATCCAAATGAAGAGGGTGCGGCAAGTGTCGATGGTCGCACGCGCGGTGGCGGAGACAGAGCGCGTGACTGAGAGGCCAAAGAAGTTGAACCCACTAATGACAAAAGTTAGAAGAGTCAGAGCCCAGGGTACGTAGATGAACTTACCCGATGCTGAACATGATTAGGATACTGCTGATGGCGATGGCAGGGAAGTGCGTAATCTCGTACAAGCCCTCTCTGGCATCGAAATATCCATTACGTCCGGCCTTCGTCGTACCAACGGCCAAGTGCAGGATGAGCATCACAATAACGGTCACGAGGAATCCAAAAATGCCTTCCCATCCAACGACCTTCAGCGGCTCGAGCTCGTAGTTCTCCATGATGCTCTCCTCAAGCACGAACTGGGTGGCCGTGAAGATCTGAGCGCCGGCGATGAGTAAAACACCGATGACAGTGCGTACAGCAACATCGGTGCCCATGGCTTTAACCTCGTCGGCAGCGTTGCGCACCAGGATCATGCCGGAAAAGGCATACTTGTCGCCCATCGGGGTCTGGCCCTCCGGATAGATGCTCGCTCCATGTGCGGGGTCTTCCTTTGCAATAGCACCGGCCAGCCCGACGACGGCGACACCGGCCACGACGATGAACAGAGCAATCCACTTGTAGAGTCCAAGATGACGCTTCAGGAACAGGACGCTGAAGAGACCCACGAACAGCACCAGCGCGCCACGCGTCATCTGGTAGATACTGGCCGCGACAAACAGCAGTCCAACGTTCATGAGGGTTGTCCCGGCAATATCGCATATAGCCGGCAGGGCCAGGTACAGCACTTTCCAGCCAGTCAAAGGAATGCGCGAGTCGTCATCAGCGGCGTGCGCCGGCTTGAGCGGGTTCGCGATAGGACCATCAGAGCTCGCAGTATCAGGAGTATCGGCGGACGCTTCGATGTCGGCGGCCGAGGGCGGAGCAGGCGCATCGGTGGACTCGCGGGGAACGGCCTCGTAGGCGCCACCCTCAGCGGACCTCTTGGAGACATAGTATTGGTAGAGAGAGAAGCCGCCCACAACGAGCCAGCAGCCCATCTCGCCGATGAACATCTGAGCGGTTTGGATGACGGGTTGCTGGAAGTATGCGGGGTGCTTGCCGTCGCAGTTGCGCACGCATTGTTGGTCCTGATAAGGCGGTTAGCTTGCAGACACGGAGCATGCGGCCGTGATAGGCGTCGCCGGACCTGGTACTTGGTAAGGAGCGTATTGCAGACACCAGTCAGCAGCATCATGCCGACAAGGAAGGGTATAAGAGCTCCGGAAGCCATGATGGGCGGACGGAGCTGGGCCGAGCTCTCGAGACGGCTGCTGGAGCTTGTGCTGGACGTGATTCTCCCCTCTGGAGGCGAGAAGATGCGGGAAACGGAAGCGGGGGAGGCGGACGAGCTTTAGAGGCTCCGTCAGAGGTCAGGTGGTGGAGGGTGGGCCTCGGATGGCGATGGACGAGCTGTGGTGTTCACCCACGACGCTATGAGGCGCGTGAGGCTGGGCGGATGGCGTATGACTCGGCCTATCGGAGATAAGCCGCGCCAATCACGCGCCCCACAAACGCATCATTCCAGGGGTCCTGGTCTCCTGGCCTGACGGCTGGTCCTCACCCCACAACACCTTGGTTGTCTCGTTCCTGGACTGATCCATCCTTAAGTTGCTGTTCTGTTACCTGGAATCCCAACAGCCAGCCCTCAGCTTGTTCCAGTGCAGTAGCCCCACACCTCCAGGCTAGTCTCAGAGCACGAGGAGCAAGACTGTTTTCGCAGCGGGGGGTGATCCACAGCCGATATAATATTGAATGCGTTGCGCCCATGGTTCACAGGTATCCTCGCCGCACGTGTAGCTTCGAGTGTGCTGTTGACAAGGCTGGGGCCCTTGGCCCTCTTATTACGTGCTAGCCCCACTTTTACAGCCTTGCAACATCCTACGTAGTAATAATAGTTGCTACTCCGTAAAAGATCCCTTTAAGAAGTCCACTTCTTAGCAGTTGCTCTTTCCGTGTAGGATTCTGCTAGATGACCCCACGCGCTCGACGAAGGGCCAAGCCAAGGATTCAACCTAATCACTACTGAAGTCGAACTTTATCAGGGGTCTGTAGGAAACGCGAATACTTCGAGATGCTTAGCGCTCCAGATGCTTATGCGTCTTCCAAGCTGTTCTATGGCCAAGTTCACAGACACAGGTTGACGCAACGCGCACACTTCCTGAGTTCTGCTGTGCGGCAAGCACTTTCAGTTTTCTATTTATTTACAAGCAACCAATTCCGGATAACTGTTTACTCGCAAAAACCAGGAGAACACATTCATCACTGACAATATAGTGGTTCGGACACGCGCACAGCCTGTGCGATGTCGAGAAGAGATGTGCGCGCGCAGGTCTCGCGGATCCTGCACGTTCTCCACAGTTAACTGGGGCTGTCGCGGGCGCGCAGCGCGATGCGATGCGATGTCGCGCTCATCTCGTGCTCGCGCTTCGCCGCTAAGCCGCAGTGCGCTAAGCGGCGGGCAGCCTGGCCGTCCAAGACCTCCAACACTGCGCACCGCGTCGCAGCATCACCGTCGCGTGTTGATCTCCTTCCCTCGAGATACCCCTAGCCCGGCCTCTCGTGAGCCGCACAAGGCTCTCGCCCGCTTGCGCCGCCCCTCGCTTCCTCCTCGTTGTATTTTCTGCTCAATTGGGCTGCTTCTGCGCGTTACCTCCGCCCGAACGCGTACCCGCATCATGTCAACACCCACTACAAACAGGAGAGTCTACATGGACCCCACGATGCCCGACAAGGCTGTCACGACCCCCTCCAAGAGCGCCGCACGCCGCGCTCTCGGAGAACTCACTCCCAACGCGAAGGTCTCGCCGCAGAAACCCACCATCACCGCCGACAAGACCCAGCCGCCTCGCAATCTTAGCCCGCTCAAACAGGCTCGCGCCGTGTCCCTCGTGCGGGATGAAAACGCGTATAGCATTTCGAAGCTCCCGAACCAAATGACTGGCAGGAAGAGGTCTATAGACGAGGTCGACGGTGCAATCGCGCGTGAAGACGCGATTGGATCGCCCGCGAAGCGTGTTGATGGACGCGACGCAGCGCAGAAGCATTTCCAGTCACCGATGTTGAGTATTGAAGAGTCTGCGCGTCCGGTATGCAATCCGCATGGCTCAGGAGCATCGTGTTCAAGTGCTAATACCGCCCCAGGCCTCCTCTCAGGTCGTTGATCTTTCGCACGAGGACCTCACCCCCACAGAAGAAGACACTCCCGAGCCTGCGCCCCGAGGGACACAGGAGACCACTGGAACGAGAGCTTCCTTTTCATCCCTCATCGATTATAACCCGCGGTCTCAGCAGACCTCGTCGTCCCCGCCTTTGCGAGCCACCAAGACCTCCACTAGAACAGTGCGTGCAGACTCGGTGGAGGTGGAGCATGCGCATACTCGGCATGCTGAGCCCATAATTAAGCAAGCCGAAATCCTTCGCCTCCGTCTGCGCGTCGCGCTCTACAAAGTCAAGACAGACCAGACATTCGTGCCCTTGTCTTGCCTTGAGATTCCCGAGAAATACCAACGGAAGCCCACCAAGGAGGATGCTTCTGCCGAAGCAGGCTCACCTGCCGCTTCATCAGACCGCGAACGAACCGCGCCTACCATCACTGTCACGGAGGATGAGCCCTCAGACAAGGGAAGCGAGGGCAGCGCGCCTAAACTTCTCCCGGCACCAGTTCTGCTCCCGACGGCCTATTCCACGCGCTTCATCACCGAACCCGGCATGCCTTCTTCGCCACCACACTCTGTCGCAGTCGACAGCAGCAGTATTCCGAGGGCACGTGGTCCCCAGGAATTCGTGACCCCAGTCGCGAGCCGGCAGGCGGCCGCGCAGCTAAGCAGCCCGCCGTACAGCGAAGACCACGGCCGGCATAGGTCCCACAATGACCCGGATCCTTTGACGAGCAGTGTCGTCAAGGGGCGAGCTGCGGAGGGATTGATGAAGCTGACGCGGTCGGTGTGAGGTGTCTCGGGAGAGCGGGTGTACGCAGCAGATATGCGGCTATGATTTACGCTGCATGAATGGGATAGGATTATTTGACGAATGATGGCATGCTGGCTGGAGCTCCCCCTGTGCGGGGATGCTACGTACTCATCTTCATCTATTGCGGCGTTCGTGGGCGTGAGGGTGGATTTGGTGGAGAGGATTGTTGCGCTGCATTGTCTGGCGTTTTGTCACTCTTCCAGCAAGCTCAGTCGAGCTGCTGGTAACTCGATAGCATCTTCACATTGAAAATTCCACGGATGACTGGTGGTTTTCATGAGGGGAACGGGGGGTTGGGATGGGAGTTAAGGATCTAAGGAGGTTAATCCATGCATCACGCGTTCACATCATCCACCACAACTCTGACCTCACGTCGTCCGCATCGCTGGGAGTCTTCTGCCGCGTCCAACCGCAGGGCTGGCAAAGCAGCTACAAAAGCTTTCTTGTAATCGTGTGCACCAGCACGTTCCACGGAACGGTCTCCGCGCCGAGAAACATTCCGGCGTGCAGGCCGGTCCGCCAGTCTGCTCGCCCTTCCCGCCGTCCGCGGGCCTAGCATCCTTACAGACACGAGGATGCGGACACTTCTCTGCTCTCCCCCACGCACATTCGCTCGCTTTCTACCGAGCCGCCTCTGCATGCATAAATTTTTTTTCAGGCCGGCCGACATGTTTCTTTCTGGCGCTTCTCCAAGGGTATCTTTGCCTGATCGGGCCTTTGTCGTTCGGCTGTTGGCCCTGCTGGCACCCCACGTGCCGGTCAGTGGTGTTGTGCTGCCCGCCGGGGCGCGCCAGAGCCGTCTCCTCATCCAACGGGGGGGGAAAGGTGCGTCGCCCCAACCACGCGAAACGGGGTTTTGGCTTGCGGCCGCTGCGCCGCCAGGAGCTGCTACGGCCGAGCAAAGGGCAGAGGATTCTGCGTGTGGCCACCCGACGCCGACCGGGCGCGCTGGCCCCCCACAGACGAGACGCGCGCGCGCGCGAGAGAGAGAGGGCGCGCCGTAGACGCCCTTGCGCCCGGTGCGCGCGTCCGTCGAACCCAGGGTTGAACGACTGCAGGATGGCGTCAAGTAAGCGTTGGCTAATACCATGCAGAGTTTGGCGAGGCCCTGTGTACCCTCGAACGTCTATGCCCGCGGGCGTAGGTAATTTTTACGTAGAGAAAAGCTCACATCTACGGCGAGGACGAGGGGGGGGCGCCAGCGCGTCTGCGCGTGTGTTGTGCGTGCAGTGGCCGCTGCTTGCTGCTCCTGCGCGATGAACTGTGCACGCCACATGCGACACGCGAGGACGGCTGTCGACCTGTCGTGGACTTGCTGCTGGGGCTAGTCGCGATCAAGGGCAGGGAGCACGTCAATCACGCGTGCTGTGAGGCGACTGGCGAGTGACGACGCTCCTGTACCTCTTCAGCCCCCCTCCCGGGCCTTTGCGGTGCGGTGTTTTGGGCAAAGACTGCGGAGGCGGGAGGATGAACAAGAACCGGAGCAGGTACTGTGTACGCATGATCACACTCGCGTCCGGGAATAAAGCACCCGTCGCCGTCCCCAAAGAGGCAATACAGAACTACAAGAGGGCGGCAGATAGGAGCACCGGGTTTCCCCATCTCAACGCTCGGGCACTCTGGCCACTTATCAAGCACGCGTTGCATCTAGCTGAGATCTCACTTGTCGCTCCACAGGCCGTTATCTCAGGCCCAACGGCCTCGGATGTTTCCAATTGCAACAGCAAACGTTTCTTTTGCGCGCTACACCGCAAGATGCGGGACGGGGCCACGGGGCCACAGCAGCAGACGTGTCTCTCCTGCGCCGGGCCAGGCCTTTGCTTTTGCGGCATCCGTCACAGGAAAAAGGCCAGCATGCGTGCGGAGCGGCCCGGCGGGCAGGTTCGATGTGATTCGGCACTTGGTGGGTAGTGGGCACTCGGCAGACGGGGCTGGCGAGATGGTGGCGATTCTTGGGGCTGCGGGCTGTGGTGAGTTTCGATGACTTGCCATCATGATCAACCAACACGAGCCGGATCGCCCGTGGCTCGAGGGCGGCGGGCGGCTTTCCGCCGCGTTTGCGTGGAACAAGCCTCAATCCGGCGTGTTGCACTCTCTCTCACGGTTGCACAGTCGCGTTTCTGTTCACGCTCGATTGGTATTTGTCACCTCGTCGCCCTCGACCGTCCGCGGCCGTGTACAATAGATGAAGGTCCGTCCGCATGCTTCCGCCTTGCGCGCTGGCCCCGCGGCTACACAGCCCACGTAATGCGGGCTGCTCATCAAGGACCGCGGCGTCATACCGCTCGGTCGTCGAGCCAAGCGGCGCCAAGCAAGATATCGCAGCAATGACAGCGGCCGTTGACGCTGGTCGAGGGCGGGCCGCTGCTGTCTCACCGCGGAGGCTGTTATCATGCCCGGCGGAAGCGGCGCGCTTGAGTCGTTTCGGCCGGGAGGCAGAGCACCTGGATGCCAGCGGTGGCGGGCGGACGGGCGGCAGTTGCGGCGGTGGGGAGTTGTGGATGGTGTGCACTTTTATTTTTGTAAGCACTTTCGCAGCAGAGGCAGCGGACCCCACGCCAATCACCTCGCCCAGCCGGGGTCCAAGCGGGCGGATCATCCAGGAACGCAGCAGATCGAAGGGCTTGCGGCCAACAGCGGCGGCGCTGATGAGTCGGCCGCAACGACAGAGTCGCGCTGCTGATGGCGTGCGACGGTGCGGAGCAGCCACAGCAGGCGTGCATGCGAGTCATGGCGGCCTGCTGGGCAGGCCTGCCGTTGCACTAAAGTCAGGTTCGCGCGTCGGGGAGCATGGATGCGGCGATGGCGCCTGCAGGGCAGCGGGCGGTAGCAGCAGAGAGCAGCGCGGCCGTGGGGGCCGGCACAAGGGAGGGCTGAGCGCACGGGCACCAGCACTGGCGCCGCCGATAAGGACGCCCGGCCAGCTGCCCGCGTCACTCATCGCCCAGCCGCTCACCCTCACCTTCACATGGCTGCAGCGATACGGCCACCGGCCACAGGCCACAGGCCAAGGGCGGCCGGGGCAGGGCGTGCGCCGGCAGCGAGCAGCGCTGGCGCAGGCCGGCGGGCGTGAGGACAGCAGACAGCAGCAGCCTGTCAGCAGCGCGCGCGCGCGCGCGCGCGCCGCCTGGCCGTCGCCCGGCGCGCCAGCCACCGGCCACGCCTGGGGATCCCGCGGCTATGCGGCGCACCCCACGCTCAGCGTGCGCAAGTCCGACAGCGGAGAGGGCTGCAGGCGCGCTGCCCTGGCTTGGCGGGCGCGCAAGGCACTGGCACTGGCAGCCTCTGGAACATGCCCACGCTCTTATCGCATCCACTTTCATCTCCACACCACCCCCGGTCAACCAGCGCCCGGCCTGGCCCTGCCCGATAGGGAGCCCGGCCCATCGCCATCGCCTCCACCCCCGGCGCGGGAGCGGGATGTGCGCGCCCAAGCAGCTAGCCTGGCCACCAGCGCGCATGTACCTGGCTCGTTGTTTTGTCCTGACCTCGCCCGCCCGAAGCTCAGCCCGCGTAGTTATTCTCTGCGGTGCCTGTCACTTGCCAGCCGCTGCCTCCTCGCCCGCCAGCCAGCCAGCCTCCAGACGCGTGCCCCGAGGCGTGCGCCGTTGCGGATGCTCCCGCCCTGACCCAACCAGGAAAACGCCTGCTGCCACGCTCCCTCTTCTTATCTGTTGAGCAGCCCTGCCTTGTGCTGCGTGGGTAGTCCTGCCTGGCCCTCGCCCGCCCCATGCTGCGCCCAGCATAGTTGATATATTTCCTTCCTCGGGTCAGTCTCCTGCCCTGCCCAAGCCTGCGCGCGCCCTCGCTCATCTCATCTATGTAGCCTCCCCGGCCCTCCGCTCAATGCGCCTGCTTGCCGCAAGACACCACTCCAACGACGGCACCCTCGTCGCTCCCTCCTCAGATGTTCCCTAACACGACCCACCGCCTGGTCCACCTCCCGCGCAACCCGCCGCCCAAGCCCGATTCGGAGCTTCCGCGCGGAGAATGTCGCTACCTCCACCGCGAAGCCGGCCAAGCTGACCGTCAGCGCTGCGTCTGCCAGGGCTTTTCGCTGGACAAGCAGCAGCCCGTCGGCACCAGCTGCGAGTGTGGCCATCCGGCATGGGTCCACGTCCAGCAGCCCATGGCTGCCGTCACCCACGAAGAGCACATGGCCGTGGTGGAGGAGCTGCGCCGGTTCAAGCAGGAGCAGGACCGCAAGTTCCAGAGCATGCAGAACGAGCTCGTCAAGACGCAGCACGAGCTCATGGCCCAGCGCGCCCAGAACGTCGAGCGGGAGCGGCTGTTCAAGCTGCTCGAGGCGCGCCTGTACCAGAACATGAAGGGCCTGAAGATCGAGCTGGACGACAAGATGGACGGCATGATCGACCAGCAGCACGCCTTCCAGCGCAAGCTGATGGACGTCGAAGACACCACGATGGAGCACGAGCTGAAGTTTGAAAAGTTGGACATGGGAAAAGGTGGAAAGACGCGGGACCTGACCCCGGTCCCTGAGGCCTCTCCGGACGACCACTCCATGGACACCGCCGTCGAGGAACCGGAAACGCCCGAGAAGGCCGAGAAGCCTTGGAGTGTCAAGGTCATGATTGTACCACGCCGAGGTCAGCAATTCGCCTTTGATGTTGATAGCAAGGCGTACAGGAGATGTCAGTCTCGCAAGCTCCACCAGGAAATTGAATTCACAAGTAGAGACAGTGCGAACTTCCACCTTACCATCGACAAGACATTTTCACACATCCTCAAGGGCCGTCCTTGGGTCCCTCTAGTCGGCTATCGGGCCCGCAACGACTACTTCGGACGCATGGCCCTCCGCCGGCTACCTCCCGAGCTTTCGTCTGGAGACCTGTGGGATTACTACTTTCTCGACCACCATTGCGTCGCCCATGACAAGATGCAAGGAGACCTTCTCTACCTCGCTCTCCGGGACTCGGATTTGACATGGCCGGAAATCAGGGAGTTGCCTCCCGTGTTCGGTTCGAACGAGTCTGTTTGGATGCACGAGGTTGAACTGGACGGACCGCTTCCGGCATCTCAGCAATCCAATGCTGTCCGTGGTCGTTTTGACAAGGCCGATCTGATACACGAGTACTCTCCGAGCCCTCCGCCCTACACTTCGCAAAGAAACACGATGCAGCCGCCGGCTGAAGGCGTCCCCGACAGCAGATTGGCCACGCCTCTTGGCGTACTCGCGACCGCCTCTGCATCCGTCCTAGGCCATGCGCTCAACAGGCATCCTACGACCCAATCCGCCACGGCACAGTCGCTCAGGAGTCTGGGCAGCACGGAGGACGGGTCGGACGACGAGCATTCGCACAGGGACAAGATCCGCAAGCTCCGGCCGAAGAGATCCGAGCCCGCGATGCACAGTCACTCGAACAGCGGTGGTTCGTCACACCATCAGCCGACCGTTTATTATTCCGGGAGGAGCAAGAGGAAAATGCCCGTGCGCGAGAAGACGAAGGAGCCGCTGCAGTTTAAGCTTCCAAGTCTGTTGCATCATCGCAATAAGGAAGAGGCTACATAGGGCTATGTAGGGGTATGGCCATAGATAAGGCACGTGTGGTGCGGAGGGCGACACGATTGGTGGGAGATGATGAGATTGCGAGCCTCGGCCAGGGCAGGGCTCAGGAGAATCGCTTTTCTGGAACATCCTAAGACAACAGGGTGCAGAAGCTTGTACAGCGTCGCGGTTGTCGGATTGTCGGGATACCCCCTTTTTGATTATCCTTTTCGATGGCGTTCTTGGTGTGCGGCAAAAGACGGGGTAGAGAACATTGTTGTGGCATCGCGTGCCCCTATCTTAAGGTTTATTTTCTATTTTCCTCTCGATCTGGCGTGTGCTTTCTCTGTTCTGGCTATTCTGTCCTCTTTCTATTTTCCCCCCTCCCATCTCATCAGAAGCACTTGTTCCTTTTGTCTTTTGCATTGCGTAGCGGCATACAATGACCCGGTCGCAAGCAAGGTTTAACACTCCGCTATTTCCGACATCTCCATTTATCCCCGTAGCCCGTCCATTTCAGCCTGTCGTATCTTCTCATCATCCATACCCCGTTTCTTTCTCCCATTATTCCTTCTTACTCTAAGCAATGATTCCCACGTAACTGCTCTCTTGCAGAGCTCATTTCGCTCTTCCCTTTCCTGTGCTTGTACGCGAAAAGAGGAAAAAGTATATGTATATAAATCATGAGGTAAAAGGTGTGAGCATTTCAGCAATTTAGGTAGCGAAAGACATACGAGGTAGCTTTTTCCTCAGGAATCCTCTCCTGGCCGGCTGGCTGGCCGGCTAGCTAGCTAGTTCCCAAGCAACAATTAAACAGGCCAATCGAACGCTTCCAGTCCGATGGCCCCGTGCGTACGTGCCGACCCTATTGACCTGCGCCTGCCAGTTACTCATCCACGCACTTGCGCGTGGACGGCACACTTTCGATCGTGCATGCGCGCGCATTCCCGCACCGATCAGCGAGAAGAGAGAGAGAAAAAAAAAAAGGCAGCCAGTGGTGGCCGGCCCTACGCTGATCATTCACGATTGCTTCTTGGGGCATTCTACCTCTCCCTCTCTTCGGGCCTTTCGCAGAAAAAACCCCCGTCCCCGTCCCCGTCCCCGTCTCCGGGGGTTGGATGTACCATCTGACCGCCTCCCCAACACATCCCGCGGATCTTCAACTCGAGGAGAAAATCATGCGGAGCGAGACTCGACTCGCACAGCAGACCGACCGACTGACCCCACGGAGGCGGCACACGACTCATTCCGCGTGCGAGCAACGCGAGAGCGCCTGCCCCCTGCGGCCGGCCCGAAGAAGAAGAAGAGAGAGAGAGAGAGAGAGAGAGAGAGAGAGAGGCAGAGAGAGGCAGATTTACGAACGGGCGCCGCTGGTGGTCGAAGGGCTCTCCACGGTTCCGGGAGATGGGGGAGGCTTGCGCGGAGCCGGCTGGGCTGCTGGTCGACCGGCGGGCGGGCGGGCGGCTCGTCGGCGGCTCTGGCTGTTCTAACTGCAGGCGTGCGGATGACACGGGATTGGCGGACGGGGCAGGCAAGGGGCGAGAGTGTGGGGAAACCGGCGAGGGTGCGCGAAAAGTGTGGCGTTCGTCTCGTGGGAGGGGGGAGGGTGGGAATGACACGGCCGAATTGTTCACGACGGGGGGCGCAGACGCGAGGAGCAAAAAAAGAAAATAAAAATTGTGCCTGCGGACGGGAATTTGGCGGGGTGACTGCCACTGCTGAGTGACGGATGAAGTGCGAGGCGGGCTGGACGCGTGACTCGATGCCTACCACGGAATTATACGTCTATTGTTGCGCGGGCGGACAGGCTAGGCTGAGGGTAACCCGTGGTTGATGGTGACAGACGACGCGGCCGTCAGCGTGACTGCAGGATCGGGGGGCTGGGGCGCGGGAAGGAGGATAAGGATCAGAGCGGGATGGAAAGTATGAAGGTGATGGGGAAAAGGAAAAGGAAAGGCAGTGTCTTGGGCGGCTGGTGAGCATCGCTCTCCGAGCCAAAGGGAGCAGGTGGCGGCCGGAGAGCGTTGCGCATTGCGAGATGGAGATTTCTTTCGGGCAGCGGCGGCGGCGGAACGACAGCCTTCTTTCAGGAACAGCCGCGTAGCCGGCGGACAACGGGGCGTTGCGGGCGAGATGAGCAGCGGGAGAGTGGTGGTGCTGGGACGGGCGGCGGAGGGATGTCCTGGGCAGCTGGCATCGTCAGTCCCAAAGGGGACGGTCGGCGTCGCCGTTGGCGTGGGAGCGAAAAGCAAAAAGTAGGTAATCGAGTTTGGCAAGCCCGGTGGCCGACCGCGCGCGCTAGAGCAGCGACAGCAGCCGGCCAGCCAGCGCAGCGCGCAGGCGGCTCCGCAGAGCGTCCGTGTAAAGCACCGCCGAAGACCGGGCTGCGGGCCTTTCTCCAGACTGCTCGCGCCTCTCCACGCGTGCGCCGGCTCGCCGGGTTGCGGGACCCACCAGAGGCTCCGCTGGATGATGCGATCGGGTTGGTAAACTGGCACTTCACCTCTATCTGCATATCTCCGCGCTCTCGAGAGCCGCAGTCCCAGCTTCCTTACGCTACCGTTTCCCGTCGTCGGAATGAACAGCCCGCGAGAACTGCGCCCAGTCGACCCGTGAACTCCCGCACCGACCCCGGAGAACGTACGACCGCTCCGCTCAGGACGAATGAGAGCGTTTCCTGCGCTTGCTGGTCTGCCGCGACGTCTCACTCAGCCTGTCGCCCTGCGCCAAAGTCGTCGGGTTCTGGTACCTGGACCGAACGCGGTTGCGTAGGAACCCCGAGCCCAAGAGTTCACCCGGACTTCCTGGACAGCGTCGCGCGGTGTGGGAGTCGATAGGGCACTCCTGCCTGAAACGACCGGATGAATGCTCCCACGCTCCCGCAGCCTTCGCTCGAGGCGCGCCAGGCTCGAACCACCTCAGGCGCAGAAACCAGTTCTCAGCGACGTCGATCTCCGCGAGCTCGCCGGCCAGCTCGAGGATGCCCGATGACGAATGAGGCACGAGCGAGAGGCCGGGGCCGGGCCTGTTTCCCCGCGCATTCATTCCTTTCACGTAACCCCGGCGCGCATCTGTCGCATCTGTCGCATCTGGCGAGCGAGGCAGCACGCAGAGACAGAGCGGGAGTAGCCCAGACAGGGGACCATGGGGGCGCTCAGGCGCGGTACGGCGAGGGCTGAGCGATGCCTATCAGTCGCCGCCGCCAAGGGTGATAAGCCAGTCCCGTATCAGCCCAGCCTGAGGCCGCCGCTCGACTCGCGCAGCTGCAGCGCCTGGGACTGGTATCCGCGGAAGAGAAGAAAATTTATCTGCGTCTCGCCAACATCATAATAAGCGCCGGTCCGCAGCCGTGATCGCTCTCCTGCCGCCGTGCTGCTGCTGTTGCTGACCTGCCGCTTGCGACCCGGACGAACACCTCTGCACGGACCACCGCCTGCCAGCTCGACAACCCCGCCCAACCCTACGTCCGCCATGGCCGCAGCAGACGACACCGGCGCGAAGACGGACCTCAAGGTCTCGTCGCAGCCCTCGTCGCTCAAGGATGTCTCGACTGGCGCCGCTGAACTGGCCGAGGGCGCCCCCCTGCCCACGTACGAGCACGAGAAGAGACTGGTCCTGAAGTTCGACCTGCGCATTCTCCCCGTCCTGGCCTTCATGTACCTCTGCAACTCTCTGGACAAAGGTCCGATCCATCATCCCCGCCATTGGGGCCAGCCGAAGCCATAAGCGTTCAGCGCCGCTAACAGCAGTGAAGGCAACCTCGGAAATGCAAAGACCGACGGCATGGAAGATGATCTCCACTTCAAGGGCAACCAGTACAACATCATCTTGTCCGTCTTCTTCGTGCCATACGTCATCTTCGCCGCCCCCATTGCCTTCCTGGGAAAGAAGTACGGTCCCAGCAAGGTCCTGCCCATCCTGATGTTTACCTTCGGAAGCATGACGCTTCTGGGCGCCTCTGTCCACAACTTCGGTGGAATGATGGCTCTCCGCTGGATTCTGGGTGCGTTTGAGATCCCACAGACCCGTCACACGCAACGGACCACTAAACTCCCCTGCAGGAATGTCCGAGTCCGCCTTTTTCCCGCTCGTCATTTATTACTTGACCACTTTCTACCGCAGAGGAGAGCTTGCCCGTCGGTTGGCCATCTTCTACGCTGCGTCCAACATTGCCAACGCCTTCTCCGGCCTGCTTGCTTTCGGCGTCTTCCGTAAGTGCCCAGCGCGCAACCAGGCCGAAAACGATGCTAATGAGCTTCTCAGAGATCAACTCGCACCTGCACGGATGGAGGATTCTGTTCTTGATCGAGGGAGCCATGACGGTGGTCTTCGCCGTCTTCGCCTTCTTCTACCTCCCCAACTCCGGCTCCGACGCCTGGTTCCTGTCCGAGGAGGAGAAGCGCATCGCGTACCAGCGCATGCAGATGGACTCGTCCTCGGTCGTCAACGAGAAGTTCGACCTCAAAGAAGCCCTCAAGATCTTCAAGGTGCCGGCCGCATACGCGTGGCTGGGCATCGAGATCTGCCTCGGCGTGCCGCTGCAGAGCGTGTCGCTCTTCCTGCCGCAGATCGTGGCGCGCCTGGGCTACAGCAGCGTCAAGACCAACCTGTACACGGTCGCGCCCAACATCGTCGGCGCCGTCGTGCTGCTGATCCTCGCCTTCGCGTCCGACCACGCGAAGCTGCGCTTCCCGTTCATCGCGCTCGGCTTCATGCTCACCTTCATCGGCTTCATCATCTACGCCACCGTCGACGTCCACACCGAGCTGACGGTCGCCTACTTCGCCTGCTTCATGATGACGTGGGGCACCTCGGCGCCGTCCGTGCTGCTGTCCACCTGGTACAACAACAACGTCGCCCACGAGGGCCGCCGCGTCACCCTCACCTCCGTCGGCGTCCCCGTCGCAAACCTCATGGGCGTCGTCTCCTCCAACATCTTCCGCAACCAGGACGCCCCCAAGTACCTGCCCGCCCTCGCCACCACCGCCGCCTTCGGCGCCACCGGCGCCCTGCTGACCCTGCTGCTGGGCGCCTACATGATCGCCGATAACAAGCGGCGCGATCTGAAGCAGGGCATCAAGATGAAGGCGAGGGACGTGAGCACCGAGAAGCTGCGGGAGGGCCCCAACAGCCCGGACTTCAGGTGGTTTTTGTGAGTTGGGTCTCTTTGTGCGTCGGAACTGTGCGGGGTCGGGAGCAGTGAAGACAAAAGTTTCTGGTCTTTTAATGCGTGATGAGGGGCCTTGTGCGAGATACCGTTAGCGTAGAATTTTATACCTGTCATTTCTGTCCGGCCGTCCGGTTGCGCCCAGGCTTCAAGCTTTCACGAAACGCGGATATGAGTAATGAAATGAAAGCCAGAGGCGGTTGGTGAACAATTCATCATCTGCTTTTGCATCCAAGGTCTTCACTGATTCGTTGCCACCCCTGACAATTTTGCCGGCGCGGAGCCAACGCACAGGTCCTATCGTTGGGATGTAGGGGTGCATATATTCAACCAACAGGCGACAAGGCTCCAAACGATCTTGGCTTGACGTGGGCCTGAAGAGAAGGGGGAAAGGAAACATTTCACCGAGGTTTCGTGGTTTGGACGATGACGAATCTATTCTTCAGCCATGTTTCAGCCTAACTCAGAAGAAGATTTCCCAAAATCCATAACAATTCCATCGAAGGGAACAACTCCGTCCGGATCCTCCGAATCTTCGGACGAAACGCTGCAGCAATCATCCTCAACCAACCCATGATCTTTCAATTGTTGGAACCCAAGTACCATAGTGCCGCGGGGAGCACCTTCAACTACACAACACCGGGTCACGTAAATGACTGGGGCAAAGCGTAGCCACTGCTGATGTATGTGCCGATTGTTCCAAGGACCAATCCACTCAATCAAGGTTTCCCCAACCACAGAGATCCGGGTTCCAAACGGAGAAATAAAAGTGAATCCGAGCCATTTCGAGGTGGTGACTTGTTGTCCTATCTCGTCCGCGGACTCGCGGTCAATGAAGCTAACGGAGTATTCTGGTTTGAACAGGGCCGATAATCGGGTAGTCCCTCGGAGCGCGCCGCTTTCGCCCCGTAAAAATACATCCACGGATAGATGGAAGCGCTCTACATGGATCTCCCAGGGATCAAGGATTGTCATGATGTCTTGAATCGAGTCCCACTCTTCAAAATGGGCAGCGGCGGGCTTAAACCGCGCTTTCCGTGTCGACCGGCACGCCGTCTCGAGCAATCCAACCTCTCGGTACGGCGAAGCTCGGTGGAAAGTAGTCAAGTGATGCTTGAACTGTAGGAGCTCGCTGTAGACTGCCGGAGCGCAACTGCGGTATCCATGCACCCCAACCAAATGAGCTAAGCGCTTCGAATAATCCGAGCCAAACTCGACGATCCCTTCGCCGCAGTATTTGCATGGCCATCTTGCCCACTCCGAACGGTTCGGGTTAGCAAAGGCCGCTCGGACACCTTCAAACCAACCACAGGACCACGTCGTACAGTCTGTTGGGTGCAGCCTTTCAGCTTCTTTGATCGACAAGTAAAGACGTCCGCAGTTGACACAGTAAACAGAGTTGCACATTAGCGGGGCAAGATGGAGGGATGTGGACGAGAATACTGGTTTCGACTTGTCTGCAACGAAATGCGCTCTCTTCAGCCACCATTGGGAGAGATCCGCTCCTGTTGCATAGTGTGTGGCAACATGTTTGACGCGGCTATCCCAGTCAGGTAGGCGATCGCCACAGAAGCCGCAGGATAAAACAGGATGATTTGCAGAGATGGGGTTCGCCTGAACCTCTTCGACTTTCCAATGCTTTTCTTCGTGGTAGTCGTGCTTTACGTGCTTGCGATAATGTTGTCTGAACAGGTCTTCGCGGAAAAAGATAGTATCTTCAAGACGTCTTCCAACACAGTCTAGATGTTTGCAGATCCAGCCGCTCTGAGGTGCATGGCACGGTCCTTCATGGCGTTTCCATTGGTGTTGGTTCTTCAGGTCATTTTGGCCACAGAAGGTACAGCAAAAGCTGCGAGGTTCGTCTTCGAGTCTGTATGACTGTGCTCGTCGATGCCGTGTGGTCCACCGTGACCTCGCTCGTCCATTTCTTGAGGACCAGCTGGCATTAGAGCCACAGCTGCTCCACGAACTGTCGCTACCATTTTCGAGGCCATGCTCGACATCTTGGTCATGTTCTTGTGGAACAGCTGTGCATATCCGAGGGTCTTCGCCAAGTGGGATCTCCAAGTATCTTTCGAGCAGTGATTTCGGATCGATCTGGGGCACATCGGCGAGCTTGCTCCCGAAGGTCTGGCCCGTAAGATCATTCGAAGAAGCCGAAGCGGGACCTCGGTCACTTTCTGTCCCTGTCGAAACAAGTCAACTTTCAAGTATCTTGAAAAAGAGTGTAAATAGGATCCCATATGTAACGGCGGGCCTCTACCTCTAAGGATCAAACACCAAAGAGGGTGGTAAGCCGTGTGGGGGTTTACCTTGAGTGGGTACAAGGGAGGGTGTGAGAGAACGAAGTGACGAGCACACGTGACAGAACACTACGTGCGAAGGCCGTGTTACTAATCAATGGTGCGGATTGATTATTGAAGTTGACCACGAAGGTCAAGACTATACTAAGGAGTATGGTTTATATACACGTAGGAGAGTTAACAATCTAGTATACTGCTCCGCTATGCTCTGCGGTTCTATGTACAGAGCGGACAGAGCATTATAACCTACTCTCGGTGCTCCGTGTTCTTGGCGGGGGAGCAGGCAGAGCACCTCTTGGCATCACGTGAGCCACGTGGGTCTTTCCCGTCTTGCGGGTGCACCCCACTTTCTTCCTTATCCTGTCCTTCCTCGACCCCGTAGGGGCTGTGCCGTAACACCATACTCCTCAGGGCTGTGCGACATCTTTTGTTGTTGAACCAGGTCTTTATCTGCTTTTTCCCAACACCAGTCTCCTTCACAAGCCGTTCGACGTCATTTACAGCCGGATAGTCATTCGCCGCATACGATGCCTCGAGCGCTGTCTTTGAGGCTTCAGAGAGCTTGGTTCTGCGCTTTGGAGATGCGCGCCGTGTCGTTTTGCGTCTATTGGAAGGTCGAGCTGAGGGTGAAGCTGAGTGATTCGAACGCTTTCTATTCCCGGCGCCTGATTTGTCTTGGTCTGGCTCTCCGTCGGTATTGTGAGGCCGGTCGTCGGCTGCTGCTCCCAGTGCAGCCTGAGAAGTGCAGCTACGTGCCGGGAACCCTTGAAATTCCAACTCGGAAAGATTGTCCAGACCAGAGAAGCAGGCATCCTCGATAGCGCCAGCTACAGGAAGACTGGACACGTCGGGAGTCGACTGAGGCTCGAAATGGGCAGATTCAGCCGAGTGCTCCTGTTGCGTGTTGCGCGTAGCGGCAAACGCGTCGTCAAGCGTCTGTTGCTCCAACGGATCGTTTTCTGACACCAATACATCACCCCAGAGCCAAGAGGAGGCATCGGCGAACGCTGAGTCCTCAGCGGCGGAGTTCAAAAAGTCAAGCGGGTTCGATTGAAAGTCGGGTAGGAGTTCGCCGGTGTTGTCGACCAGACTCCCATCCATCTTGATCGGGGGGTCTTCTCGTGTAGAGGGAGGGAGGATGGGTGCGAGGCGTGAACGGCATGACAGAGAGGCAAGTGGATTTATATGGCACGAGCTGCTGGGTGATGAAAAAGGCAGCCGCGAGGCTGTGAGATGAACAAGGCGCTTGTGGCCCGAGCGTTGTGTTGGCCGCAGGCGATCACGTGGAACACGCACAACCAATGCCCACGCCCTTCGGTGCGCTGCCACATATCTGAGAGAGGCACGTGACTGAATTATCTGGTGTCTGAATGGCTTCCAACTTGCAACTTGCTTGCTGTTCCTGCGCGCCCTGTTGCCGGAAGGAAAGTGGAAGCTTTGCCGCTTCCTATCTCGGTCTAGCGGGGCGCGGGCGCGTCGGCTTCTGTGGCGCGTCCCGCATCTCCGCCTTCGCATCCGCTGCGCTACTTCATCAACGTCCTCAAGCTGCTTCTTGTCCTCGTTTCCACTCTCCTGCTCGCTTCGTGCCATGTAGTGCCGCAAATCCCGAGCCAGTGAGCAGACGGGCCCTCGTTTCGCTGGAGCGTCCGCTCTTTTCACGGAGAGCCGCCTTTGATCTGACTGTTCCTCGGGAAACAAGGATACGCCACTCACCTCTTGGTTTCTGGAGCATCGTGTGTGGCACTGCTCTTGAAGGCCATTGGCTTTGTCCTAGGAGCTTATCGAGCAATCAGGCCACCACACGAGCCTTCCATTTACGGTTCAGTTGAGCGCGCTGATAGAAGGCAGTTGAGATAGGCACGACGGGACGGGCGTGATCGATGCTGGGTTAAAGCTCCGACTTCGTACGAGCCTACGCCATGGCTAGTACGTGTTAGCGAGAGGCGATGACAGAATCCCTCTCTCCCAAACTCTATCCGTCCGAACGGCCCGGACGGCGGCATTGCTGCCAGGAGGACGCCAGGGCCTTTTCTTTGATCGACCTTGATTATCTCCCCGTCGTTTTTGGCTCCATCATGTGCTGCCACACCGTTTTTGCTGATGGTCGACTGACTCGCAGAAGGCGGAGTCGACAATGTTTCAAACAACCAGAACTCCCCACATCTTATCGTATGATCCACTCGTAACTCGGGAAATCCGACCGTCGACGCTCTTGTGCAGCTATCGACGGAACCAAGGAGCCTGGTCAGGCCCGCAACCCCAGCCACAACACGGACTCTGCGTTGACTCCACTGCGGTCATGGTGCGCTACAAACTTCAATACACCGCTCGCCAACCACACCACTTGAGAGAGTAGCTCCATTTCGTATCGGAATTCCCGTGAAACTTTTGTTCCACTTTCCCTTTTGGTACACCATGATCATATCATATACTCTTGGTCTTAAGTACGGCTGCCTCTTCCCGGGTTTCTCCTTTTTACGTCTTTTGCCCTCACAGTATTCGACCGCCGTGAGAGATTGAAGAGAGCTCGGTTCACGGATACCCAGTATGACTACGCTCGGGATGTCAACACTGAACCGACACACGAACGGGACCATACAGGTCGACCGTTTGTATGGCAAGATCGCTCTGGAGGAGGCAGTCGGATCTACCCACTGGGATGCCTACCAGACATACCCCGTCACAAATCAGGTCTACGGCTACGACGGAGTGCCGTTCGACGAGTCCATAGGCGCCGACATAATCGAGCGGCTCACAGACGTCCCCGCACGCCTCCAGTCCATGGACGACAGCGGCATCGGCTACGTGATCGTGTCTCTCACCAGCCCCGGCATCGAAGGCGTCTTCGACCCGGCCAACGCCACCGCCTTCGCCAAGCAAGCCAACAACGAAATGTACACCAACTACGTCCAGCCCTACCCCTCGCGCTTCGGCTTCTTCGCCTCCGTCTCCATGCAAGACCCCACCGCCGCCGCCGCCGAGCTCGACCGCGTCGTCACCCAGCTCGGCGCCCTCGGTGCCCTCATCAACGGCTACTCCCAAATCGGCACGCCCGCCAACCACACCATCCGCTACCTCGACGACCCCGCCTGCGCGCCGTTCTGGGCCAAAGTCGCGGAGCTCAACGTGCCCGTGTACCTGCACCCGCGGCCGCCGCCGCCGTCGCAGCAGCAGCTGTACCACGGCTACCCGATGCTGGCGCACGCGGCGTACGGCTTCGGGGCCGAGACGGCGGGGCACGCGCTGCGGCTGATGCTGTCCGGCCTGTTCGACCGGCACCCGGCGGTCCAGGTGGTGCTGGGCCACTGCGCCGAGGCGCTGCCGTTCCTGGCGCACCGCGTCGACCAGCGCCTGCTGATCGGCGTCGCCGGCGCCGACGGCCCGCACAACCGCACCGTGGCGCACTACCTGCGCAACAACTTCTACGCGACGCTGGCGGGCGTGCGGCGGCTGTCGGCGGTGCGGGACACGATCGCGGAGATGGGCGAGGAGCGCGTGATGTGGAGCGTGGACTATCCGTACGAGAGCAACGAGGATGCGGCGGATTGGTTTGACGGCGTGGAGGGGCTGGGGAAGGAGACGAAGAGGAAGGTGGGGTGGGGGAATGCGGAGAGGGTTTTTGGGGTGAGGGGCGGAGGGGTGTGATGGTGGGGAGGGGGTTGTGCGGTCTGCGAGGGAGGAGGGATGCGGTTGAGGTGGCTCGTGTAGGTTGTCTGATGCGGTACGCGCTCACTGAATAGGAGTGGTGGAGAAGGCCGTGTCGGCCGTGTCTGAATGCTGTGTCCAAAGTGAATTCCCCCGGCCTGTCGAGTGGATTGGAAAGTGCCTCGGATGCCTTTGCCGCTGCCTGGACGACATCGAGGGCGGGATGTTCGACTCCCCGCCTCCAAGCTACCCGTCGCTCGGCCAGTTGCTGAAGGAACGTGGAGTTTGGGAGAAACCTGGAGGGACATGCGCCTCTTCAGAGCCTCCGGTCTTATTGTCCACGCGTCAGCTGGCATGCATATGGTGTCTGTACCGCGAGCCACCAACCTGGCCGTATGGCCCCTCCCAGCAGAAGGAAGCAGGCCTCCAGCCTCGTCTTCGTTCTGGATACGCACGCCATCTCGCGGCCGTTGGGTTGCGACGAGACCCTACGCCCAGGCGGCGGTCTCTCGAGATGTTCTGCGCAGAGCAAGACGTGAGGGAATGCTCATGCAAGACAGACGCGGTCACGGGATGCCCGGAAGCTTGCCCCGGCACTAGCAGGACGTCTTCGAGGTCGACCGGGGATCGCCGGGAAGGGTTGAAGTGGTGCCAGAGCAAGAGCGCTGATGGCGGGAAGGAAACGCAGAGACCGACGGTGGCTACGAGCGTTTCTGCTGACAGCGGCATCCTTTCGGATCGAGAGTCTCTTGGTTGGTGGGAGAGGAGAGGAGAAGGTGATGTGCGGAGATCACAACGCAAGGCGCAGAGCCCTCTCCGCTCGAAGAACGTGGTCGTCGAAACTGCGCAGGTAGGCTGTCCTCCGGATTCTGGCCAAGGCCAATCAGAGAAAGGCGCTGCGAAAAGGGGGGTTTTTGGGGTTGAGAAAGACAACTGCGCGGTGTGTGAACGCGGCAAGGTTTTGGGATCGTCCAATCATCAGAAGTGTCGGTTCTGAGGCTGTGCCGCGTGAAAAAGCATCAGACCGGGTCGGTGCAGGAACCTGAATATGCAGTGCAGATTACGCTTGATCCAGTGCAATGGCAGAGCAGGCTTTGGGCACAGCGAATCAGAGAGTTCTGTGACCGACCGGTGGCTACGTGCCCTGTGTGGCCGACCATCATGCAGTATTTTGGCCGGGCCTGGTCAAGATTCTGGCAACAACCAATCACTCGATCGCGGACGACAGCCAACTCAGCGGGGCAAGATTTTGGTCTCAGCCGATCAGCTGGAACCTCAGCCTCGCGTTGCACATAAGACGTTCTCAGTTCCCCTAACCATCCACCTCATCATTTCCCTATCTGCATCCTGCAGCAATGACTACATCAACCACTTTGCATCTCGAGGCTTGCCTCTTTCATTTGGTCCGAGAACGCAAAGATGGACCCGCCATGGGAAATGCACAGGGCTACCATCCGTAGCCTACACCTTGGAAAAAGACATTACGATGAAGAAGGTGATGGACGAAACGGAAAGAGCACATCAATTCAAAGCAACGCATGTCACGCAACATCCGTCTGACATCATCCTCAAGCCTCTACACCTTCATCGCCGCATTCAGCAGCAGCATCCCCCCGAAAAGCCCACAGCTCACAACCCGCGTCCGCCACCGTCCCCCCCCTCCCCCCAGCAACGACCAACCCCCTACCCCTCCCTCTCCAGCCCCTCCACCAACCCCGCCAACATCCCATCACACCCCCTCGCCACCACCAAACTCACCGCCACCGGCACCCACTCCCGCCGCCCCGTCACCTCGCTCACGAACCCCGCCTCCCCCACCGGCACCACCACCTCCGCCGCCCCCGCGAACCCCGCAACCGTCCAGTCCGCGAACCCCGTCGGCGGCGCCAGCCGCGGCGCCACGTACGCGTCGCGGTAGCTGGGCGCTCCGGTCGAGGACGTGTAGACGTAGATGCCGTCCGAGCAGGCGGCGGGGTCGCGGCGGCCGAGCGTGGCGCCCCACCAGCGTTGGAAGGTCGTCATGTTGGACACGGCGGCGGTGTAGGTGGAGGGGGCCTGGGCGGCGCCCCAGGCCCAGCGGGCGCGCGGGTTGGGGTTGATGTAGGGGGTGGTGTTGGCGTGGAGGGCGGCGTGGGCGGCGGCGAAGGGGGCGGCGAGGAGGGCGTGCTGGTCGACGGCGGTGAGGACGGCGTAGGTGGTGTGGAGGAGGATGGGGAGGGTGGGGGTGTTGTGGGTGGTGGCCCAGTGGTCGGCGGGGTCGACGACGGTGTGGGTGGTGTTGAGGAAGCGCTCGAGGCGGGTGATGAAGGCGGTGAGGAGGGCGAGGGGCGCGGGCGCGGCGGTCGCGGTCGAGTTGGCGGAGACGTAGATGCGGCGCGGGTAGGTGGAGAAGTTGGTAGTGGCGGCGTCGTGGTACCAGTGGCGCGTGACGTGGGCCCAGAGCGTGGCGCTGCGGGTGAAGACGCCGGCGCTGTCCAGGTGCGGCGACATGGGGAGCACGCCGTCCATGGACACGGCGCCGGTGGACGGCCGGTTGCCGAAGACGCCGTTCAGGCGGGCCGGGCTGCGCATCGAGCCGCCCGTGTCGCTGCCGACGGCCATGTCGAGCCAGTCGTACGCTGCGACTGCTACGGCGGAGCCGGACGAGGAGCCGGACGGGACCTGGTAGCCGTCGCCGCGGGGGTTGAACGGGCAGTGGACGTCCACCCAGTCGGCGGTCGGGCGGTCGCCGTTGGCGAATTGCGCGGTGCCGGTCTTGCCAACGAGGACGGCGCCCAGGTCGATCAGCCGCTGGACAGACGCTGCGGTGGTGTTCTGGGGTCCGTAGGTGTAGTAGTAGGCACGGCTCCCGCCGCTGGTTCTGGGGCCCTTTACGTGGAAGATGTCCTTGACCGCCAGTCGGAGGCCGGCGAGCGGCTGGGAGGCGGACTGGGTGTGGTACAGCCTGGACGGCACCGCAACGCTCCTCGTCATCAGGTCTTCAGTCGTACCTGAAAGGGGGAGGAATCCATCACGCTCGTCACTGACGGCCGGTTGTGTGAAGGCGAGATACTCGTCGGGATACAATCGGTAGGCCTTGAAGATGTTCCCAGTGGCAACGGAGATGAAGTAGGGACCGTTTGGGATGGGAGTGCTCAGACCAGAGGCCATGAACGCCTTGGTCAAGTAGGAGTCCCGTGAGAATGAAGCATACGCGTCTAAGTCGGCTGTAGACACGTTGCTTGGGCTGCTCTGTAAGACGTAAATGGCCTGCAGGAAGCCATCTTGGAATACGTCGTCTTGATTTCTGAAGCCGGAAAGGGTTGCGTTGTACTCTTGTACGGAGAGAGACACGCCAGCTCCGGTATGAATCACCGTTAGCGGGAGTAAATCCTGACCGGGGAACTCGTCCTGGAGGGCGGGGAACGAAAGGCCAGAGAGCTGCGCAACGGGAATCCCGCCAAGGTAATACGGAACGCTGTTCAGGGTTGTGACTCTGCCATTGTCGACCAGTGTGGCTGCAGAGTAACCGAGGAGTGCGAACACAGAGAACAAATATAAGGCCGCCATGAAAGGGTGCTGTAATGACCAAAGGTGCTGTCCTCCTCCCTATACTAGCACTGCTGCTGTCAATAAATGTAGCAAATACAGGCTCCGGTTAGGCCCCAGTACCATGATGGATTTGCCGATGCGACTGAGCGTGGTCATTCGCCCGCGCGAATTTGCATGCGGTGGGGGGAGTGGTCCGACGCACCCTGATGTCCTTACCCCGCGCCCGCAGAGTGTGAGCCTCCCACAAGACTCCGGTCTTCGGTGCCACAAGACCGAGTGCGCTCTCTTCCGTGAAAGCTCTCAGTTCCTAGCGCAGTGGAATTAACACGCAAATAATACAGGGATCCTAGTGATCACTAACATATTGTATTCCATGTTAATAGGCGGTTCTATCGCTAATTGGCGTGTAGGCTCTACTTCTCATAGCATCAAATTCTTTGAATTAAATCGCGGTCCTGAACGCGTAGATGATGAGCTTGCGAACGTTAGCAGATTGTTGGATGATTGCGATTGCACCGCACACCGCAGCGCATGGTGTTTAGCGAACCCGAAGACATGGCGACGTGACTGCTCTCTGTGATGTCAAAGCCTCTGTAATGGACGGCGGAAAGCGGCGCTCAACAGGCGGCCTTTGCAGGCCCCACGATGTTCGGCGGTTTTCCCGGAGCGGCTGCTCGCCGTCCAGAAATTTCCTGATGCGGCTAGGCCGTTTCCGGGCCGCTTGGGGCCGTTGCGACGAGCTCCAGAACATGAGGCAACACCAGTGTCGATGGCATAGATGTAGGATTAATACTGCTCCAAGAAGCGGGTAGTAGTGTACACGCTTAGTAATAGTGTATAATATAGAATGCCTAGAGTGTGAGCCCCGCTGTTCCATCTGGGCGGCCCGAACCGTACCGGGCCTCGGCAGCACTTAAGCTCCACTCCTCGCACTCTTCCACCCGCCACATCCCACAGCGAGCAATGTAAGCCTCAGAGCGGGTACACGAACCGGAGGTTCTGGCGGTCCGTCTGGTCAAGGTCTTTGTCGTGGATGGCGATCACCTGACTGCCCGTGTCGAGCACCTCGTTGTCCTCGGCGGTGCCGATCTGCTCGAGCAGCCGCCGACGCCGGCCGTTCTCGCGCACGAGGTAGAAGCGGATGACGAGGCACATGGCCGGTGAAACGAACCAGAACGCCGTCATGAAAGCCCAAGGCAGCCGGTACCGCGGCTTGTACTTTTCCTGCCAGAACCTGATCCGCGGAATCAGCCGTTGCTCCTTTTCCACTTCGAGGGAGAGGAGATGGTTTGGGGTGGGGGAGAATTGTGGCCGGGGAAACTTACTCCGGGGAGACCATGTTTGCAACAGAGGCGGCAACAACGCAGCTGGACAGGACAAAGAGCTTCTTTGTGTAGCCGGTCGTCGTGGTTCCAGCCCAGGAGAGGCCGAGGAGGTATGAGGGCTTGAATGTGGAGATCTGGGTCCCGATGACGAGCGCGATCTTGTTCGACCACGGCGAGGCGAGCTGCGCGAAGAGTAGAGCGGTGAGTGAACAAACCCCCAACCATACGATAGATTCCGAGGTTACTTGCAAGGCTTGTTGAAACACTTGGCCGGGGTGGCGTCTGTGCCGGGGCGGAGACATCAAGGTAACCGGGATCGGCGTTTACTATTGGAGCAGTGTGGAGATGACAAAGACTGGTACTTGCAGCCTGAATCCCGCAGCGGTACATCAATTCCTCTACTGTTCGGCCTTCCTTCCTAGACCAATGTTCCGAGGTCCGGCGGGTCCTTCCTCGAGCCCATTGCCTCTCGGGGTCTCGTCACGCCAGCGCCAGAAGCGCCGCATATACGAGGAGCTCCCATCGCCATTCTCGAGAATGTCTGCAGCATGCTGTAACGAGGGGGGGACTCATCAGACAAGTGAAGCTCCAAATTACTGTTCGTGTGGGGTGCACTCACCTCCCCAAGCACTGGTAAGAATTTGGCGCCGTGCCCGCTGCCGCCAGTGCAGACGAAAACCGAATTGTTGGTGTACTCCGGTACGTAATCAACCTGCCATCGCCACAATTCATTGAAAATGTACGCAAACTCCGAGCAGCAGGGCGACTTACCACGAACGAGTTATCTAGTGAGTCGGTGTACCAGCACAACCTCGTCGAATGAAAAGAGACGTCCTTGAATTCTGGAAGGAAGATGGAAATGAAATCCCTGATCGCGTCCACAGCTGGCTGTGGGAGGACCTTTGAGTCAGCCGGTGCGAGCGGTACGGACCACTGATTGTCCTGTGTGAAGGGGGTTCCTGGGGGAGCTGGTTGAAAATTCGTAAACTGGGGGGACACGGCGGGTTAGCGCACGTCAGCAGGCCAACAACAGAGCCCCTTCACCTTGATTCCGCGGTAGCCAATTTTGATCAGGCCATCTGAGGTTCGTGGGAAAACATAGACACTGCCCGTATCCTTGCCGTTGCTGTTGCGAGGTGTGCTCTTCCACGTCATGACGGGAAACCTTTCCGGTGAATACTTTTCCCACCAGTCTGTTGTTCTTGTCGATCTTGAGCGTTGCTACGCTGCCACAAGAAGACTCGAGATGGTATGACAACTCAGGAAGCAGCTGTGTTGAGAAAGACCCCGCTGTAGGGAGTTGGTAAACGCAGCTGGTAAAAGGATACTCAGGCCATACGAACCGGCTATGACAACCATATCGGCTTTGTGAACCATCCCGTCTTTGGTCTTCAGGCCAATGGCCCGCTTCAGGGCCGGCGATGTCGGGAGCCTCTCCTCGACAAGGGAGTCGAACGCTCCCTCTTCAGGGCCGAACTTGAACACCACTCCCTTCGCGGCGGCAGTCTTTTGGAAGTGGGCACAGGCCTCACTGCATCTCGTAGACCCCGCAATTGAGTCAAGCACGGCCTCGTAAGTCTTATGCACAGGGGCGCCTGGAATTGCAAAGTCAAGCAGCTTGGAAGCCCACCCTCGACTCGCCGCACGCTCGCGATCAGCCGGATGGCTCTTGACAAACTGCGTGTCGCGCAAGCCGGCGTGTTCCATATTCGCCAGTGTTTCCCTCTCCAAGGCCCCAAGCTCATCTGTTGGCTGCACACGGAGCATGCCGCAGCCGATGAAGAGGTCTTCCCCGGCATCCTCCCCCGCTTCGAGGAGCTGCCCGCGCCTGCGCGTCTCGTTGAGCAGCAGCCAGGCTTCACGACTCTCCAAGGCAAGTTGCTGATAGTGCAGCTTCGTTCCGTACGATGCTCGGAACTTCAATGGCGCCCTCGTCAGCTCCAACACGCGATTGCCACCCGGAGCCGCCAACCTACAATCTTGTTTTCGTCAACGGACGCGGCTTGGCCCCCGTCGTCGCGGCCGGGCTGATAGCCGGTCTCGTCGTATCTGTTTTGGTCGAAGACAGAGACGTTGTGATCTGAAAACCCGTCAGACAGAGGACTTTTGCGCCGTTCGTGGCTCGCCGAACACGCACTTCTCTCTCTCAACGCGACGGCCAGTGAGAGGCCGAAGACGCCCGCTTTCCGTGCGAGTTAGCGGGGAACATGTCTGAGGGAAAACAAGGACACCAGAGATCACACACCACCCACAATAGCCACTGCCTTGGGTTCTCCCATTGCGACCGTCCCTGATAAGAGCTAAGGTATTCGGATTAAAAAGAAGCTACTGAGCGGGCAGGTCTGGATTATCAGATGAAGACCGTGGTACCCTGACAGATTGATTATGTAAGTGCAGCGACTTCAAGGTGCTTGTGAAGACACCAATCAAGACCATAGGAGAGAAGAAAAGTGGGCCATCCGGCGGGGGCATGCAGTGCTCGGGAAAGTACGGCCTTCTCAGATGCTCAATGCCAGCCTTGTTCCATGCTGTTGCCCTTCCCCACAGCCGCTCCCCCGATCCCACTGCCATAATCGCCTCATGAGTCGGGTCCGCATACCGTATCCACTACTGCACATCCGATATACGATTACTCATACCCCGCCGAGGGTTGAGATTGGAGGTTGTCCCGTGTGAGCTGATTCGACACTGTACTGCACAGCCAGTGGCTCTGTTCATACGAAGGCATTTAAGTAGAAGCAAGAGAAGTGCTGCGAGAATGCCGTTGCCGAGTCAGCCCGCCAAGAATTCGCGTACCAGGAACCTGAAGCTTTGCGGCGCGTCTGCCCCTCTCACCGCCTCTACAACTTCTTTTCTTGCCGGCACAGAGAATGGCAACCATCGAAGACCTACCCGATGAACTCCTGGACGAAGTTGCTGGCTATCTCGACACTTACCGTCGTCACCATGCTAGCAACCACGATGAAGGGGAGAAGGACAGTTTGAGCAATCCTGTGCTTGCTTTCTGTCTTGTCTCTAGAAGATTCTTTCATGTGGGAGAAACAGCGTTGTATTCGTTCTTCGCAAACTACCCCAAAAAGGATAAGAAAGGCCACCGATTTCGAAGACAATTCGTCCGGCGCATCATCCAACGCCCGGATCTCGCTGTGCGCGTCTCCGAGGTCAGGGTTGGAATATTGAAAGTAGGGTTTGGACATGTCACGCGTGGTGAGTAAGCGGCAGACTCAGCGGCGCTTCCTGTTCTAACTCTGCTGGAGATTCAGACAATGACAGCAGAAGCATGGAAGTCGGAGACGGGATTGCTGTCCCCGACCAGCAATTCAACACCCGAGCGGACGCCTTGGCATTTTTGGCTGCCGCACACGACATCCGGATGATCAACAAATCGAAATGGATAGAGGGCCTCCGCGCAGGACAACCAGATGCAGAATTGGTATTGCTTCTTTGCCTGGCACGCAACCTCAAGTGCCTCGCCATGGTTCTGCCTGACCAGAATGACTACGACCGTAGCTACCCGACTTTCCGCGCATTTCTCCTTCAGGCCGTGCATGCCCGGGACACCGGTACCGCGCCTCTCCGCACGCTCCGGAGGGTGGAGATTGATTCTGAAATCCACATCTTCCAGTCCCTCGGCGTTCAAATGAAGGCCCTCTGCGGCATCTTCTACCTCCCCTCGCTCCGAGAATTCGTTGGAAACAAGATCACCACCAATCCCATGTATAACGAAGACACGTTGTTCGACCCCGAATCAGAAGCAGACCGCATCGAGACCCTCTCCCTCGCGTCCGCCCCGGAAGAAAACGACTGGGACTCACTGCCCTCTGGCCCAGAAGACCCCGAGGACAGCACCACGCCCGCCGTCCACGTCTCCCGCCGCCACCCCCCCGGGCCGCTCGCCACGCTCAAATACCCCATCCACACCTCCCCCATCACCGCCCTCACCCTCACCTGCACCAGCCTCCTCCCCACCGCCCTCTCCACCCTCCTGTCCGCCCCCACCGCCCTCCACTCCCTCACCGCCACCTGGGCCGACCTCTACCCCTACCACTCCTTCCACGGCACCCGCTCCCACGACCTCCACCCCCCGACCCTCCTCGCCGCGCCCACCCCCCACGCCCCCACCCTCACCTCCCTCACCCTCCACGCCCCCCACCGCCTCTCCCGCGCCCCCGTCGACTTCGGCCCGCGCGAAGACCTCCCCCGCCTCGGCTCCCTCAAGCCCCTCACCGCCCTCCGCTCGCTGTCCATGTCCGCCCTGCTGCTGACCGGCTCGGCCTTGTACCGCAACGGGCCGCTCGCGCCGGGCGCCTCGGGCGCCGGCCGGCTGCCGCCCGCGGGCGGCTACGCCGCGGCCGCCGACGTGTTCCCGGCGCGGCTGGAGGCGCTGGTGGTCGTTGCGAACGCGTGGGCGGGCGGGGACGAGGTGTTCGTGGAGCCGGGGGAGGCGGTGGAGGAGTGGCTGAGTCCGCTGGTGGGAGAGCATGTGGGACCGCTGGTGGTGGAGATTGCGCGGGTGGTGGGGCGGGGCGGGGTGCCGGCGTTGCGGAGGTTTCGGGTGGTGGAGGGGGGTGGCGGAGAGAGGTGAGGGCGGAGATGGTGAGGGAGGTGGGGGGGCTGATGGTGGGGTCGGGGGTGGTGCTTGAGTTGGGCGGGACGGCGACGAGGCTTGGTGGGCGGGAGGGGGTGTGGCGTCAGCAGGTGATGTGGCATTGAGTGGGATGAAAGTTTGGATACATGGCTGGTTGTTGAGGCTTTGCCGATAGGTCAAATGGCTGAGTCGTACTCCACGCGAATATGAGGATTTAGCTTCAGAGAAGGGGACGGGATCCAAGTGGTCTGATACAGAATGCTTTGCGCTGAAGGGAAAAAAAAAAAAAGAAGGAATGGATAAACACGCGGAGAAGAGGCAGATGTGCCAGAGCCTCGGATCTTAACGCATTGACCCGGTTCCTCAAGATGGCAGCGGTGGTTCTTTGGTAGCCCTGTGGTCTCCCAGGCATCTTCACGGAGGACGCTTCTGCTCAGCAGTCTGTTCTACAGCCTCGAAATCTCAGCAATGCAGGTCTTTAGGAGGAGATAGAATGATGTCGTTTTACCTGGTGGTGGAGAACTCTCGATGCTTTCTGGGGTTCGACGATGGCACCGCCGCAAACTGTGCCAGAGTACGAGCATTGTTGGCGGAGAGGTTAAGACGAGGGAAACGATTGCAATAATGGCTTCTTTTTTGAAACTCCCATTACTGCCAATCAATTTGATAAGATGTTTGCTCAGAAGCCCTGAGCCGTGAGGGTTTTGCGTTCGTGCCTGGACGTGGTTGTATTTATGTGGATGCGAAAGAGTGAGTTTGAACGGATACAGAAGTGGGAGATGCATCTGGAATTTATGATATCGTTATGAAGGAGGCAAGGGTCAAGCTGTGTAGGTAGGCTTTGCAGATTGTGGGGTTGACCAATCGCGTTGAAGCATGTCGAAACCGGGGGCAACGGCTCCAGCTCAAAAGCCGCTGCAGCATAGTTCCACCAAGACGCGGATTTTGGACTTCTCCAGTGGCATTCATTGAATTTAATGCATTGTCGATGCGAACGCACGGGCCAAAAAGTGTTCGCAGCAGGAGTTGCCGTCAGCCCAGCGACAGATTTTGGCAGCGACCAATGGAAAGAGCTTACCGGTAGGCTGATCCGCAGTCCAACAGAAAAACTACCCGCCGACCGCTGCGCCGCAGCTCGTATGCAATCACAGCCAAGCCCCAGTCTTCGCAGACTTTGGACAGAGCCAATCACCGCCAACCCGGTGGGGAACAGATTCTGGACACAACCAACCAGCCACGTCGGACAGTGGGAACACTGTTAAGTCGCCGTCCTCACGTCCGGCAGGACGGTCCAGAGACTGGGGCGCTGTAAAAAGCTACCCCTCCCCCAGCACCATCAACCCTCGGCAGGCGGATCAGCAACTCTTTCATCGAAAGTAGCCATTGATCGTACAGTGTTTGAGCACGCTTCCCGAGATGGGCTTCCTGGATGGCATTGAAACTCTGGAGGACGTTGGCATGCGGGATGATATTGACACGCTGGAGGATATGGAAATGGATGGCCAGGAGATCCACAATAGTCCAGCAGGGTGGTAGTTGACCAAACTTAGAATTGGCTACGTTGGTGTTGAGGTGGTTGCCGGGGTTGAAAGATTCTGTTGTTGCAGGTATGGAACGTAGAAGAGTTGGGGGGAGTCTGGTTTGGAAAGTAGTGAGCTTGGCCTGACTGTACCTATCACCGCAAACCTCCGTAGTACTTCCAAAGGCCTGTCGATTAACAGCGCGAGCTTATGTCCAGGAACGACCATTACCGTCGCCGAGCGTGCGAGACCCGGCTCGGGTATAAGATTACAGGACCGCAGCAACAACAACAACCCCTGTACCAACGCCGACAGACCCCGCCCACCCAAAATATCCCCCCCACCAGACGCACGCATCAACTCGCGTATCAGATTCCCCGCATCCCCACGCAGACATCATCCGCAGGCCCCAGCACGAAACCAGCACGCCGCCCGCCCGCCTTCCCTCCTAAAAACTCTCATCCGAATCCCCCTCCTCGTCCTCCTCCACAATCGTGTCCCCCGCCCCGCCCCTCCCCCTTCCGCCAGCCCCGCCAGCCCCGCCAGCCCCGCCAGCCCCTCCAGCCCCTCCAGGATCTTCTCCCACCCGCCCTCCACCACCTCGCCCGCGCGCGGCGGTAGCGCCTCCTCCACCACCACCCCCTCCCCGACCACCACCTCCATCCCGCTCCCCGCCACCACGCGCCGCACCCACCGCAGCTTCCGCAGGCCCCGCAGGTCCAGCGTGCGCGCCTCCCCGCCGTCGCCGCGGAACTCCAGGTCGCCCCACGGCAGCGCCAGCTCCTCGAGCGCGTGGGCCTGCGGCGCGAACACGGCGTCGACCCACTCCTGGGCGCGGACGGGGACGTGCGTGGCCAGGGCGTCGAGGCCGCGGCGGCGGGAGGCCGGGCCCTCGCCGATGGTGAGGTGGCGCAGGGCGCGCGGCGTGGCGAGGAGGGTGCGCAGCGCGCGGAGCGTGACGCTGCAGTTGTGGAGGCGGAGGCGCTGTAGCGGGGTGGCGTGCAGGAAGGCCGGGTTGAGGGACGCCGTGGCGGCGTTGGCCGTCGTGGCGGGCCGGTGGCGGTCGCTGGTCGGGTCGGAGGTGGTGGAGGGCGAGGGGCTGCTGGGGTTGTTGTCGCTGCAGCAGTCGTCAGCGAGGAGGGCGGCGCCGCAGGTGTCGTAGAAGATGGCGTCGTGGATGGTGATGGAGCGGAGGGTCGGGGAGAGGAAGAGGAACGAGGTTTCCGGGAAGGCCCAGCGCTCGCCGGGGAAGAGGAAGGACGAGGGCGAGGAGGCGAGGTAGTGGAGCTCGACGGACGTGAGGTGCGGCCACGTTCGCAGGTCGGGTGGGGTTACGGCGAGGCTGGCTTTGAAGAGGAAGGCTTCGAGGACGTCTTGCTCTTCCTGCGGCGAGCCGTTGCAGCACGTCTCTTCGCTCTCGAGGAGCGCGTCGGATGCGATGGAGAGCTCCTGGAGGCTATCTAGCGCGGCGATGTTGGCGTAGACATTACACGATAGCCATTCCTTCGCCTCTTCCGCGTCCTCGCCCCCGGGTGTGGACTGGATGCGGCATGTCCGGACATAGTCACGTCGAGCGGGGCGGCTCTCCAGAGCCTGGACAAAAGTTGTGATTTGATCTACGCTGCTGATATCAACTGAAGAGTAAAGAACGGGCTCGGCTAGGGACTGGAATCGGCGCGAGACGCGGGCAAGGCATCGCAAGTCCAGCGGCTGATCCGCGAGCTCGAGGAGTATCTGCTCCAGGACCTTCGCGGGAAGCTTGCGGGGGTTCAGTGAGCTCTCGTCCATGCTTCTCGCCGCGGTAGAATTGTACCCAGGGCGTTCCGGTGAGGGCGTGGAAGACTGCGGAGTCCTACACCAACGGAATGTCCAGTTTTCGATGTTGGAAAAGGAGCGCTGTGGATTAAGCTCAAGAGTCGATCGGGGAGCTGCAGGTACAAAGATGCTGCCCGACATGCCAAGGCCTCGCTACGGCACAGCTGCTTGACGGTTTGCACGAATAAGGTTAATCGGTCGACCGGTGGTGTGACGCTAGCTATTTCCAGGGTCGCCGCGTCGCCAATGAGAGAAGATGCGGGCATGTCATTTCGCGAATGGTGATCGGCCTGCGGCATTTCACTCGCGAATGGGATCTTGTGCCGTTCGGCTGGACCGTCAAGGGTTAGGGATAGTTTGGCCCAGTATCGCAATGGCAGGATCTTCCAAACATGGAGTTGAAGCACTCGCCCGGTCACTGACTACTTAACACGCATATCTTATCCAAGCGATGCATGAATGCCCGTTCGCCGAGGCGCTGCCGTTGCAATACGGCACAAGCCGACCCAGTAGGTCTTACATCCAATCATCCTCGTACATACCATCGAAGTCATCCCCGAAGAGCATGTCATCCAGGTCCGAAATCTCGTGAATGCGGTCCAGCTCCAGATGACGGGTGATGTCGTACTGAAATTTCTGACGCTCCAATCGTTCGAATCGCAGCGATTCTCCGTCGACTTCTGTCCATTGATCCCACGTGGGACATGTCTCATCGAGCATTCGATAGTATTGAGGAGAGCTTTTCTGCTGAATGAAAACGTCGGTCCAGGCGTCAAGGTCTCTGAAAGTTTCGGACTGAATGATTGATGGACGGCTGCCAAGGTACGGCTCAAGATGGACACACTTTAGATGGCGAGGGGGGGGGGGGGCAAATATTCTCTGAAGGACATCGGCGCTTGGAATGCAGTGCCACCGTCGAAGCGTCTCCAGCGGTGTCGCGCATGTGAATTGATCCAGCTGCATGCTTTCCAGCAAGGCGGAGTCGTGCTGTATGAGTAGGCAGCGCACAAGCGAAATCCCACGGAGAGTGGGGCTCAGGAAAATGTGCATGAGGGTTGATCCAAGTTCCCATTCGGGTATGTAGCCGAGTGTCTGGAAATGTAGACGCAAAGTCGTCAGTGCGGGCAGCACCCGTTCGCTGGGTGGGGGATGCAGGCTAATTCTGCATAACATATCATGTAAGTCATGCTGATAGTAGAGAAGGTCATCGTATAAAGTGTCGGTGTCCATGTCCATCGTGTCGGATTGATGGGCATCATTGGAGGCCAGCTCCAGAGTTTCCAGGTTCTGACAGGCGGCGAGAAGCGAGCAAAGCATGCAAGAGGTCCAAAAGCCGCTCAGCCTGGAGGGATGCATTGAATGAAGCCAGGCATTGCGGACGAACTTGGGGCGTTCCGGTCGGGACCGGACGGCCAGCCTGAAGCGGGTTGCGTTGCGACCCATGCGGACATGCACATTCGCATACAGGTCCCGCTCTGCGAGCTGGTTGAAGAGACGAGAGACGCGGCAGAGAGAAAGGAGGTCCTTCTCGCGGTCGACGTGGTGGACGATCTCGGCGAGGATTCCGACGGGCAATTGGCCGAGCTCTAGGGGCTGGCGATCCATGCTCGGGGCCGCTAGTTTATATTGACAGAGGTTTGCAGCGAATCACGCCGGGCGTTCGAAAGGTGTGCAGCTGCAGGGAGCAGGGCAGGCCATCAAGGCAACCCGCAGGGCCAAAATGCCTAGCCGGGGCCCAGCCAGTGGCGGGCGGCGGCGGCGGCGGCAGCGGCAGCCAGGTGCGGAGAGGTCGGGAAGTGGTCGGGCTGGCGAGGTGGGCTGGAGGGCTGGTGTGCGCGAGGAGTGTCGCTCACGGGCAGGGCGCGGCCGGTGCGCGAGGCGCCGGCTGCCGTGGTGCCGACTGGTTTTGCGCGGACACGCGTCGCCGGCGTCGTCACGCCCCGTATCGCCTGCGTGGACAACGGCACCATCACGCCGTCCTCCGTATACGGCCGCAGGTTGAGTGTGCGGCCTGAGGCTTGTACACTGGCTGCTTCTTAATTTGGCGCCATGATCGCCCTGCGTGCGGCTCAAGCCCGCGCGAGCGGTGGCTTGGTTCTACACACGGCGCGTGTCACTCGCTGCTTAGCCTCAGGAACAGCGGCCTTCCTGGCCTGCCAACGCGTCGTCCCTCTCGCCTAAGCCAGCCCCGGCTAGACGCCGTGGGCACAGCCGGATCGAGTGCCCGGTGCTGACTCCAACGTTAAGGCTGAGCGGCCTGTGGATCACCACCCCCGGTCTATGGCGTGGACGCCGGCGAGTAAGCTTGACTTTTCACAGCCCCCAGTCTCCGGACGCGTGCGTCTCCTGCATCAATATATAGAACTCAGTTGCGCCGCTCTGCCTGCTTGACTCCCCATCACGACACGTCTCTGCAGGCCTGCCGCGCCCCGCCCCGCTTCCGCTCGCTACCTGTGCTTGTAAGCATTTCTCCACGCCGGACCACGGCACTCCCGTCCTGACCGTGCCCAGTATTTCCATCGGCGCCACTCGCGTTCAAATCAAACGCCCAAATCCACCACAATGTCCACCACTATTGCCGACGCCGCCACCTCCGCTGCGGAGACTGCTACCTCTACTTCTGCTGCTACCACTTCCGCAACTTCCGCCGCAGCCACCACCGACGCCACCACAAGCGCTTCTTCAACTTCGGCCGCCTCAACGAGTGCCTCATCCACCGGCACCGCCACCAGCTCCGCCTCCTCGTCCTCGAGCGTTTCCTCAACACTGAGCACCATTACCACCGCCGCATCGTCGACCATCAGCTCCACCGGCACTTCGACTGCCTCCGCCACCTCGACTACTTCCGCGACCATCACTCCCTGTGCCACCAACTGCACTGTCTTCACCTCGACTGACGCCTCTTCCCTCACCGGCGCTGGCTTCCTGCTTGTCTTCATGACCGGCATCTTCATCAACTTCATCGCGTTGATGTACATGAAGAGGCGCGACGCCGCGAAGCAGAGGATGCATTACGCCAGCGCAAAGGCCGCCGGTGCCGTATAGGCACGGCCGCGGGGTTGTATACGCTTCAGGAGCATTAGACTAGGGAATCAGGCGTTTAGGGGGCCGGCACACTGTCCGGCGGGGCGTTTCTGGGAGCTCATCCGGCTCATTTCAGGGAGAGAGTAACTCAGCAGTTCCACCTGTACGATGGACACGACGCAGGCGTATACCAGAGCACACCGAGATTGACCATGGCAAGCGCCATGAATGTATTCGATAATTCTCTGTATCCAAAAAATACCCATCAGACTTTTTTTTCTTTTTTTTTTTGCCATCCGCTTCCGCTTTCTCCTTTGTTGGCTGCCTGTTCCACCACGTCTTCGTTTTCTCTTTTTTGGTTCGGATGCGTCTGCGGCGTCCCGTTTCACTTCAGCCAGAACACGTTTCCGTCGGCTGTACCGATCCCCCGATCCCACGCGGACGGCATCGCCCCCACAAAACGCGTCGTAAACCTTCGCTTCGACACCGCCCATCTTTCTTTTCCCGCTACCGTTACTTTCCGTCGTGCAGAACGCTGGTCTGACTGCCATTCCGCATTTTCGACCTGGCATCCGCCGTGCACGACCAGCAAGGAGAAACTCCACTCTCCACCGTACGAGGACAAAATCCAACGACGAACCCTCCCTTCGCGACCGTCGAGCTCGGAATTACAAACCAAGATTCGAAGCCACGGGCAATACGTGGAGCTGCCATTTGGTGACTCCCTCTTTGTATCCGCTTTTGCTTTTTTTGCCGGTGGTCTACGCTTTAGTTTGGGGGTCATCTTGGCCCCTTAAGGCGCTGCGGCTTATCGAAAGCAGCAACGATGCTATCCAGCTCCATGGCGGAATGATGGCCATTTATCAGGATTATGTGAGATTGGGCAACTGAATTCGGGGATAACAAAGGAAGACAGCTCGCCTTGGCCGAAGACGATGTATCCGCAGGTTGACGAGGCTCCTCCCCAGCACCGACAATGCAAGAAGTGTTCGTGGTCGTCAAAGTCACCGTGTTGTTCTTTTGCTTTTTTCCCCCGTGCCTCCAAAGGCCAATACACTTTTTGGCTGACGGACGACAGACGCAGTGCAAGACATCGGTTGCCCTAAGCTGGCAACGGCAGCATCGCACAGTTACATCTACGTCAGTGCTCGATTGGTCTTCAAAGCACCCTTTAAAAAATTTGACAAACTCACAGGAAGCTTTCGGTCGAGTCCGGCTCAACATCTCAAGCTGCCTCCTTTCCTTCCGCCTTTGCAGATCATGCCTGGCACCGTCCAACCCAACGGATGTCACCGGGCCAGATCCGCTTACCACAACAGTGGCCCAGTGCGTCAGTTAGATGTTCTTGGCAGCGTTGGCGGCTGACAGGGTCCACACGCATGCGCCGCAGCCGGTGGCTGAGCACGCGGCTGCCACCGGAACGCTCCGGAATGGCCTTCTATTAGAGCCGAAGCGGGGGGCTTGCAGAACCGATGGTACCACGACGGCAGGACCGGTTGTATCCGGTGAAATGAGTTGTCAGAAGACGACTGCAGGACATGTCTTGTAACACTTTAGGAGCTCCCTTCCGTGCGTCCAGACGCGTGCCGCTAAGTCAAGCCTTGGCTTTAATTTCCTCACCACTGTTGGACGATCGTGCATCAATATTTGGCAATGAAGGCACCCGTTAAGGAATTACAGTGCCTTCAATCGCCATTACGCGGTCTTGGTGGGACCCCTGATCACATCACTGCGGCTCTTCCGCAAGTCCATCAGCCGTGCCAGAACAATCGTAGGTGCACTCGTAACTCCGATCCTACTCATCTCCGAAGGCCTTCCGAAGAATCGACTGCACGACCAAAACACCAAAAGCAGTATGCCAAACGAGTATCGAGAAAGGGCACGTGCCAGGACGGGAAACAGCGGCCACGAGACAATCCATTTCAACGCAACCAGACAAATGGAACGTCTGCCATGGTTCTGGGCTTCAATTCCTTCCTGGGGAGATGGTGACCAAACCCAGTAGGTCAACTTGACGATGGGGGAAACCTGGTCCAGACTCCAGCCGTTGGTTCTCGCTCGATGTATGGGATTCTCGAAGCTCTGCACCAGGAGAGGAACGGTTTTTCCGTCGCCGGGACGCAGAAAGCGGCTGTGGCCATCGGATGCCGAAGTCGTAATTCGCAGCTGTGAGACCAGCGGGGCGCGATGCCTTAAAAGAAGATGAAGATCCGAGGGGAGGCTCCATGTCTGAGCTCCGAAGGAGCTTGTTGCCTGTTGATGCGTGGTCCAATCAGCGGCGAGGAGGCTGTGCATCTGCACACTTGCCTAAGTAAGCGAGCTCTTCAACTCGCAAATCCTGTCGAGCCAAGAAAATGACCAACAGCTCAACGGACCTGAAGCATTCGCCTCATTCCTACCGAGCACTTAGTCAGCGCCTTCCTACCACGCTTCTAGCTTCTAATTCCGGATCCTGACGGACCCTTGCTGCAACCAACACGCGCTTAATACAACCTCCAAGGTCGGACACCGTAATTCCAGCGAACAACACGTCGAACTCAAGCATGCATCCGGATGGAGTTCTGCGTATTGCCTGCTGCACTTGTGCCCCAGGACAAATACCTGCACGTGCCATCGACACGGTCTCTCCCAACTCCGGGCACCAACGTCCATGGGAACCTCATGCGCCCTAATCCACCGGCCCGCCCGCGTGCGGTGCAGAATCTTGTAGATGAACTCCGGCGGGCCCAGGAAGGAACGGAAGAGGCAAAGGTCGCGATGACGATGGAGGTACAGAGGGGTGCTGCAGCCAACGGCTAGCGCGAAGAAACTGGTTCCCGTTTTGGTGAGTCGGAATAGTCATCGGAACACCTTGACTGTGTTCTCATTACCTATGGGGTGGTGCTTGTCAATTGTGCTGATCGAGAGTGGTTCGCGCATCTGTATCGGCAGCGGAGCGACCTGTCCTTTGTCGACGTCCGAATAAAGACGCACCGCAGGGAGCACGCCGTCCCTGCAGGAGATCCGACACCCACCACTCTTGGCAGCCTCCTGACCCAGATGAATACGGCACGTCTGCACATTGGATTGCTCGCAACCGGAGCTTCACAGGTACTTTGCCCGCGTGCATTCGGCTTCCGACCGCGCTCTGTACTTAGTCCTGCAATCATGGCGACGGCCCGTTAGAAAAAGCATGGCGTCGCAACGGTCCGTCTGCATCGTATTGCAGGAGCTAAATTGCAGCAGAGACCGCCTGGGAAACAATACGACAGCGTTACATGCAGCAGCCGCCGCCATTGGTGGGAGAACCGCCCGGTGGGCGAAACGTCGAACGACCCCGGTGGGAGCCTGAGCTTTGTGGGGTAATGATGGTCCCAAACGGACGGCAATGATAGCGGCTGCGCGCCTGAACAGGCAGGCGGGCGAGAAGCTCCCACCGACGATCCGCAGGCGACCGCAGTCTTAATTCCGTGCTCTCTTTCTATTACGTCTGGCTGCGGGGTAGGCGCTGCTGCTATGCATATTTAACATCAACGTCGTCATGTGCTCGGCTGCGCTGTTACGGAGTTCTGTCTTCACCAATTGCCCAGCATGGTGCTGCTCGCCCTGGCTTCCCTCGCCGCTCTGGTTTCCGCACAGACGGACTTCTCCACCGACAATTTCCAGGGCGTCCTTGCCGCCGACTCGCAGGTGCTGCAGTCGCTCAAGCCGGCGTCCCAGCCCAGCTTCGACTTCTCGCCCGCCGACGTCTTCGCGTCGCGGAACGGCAATGGCAACTACCACACCGGAGACCTCACCTTCCGCTACCGCACCGGCACCACGGGGGCCTGGCAGGACGGCAACACCGCCGCCGAAAGAGCCCCGGTCACGACCACCCCCGCCGACGGAGCCCTCGCGTCCGCGAACCTGGAGCCAACCCTCGCCAACGCGAGGCAGCAGCCTGAACGTGACGCGGAAGTGGATCGACGTCGACGGCGACCTGGGCCTCGAGTTCACCCTCACCAACACCGCCGACGCCGCCGTCGAGATCGGCAGCCTGGGCCTGCCCATCGAGTTCAACAACATCTTCACCGGCCGCGCCGCCGTGGAGACCCGCGACAACTGCGTGCTGCTCGATCCGTACATCGGCCTCCACGCCGGCTACGTCCAGGCCACCCGGCTGACGGGCACGGGGCCCAACCTCGTCATCACCCCGCTGACCGACGCCACCAAGTTCGAGGCGTGGAGGTTCCTCCCAGAGGCCAGCGTCGAGCCGCTCTACTACCAGTCCCAGACGTACGAGGGCAACTACGAGTTCCAAGTCCACACCAAAGCCTGGGCCGAGCAGGAATGGAGCGGCGTCGAGCCCTGGAACGAGCCCACCTCCGCCGTGCTGCAGCCCGGCGCCAACCTCACCGTCGGTCTGCGCTTCTCGCTGGCGGCGACCAACCCGGCGATCGAGGACGCGGTCACGGCGTCGGGCACGCCGCTCGCGGTGGGCATCCCCGGCTACGTGCTGCCCGCCGACGTGATCGGCCGGCTCTTCCTGCACACCAACGACACCGTCGCCGCCATCACCAGCACCCCCGCCGGCGCCTTCACGTTCGGTCCCGCGCGCCCGTTCGCCGGCGGCGTCGAGTACGCGCTCACGCCGTCCGCCACCGCCTGGGGCCGCGTGCGCGTCGACATCGCGTACGCGGGCGGCAGGAACCAGACGGTGCACTACCGCGTCACCAAGAGCGCGCCGGCCGCGATCGCCGACCTGGGCGCCTTCTTCACGACGGAAGCGTGGTTCGCGGACGCGGCCGACCCGTTCGGGCGCGGCGGGTCGGTCATCACGTACGACCGCGAGGCGGGGGCGGCGGTGACGCAGGACAACCGGGTGTGGATCGCGGGGCTCAGCGACGAGGCCGGGGCCGGGTCGTGGCTGGCGGCGGCGGTCAAGCAGGCGATGCAGCCGGCGGCGGGCGAGGTGGCCAAGCTCGAGGCGTTCGTCGCCGACGTCGTGTGGGGCACGCTGCAGGTGGCCGACGAGGGCGACTCCCAGTACGGCGTGCGCAAGAGCGTCTTCTACTACGAGCCCGCGGCCGTGCCCGGCTACGCGTACAGCGCCGACATCGGCTGGGACACGTGGTCCGCGTGGGACAGGGAGGCGGCGTACGACCTGGGCCGCGGCTACAACTACGTGCATGTGGTCGGGCTGTACTGGTCGCTGTACCGCGCGGGCAGGGCGGTGCCGGACGTGTTGACGAAGCAGACGGCCGAGGAGTATCTGTTGAGGGCGCACGAGACGGTTATGTACATGATGAGCACGGATGCCAGCGGTAACCACAAGGTGAGCTACTGGGATGTCGGGCAGATGGGCGAGACGGTGTACGGCCAGGTCCTGAGCGACCTCAAGGCGGAGGGGCTGTCTGAGCAGGCCACGGCTTTGGAGGCGGCGATGAAGACGAGGGCGGACCATTGGGCCACGCAGGAGGATCCGTTTGGGTCGGAGATGGCGTGGGATAGCACCGGTCAGGAGGGCGTGTACTACTGGACCAAGTGAGCCCCTTTCGACCTCTCGTGAGGCCCTGGAACTGACTTGCTGCAGCTACTTCGGCGACAACACATCGGCCGAGAAGACGATCAACTCCATCGTCGGATACATGCCCACAGTAGCCCACTGGGGCTGGAACGGCAACGCCCGGCGGTACTGGGACTTCATGTAAGCACTTGCCCCTCCCCGCCCACGCAGCCAGCACCACTCACACCCCCCACCAGCTACGGCGGCAAGCTCCAGCGCCTGGAGCGGCAGATCCACCACTACGGCTCCGGCCTCAACGCCCTCCCCCTCCTCTCCGCCTTCCGCAGCGACCCGTCGCCAGCAAACTTCTACTTCCTGCGCGTCGGCCACGGCGGCAACCAGGGCCCGCTCTCCAACATCGACGCCGCCGGCTTCGCGGCCGCGGCCTTCCACTCTTGGCCCGACACGCTGGCCTGGGACGGGTACAGCGGCGACTACGGCCCCGGCTTCCTCGGCCACGCCCTGGGCGCCGCCACGTACCTGGTCGAGCACGCCGCGTACGGCTGGGCCGCGTTCGGCGGCAACGTCGTCAACGCGACGGACGCGACCGACGGCGCCGTGACGGTCGAGCCCAAGGACGCGGCGCGTCGGCGCGTCTTCGTCGCGCCGCTGGCGCTGTACGTGCAGGTGGACGCGGGCGCGATCGAGAGCTTCACGTACGCGCCGGCGACGGGGACGGTGTCGGTGGGCGTGGCAGGCAGCATCCGCGGCGGCGACGGCGGCGCGCAGGGCGAGGCGGCGGCCAGCGCGGTGGTGACGTTCGAGCAGACGGCGCAGGTCGAGGGCGTGGGCGCGATCAACGTCACGACGACGGGGCTGGAGAGGAAGAAGGGCGGGTGGGTCGTCCCGCTGGACGACGGTGCGGTGCACACGGTCGAGTTCGGGACGGCGTGAGAGCAGCACGAGGGAGAAATGAACGAGAACCTGCTTCGATTGCATCCTGCCGTGAACCCTGAGCCATAGACCCCCAGCCCGTCGCACGTGCACTGAAACTCCATCCATGACAACCCCAACCCGCATCCCCGCAACCCCTACACCACCGCCGCCCTCACAAACAAACTCAACGCCACCACCGTGCTCACCACCCACACCCCAGTCCTCGCGAAGCTCTTCTTCTGGCTCGTCACGTGAATGTACAGCCCATTATACAGCACCCTCAACGCCAGGTAGACGGCCGCGGTCGCGGCCACGACGCCCTCGTCCACGCCCGCCCACTTGGCCGCCAGCACGGCGGCGGCGAAGAGCGGCAGGTTCTCCATGCCGTTGCGGTGCGCGGCCTCGGCGCGCTCGAACCGGGCGAGCGTGGCGGCGGGGATGGCCGTCCTGAGCGAGGCCTGGAAGGCGCTGCCCTTGGCGTTGGCGTTGTCCCAGCGGTCGTTGTTGGCGCGCCTGATGAGCGTCACGGCGTAGCCGTGCGGGACCTGCGCCGTGAGCCACATGGCGGGGATGGCGAGGAGGGAGTAGTTGGGCATGGCGGCGCGGGATGATGGCGCCGGGTTGCTGTGTGGTTGGGGTTTGCTGCTGTTGTGTGCAGCGTGTGTTGCTGTGTGTGTGTGCGCGCGAGACTGCGGCCTGGGTGGCGTGGTGGAGAGGTCGTCCGGTGTTGCTGAGCTGCGGAGCGAGGCTGACGGCTGTTTTCGGGTCCGTCGGGGAATGAAGCTTTCTGCAGCGGGGAGCTGCTGCTGCCGTACACGGTACGTCTTGCGCGCGGATCAGTCAGCCGGGCTAGGCCGGAAGGGGTAAGCGAGCATGCGGTGGATGCCAGGGAGTCGGCGCCGCCGACCTCAGCAATTGACGATGCGCACATGTGCGAGGCTGCGCAGTCGCGTGCGCGACGCGATTGCCTGGGCGAGAGACACGCAGGCCGGCCAGTGCTGCGCGGGCTGATGGAATCGCCCGCCTCTGTGTGGGTTTCAGCCCCCCCCCCCCCCCACCGTTGACGGCCCGCTTCAGCTCTCGTGCAAGTCAGCATCAGGCGAGCTGAACAGTCGCACAGCGCGCCGGGCCAGCAAATAGTGTTGCTCGTGAAGAAAACCAAGATGCGGCTGCGCCGGCAAGCCATGTGCGTGGCTTACACATCGTACCTCTCTGCTCAATGCCTAGAGGAATGTCAACCTTGCTGCCTGCCCACCTACTGGCTGTGTCTCCCTTGGCTGCCTCGATTCTGCAGACGGCTTCATCTCTCCGCTTCTGGCGACCGTGTTGCGCGGCCCACCGCACGTTACCGCGGCTTGTACCACCCCAACGCAGCAATAGCGGTCGCAGCCCATCAGCACCGGCGCAAATCCTTCTACAAGCCCGTATCCGATGCAGCAAGGTATCCATCCTCTCGGGCGTGCTGATGTTCTGCGGCTGCCTTTGCCAAGGGGCTGTGCATTCTGAGCCCGCCTCCAGCATGTGAATGTGCCTTTTGGTTCACGGTATAAGAGCCTACAGCCATCCACGATGTGTGATCATTTCTGAGCTCTAGTCTCTTTTGGTGCTTGCACTGAGCCGAAGATCAATCCAATGGCCCCCAATGGCGTGGATAACGGACGCTCGGAGGAGCTGTCCACCTTGATGAAGCTGGTGGGGAAGGCTTCCGATGACTTGCACAGCCAGGCTGGCCGCGTCGCCGACAATCTCGGCCTCGTTCGCAAGTTCGGCGAGACCGTGTTGAACAATGGAATCACTGATGACCGCAAGTATCTTGTAAGTGATGTGATGCGCGCTGCTTCGCAGATTTCTCACTGACATCGCACAGTACGAAGGCATCATCCAATTAGCCGCATCACTTCCTAATGGCTCCGGACTTCGTGATGATTTGAGCGGCGCATTCATCGACACGCTGTGGAAGGCCCTGAAACACCCTCCGATCTCGTACCTGGGCGATGAGTTCAAGTACCGTGCTGCTGACGGATCAAACAACGTATGACCCATGTCTCTCCTCCTGGTCGCAATGCTGACTGGCGCAGAACATCATGTACCCACAGCTCGGCGCTGCTGGATCCAACTACGCTCGCAGCGTGCCGGGAACTCACCTGAGATCCACAATCCTGCCTGAGCCGGGACTGATCTTTGACTGTCCGGCCCCCGTGTCTTAAGTTCGGACCCGTTGCTGACACCTTCCAGCTCTCTTGGCCCGAGACGGACTTGCAAGGGAACACCCTACCAAAGTTTCGAGCACGCTTTTTTACTTCGCGACATTGATCATCCATGACATTTTCCGAACTAACGACGCAGACAACACCAAGCTGGTGAGCTCTTCCTACCTCGACCTCGGCCCGTTGTATGGCCACAATCAGGAGCAGCAGAATGGCGTCCGGGCGTTTCAGGATGGTCTCCTCAAGAAGGACACCTTCGCCGAAAAAAGGCTTCTTGGTCAGCCTCCCGGAGTTGGCGCCTTGGTGGTATCCTTTAACAGATTCCACAACTACATCGTGGGAGAGCTGGCTACCATCAACGAGAACGGACGGTTCAGCCTGCCGGCTGGCGTGACTCCTGAGAGTCCCAACTACGAGAAGGCACAGCTGAAGCGGGACAACGACTTGTTCCAGACTGGAAGACTGTAAGCAACGTGCCAAAATCGAACTTCGGCAAGCATCGCTCACCCTTGTCCTCCACAGCGTTACTTGCGGCCTCTACGTCAACATAATCCTCGGTGACTACCTTCGCACGATCCTCAACCTCAATGACAATCCCGTCGACTCGGACTGGAAGCTTGACCCCAGGAGTGCCTTCACATCCGTCTTTGACCCCGAGGGCACGCCGAAGGGCATCGGCAACCAGGTCAGCGCCGAGTTCAATTTTATCTACCGATGGCACTGCGCCACTAGTAACCGTGACGAAGCCTGGATCAATGGATTCATGGGGGAGATCTATGGGAAAGACGTCGACATCAGTAAGTTGCTGTCTGCATGATCAGTTCTCCATATCTGCAGCAGTAACCAAGCTCACTGACGCCGTGCAGGCACCCTCTCCAAGGATCAATTCCTCGACACACTGCACACTTGGTTCAGGAACAGTGTGCCCAAAGACCCCAGCGAGTGGACCTTTGGTGATCTGAAGAGGAACGAAGACGGGAGTTTCCCGGATGCTGACCTGGTGGAGCTGTTGAAGGCTGGAACGGACACTACGGCAGGAGCCTTCGGCGCTCGCAATGTTCCACCTGCCTTGAAGGCCATCGAGATCCTCGGCATAGAGCAGGGACGTGAATGGGGCCTTGCGTCTCTTAACGAGTTCAGGCACTTCTTCAAGCTCAAGCCTTTCGAGACGTTCAAGGAGATCAACACCCAGCCGGGTGTTGCTGAAGCTTGTAGGTACCTCTGAGCCTTGAAGAAAGACTTCGCCATTGCTGACACAAGATGCAGTGGAAGCTCTGTACGGCCATCCGGACAACATTGAACTTTACCCCGGCCTGATGGCTGAGGAGGCGAAGAAGCCATTCTCCCCCGGCAGTGGGCTGTGCCCAGGCTTTACCATCTCAGAGGCCATCCTTTCGGACGCTGTCACTTTGGTCCGCGGTGATCGCTTCTACTCGGTTGAGTACGGACCGTCGAGTCTTACCAGCTTTGGGTGAGTATTATCCTCAATCGCTTGTCCTTGCTCAGTGAAGAATAAGCTGCTGACAGGTCATCAAATCCAGTTTCCAAGAGGCCAATTGGGATTATGATGTTGCCGGCGGCGGCGTCATTTACAAGCTCCTCATGCGCGCCTTCCCCGGCTGGTACCGCGCAAACAGCGCCTATGCGCTCTACCCCTTCTCGACTCCGGAGAGGATGAGGGAAATCTTCGCGGATGACCTGCCGCACAACATCGAGCTCAACTATGACCCACCAATGTTCGTTGGGCCTCCGGTCCCCGTCACGTCCTGGCAGGGAGTTGTAGACGTCCTTCACGATCAGCAGCGCTTCAAGGTTCCTTGTCAGTAATCCACCGCTCAAGACACGTCGAGACCGTAAACTAATCGAAGCACACAGGGGGCGAGCACACTTACCAGCTGACAGGGCACGACTACATGCTCAGTGGAGACAAGCCCTCCAACACCAGGCAGCGGAATGAAGTGAGAGAAGCCATGTACCGTCCGGCCGACACCCTCGACGAGGTTCGCAAGTTCTACGAGACCGTCACCGAGGACCTGATCCGCAAGAACAGCCGCAAGCTGGGCAAGTCATACCAGATCGACATTGTCCAAGAGTGAGCAGCCCCGCCCACACCGCCGCATCTCCAGCGCACTAACCACGTGTAGTATTGGTAACCTGGCCCACGCCACGTTCACGGCCAAGTACTTCGACATCCCCCTCCGCGACAGCTCCAGCAGCGGCACCGGCTACACCGCCGCCGAGCTCTACAGCGTCCTCGCCCACCTCTTCGAGTACGTCTTCCTGGACCTCGACACGGCCAAGTCGTACAAGCACCGCGCCGTCGCCCAGCGCGAGACGCAGCAGCTGGCGGCCGCCCTCCGCGAGTCCGTCGAGAAGGCCGGCAAAGCGCCCGGCCTGCTGCAGATGCTGCGGGACTTCCTCAGCCCCAGCACCGGCCCGAACCTGCCCGGTGCCGGGAAGGAGCTCGTGAGCAGACTGATCGAGGGCGGCAAGTCAGTGGATGACGTGGTGTGGGAGCTGATTCCAACGGCGGCAGCGGCAGCCGCGACGCAGGCACAAGCGGTATACATATACGCCCTTCCAAACCTCCACCCTTTTTCTCCGAACGCGTGGTGCTGACATCCTCGCGCAGTGGGCGCAACTGATCGACGTCTACCTCTCCGACGCGTACCACCACCACTGGGCCGACATCGCCAAGCTCGCTCAATCCGACAGCCCGGACGCCTTCGAGAAGCTGAAGAAATACGCCCTGGAAGGGTACGCACACCTCCCTCCCCTCCCTCAGCACCCCCACCACTAACACCACCACCCCTTTCCCCACAGCTTCCGCCTCTTCCCCGCCGCCTCGGGCGTCATCCGCGCCGTCGCCACCCCCACCGCCACCATCGGCACCATCCCCGTGCACACCGGCCAAACCCTCTTCCTCGACTTCATCACGGCGTCGCTCGACCCGGCCAAGTTCCCGGAGCCGGCCACGGTCCGGCTCGACCGGCCCGACGAGGCGTACATCCACCACGGCTGGGGCCCGCACTCGTGCCTGGGCCGGCCGATCGTGACGACGGCGGGCGCGGCCATGCTGCGGGTGCTGGCGCGCGACTGCGCCGGGCTGCGCGCCTCGCCCGGCGCCGCCGGCGCGATGCGGCGGAAGCTGTTCAACGGCGCGTTTCCCGTCTTCCTGGCCGAGGATGGGGGGAGTTGGGAGAGTTTTCCCGTCGGTGAGTTGAGCTGCCCTGATGTGTTTCGCTGGTGCGAGATGGGGGTTTTTGTGCTGACTGGTGGTGATGCGACAGCGAAGAAGGTGGTGTACGATGGGGTGGGGGAGTCGGAGGGGGGTGATTCGGTGCTTGCTGGGAGGGTTAATGGGAGTGCTAATGGCCATGCTAACGGGGGTATGCGGTAGGCTTTGCAGGAGATCAGGTGGGTCTTGGGCGGGTAGGCGTGAAGTGTAGCTGTCAAATTATCAATTTTGGGTATTTCCTATCCCTGAGAATGAATCCACAGAGTATGCCTGCAAGTCACAGTTCCAGCCGGCACCATCCAGCCCAACAAGAGCCCCCATCCTCTCCCCACGCCTTTCAATCAGCCAAGTGCAATCTCCTCCTTCCTCCGACGCACAAGCACCTTCGCCTGAGGGCTCACAACCTTCTCCATCGCGAACCGGCCCATCTCCGGCATCCCCTAGCCGTCCGGAAACTTCCAGTCGTACTTCATCAGCATGAACACCAGCAGCACCTTGATCTTGTTGGCGGCGAAGAACCTGCCCGGACAGGCGTGGGTGCCGTGGCCGAAGCCGAGATGCTCCACGCTCGTGCTGGCCAGCTGCCGGTTGTTCAGCTCAGTGTGGATGGCGATCTAGGGATAAGCTTCTCCCTCTAAACCCTGTGTTCTTATATAGAGACACTAAACGTGCGGGGTGCTGACGCTCCGTCATGTCTGAGGCGTCAATCGGGTAAAGACTGGTTGTCAGCAGCCGAGCCCGATGTACCCCTTTCAACAGAGATGGTCGCGTTGTAGCAGCAAACCGGGTTCCTGTCAGTCGGGCTGTCCTCCTGCCCGGTTACTGTTGTGGGGAACGCAGCATCGGATCGACCACGGCGTGACGATCCCGCAGCTTGTATGATGGGTGAATTATGCAGGCTGCTCCTGATTGGTTGAGATGCTGCATAACTCGGGAAGGGTTTCCTGTCAGTCGAACCGCTGGTGTCGGCCGAACTTGTTCGGAGCCAATTACAAGGGCAAGATGCCGCCGTCCGTAGCCGATACTTCGTGAGGAGCTCGGCCGATCAACCAGCTCCCGGTACAAGTACCTTTATTGGTCTCTCCTAGCAACCTCGCTGAAATCGCCTGGAAGAGTACATCACCTCTTTCCTAACCCAGATCTCTTGCTATGTTGCTATATCAAATCACTCTTCCAATCCCGCGGTGATACCCCATTCAGATCCCCTAACACGTGCTTCAACCGGCCATACCGCCATCGTAACCATCCACAATCTCAGACAAACCACAACCGACAGGAACCATACCGGATACGGATATAATTATACGTAAATACGTGCCATCAAGCCGAAGCACCACCAATGCAAAAACAAACACCCCCCGATTTCCAACCCTCTACCCCCCTCACCTCAAACCCAACGTATCCAGCCCCTCCAACGCCCTCGAGCAATCCCCACAGTACCCCTCCCACCACTCCACCACCGCGTCGATGCCGCCCTCCGTCTCGTTCCGCTTCCTGATCATGTCGCCGACGCGCCGGCACCGCACGTTCTCGTCCAGCACCCAGTTCTCCCACTCCGCCTGCAGTACCTCGCGCTCGACGCGGTTGACCAGCCGCATCGCCACCAGCAGGTCGTGCCGGTACGCCGCCAGGTTCTGCCGCGTGCGGTGCAGCCGCGTCGACGTGGCGCGCGTCGACGGCGTGATGTGCGGCGCGAACGTCGACGCGTACGGCTGGAAGTCCGACGAGTCCGGGTTGCTCAGGAGGTGCAGGAAGGTGTGGCCGCAGCTGTTTTGGACCTGGCCGTCGTCGCCAGCAGTGGCGCCCTGCCCCTGCCGCGCGAGCCCGATGCCAAAGTCGGCCGCGATGGTGTCGTTGACGAAGATCTCCTCGACGTCGCGCAGGTATACGGCTTTGCTCATCACCACGTCCGGGTGCACGCCCATGCGCGTCATGAACTTGCCGGCGTTGCGCTCCTGCCACCACGTCCACGTGTCGCGGTAGCTCCATAGGAGATTCATGCCGCCGCTGAAGGCGAGGAGGGCGAGGAGCATCGTGTGCGCTGTGAGGATCTTGCCGAGGCCCGCCAAAACGCCCGTGAGCGCGGCGATGACGGTGGAAATCCAGTTGGCTGCCATTGCTCGGCCGACGTCGAAAAACATGCTGCCTAGCGTCCTTCTCTGCAGCTTGAACCTGCGTTCCTGAGCCGGCGCAGGCATTTCTGCAACTTGTAGCGCCTGGTTCTGCTGGCCAATATACCCGAAAATCTGGACAGCCTTGCGGGTACGGCTTGCCTTTCCCAATCGATTGACTTGATCGGCGATGACATCCATGAGATCTTGTGCTTCAAGATCCAAGTCCTCAAGTGCCTGCCGTTCCAGCATGCTCCTGATGAACTTGGGTTCCCTAGTCCATTCGAGCTTTGTGTAGACGGCCAGCCTGCAGCGAGATTTTGACACATGTGTGATCACAAACTTGCTGATCAAAACAAAGTCTTTGGCATGCGGAAGATACCAAGGCGTCTTCTTGTCCGCAACCACGTAGCAAAGGTGGTCGTTCAATACCTCGATGACCTGGTAGTCACGCACCAAAACCGCCGAGTCCGAGGTTATACGGTACTCGAACTCGCGTCGATGCAGGCCTCCGCCATTTTGCTGAACCCAAGGACCTTGCTTGATGTTCTGGAGCCAACGCTCACGGAACAGCATTTGGAATACTGCACTCTTGTCGCCAAACATGACATGGAAAAGGGCTTTGGCGCTGATGTCAAAGTCACGGTCAGTCGCGACCTGCATCATTCCCTGTGGTCTGTATACCACGGGCTGCAATGGCAACTTGAACCGCGTGGGCTTCCTGGTCAAGGATGTGGTGCTAGTGAATAGGTCTCCATCAATGCGCAGACCTACTTTACCGCCTGTGTCGCGGCGCACAGGGCCCTCGATTGGTGTGTCGATGTTGGATATGTTGTCCCAGCTTTCCATGCTGGGGCTTTCTGCGCCGTTACCTTCCATCCGAACGAGGGTCTTGATAACGCTCTCCAAGTCCTCCGGCATGTCGGAATTGCAGTTCCGCACGAGGAAGTTGAGACGTCTTTGAAGAAGCTTCAGAGGTTCGAGGAAGACCTTGACAGTCACACGAGAGTAATCAGCGGAGCGGACTCCCTCCTTCATATGGATGAAGAGGAAGTCGCAGTCGCGGCCGGGGGCACCCGTGATCTCGTCGACGGTGTCAAGGCTAACCCCGGTAACAAGAACGAGGCCGAGATGATTGCTGTAAAAGTATACATTGGAGGTTGTGATGTATACGCGTCCGGGGAATTCTTGTTGCTCGTTCGGGTTCCATGTTGCCCTGAAGACGAGGACAACCTTCTCGTCGAGCGGCACATTGGGGAAGATCAGTCGGAACTGAGCATCCTGAGCTTTGAGTGCCAGAGGATACCAGCTTGGGTATTCATCGACGGAGGAGGACGGTCTTGGGATCTCAAGTCTGGTCATGGACGGATCAGGTGTTAAGCTGCCACTAAGCGTCTTCCGGTGCGACGAGGCCGAGGCCGGTGTGGGCGAAGTTCCGGGAGTCGAAATGTCCTTGGTGATGTCAGAAACCGAGTCGCTAATGTCAGCACTTGTCACAGAACGCATGATGGGGCTTGGGGGTTGGGAGTTGGAGCGGCCCTTGGCGGACTTGATCTCTCCTCTCTCAAAGCGGTTGACGTAACCCCAGTTCGTCGAGCCCCATAGGTTGGCTAGGAGTCCGGAAGGCATGGAGCCGTCTTGGCGACCGACACCGATTCCTCGTTCGCCGCTGACAATGACGGCGGTTTTGCTTAGGTTCGTGGGAGCGGGCGGGTTAACAAGGGTCGACGGTGCTAGAGTACTCTGGGGTATGGACGCGGTGCGGGCATCGGCTGAAAGCATTGGCGAACTAGACTGAGGCGCTACTGGGAGTAAGTTGTGAATATTGTGGCTGACTGAAATGAGACCGGCTATGCCTGTCGAAGGATTTGGCGAAGAAGGCATACTACTGAGCTGCGGGTTGGCTGTCGTTCTCCTGTGGAGGTCCAGTTTTTGAATGATCCTTGCGGCATGGTCACGGCCACTGCTCTCTCCCTCCTTTTCGCCCGAGAAATTTCGTCTGCCGGTTACGTCGAAGCTGCTTCGTGTTGCGAGGTTTGCCATTTCTCGGTCTATTGGTAAAGTATCGGCGTGCTTCAGTTGTTGGAGTTCGTCGCTGCCGTGGGGGTTGTGGCCGTCTCCGGTTCGGGCAGCAAACTCAGGGGCGACGGGGGGACTGATGGCAAACGCAGCGTCGATGGTGGTGGTGGCCGTGGCCTCTGTACTCGCGGGATCTTCCAAAGCTTTGCGCTTCGCAACTTCAAAGGTCGCAATCCAATCCATCAGCTCAGCTTGACTCTCAGCTTGTAACATGTTCGTCTTGTCTTTCGTCTTAACCTCAAAGCAGAACCTGCGCTCCTCCTGGAAGGCAGGTCGCACACCACACAACAACACTCCCACCTTCTCCGACTCCTCCACGGCACCTGAACGTGTGCCGTGAACCATCCAACCAAAGATGCCGTTCTTGAGGAAGAACCATCGCCGAGCCCAAAGCGTCCTGGCGGGTTTGCCGGTGATGGTCCGTTCGAAGAGCCACCCCTGCTTCTCCGGCTTCTCCGGGCCGGGTTTTGCGGGCGACGCGAGGTTTCCGTGAGATCCAATATAGGGGACGGTTGAGATGGCGTAATCATCCAGCTCACGCGACGGTCTCACGCCGGATTCGGCACTATCCTCGAGCTGCTTCCGAGCAAGATGGAGCTCCCGCTTGAACACTCGCTCGCTGTTCTCCATTTCGCGGCTCCAGCCCTTGACGCGTTCCATCTCGATAGAGTACTGGGAGAACGTCTTGTCCGTCGCCTCTCTGAGCGTCTTCATCTCCTTCCAGCGCTCCGAGAAGACCCTGACCAGCAATTTATCCAGCGCCGTCCTGATCTGAGGGGCCATGATGCAGAAATCCATGGCGGCTTTGATGTACGCCTTCCGAGCCTCGTGCAGCTGGAAAGCATCCTCGCGCAACGAGGAGGCTTCCTCCGACTTCTTGCGTCCAGCGTAGCGCGCGATGAGGCTGTCGAATTGCTTCTGGGTGGCGTCGAGGGTGCGGCGCAAGTCCTTCAGGGCACGGAGATCGGTCTGGAGAAAGGCGCGGAGAGGCTCGAGGATGGTGAAGTCGGTCCTCTTTATGCCCTTTATGGTGGCCTGCCAGAACTCCCTGGCCCCCTCGCTGTAGCGCTTGACGGCGAGCATGGTATAGTCGTGGTCGATGACAGCCTCGGAGATGTACTGCGGGGGCGCGGCATGGGCGAGGAAGGCGTTCACGGTGTTTTCGAGGTTGGACACCTCCTGGACGAGCTTGCCCGCCGTCTTCACGTAGTTCTCCAGCCATCGCTCGATGAGGTCGATCTGCTCGCCGAAGTGGAGGGCGGTTGCGCGGAAGGTTGGGCTGTCGAGGGCGGCCTCTTTCAGGACGACGGGGCTATCAGGCGCGCGTTAGCAGTGGCGAGCGAGGCCTGCGCAGAGCGGTCGTACACCAGGCTCAGCGGCTTCCCCACGGGCATCAGCACCGCCGGGACGGGTTGTTGCTGCTCGTCGGCCATGGCAGCGCGCGCTCGGCAATTGGACGGGACGACAGGGCGGAGTCGCGGGGAGAGATCAGAGCAGCATCGCGGCAGGCGGGTGCGAGGCCAACGTCGGGCGGTGATGATTTACGGGGGGGGGGCTCTGCGGCGGGAGGTGTGTTGCGGGTGCGCGAGTGCACGTCACAGGCTCCGAGCGCAGCGACAGATCATTTCGGCCAAGCCTGAGCCAGACCGCCGCACACGGACGGCCATCACACGTCCCGCGCACGCGCTCGCCGAAAACACGCCCTCGCGCGGCTCAGGGGGCGAAAGGCAACGGCTCCAGCAGAAATAATTGCACGCGTGAATTTATTTGGCGTAGCGTGCGTCGCGCAGCGCATCCTGGCTGGGAGCTGCCCGGTGGACGCCCGGCCGCGGCCTCCGCAACGGCAGCTACGGCCCGATCAGGCAACGCGTGGTCCGAGGGCCCGGCTTGCCTCGAACTTTTTTTGAGCCCTCCGCTCGCCGCCCGCCGCAATCACCTGCGACATGGCGAAGCACACCCCCCAGCCCGAGGGCGGCCGCCCCGCCAAGCGCGCAAAGCTGCTCATGGACGACGACGATGCCTCGTCCTCCGCTGGCGAAGAGGTTACCTTCAAGATCAACGAGGAGTTTGCCCGCCGCTTCGAGCACAACAAGAAGCGCGAGGAGCGACAGCGCTGTACGTACCGTCTTGCAGAAGTCACCAGCCCCCAGCACACACTGACAGCCCCGCAGTGGAGGAGAAGTACGGCAAGGCGAAAAACGGCAAGGGCGGCGACGCCGGCTCCGACGACGATTCCTCGTCCGGCGAGGACGAAGACGACGACGCCATGCTGGCCACCGAAGCCCTCGATGCCGAGATTTCTGCCACTCTCAATGCTATCCGTAGCAAAGACCCGCGCGTCTACGACTCGAAGGTCAACTTCTACGCCGAGTGGGATGCCGACAGCCTCCCTACAAATGAGAAGAAGGAAAAGCCGGTGACCCTGCGCGATTACCACCGCAAGAACCTGATGGAGGGCAGGGCTGCTGCCGACGAGGATGAGGACGAGCCCGCCATCCCATATGCGCGGGAGCAGGAGAACTTGAAAAAAGAGCTTGCCAAGTCCATGCACTCGGTGAAGACGGAAGAGGAGAGCGACTCCGATGACGAGGACGGCTTCCTCGTTGCTAAGCCGAACAAGGCCGGGGATGAAGTTCCCGCCGCCGCGGCGCCTGCCAAACCGAAGAAGGTTGAGCTCAACGTCGAAGAGGCCGACAAGGACCCCGAAAACTTCCTCTCCAACTTCATGGCCTCGCGTGCCTGGACCATGAATACCGAGCGTTTCGCGGCTTTAGAGTCGGACGATGATGATGACGAGCGCCGTGCCGATGAGTTTGAATTTGCCTACAACATGCGCTTCGAGGATCCTGCCACCGCCAACGAGAAACTGCAGACATTTGCTCGTGATGCAGTAGCAAAGACCTCGGTTCGTAGGGAGGAGAAGAGCGCAAGACAAAAGCAGAGAGATAAGGAGCGGGAAAGGAAGGAAGCCATCAAGCGCGAACGGGAAGAGGAGAAGGCTCGCCTGCGGAAGCTGAAGATTGAGGAGATGGAGGACAAGGTCAAAATGGTCAAGGAGGCTGCAGGCCTGAGGGGCAAAGACTTCAACTTCGACGAATGGAGGGACGTGCTCGATGCCGACTGGGACGACGACCGTTGGGACCAGGAGATGCAGAAGCGCTTTGGCGAGGACTACTACGCCGAGAAGGAAGGTGCCGCTTCTGACTCTGAAGATGGAGAAGGAACCCAGAAAAAGAAGAACAAAAAGCCAAAGAAGCCTATTTGGGATGATGATATCGACATCAAGGACATCATTCCCGACTTTGAGGACGATGCGGAGAAGCCTGCTGTCACGCTCTCCGACGTGCAAGACGAGGACGAGGAGGACGGCGGTGTCCAACTGCCCAACGGTGATGCAGAGGAGTCTGATGATGAGACTATCTCCAAGAAAAGGAAGAAGACCAAGAAGGACGAGATTGATGCCAAGCGCGCTGCTCGGCGAGAGCGCCGCATCATTGAGAGCCTTGTCGATCAGAACATCGAAGTGGATGCCGCTGCCCAGCAGACCGAAAACGAACCTGGCAGGTTCCGCTATCGCGAGACTTCTCCCACCACATTCGGTCTCACTGCCCGCGACATTCTGCTCGCAGACGACGCGGCACTCAACCAATTCGCCGGCCTCAAGAAGATGGCTGCCTGGCGTGATCCGGAAAAGAAGAGGAAGGATAAGAAAAAGCTGGGCAAGAAGGCCAGGCTCAGGCAGTGGCGTAAGGACACCTTTGGCGATGAGGAGGGCCCGAAGTACGGCTTTGGTGAGTATGTCACCAAGAAATACACCGAGAAGGGCATCCCTATCCACGCTCCTGCCGATGTGCAGATGAAGGATGCGGGCAATGATGGTGTCGATATCAGGGAAGGTGGCAAAAAGAAGAAGAAGAGAGGCAAGAGGAGGAAGGTTGGCGCAGCGGAGGAGTAGATTGCGGATACCACTTTTGTTTAGTTGCGAAGAAAATTGCGTGGTGTATTAAGAGGCCAATCTATCTGCCACCGTGACTATGCTGCGTCGAAGCTCACTTGGCATGCTGGAGCTCTGGCCTGGTCTCCAAGATGTATTGCAGCTGCGACGCGCAAGAGGTAAGGGAAAGTCATGCACCCACAACCCGTTTATAGGAAGGTTTCCGAAAGATGCCACTTTGCGTTCGAGCGTATTGTTCGACGTATGCCTGTTGCATATCTCCCAGCTGCCGGGGTATAGCTCACATCATTCCGCAGATTCAATCAGCTGCCATAGCCGGTTGCCAAGGTGATGCCAGCTGGCACAGACGTAAGCACTCTGGTCGCGAGTGGACGGGCATGGCATGTGCGGGGTGAGTGCGTAGAGAACGGAGATATTTCTCTGCCTTGTCCAGAACATAGCTCTGAGAACGGAACCCGAGCGTTTCCCAAGAATGACAAGATCCTGAGCCGCAACGACGCCCGCAACCCTCTGCGCCTCCGCGGTCGCGCGCCTTCCGCATCCAGATCTTCCCGCACACAACCACAACCGCGCACACGAAAAACCTCACCCCACGCGCCAAGCGTCCCTACAGCAAGCAGGAAAACGAAACCCAAAAAAAAACTGGTAGCATCTCTTTGTATAGCGTGTCATCCTACGGGACCTGTCAGTACGAATTCGGAAGTGGGGGGCATGGGCGAGATTTGAACCACGAACCTTAGTGCAGGGGCCATGCTAATCTTCTCTGTATCGTTTCAAATTGACCAGATGCCCGAAGGCAAGAGTGCAACTCGCTTTCGTAGAATATAATGGTGGGTGGTATGTGCGCTAGCCCGAAAGTGGTATCGCTTCCGCCGCTGCTAGGCAACGACTTCTTTGGTGCGTACTTTGGCAGCACGACGGCGCGAGGGCCACGGCATTAATTCCACGAACGCCGTATGGTGCTCACGAGTTGTATAGATTGAATCGTTCCACTTTGTCGACGACTTCGCAGGGAGAATTGCAACGCTCGCGCATGGTAGTTATGAATGTGACACAAATGTTTCTTGAATACCTATATACCGAATGCTAAACCACGTCTGTGTATCTACTATTGCAAAACTAAAACTTACAACAGCGCCTCGCCATGCTATGCTCATGATCATCATAAAGACATAACGCTTCCCCGCTACCCTTTGATCCACCCTCGCATCAGTCAACACCGCCCTGCACGCTGCTTGCTCCACTACCATTACCGCCACCAACCTCGTCCAAGTCAAAAATCTCTCTCCTCGGCACCTCTTTGCCCTTCCTCCCCGTCTTCGCGTAACCGCCGCCAACCAACGGCCCCATAAACTCGTCATCTGTGTCTCCGAACAAGAACGCTCTGTCCCCACCGCCTCCATTGCCGCTTCCTTCGGAGCCGCCCGTGGCCTCTGCGCGCTTGTTGTTTGCGCTTCCGCCGGGCTTATTGCGGCGCCGCTCGCGCTTCTCGAGGGGCTGGAAGGTGCTGAGCGGCGAGGCAGCGGCAAAGCTTGAGGCTGGAGTGGTGTCAGGCTCCTGGCCAAGCATCCACGAGAAGGAGGACGATTCCAGCCGGGGGCGGTTGCGAGAGCCCTGTGAGATGTTGCGAGCAGGGGTTTGTGAGGAGGTGGGGAGGTTTGTGTCACTGTCCTTGCCGCCGGTGGTGGCTGATTGCGGCACAGTCGTTGGTGTGGCGTTGCGGCTGGTTGGGGCGGAACCCGCTGCTTTGTCTGCACTCGGGGCGGTCCGGCCCGTTGTTGCCTTGGAATCCTCGCTAGATGGTATTGATGGTTCCACGCTTACTTCTGTCGTCGTCGGCGTGGGGGCGGATTTCTCTACAGGCTCCGGGTCGTCTGCCGGCAGTGGAATGCTGGAGTCTTCAAGGTAGACCTGCATCACCTGCACCTTCGCAATTGCAAGGCTCAGCGCTTCTATAGTCTTCTTCTCTGAGCCCTTCCCGTCCAATGCATCCTTCTGGCAGTCCCAAAGCTCGGTGACAGACTCTTCAATCATCTTTGCCAACGATTTATTGCGTTCTTCCAAGTACTCAATCTTCCGCATTAATGCTGCAGACTCCGCAGCTCTGTTGACATCTCCAGTGATAAGTTGCCTAAAATTAGGAGTGTTGCGCCCTGACTGGATCCCCTGGACGTTCTTACGAATGTCACCTACTGCATCTCTGATAGTTTTGTTGACACCCCACTTCTCGCTCGTCTTGTACATGCCCCGGGCCGCATCTTGAATAATAGTCTCGATGTTTCCTGAGGGCGACCTGGTGTGGGGAGGGAATTTGAATGGTGAAAGTTGACGCTCGGGGGTGAAAGTCTGGCTTTGAGGGGTTTCCGGGCGTTGCTGCGTAGGCTTTGCTGGTGCACGGCCTGTGTAAACTTGAATGATTCGGCTTGCGGTCTCCCAGTTCAGCTTTTCCTTCAACTGCACAGCGTCTTGAACAAAGGTCCGCGGAGGGTCATCCTTTTTCGGCTGTGGGTATCGAAGTAAAATCGTAATGGCCATGTTTGCGTCGGATTCAAGGACTGTCACTACATCAGTAGAACTCGTGGCTTTTGCAGAATGGAGCACTCACGATCCCAGCGTACGCGGAGTAGCATGGCTACACACACGTAGTCCATGATCTCCAATGATGGGTCGGCGGCAAACATCAGATCCCACATGGGCAGGACGTCATCGAACGGGAACTCGCGACCAAAAAGCAACCTCATCCAGCGCCTTCGAACGTCAGCCATTCGAACTTGTGCCACAATTACAACGCAATGAAGAGGCTGTGAACCTACATCAAGAACATCTGAGGAGCAACTTCGATTTCCTTTAGATGGTCTGCAAGCTCCGGGTCGGCTTTAGGGAGGAGCTTGTCGAAAATGTAGCGGCATTTCACAAGCATCGGCGAGTCGCTTGACTGCTTGGTTTTCGAGGGCTCGTAGAAGGACTTCGCGTTCTGCATGACCAAGCCAAACAGCGTGAACGTGTCGTGCTCGATGGAGTGAGAATCGCACATGTCGAGCAGCAGGTCCTTATGCTGCGTACGGTTATCCACTCCTGCCTGCTTCGCATCCAGGGCATCTCTCTCCACAACCCACAATATCGGAGCCAGCACCTCGTGCATGCCCTGCCTGTATCCAACATCCGGGTTGAGATTGCAGAATATGAACAGGATATCGAGCATCATCTTCTGGGTGTCGGGCTGGCGAAAGTAGGTGTTGTCGGGCATGCAGCGGTCGACATCTTGGAAAATCTCGGCGCGCAAGCTTTCGTCCTTGCGCAGGGCAACCCAAGGAGACTTTCACAGCTTAGTCAGAAGTCAGACTTGTGTTTGCTATGCGCTACCCCGGCGACGCGACGCGAGCGGCGTGGCAGTGGGCGGGCACGTACTTCATCGTTTTCGCTCAGCGGGTCGAGGGCCGACTCGAGCTCGTCGGGGTTCTCGATGGCGCGCAGGAAGTGCGAGCGGAGGGAGTCGTAGACGGTGCGCGACTCAGAGAGGGTGGACGGCCATTCTGCGCGGTCGACGTTCTCGAACAGGAGGAATGCCTGCGGGCACGAGCTTAGCTATGGTCGCTACCGGCTCTGCTGCCTGATCGGCGACTCATGCAGGGCGCAGAGAGCCTATTTCGACGTCCATGCCCCTTCTGTCGTCCTCGGAGGCGAGTGCTCACCTTCCAGCATGCAGCGCGCTGGCCGCTCGCGAGGGCCGACGGCGCGGATTCCAGCCCGACGGCGGTACGCAGGTCGGCAAGGCTCTGGGCCTGTTCGAGCAGCTCCCAGGACGCTCTGCGCGGAGCACGGTGTCGTTAGCGGCGGCGGCGGCAGTGCGGCGCGTCTGCTTACCTCGCGTCTCGAGCAGACCTCATATCGGCGCGTTGACGGGGTTGGCTGTAGAGGGAGAGGGCAGATGACGTCGGGGTTGGCCGGTGACAGGCAGCCCCGCCTTTCGGCTGCAAAAGGCACCTGGCACCCGAGCCTAGCGCGACGGGCACACGGAGCACCCTCTCGCGCTGTAAACATCCCCACGCCAATCATTGCCCGCTGCGGCAATCCACGTCGTGACCATCCGTTTGGCCCAGCATCTCGCTCGTGCATTCCGCAGAGAACTTTGAGAAAACACGCAGAGTGGCTTCTGGCACGCACCGCTCGCCGGCAGCCTTGGCTCAGGGCAGCAGCCCCGTTGCCGACTTCACTGCAGAGCCTTCCAACCGTCTGAGAATAATGGCTCACACACTATCATAACACACCCAGCCCTTTGTTCCGGCAGCGCCAGACCACGAACCCTTTGTCTCGCCCAGCTGCGTTCTATTCCAAGAACAAGGCCTTGTGTCGCCATGTCTCTTTGTCCTCCTGGCCTTGTGTCTCCGCGCGCTTGTACATTTAAATTGTTCCTGCTTCTTCTTCGGTCGACAAGCTATGCCACTGGTCTGGTAACCACGCACGCTCGTTGATTTTTTGTACATCCCCCTCTTTATTTTCTTATTCGGCGTGTAGTTCGCGCTGCAGGCAGTCAGAGGTAAGTGAGTAACAATGATGATGAAGACTAACGCTACCTCAATCCCTGGTGGAACCAGCGACTACGAAGGGCTTTTCAGGAAAGCGATAGAACAGAAGCCAGAGCTCAAGAGGGTCTTTGAGCTCCACCCCAATGCCAATCCGAACATCAACAACGAGATCCATCCCCTATTCCAACGGACCAACTTCCCGACGCTGAGCCTCAGGCAGTACGAAGCATTCGGGCTGCCCCTCCGGCTGGCCTCCCTCTTCATCACCGCGGAGCCGATGCTCGAATGGTGGGTTCACGCTGCATTCGGGTTCAGAGTTCCTCATCCGCGCATCGCTGACAAGTTCGTCCTGGAGCAGGTCATGGAGTACAGCGCTGGGCATACCGCATCTGTCGAAGCAGCATTGGTCAGTCTGGCAGACTTCGTCGATTTCGACTTCGACGTATACACGGGCTTCTTCAGTCTCGGACGCACATCGATCAGGGAGGTGAGGCGTCCAACAGTGGTGAACCCTCATGGCCTCTTCCGCGAGGTAAACGGACAGAGAAAGAGAATCATCACAAAGCTGCACGCGGACTTTCGGGCACACGCGAACGAAGATTTCTGGGAAGACCCCCTGGACGCCCAGCTGCGCTTCTCCTTTCTCCTAGCAGTGACCATAGTTCATGAAATGACACATGCGTTCGGCTGCATGATGCGAGGCACTGACCACGAGGAGTACATCCATGCGGACGACCCGGATACCGAGTGGGGATTTTCGTGGGAGACGTGGGCGCTCGGCGGGCTACTCAACCCCTGGAAGCTCGCTGTCGTGCCGACTACCACCTTCCTCTCCGTCGACTGGTTGAGCAGAACGAAAAAGAAAGCGAACGGCGGCGCACCATCCACGGTCGTCCGCATGGACTGGATCGCCAGGTGGTTCCGCCGGCGCTTCTGGACGATGTTGCAGGCGGGTCAAGACATGCAGGTGCCGCCATCGTGCGATTTGCAAATTTGGCAGCGATCGAACCGACGTGGCTCTCTCATGTCGGACATCGAACTGCTTCCGAACGACGAATGCAGCGCGCTCCACCGCAGCAGCGGGACAAAGAGGAAGGTGGACGAAAGGGACGGCGCGGACTCGGGGTACGGCACCGCAGAGAGCGAGAAATCGGCGGACAGGAGCCGCAGGAAACGGCCTCGCACGGAGAGTGAAGAGCCAGTGAGCCCTAAGAGGGTGAAGATCGACGACTCATGAAGTGGAGAGGGGGAAAATGTCTATATTTAGAGGGACGGTGATGATTTGCTGCTACATTCCTGTAAGTACCGCACACCAACAACGGCAGGGCCGCGGTGTGGGCTTCCTAATGGTTCGTTTAAAAAGATCTTTCCTTTGTTAGCCTTGGCCAGAACGTCCACCTTTGTTTCATCACATGCGAGTTTCCTGATATTTCCACGCACATCCATCCACGCCGCACCATACAACTGATCAGTGGAGGACATGGGAATCGGCATCACGGGCGCCATCATACTTTTTCCCCCGTCTATTTCTAACCTCTAATAAGTCCTGCCTCCGAAGTTAGCGTTCACGCAACCCATGCCCTTCATCTCCACGTACACTTCACCACACATGAGAAAATCGAGGCTGGACCGGCGTCGCCGACTATCGAGATGTTGGCAGCATGTTCCAGTTGGGCAGACGTGCGTTTGCTCCCTCCACCGTTCGCTGGCCGCGTCGTGCGCCTATTTCTGGCAACACCTTGATTCTGAGTAATGACCATCCGCCTGTAACGGCGGGCCTCTGCCTCTAAGGATCAAACACCAAAGAGGGTGGTAAGCCGTATGGGGGTTTACCTTGAGTGGGTACAAGGGAGGGTGTGAGAGAACGGAGTGACGAACACACGTGACAGAACACTATGTGTGAAGGCCGTGTTACTAATCAATGGTGTAGATTGATTATTGAAGTTGACCACGAAGGTCAAAGCTATCTAAGGAGTGTGGTTTATATACATGTAGGAGAGTGTCTACAATCTATGTGCTCAGTTGGTAGAGCGCGATTAGTTGGCCTTGGCAACTGATCGAGGGTAGTTAACTGAGCGTATCGGCTCAGTTGACTCTATCTGCTCAGTTGGCCTTGGCAACTGAGCGGGTGGGTCCAACTGATCGCGAGGGTCACGTGACCTCGGATCCTTATGACTCCGACTTCTGTTGTTCCCTGCGGGGCTGATCCTTAACTTCCTCAACCTGTGGAGGCTGCGCCGTAACACCGCCCACTTACCCATCTTGCATCACACACTGGCCCAAACACTCCCCTCCTTGCCCCTATCCGCACCAAGCCGCAATGAGATAGCATCACTCTCCCTCGATGACAGGCGCACGCCCTGTCCGTCCTCGGCAACGTGCCACGGAAAAGCACACCCCAACCAACGCAACCCACGCCCCGATATTCGTATCCACGAGCCGTGCCGCTGCTCGTCCGCGACCGCCACGTCGGGAGCAGCCCAACCAAAGAAAGCCAAGCACGTACTTCCCATCTGGGAGGGGGGAAGGGAGGGCCAGACGATTTGACTCGGATCGCAACCGCGGAACCCAACGCCCCCGGACACACCCAACCCGCACTGACCTCTTTTGCACCATCGCTCAGCGAACGCGCGAACCGGGCCAGGAGCCGGAAGGCGTCCCGACGGCACATTTGGCATCCCGTCATGTCGCGTTCGGTCGTCACCCGCTAGCCCCGTGGGCCATCACGTCGGAACTGCCCGATTCGGAGGGGGGTAGCTTTGCTCGGGATCTTCGGAGTCCAACATCAGCTTGCAAGCATCGTCGGTCGCTGCGAGGAAAGAGATCACGAGCTTCGCCGCCGGTTTCTTTTGCATGGACGGTAATGCGCAGGTCAGATCTTCGGGAGCGAGAGAGAGAGAAGCAAGAAGAGAGCGTCACGGAATCTCACTCATTACGATCAATCAGTTGAACAAAAGGAAGCGTCGGCGTTAGCTGAGTAGGGAGTGGTGTGTCATATGCAATGTGCGGGAACATTGTTTTGTGGCTTGAAGGGGGGTGAGGCAATGCTCGCACAGTAACCAAGGATTCGCGGTGACGGTCGCGCGTGCCCAGTGTGTCTGAATCCTTCGCCCACCGTCCGACTCGCTAAGGGTTCGACGGGTTGGGGTCCAAAAGAAAGGTCAGAGCAACGAGCCAGATTGCGGCGGCCCGCCGGGTGCGTGCATTGCCGAAAGCGCGAGTCGAGCAGCAAAAGAAGAGCGATCATCTCATGCATGACTGCATCATGCTGCTGCTTCTCTTGCATGGCCGCCATGAGGCTGAGCGCGCAGCAAGGGCTCGTCGCGAGAACCGTCCGCGTCCCTTCCCCGGTCCCACCACCGCCGATTGGAAGGCGGCAGCGACATCTCAAACACGCGCGCCGGTGGGCGTGGGATTCCACGCTTATCGCAGAATAAGAGTGCATGCAGCAGGAGCCGGCGGTGGCGCCAGGCCACGTTCTGCCCTCTTCCTGCTGCGCGTTATTTGCCCCGCGCGTGAGCGGAGTGCGTGTGTGGTATTTTTGGCTCAACCCACATTCCCACGCCACGGCATCGAATGGCGTGCAGGTGGGACCCGTCTGCGCTCTGTGTAACCGAAGACCGTTTCTGCAACCTTACTCGTTCGCGCTGATGTCATGCAAGTCGCGGCAAACTGCCCCCGAGCCCCGACGCGCGCGCCGTGGCCGACCGGGGGAAATCTCTGGCGGAATCTTCTGTCGGCGCCATTTGCTGCGTGCGCGGAGAAAACAAACAATCCGTCACCGCTGCGCTGTACGGGGTCTGAGTGTGGCGGGTGGCGAGCCAGATCTAGCTGCCGAGTCTCTCGCAATTGGGGGAGTATGTGCTACCGGGAAGAAGTTATATATATAGAGAGGCAAATGATTTAAAAAAAAAAAAAAAAAAGGGAAATCCATGAAGCAAACGAATGCATCCAAGAAGCCATATCTTGGTTTCGCGAGCGAGGGTATCAATCGCTAAACGCTTTCACAAGATGTGAAGGGGACAAAGGGAAATCGTCAGAGATCAGTAGCGACCGGTCTAATAGGGAGAAATTGAAACCACAATGTGCCACCAAGCCTAGCTGCAGCGTGCCAGCTCTTGAAATTGTAGTCGTTGGTTGCTCTTTGTGCACCTTTGCTTTTGCGCTTTTTCGCTTTTTCGCTTTTCGCTCTTGGTTTTTCGATGCTTCATCGTGACCCTCTCCTCTGCCGTGCCTCCATCCACTGTCTTTCTAGCTCGGCAGCTCTGCGCGCAGCAGCCCTGCGCTGGTGGCTCTGCGCTTCCCACTGGCTTTGTGCGTAGTCGGGGAGTTCCTCGTCCTCTGGCGGCATGCCATATTCTTCCTCCTCCATCGCTCTCAGTGCCTGAGCCAGTGATGTTGATGTGGAGCGCGTGATGCCAGGGGCTCTATCCTGGAAGGGATGCTGAGGGATCGGCTGGGAGTAGGAGGCGGTCTGCGAGGGCTGAGAAGGTCGGGGCGCGTAGTACTCTCTGTAGAAGGACTGGCTCAGGGGTCGCTGGCGGACAGGAGAGAATGGGTCGAAGCCGCTGGTAGCCTCGGCGAATTGGTGGAGTTCTGCGTCATCGTCGAAGGTGGCGCTTGGTCTGCGCTGCTCTCGAACGGCACGGTTCGGCGAACTTTCCCAGGGTGCTCCAGGGTAGGTGCGTACTCGTGGAGAGCGGAGGCTTTCGCTGGCGTGGGAGGAGGAGCGCGGACGGTCGAGAGGCGAAACGGGATAGAAGTACTGTGGACTGGTGGGGTAGTCGCTGGAGGCAGCCCGCGAAGGGGCCTGAGTAGTGTAGTTCCGGCCTGAGCTGTGAGGTACTCTCAGCGGCGACGGAAGCCGCTCTGGATGGGCGCCGGAAGGCATGGCGATAGGGCCAGAGATACACCTAGGGTAGGAGGTTTGAGCAGCCGGGGCAGAGCGGGGCGATTCTTGGGTGGGGTGGTAGGAGAACGGGGACAGAGAACGGGGAGGCACGCTGCTGTTGTCTTCCTGCCGGCGGCGGATCAGGGCTTCCAGCTTCCCGGGCTTCTTTTTCTTCTTTTTCTCCTGGAGCTCGGGCGAACGCGACGGTGCGGCGCTAGACCCGGGTTGCGGGTGCCAATCAGCACGGGCGGCACGCACGTTGGCCCAGCGAGAAGTGGGCGGGTCTTCGAGTGAGTGCTGCCAGTCAGGGAGAGCAGAGGATAAATCGTCGTGTGATTGGGCGGGCCGAGACTGGTCCATGCCGGCACGGGAGCCGACCTGGGCGAGAAGAGTGGAGGAGGTGAGGAGCAGCTGGGCAGTATAGCTGATATAGTTCGGGCACGGAACAACTAGGTGGTCTTGGTCCTCGGAGGCTTGAGCCAGGGCGGGAGCGGACGCGGAGCAGGGTTGCATCTTGGTAGACAGCGGCCCCGGCGGCGATCAGGATGGACGCGCTTCGCACCGAAGATGCAGACACGGACGGCTGCTTGGAGCCAAAACAAGCTAGCACGGAGCGATCACCAGAGAAGCGAGGGCGGAGGCGAGTCGCACAGAGGAATTGAGACCGGGGGCATGGAGCTGGTGGCGACCGGCGCGCGCTCTATATTGCAGCAGCCGGGCGTGGCGCGCCAGTAGGGCTGAGAGGCGTCACGGGCGGAAAGCATCACAGCAACAACAGCAGCCTATTTTCGGCGGGCGCAGGATGAGCCAACATGAGGCGGTGGTGCAACAGCGACGCGTGCGGACGTGAGATAGAGCGAGCGCGCGCGGACGCAGGGCTTGGCCTGAGGGCGGAGGCGGGCGTGGCGGGCGTGGCCTGGCGGCGCGCTCCTGCGCGCGCGCTGGCAGCTGGCAGCTGGCCGCGGGCGGGCGGCGGGCGTTGGCCGTGGCTCGTTCTCGCATCCGGCACTGCGTCCGCGGGGCCCGGCCGAGTGCTACGGCGGTCTCGTCGCGGTGGAGCGCATGGCGGCGCCGGTGGTGGTGGTCGGGCGTGGTCTGACGGCAACCCGGCTAGCCTTACACGGCGCTAGACACGCCAAGCTCGACAAGCTATCGCCCGCCGATCGCCCCTGCACAGCCTCTGCCTCCCAAAATAGCAGCCTCGCGCCCGCCGCCTGAGGCCCTCAACACCGCGCGCCCCGGCCGCCGCCCGCCCTCCTCCATCGCCGCTGGCCCCCCGGCCCCGGGTGACGTCGTTTGCCGCGCGCGACCGCTGCTTTTTCGCCTGCCCGCCTGCGATGCCGCCCGGCCCTGCGCACCCCTCGCAGGCGCGCGGCCACCGCCCGCGCTCGCGCTCAGCCGGCCGGGAGTGCGATCCTTCCGCGCCAACACGCACGCCGCGCTGCCTCGGCCATTCACGGCTGTGCGAGTGCGCCCGTGGCCGCCGCCGCACCGCGCCAATGCTCGCGTCGCGCCGCTGCCATCCTGCTCAATATCGCCGCGGTCACGCTGCCGCGCTGGACCGCGGCTCTGTCCCCGTCCCTGCTCAGTCGGTGTGTGCCTGAACCCCACACTGCGCTCGCGCAAAGACCAGCGATCCATTCCACCCACTGTTGGCCGTGGCCCGCGCGCCCTTCGCATCTCCTTCCGGATCTCTGGGAGCTGCCCCCGGGCCTCGGCCTGGACGCTGTGACGCTCAAACTGTGTCCAATCCATTCATTACTCACGATGACGGCGCGCTGTCCGAGCTGCCCGAGCTGCCCGAGCTGGCCGCGGTGGCTTCACCGGCGCCAGGTAGGCCTGCACTCCGCGCGGACATGGCGACGTGTTCAGCTCCCGTGGTGTTGGCGGCTTGACGCTACCACAGATTGATGTGCTCCGGCCCTGATCTCAAATTGATGTGTTCCTGCATATCTATTTTAGTGCTGACTGCCTATCCTGGTCGACGGGATGCCCGTGAAGACGTCTGGCCCAAAGCGGCCGTGCAGTTGGTCAGACGGCCTCAAAACTTAGTCACCACCGCATCTGTTCGCGCATCACTCCCGCGCCGTGTCTGTTGTGCTCGAGCCACGTGACCTGCCCGTCCGCTGAGTTTTCTCGTGACTGCGCGCGTGGCCTCAGCTCAGCACGCAGTCAACATCAGCAAAGCACCGAATCCTCCGCTCCTCACCGAATGCTGTACCGGGCTTCTCCTTGTCCGTCTATTTTTGCACGGAACGCCTGAGTTGCAACTCCAACTGCAAATCCGCTTCTAAGCCACAATTCCTGCTGCATTACATATTAGCACTCTGTTGCAAGCAACTCGCGTGCGGCCGAACTCTCATCTCCCATCCGCGTCAGGCGCGCCGTCGTGATGGCCCTGCCGGTGCTTTCGGATGCTCCAACTCATCACCCAGACTGTTGTCTCAGCCTGTCCAACAGCCTGTTCACAACTCTCGATCGGATCCTTTCCAGCACGGACGGCCATATCCTTTCTATCGGATCGGGAAGCGGTCTTTTCGAAGCAATTCTCGCCTCAAGGCATCCAGATCGGGCGGTTGATGGCGTAGAGGTCAGCTCGTCCGTCAACAAGTATCTCCCAGAGGAGTCGGCGTATGTTGTGGGCGGCACATGGGATCTGTGCCTCGGAGCACGGGACGCTGCTGTTTGGGTCTTTGTCTATCCGCGCGTTCCGGCACTGGTAGAAAGATATTTCGAGACGCTTGGGAGCTCGAGCGTTCAGCTTGCCATATTCCTGGGGCCAAGGGCTGATTGGGCCGACTTTCAAGCTTCCTTCCAAGCAAGTGGATTCGTGCCTGCGGAAATCATTGAAGACTGCGGGCTGGCTCCATACGAGATGATGTCGGTGATCAGGAAGGACTCGTCCAACTCCTGAGTTGCATCCACAAGCGGCTTTCGTGCCTGCAACATCCTCCAACACGGGTTCATGTCACCCCCTTCCGCCAGCGTCGGCTGTATTGTATCATGTGTACGGGCTACGGTCAGTTTCACTCTTTCCAGGCGCAGTTCGCGTGTTCAAAGTAAGTGGCTGTGCTATATTTAAGTCCACCTATGCGTCTTCCATGCGCCGTATCACCACCGTCACCGTACTAGCCTCGAAGCCGACATACCTGCGTAAACTCCTTTCGAGTCACATTGAAGTCACATCAGCACATCATTGCATGAGCTTGCAGGTATCAGCATCTCCACAGCGCGAACTCTCCGCGTCGAACGCCAACGCGCCCGCAGCAGCAAGACCGCGAGCCAATAGGACCACCCTCAGCATCCAAGAAGCCAAGGAAATCTGGCAGCACACGGTCCTCCTCTTCAAGCACTATGACTGGTCCGAAGCCATCGTCTACACTCAGCGACTGCTGCGGCGCTCGCAGAACACGCCCGGCATCAACCGCGCCGCCGTATGGGCCAACCTTGGCATCCTGCGCATGCACCTCGGAGAATACTATCTCGCTCTGGAAGCCTTCTCAAAGGCCATGAAGGCAGCCGGCATAGCCGCAGCAGGAGCAGGCAGCATCGGCAGTCAGCGTGAGTCTCCCCTCACCTCCCACCCGTTCCTGAGCCAGTGAGCTCGCCCGTCTGACTAAACGATGACAACGCGCTGACAACCACCTCCCCACCGCAGCCACGCTCACCCACCCGACACGTGCACCACCTCCACCACTGGCCGCTCCCTCCCTCACATCACCCGGCCCGCAGCCGCGTCAAGCCAGCCACGCCGCACGCGCACTCCCGCCGACCACTCGCCCCTCCGCCCCCGCCCTCGCTCGCAACAAGCCCCTCGCTGACGCCGCCCGCCGCAGCGACCCGACTCGTCGCCCGCACCACCGCGAAACCGCCGCCGTCTACCCCTTCCTCGCCGGCCTGGCCGCTTACCACCTCGCGCGCAGCAGCGGCGCCCCGGCGGCCGGCTTGCGCAGCGCGCGCGGCCTCTTCCGCACATGCCTGGCGCTGCTTCCGGCAGGGGTCGAGCGCGTCGACCTGGCGCCATGCGGGCTGGCGTGGGCGCTGGAGCGGTTGCGCGTGGTGTGGAACGAGCGCATCTGCGGGGTCGAGGCGGCGTGGGAGGAGGGGGCGGGCGAGCTGGTTGCCGGGAGGCGTTGGGGCGTTAATGGGATGCCCGGGGGTTTGTGCTTCGAGTTTGAGCGGGAGGGCGGGGTGGCGAGGTGACGTGTCTTTTTCTTGGTTGCTTTTTTCCTGCGGTGTGCGTGTGGTTTCTCGGCTGGATCTTCTTGAAGACTCACAATGAACTCGAGCTGACTGCGGTGGCTTTGTGATACCAGCTCAATGCTAATCAAAAAATTCTCAAAACCGGACAGGTTCAACACCTTCTCGTATTCATCATTGATAAACTTCCAGCATATACATTGGAGCACAGTGCTGATGGTGCTAATTGCTCCGTATTGCCTACTCTCATCAACTACGACTAATGCCCCTGAGTCAGCAAAGTGTACACATGAATGTTCCAAGTTGAACCACAGCCTCGTGGCGCTGCTGTTTGTTAATGAAGCGATTGATAACCAGGTCCTTTCTTACTTCCTCCGCAACTCGTAGCACCATGTCATCACGTCGAATTCAGAGGCCGGTTTTATACTGCAGATCCCTAATTCCCAGCACCGCTGGCGCAGACTCATATGCGCCTTCGAGTGTCATGTGTAGACCTCCGGTGTCAAGTGTGGTGACGTTGCTACCTGGGGGCCCGCTGACCATGAAGATGCGCTTCGACTTTCATTCCTTTAAAATACCACTTTTGCCCACTCTTTCCAAAAGGCATCAATGTTCTACAGCACTTTGGTGTCTATCAAACATTGGGGGTCTCTGGGACCCTTCTTCAATGCCTATACGTAGATTCGACTGTCCTTCCGTGCTCGCGGATAGCCGAAGTCGATTGAAGGCGCCCACATGAGTGTGGCCTCAATGACTTGAAGATCGATCAAATTTCATCCACGCGGAATTGCGCTGGCTCACTGCGAGAATGTCTGGTTATTTACTGTAGTCCCCATTTCTTCACCTTCGATGATGGCCAGTTTGGTGTCTTTGACAATGGATGCCAGGAGAAAACACGGGATGTTAACTGGCAATGAGAGAAATGTAAAATTAACTTTTACACGGCAGTGCTTCCTTCAGACTTTACAGAAAGTCCGCAAATTTCATGATTGCTTTGTAAAGGCTATATAGTTGCGATACTAATCAAGAGCACCGTATCTCAAAATATCTCACCATTGTCGAGCTTCCAAATACCATCTTCAGCATGATTTCCAAGTAGAGAGCTTGAGTACACCGCATTGAACTGCGCAGGCCTTCAAATGGACATTATCGTGGAATCCGGTAGGCGCGACCCCCGTAGTAGTGGGTGTATGTGCGCAAAACGTCTGCGTCGTTGGCATTCTCAAGAGTAATAACGGAAATTGGGTGACGAAGAACCTTGATTCCACTCGCTGCACCAAAGCCAAGCTCGGTGCCGCATATTAGATGTTACGCCCGAATTTGGCGAGTTCATCTTTGCGACAGCAACTGACCTCTTCTCTGGAGTGCACCTCTTGAAGAAGGCCGATCCCGTTTCTCAGCAGGAACTACGTTCAAGCATGACTTTGGTGTCTGCTACGGTATGGGTGGGCTACGTATAGCGCAGGAGAAAGGATCATCCACACTGTGTCTGCCATCACTACTCCGTTTCATGCTCCTCCCTCCCTCCTCCCTCATGTGCCATCACATCCACCACCATCATCATTCAATGCTGCTCGCTTCCACTAACCACCAACCTGGACAAACACCATGGCAGCAAACAGCTGACGGCCAGGAAGACAAAGGACCCCATTCCTCAACCAAGACACAGCATGCAAGGCCGTGCAACTCCGAAACAACCAGAAAGTCTCTGCATTGGCCCAGACCCGTGCCGAACCTGCGGCACGCCACGAGATCTCATTCCACGCCAACGCACTCTCTTTATCCGCGCCCCACCAACCACCACACCACCCAAAAGGTGAAAGCGTAAGATTGACTCACTCAAGACAAAGCCCAGAAACACACGGTCACACACAGAAATGCGGAATTTCGGGAGCAAAAATGTAGAGAGGAGAGAGGAAAGTCCAGGACGGCAGTCGTCGTGCATTATTCCAGCGCGACATACTGGGCCCCTGCCTCCCGAAAGACCATTTCTGGTTTCATTGTTCTTCTTTTTCCGGTATTGGCTGGTGTGCCACAGCGATCGATGTTTCCATCTAAGCTAACTATTTCGCTGTCCGCTACCGTGCGTTTCAACTGGCAGCTGTGTTTTCGGCCCAATTCCATTTTCTCGCCTCCCTCTTCCAAGAAAAAATTCCCATCATAATCCTCCGTCTATGTGTGATAGTAACCGTGAAAGATGTCATCTGCGTACCGTCTGTTCTTCGCTGAGACGATACCGATTGGTGGATCGAGCTTTGTTGAAAAATATGCCGATGCTCGTCCTCTTTGAGTGTGGATGTGTTGGATAAAAAGTGTCCAAGATAACATGATGTCCCGATTTCCTCCTCTTTTCTCATCCTTCATGAGTGGGGTATAATGAATCCCTTCACAAACAAACAAAGACCCAATTACCCAGGCTTCTGAAAAACCCTTCCGATATTCTTCCCAAAAAACCTAAAGGGGCACACAAAAATGCCAATGGTATTCATCCCAATACTAAAACCAGAGACAACATGCTCTCCTAAAGTCAGCGCTTGACCTGGATAGGAGTGGTGATGATTCGCCGCCGACATAAAACTCGTGACCAAAAAAGGGGTGCGGCTCGTGTAAGACAAAGAAGCCGCGCTAGCCCCATGACCAATAACAACGCCAAGGTAAAAGGGGTCTGTTAGGGGCAAATTGAAGAATGTTTAAAAATTGATGCAGATGGTGAGATGCGAGTCCGTAGTGTCGATGTAGGTGCTCGTGGTATTGAAATGTGAAGCGAGCAGGTGAAAATGCTCAACTTGTGGACAGGGTGGTCCTGGCGAAAGTTGAAACCGTGATCGGGCTTTACATCGAGCCCATCTTCAACAGCGCCTCAATAGCCTCCATCTCCTGCGGATTTTGCTGAGCCATAGTCGTCCAGCCAGCCGGAGCGGCACCAGGAGCAGGCGTCGGGGGCTCCTGATAGCTTGCCGACACGCCTCGGGGGCTGGCCCTGCTTTTCATGTAGGCGTGGGAGAAGCTCCTGGGCTGTGGTGACATTTGGGCTCGAGCAGTAGTGTTCCTCGAGAGTCGATTGTAATCCCTCATGACACCACCTCTGCCCAAGCCGCCACCAAAGCCGCCCATGCTGCCCTGACGTAAGCCCTGAGCGCCGATACCGGCCCAGTCCTCTTCGTCCGTGGCTTCGTCTTCTTCGTCCAGTTCGATGTCATCGTCCATGTTTTCCGGTGCAGCCGGAGAATCGTAGTCCATGTCGTCGCCGTCCATGGACATCTTGTCGGCCTCGTGCTCAGCCATGTTCATGTCGACGTCATAGTCGGACGCGTCACGGCCGCTGATGGCAGAGCTAGCGGCCCAACTGCCCGAGTAGAGATCCTCGCGACGGCTAGGGTGGCCGTGGCGCGCAAAGTTCGCGCGGTCGCCTAACCGCGGAACCTGAAGACCATCTGCGGACATGGTATAGCTGTCCGGAACGCTGGCAGGCGGCGAGAAAGCTGCTTGCCTCATACCACCGACCGGGATGCCGTTGCCAGCAGTGTTGCGTTCCGGCCGCGGCTGACCCATGATGTACGCGTCCCAGCGGCCCCAGCCCACCTTCTCAAACACGACTTCTCCTTCCTTCACGGCGCTGCTGCCCACGGTGCGGCTTTCCAGCGCGGCAACAACCAGGCGGCGCGCCCTGGCTTGTGGTATGCGGGAGAAGCCTGGGACAGACTGCGCCAAGTTTATGAGAACATGGCGGATGGCAACGGGGCCGTTGTTCAGCAAGATGTCGGGGAGGTGGTGCTTGGCAAGCATGGTCGGAGTAATGGTATCGGTGGCCTCGAGGCCGGACAGCGCGGCGCTGGAGAGTGGCGCGGGCTGCGCGGGCTGCTCCGCGTCGAGCAGGTCGACGTCGGAGTCATTCTGGGTATGGTGGGAGGTATTGGGGACTGAGGCCGAGTGCAGCTTGTGCTGCGGAGGGAGGGTCGGGGAAATGGAGTTCGGCGGAGTAGGGAGCATGGCGGCTCGGTGGTTGCTAGTAGCTGGGTCCTGCGACTTGGGGATCTCGACAGAGGAGGTATGGGAAGCGAAAGCCCTCGCAAAGGGAGAGATGGGCTTGCTTGGTGCGGTGGAAGCCATATTGGAGGATTCGCGGTGGATTGTCGCTTCTATATGTGCGATAGCATGAGTCAGCGCCTGTCAAGGCCAGCGGCGAAAGGAGACGCGACGTCGTCTTTGTGGCGACAAAGGGGTACCAACGGATGTGTCAAGCTGCAGATACGCGTGATCGTGCCTGGTTAGTTATGCGACTGGTGTGAGGCGCGTGGATGAAGACGGCGAGGCAGTTGGGGAGAGCTGCGTCGGCCGGATGCGGAGGCGCGTTGCGTGTCGGCTGGCGGCGTGGCTGCTTGCTGACTGGAGCTGAGCCGCAGGAGAATAAGAAGCTGGGAGCGTCGGTCGCAGACTGTCGCTGTTTGTGGGCTCGGTTTCGCGGCTGTGCGGAAACTCTGGTGTCTTGGTTGGGTGCGAGGAGAGGTCTGGAAGCGTTGTAGGCAGCCGTGACGGTCGCGACCCGGGCTGGTTCCCTGGTTGTTACTGTCCTGTAGCACGGATCAGGCGGGCCTGCCAGCTTGCGCCAAAGGAAGAACCACAGGCTCGATCGCGCCTTCTGATTGGCCTGGAGGGCCGCGATAAATGACCAAGGCGGCGGGCGCTGATTACGGGCTGGCGGGCTGGATTAGCTGCAACTCTCCCGGCGAGCATTCGCGATTGCGGTGCCGATGCCTCTCAACATCGGCACCCAGGGACCGCGCCGTCGCAGGACCCTGCGCTCCCGCTCCCGCGCTGCACTGCTGCCCTTTGCGAGTCGCGAAGCTGCCCTGCAGCCAGTCCTTCGCCCGCCGCGCCTCCCTCATCGCGACGGCAGTGCTGGTTGCGCTGTCGCAACCGGACGTCACGCGCAGCCGCCTTCCCTGTCGGGTGCATCATCCCACATCCCACTCTCTCTTCCGCAGATGCGGAGCGCGACGGAGGATCCACCGACGCGAGCACGTTCCCACGGCAAAGCTCGGAAAGTGGATTTGCAGCGCACCAGCGGCACTGAAGTCGCCGCCACGCCGCCCAACACCATGCGTCCGTTCCCCGCACACCGAGCCTGCCCGAGCGCCAAGGCGTGCAGCGCGATAACTCGCCGACGCCGACGCTCTGCGCGATAAAAAGCAACCAGAGCCCCACGTGCCCCCCATCTCAATTCTCCGTGAAGCCGCCTTCGTCACTGCTGGTTCAGCACGTATTTCCGCATCGCCTGCCGCGCGTAGAGTTAGCCTGCTGTGGCCCGATGCTCAACCAAAAATCGACGATTGCGAGCCCAGTGTGCGCACACGTGTCTGTGGGACTCACATTCTTGAGGTGGTGGATCTCTGCCGTCGTACGCACATACACCTCGCGGTACTTCTCTAGGCTCTGGTGAACGACGTCGTTCTTGGTCGTGGACCCGGCGCAAATGGCGCGCATCTGCTGCTCCATCTGTTGTGCGTGCCCCGCTTGGCGTCAGTTTTTGGAAATCCCACAATCCGTGCCAGCCGCCAGCCCGAAAATTCCAAAATTCAGACATCAACACAGAAAGGAATTGACGCACCTGTTTGCGCAAGAACGGCTTGCTCAAGCTCGTCTCAAATCCTACATCGTCGTAGCCCGTGATCAATGCCACTCCCAGTGTTGATGGGATGAATTCTTGAACGCCACTGTTTCCACCTCGAGCTGCTGCGTTGCTGGCCCCTCTTCCACCACGGCCCCTTCCCCTTCCCCCTCTAGCCCCTCTTCCGCCCCGGCCACCCGGTGCACCTTCTTCCAAGGCCTCACCGCCGGCATCACCATGTCCACCGCTTCGGGGTCGAGTCATGACATATTCGCGCTCCTTGATTTTGGCAATATGCTCGGCCATGGTTGCATCCGTGCCGATGCCGTTCGCGTCCATCAGCGAGATCAGCTCTGGCTCTGTTAGATATCCGGGTGGGCTGGTCTTGCCCTCGCCCATGTTGGCTTCAGTGGGCTCAAACACCTCGCCTACGGCAAAGGTCGGAAGCTGCTGGCTACTTTCCCATTTATCGTAAGGATAGACCTCGAGATAGTTGCGCTCGAGCACCTTCAACCCGTGTGTGCGGAACGTCTCGCTTCCGTACAGGATCTCGATGTCGGTGGCCTCACCCTTAGCGTCTTCGGAACAGCAGGCTAGGAACCGACGGACAACGAATTCGTACACCCGCCGCTGATTGTCGTCTTGAAGGGCTGTTCTCTCCACGAAATTGACAGGATGAATTGGAGGATGGGCCTGATCGTTGTTGCGGCCATTTCTAGGCTGGCGAAAGCCACCTCCTGTCAGCATTTGCGCGTGGTTTCCCCAGTCTCTTGATTGGTGCTGTTTCTCGATGATCCTCCTGAGATCCATGCCCCTATCAAACTGGTCCGTCTCCGTGCGGGGGTAGCTTATCCAGCCATGCTGATAGAGTTGTTCGGCAGCCTTCATGACCGCCTGACTGTCCATACGGAGATAACGACTGCCCATCTTCTGAAGCTCGACCGTGGTCAAAGGGAGAGGCCTCCACTTGCTCGTAGGTTTCTTCTGCATCTTCGTGACTTTTGCCTGCTTGGCTGAAAGGCAGCGTTCGAAGAGAACGGTAACGGCCATGCGATCAAACAGGTGGACCCTGCTCCAGTTGAAATTGACTTTGATGTCTTCTTTGACGTGCATGACTTTGATATTCCAGAAAGTCTCAGGCACGAAGTTCTTGACGCGGAAATAGCGGTCGACCACGAAACCCAGGGTAGGGAATTGACACGATCCGTAGCTTATTACACCCTCACGCCCGATCATGTTGCCCAGAGTCTGCGTCTGCATGCGTGTGAAGGCAGCTCCGATCCGAAGGTCGAGCTCAATGCGCGCGGCAACTGCAAGCGCGGCTCGCTCATCAATTTCAATGGGGTTTCGAGCAGCGGTAAGGACGTGGGCCCGTTCAATGTTGCTAAACCTCGCACGCTTCACCTCAATATTCCTGTTGCCCTTCCGCGCCCATTCGCGGATCTCGGTGCCAATGTGTTCACCTTCGCGATCACAGTCGGTCCAGATGAACAAGCCATCGCTGCGTCTCGCCAAGTCTTGGATGTTTTGGGCAATGCCCTTCTTGTCGTCCGCCACGAAGGTCCTTATGGGCGCATCGAAGAGCTCTTGAGGGCGGCAGGAGTTCCAAAAGCGGTACTGATCGGTGAAGTCTTGAGAGGTCAAGTGGCCAGCGACAGCGGTGAACACGACGTGGGAATTACCCCAGCGGTGGCCGAAGTTGTACTGGAACTCATGGTTGCTGATGTACTGCGTGCCTCGAGCTCTTTGCTGGAAGTGCGCGTTAGCAAAAAAGTGATTGGAGCCTGGCGCGAGACTCACGCTCTGCATCTGCCTGCCGGAAAGGTGCTCTGCAACAGCCTTAGCTATCGAGGGCTTCTCAGCCACGCATAGAATCCTCCCCATGTTGTCGTGCGCAAGTCCATGTGGGTGCCAAAGGACTTTTGGCGTTTGCAAGGAGTGGTGAGGCGCAGACGCGTCTGGTGGTTTTTTTGCAGCGTTTGGCAGCCGCGACGGAGCTTTGACGCGGGGGGTGCCGCGCTAGTGTCTGATCCCTGCGACGATCCTCAGTCTCGTCTGGTGGTGACGTCCTTTACCTCCCACTGGCAACAGCACCGCAGCTCTCACTCTCTCTCCGCTGCATTACTCAAACTCCCACCCCCCGCAGCCATGCCACTCGACGCCCCCAGCACCGTGCTGCCGGCACTCACCAGTCTCAGCGACCGCGCTGACTGGACCAAGACTGTCGAGCCGTTCATCCCACAACTCAAGACTCTCCCGGTAGACATCGTCCAGCACATCTCAAGCCTGGAAGAGCTGAAGGCCATTTACCTTGCCACGAACCCGCTTATCTCCGCTTTCGCCTTCTCCGTCGCTCTCGCTCCTCTGTTCCTTGTCACCTCAGAAATCAACAGGAATTGGTCGCAGGTCGACCGCTTCTGGAGCCTCCTGCCGACCGTGTACAATGCACACTTTGCGCTCTGGGCACATCTGGCTGGGCTGCCAACTCAGCGGGTTGACAATGTGCTAGCTTTCAGCACCCTGTGGAGTGTAAGATTTCTGGCATTGGCAGAAGACCTGACGGAAAGTTCCTAGACCTCTGACTGGAACAGATTCGTTTGACCTATAACTATTGGCGGAAAGGCGGATACAACATTGGCTCCGAGGACTATCGTTGGGAGATCATCCGCTCGAAGGTTCCTCCTGTCGTCTTCTTTATATTCAATGTCACCTTCATCTCCCTCATCCAGAGCGTGAGTCTACTGCCTGCCTTAGCTTCTAGTACCCCACTAATTTGTGTACAGGTTCTCCTCTTCGCCGTCGCGGCCCCGACCTATATCCTCCTTCTAAGCTCATACCTTACTGGCCAAGGCATGAATACAACTGATCTAGTCTTGTCTCGTATCCTCATTGGTCTCGTGGTCGTCGAGTGGTTCGCTGACCAACAGCAGTGGAGTAAGTACCTCAGCAAAATAAATCGTTACGCTCAAGGCTAACACTCGACGACAGACTACCAAACCGCTAAGCACGAATACCTCCGCACTGCTGTTGTGCCCCAAAAGTGGAACCGCGACGACCTCGACCGTGGGTTCAACACCTCTGGTCTCTGGGCATATTCTCGACACCCGAACTTTGCGGCTGAACAGGCAATCTGGGTTGTGTTATATCAGTGGGCTTGCTTCGAGACATACACCTTCATGAACTGGTCTGCCGCTGGTGCCCTGTCCTACCTGCTGCTGTTCATGGGAAGCACTTGGCTCACGGAGCTCCTCACCGCCGGCAAGTATCCGGAATACAAGATCTATCAGAAGCAGGTTGGCAAGTTCCTGCCAAATCTGCTAAGTGGTGCCTACAAGCCTCCCACCGTGCCGGTCAAGTCGAATGACAAGAAGCTGGATAAGAAGAGGAAGTAAACAACAGGGTGGCAACGAACAGAGTTACTTGAGAGTATGCTTGGTAACAACACTTTAGCGTTATGCATAGCTTTCGAGGGAAATTAGAGGCGTTCTGACACAGTTATTCCGCATACGCATAACCGAATTCGATATATCTCACCCAGAAAACTTTTTGAAGGAACGAGATAATTCTACCAACCAACGGTCTACAGCGTAATCTGCGGCGTCTCGGATTTTATGCGACACCGTGCTGTTACCGTAAACCGCAATATCCCACTAGTAACTTCACGAAGTCATGTTCGAAAAATCAGAATCACACCACAATGTCCATGAACAAAACCGATGGTGAGCGTGACCAAAGCACAGTGAGCAAAAAGCATAAAATTTGATTCAACTATCAAGGCAGAGCTCTACGGATCCTCTTCCAGAATCAAGGATCAAGTATCAAGAACGAGCGGAGTGGAGACAGCTCCCACCGGTCTGCCAAAGCTCTGCCATGCTCGAACCTCCAGCGAAAGAAGATCCGACCAGGCCACTTAGACACTGACCTTCGTCTGAGGCGTCGCCTTATCGAGCCTGTGGAAGCCACCACGGGTAGCAACATCCTTCTGCAGCTCCTGCATCCTCTTCTGGTCGCCGACGGGGTCGGTCGAGTCCGCATCGAGCGCCCACTCCAGATACACATTCGTGTAGTTGGGCACGAACGCCTCATCCAGCACGCCCAGGCGCTTCCCGTAGCGCGTCACCTTCTGCCAGTCGCGGTCCACGTTCTGCAAGTCGCGGCTGAAGTAGGCGAAGCTGCGCTCGAAGATCTTGCGGTTGACGGGCGTCAGGCCCATGACGGGCTTGACGGCCGCGTACTCCCGCCACGCGGCCTCGGGCTCCGCGAGCACGAAGTCGGTGGCGCGCTTGACGGCGCGCAGGAAGCGGCGGACCCGGTCGGGGTTCGCGGCGAGGAAGACGTCGTTGGCGATGTAGAGGATGGAGCAGAAGCAGCAGCAGCCCAGCTCGGCCAGCTCGTCAATGCGCAGCATCTGCACGTCGTCGCGCGGCCGGCCCTGCGCCGCCAGCCACTCCTCCAGCTCGACCATCTGCACGTTCTCGAGCCCGATGCCCGCGTCGATGGCGCCCGACGTGATGGCCGCGGACACGTTCATGCCGCAGCGGATCGCGGTGTAGTCGGCAGGCGTCATGCCGTAGTGCCGCGTCAGCTCGTCGATCTGGATCTTGCCGAACTCGCCCACGTAGCCGATGCGCTTGCCCTTGAGCGTGCGGAAGTCGGGCGTGATGCCGGAGGACTTGAGGTAGACCACGCCCGTGAAGGGCTCGTCGAGGAGGGAGCCGATCGACGTGACCGGGAAGTTGCGGGCCTTGGCCTGTTGTTGGTGTGCGTTAGTGGTGTTGGTGGGGGGTTTTGTGCCGGTGGGATGCTTACAGCGAGCGTGTGGATCATGGCTTTGAAGCCCATGTCGACCTTGCCGCTGCCGATGAGCTCGGTAACATCCTGTTCCAGAGTGTGAGCAGCTGCGTCATTGTCAGGGAGCTGTTCAAGAGGCTTACGCTTGGGTCATTGGGCTCGAGGAGAGCAACCTTGATGCCTTCCTCCTGGAAGAAGCCCTTGGATTGGGCCAGGTATAGCGGGGCGTGGTACGGCGTGGCGTGCCTGCAGTTCCATCAGCCAATCTCTCCCCTGAGCCTGTTAATTCATCATTCCTACCAGTTGGTCAGGAACGTGATCTTGTCAGTCGACATTTTGGTGACGGATCAAGTGAGCACTGAAATTGTCAATACAAAACATCCTCCATTGAGGCTCGGGGAGGGAGGATATCAAAGAAGCATGTCCTTTCGCTGGTATTATCCAGATCAAGTTCACCGGTATTTCTCAGATCAACTGTACTTCTGCTGCTACCCTCCAAATCTCCTCAACGCCTCCAGGTCTCGTGGCTAATCTTGCGACAGCATTGAGAAATTGGAAGTCCTTGGGTAGATGTTGGATTGCCACAGCAGAAGAACAAGTCGAACACCCGGCATGCCTTCTTCTGTATAGTTACCTTGATCTGTAGATAGCTCCATTGCGAGAGGCTCCATTGCTCCTTGCATCTCCATGCTTTCGTACCGAAGTTGTTTTCAAGGTCTGGGTTTGGAACTGAGAATTGAGACACAAGTCAGATGGAAGTGGACGTTTGAGAGAAGTAGACGAAGAGAAGAGGGCAGCCAAGCAGTTAAAATATCTTGGTGAGGAGGGGTAATAGCGGGGTAGCTGTGTTGTGCCCTAAGTGAAGAGTTAAAGAGTGGGTCTCCGCAGCATGCAAGAGGAAGTAATCGCGCGCCGCTTGAGTCGTCATCGACACCAAATGAGTCCAAAAGATGAAATCATGTGCTTTGGGTGGATCAGCTTAAAGGCCGCACCTTACCATATACGGCTCACGAGATGGAATCTTGTGCGTCAATTTCTTCTGGCCAAGCCAACGACAGTCATGCTCGCTATTGTTTTTCCGTAGCGGAAGAGAAGCAGTGCAATTAAGAGTTGAGCTATGACTGTACATTATACTGGCCTTGAGCCTGGGGCAGAGCTAGGACGTGGGTTCAATGCGGGAGATACAATACATACCGTAACGCGCTCTCCCGCCGAGTCCTCGGAGTCCTCGCGAGAACGAGCCGCCACGCATCCAGTGGAAACTTCGAAAAACCCTCGCACCAGCACCGTCCCACCTGCGTGAAGCAGCCACTTCTCGCACAAAACCCCACCAGCGCCCAGCAATCCCCCGGCCAGCCCGACCACCCGCGCGGGCTTAGAAAGCAACAGGCCGCCTCGTTACCGTAACGAAAGTGGGTCCGCCCCGCGGCCGCGGCCGTGATCCTCGGCCCCCTGTACGTAAGCAAAGGCCCGCAGACAAGCATCCCCCCTGCAACCCGGCCGGCCCGCGCCCGCGGAACACCTCAACCGCACCTCGCACCAGCGGGAAGGGCACGGCATCCCGATACCGGCCCCAGCCGCCCGGGCGGCCGGCGGCGGCGATTACTCGTGCGTTTTCGTTGCTGCGGGAAGGGTCGGGTGCGGCAGTGAGACAAAGGGGCGTGATTGACCGCATCCCGCTGCCGGGTCGTTGGGATCTGACGTAGATCCCGTTGAACCCAAGTTCGACCTCGTGATGCCCGTGGCGGGCGGGTTCTGCGGATTGCTTCTAGCATGCGTTGGAGCTGGAGTATTCAGTCGGACGCGTGCTTCAACTCCCCACACCGGTTTTGTTTGTGAAAAACAGTTTGGGCTGAAGGCCACCCTGTGTTTTCCCCTTTCATCATCACCATCAACAATCCGGAGGACACGACATATATTCAATCAGTCTTCTTCAATCTACATTCACGACATCCATCGCGGTGTACTATCAACCAACAGGGATTGAGAGACTACTCCTACACTACACTATCTCTACTCCAATCGTGAAATCAAGTGAACGAAATACCTTTCCAGATCGTCTGACACATTCGCAGTAACGCCGTTTCAAAAATGCAGGTTAAAAGTAGTATGGGTAAAAATTGCTGTACCGGTTTTATATGTCCAACGCCGCCGATGGGGGCTTTGACGCGGAGGACGTGGGAAGGAGGGAGGTCCATTGGGACCGCGTGTGGTTCGAGGGGTGGAAAGCAGATAAACCAGAAACAAGAAACCAGCAGCGCTGATTAAAAGGTATAGAACAAACAAGGACAAAATCCATCCATCAGCAACAACGACGTGAAAAACTCAAAGCATTACTCAGCACTCGGCCAAAATGGGGGGGATTGAGGGTCGGGCCCGTCAAGGACCACGGAGGGGTTCCTTCATTCCAAACCATTCAGAAATTCGTCTGCACAATCAAACTCGTTCGCAGCTGCCCGCCTCGCTTCGTCCATCGCATTCTTCGCTTACAGGAGCGAGAAGCCGACGGCGAAGCTGACGAAGCTGACGGCGCTGGTGATGATCCAGGCACCGTCTGCGATCGATGATGCAGCCGAATTACCGTCCTGAGCGAGGGCGGATGAGGTGCCCGACGCGCTGCTGGCAGTGCCAGTAGAAGACGAGCCGTTGGCGGAGACACCGCTGCCAAGCGAGGAGCTGGAGGAGTCGGTGGTGGAGGTGGAGTTGACAGCAACCGTCTCGTTGATGATCTTGATGCTCTCAAACGAACCGGTCTCGTCGGTCCAGTTGTAGTTCATGCCGGGGTTGTAGTTGATGATCTTGACGCTCTTCACATACATGGTGAAGGGAGCCTCGTCGAAGTCGGTGTAGCCACCGGCCCACTGGACGGTCCACTTGTCTTGCTTCTCAGTACCGGCGGACCAGACACCCAAGGTGAGACGAGCAGGCGTTTGGGGGTAGTTCTTGCCGCCAAGAGCATCCTCGTAGGCAAGCGTACGGACGACGTTGCCGTCAATGAGCCAGCTCATGCTGGCGTTGGTCCACTCGAAGGCGTACTTGTGGAAGGTGTCTTGCGGTGAGTCCACATCATGGTACCCACCCCTATCATACGAAGTCGTGTTGCCTTTTCCAAAGTAGTTGCTCTGGATGCTGGTTGTGTTACCACCAAGGCATTCCTGCAAGCATTTGTCAGTCTTGAAACCATATTCAGGGTGGTGACTGGCGAATCCTTACCCAGTCAACCTCATCAAGATCGTCCGACTCCAAAACAATAGAGCTAACGACACCAGTGCCGGGGGCAGCCTTCATCTCGACCTCGAAGTAGCCGAAGAAGGTGTAGAACTCGGTGTGCATGGTCGGGGCATCGGTCGCCTTGTTGATGGTGAACTCGGCGCCGTCGTCGCCATAGTTGATGACGGTGTAGGCAGCGCCCTCCCAGCTGCTGTTGTCGCCGGTTGTGAAGTCACTCTCGAAGGTGTAGTTGGCCAAGCCGACGTTGGGCGGGCAAGTGGCTGCAGAATCAATTGCGTCAGCGGGGTGGCCTGACTGGGGTCACGTTGAGATGCAATCAGAGCGTCAAGGCGTACAGTTCTTGGTAGGGTTGCAGTCCGAATACAGCTGGGCCGACGCGAGCGGGACCGCAGCGGAGAGAAGGGCAATGGCGGCCCCCGCATATGCAGATGGAGAACACATGACTGTGGGAGAGGTGGTTGCTTGGGCTTGACAAGGATTCAGGAGATGGTGGCAACGCTATGGCAGACGCGCGGAAAGCAAGGGAGACGTGAGCGAGCGGGTCTCCTGGTCAGGTTCCAGATGGTCGAGCGAGTGACGCGGAACAGTGACGAGCTGCAAAGAGTGGCAGCAACGCAGCAGGGAGTGGACGGGGAAGATGGAGGAGCCTCACACGCAAGCCGGGCCAGAGGTACGCGGCATGCGAGGCTCAAGTACGCACGCCAAAGATTGCCCCGGCGCGGTTTGAGGCGTGGACCGGCGCCTGGAGATCTTCGTTATCAGCGAATGCGGTCATTTGTGGCTCCAAGCGACGGATACTGCAGGCCGCAATGCTTGGTACGAGGGCGGCAGCCAGTCGGAGAGCGTCTTTCGTGTCGTGGAAATATCGGGGCCCGGACGGATCGCAGTGTCGACCTGGTCGCGCAGTGGGGGTACGCGGCCATTGCGTGTGTGTCGGGCCAGGGGGCGGCGCCGGCACGCTGCCACCAGCTCGCGCCTTGCCGTGTTGCGCCAAGCCGATGGAGAGCAGCAAATTGCCAGAGCCATATCGCGCGCAGGCACGCATGTCTCCGCATCAGCAGACTGCGCGACCCCTCGCTGGCCGCTGCCAACGGGCTGCTCGCCACCAGCGCGCACGGCCGGCCCGGGGCGGACACACGGCTTCGTGCGGCGGGCGACGACCCTCGCTGTGCCTCGCTGTGCCTCGCTGCTGCTTCAGCGCGCTGCACAAGGGCGGCCGCGGTTTTAGCATGCGCGGCGGGGCCGGCAGACGCGGCGGGGCTGAGACGGACGGCGAGCTCGGCGGTTCTTGGGCCCTCGCGGTGGTGGAGGTCTGCGTCCGTATTCTCGCGGTGGCCGACCTCACAGCATCGGGTGTAGGCTCGGCGGCCGACGCGCGCTGCGCCCCCAGCCCCGAGCCAACGCGGCAGGCGACTGGACGTCGAGAGGGCCCTCAGCGGAGCTAGGCCGAAGGCGCCTCGTCCTGCGCGGTGATCCGCCGCTGTCCGGCGAGGCAGGGCCGGCAGGGTCTGCAGGCCGCCGGGAGAGGCGTCGAGGCCGGCAGCTGGGTGTGCTGTTCTGGGTATCGCTCGCGAATCGGTGGCGTCGCTTCTCCTTTTCCTGCTCCTGCCTGCTCCCGGACCCTTCCCTTCTCTCCACACCTCCTGCAGCCTTACAAGATCGCAGATCGCTCCAGCCGCGCGCCGGCTGGAGACGGACGACCACACCGAGCTCAACACCATCCGCATCGCCAGCTGCTGCGCCCGCAGCCGCGGTGGGCGTACGAACGTCATGATCGCCCGCAGCATCTGTCAGCGCAGCGCAAGCGGGACTCGAAATTAACGGCGTTCATCAAACGCCGCCCACTCGCGCGCCTTGGCCGATCGCGACCGCGCAGGTAGGGGCGGCGCGGGTGGTGCCAATCTTCATCATCTCCAAGCTGCGGTCTGCTCTGCACTGCCCGTTTGGCACCGCCCGCCCTGCACCATCCCGTCCGCGCTTCTCTGGAGCCCTGCACGCCTCGTTGCAGCCGAGCGACAATCAGGGGCAAACCGTCGAGTGCCGTGAGGTCGTTTGCCCCGTCTCTTTGCCTTCTCTCCTCCCATCGGCATCGTGGCCCGGCGGTAAGTCGTATGGCAGCGTTGCGACCTCGTGTGCGCTGTCAGTCAATGGGCCGTATTCCTTCGTTCCCGGATTAATTGGCCCCAAGACCATTGGCGGGATCCGATAGTGATCACGAGGAGGTGGAAACGAGGCAGCACTCGGATGTCAATTTTTGCTCTTTTTCGGGAAGAGGCCGATGCTGAGAGTGCGCGGTCAAGCCGCGCGAGGAGCACAGGCGGCCAAGCCGCAGTGCTCTAGCGATCGCTGGCGTGGCCCTTCCTCCCTGCCCCCTCTGCCCCCCGAAAACGGTGGAGGGAAAAGGGACGGTCGCCCCGAACAGGCAGCAGAACGCTGATAGCGGTGTCGCGCCGAAAAGGACGCATTAAGATGCTCAGCTATGCGTCGAGATAAGCGCGCCAAGAGCGATGCACCTCAATATCCGTAGGGCGACGCGCGGGAGGGTGGGCAGAAGGAGCCGCTGCGGACAGGGTTGCCCACCACCGCCTGCGGCGGCTGTGGCACTGCGCTAGAACTTCTTCAGCCCTGGCCGCGGCGGACCGACGGCGACCCATGGCGAAAGCCAAGACGTGCTGCTATAAAAGGCGGGCGGCTGGCACACAGACTGCTGCTCCTCCCGAGAGGTAAGATGATGATGCACATTTGAGACGCCGTGGATCTCCACGCAGGCCTCAACACCTGATTGTGGGGTGTTATCGACACCGCCCGACGGAAGGTTTGCCGGTCCGGTTATCGCACTGTCGGGTAATGTGCATGCCCCAGGTTTTCCTGCGGCTAAAAGACCTGGCTGACGCTCCTCGAAAAACGGCATAAACACCACCGGCCCTCCCGACGCAACGGCGGCGGTTTTAAACAACGCCGTCCGACAGCCGGGCTAGCCGCCGCGTTTCTGCCTTGCCAGCCCGTCTGCTCGAAACACGGCCTTCACACCATCCCACCTGCCGTCGAACCGCGCAGAAGCGTCGGTACTTCGACCAACCAGTCGGCAGGCAGCGCATCTTCCGTCGTTGTGGGGTGATTCCGTCTCCAACTCGACGCAACCTCGGCCATCCCCCAGACGTAGCCCCAAACGAGCGTCCCGCTTTAAAGCCGCAGCAGCCACATATCATCTACTCCGATCATGCGGAGGTTCAGAGAGGGGCCAACCCGTCACGCACGCTCCGCATGCACATGACATCAGCCCGGCATGCTCCATCACGCAACTGGGCATGTAGAAACGGTTCTCAAACGTCTTCCGATGCAAGAACCCTAGGATAACCATGTAACAAGACAAGATCCCCCCTGGTATCAATCGCTATTGTGAATTATGCGCCATGTACTCCTCTTCCTTCTATACCACTGCCATCAGATGCAATGCTCGTGACGATGCTGAAAATTATGACAAGGAAATTTTTTAGGTGTTGGATGCCGCGGTGATCCAGTAGTCCTGCTGGCACGGCTCGACGCTCTGAATGAAGGCATTAATCCGCTCGACGACCCAACCGCTGGTTGTGTCCTGGCCCAGGTTGACAGGGTCCCTCTCCGACCCGGCTTGTCCCAGACGTATCACTTTGTCCGTCTGGCACCGTCCCGGCGAGAACAAGTATTGCACGCAGTCGGTTCGTTGTGTACACGCCTCGCGACACCCTTGCAGGGAGTATTCTTGCGGCGTCTCCTCGTAGCCGTCTGACAAGTTGTCCCAGTTGTCCTTCTCGCCTGAGATTTGCGGGGCCACGACATGCGCGAAGACGTCGCGATGACGGAGGATGGGGCGGTCGGTCTGAGAGTGGAACTCAACGTTAGCAATTGCGATTCAACGGGTTGCAGGTGGAGGGTCATCGGTGGAGATGGAAAGGAAGCGGTGAACTTACGCCCTGACTCATCCAACTCTGCTCGAACTCCCACATGGCCTTGGTCCACTCGGGCTTCATGTGGTGGTAAGACACCACGGGGTAGCACCAGTGATTCTTGGTGTAGTCCAGTGTGTACGGGTTCTCTCCCTGGATGATGGGGAAGGCTCCAGTCAGGGGAACTGCGACCGTGTCCATTGCTCTCGCCAGCACCACGTCGCCGGCATAGTCCGCCGCCGTCAACTTGTCGAAGACGTCGAGGTTGTTCCTGCGCTGCGCCACTACCCTCTCAAGGGAGTTCTTTGAGAGGATGATTCCCGAGCCGGCAGAAGCGAACTGCTTGTCTAGCATCCAGTTTTGGCCGCCGACGTAAAGCGGCCTCTCCGGGTCGAACATCGAGAGCCACCGAAGAAGGTTCGGCCAGACGACGTAGGTGTCGGCTTCCATGAAAAAGTAGAACTTGGCCTCCGGTTGCAGCTTGAGGGTCTTCTCCATAAGAGGCAAGAGCTTCCACTTGTCCAGTTTCAACGCTTGGCGCTCCGCGAGGTCGTTGAGGTCGTTGACGTCCTTGCCCTTGCCCTTGTACTCATGCAGCTGCCGGTACAGGCTGAAGTCTGAATGCGTTTGCCTGAGAGTCTCATTCACCTCGTCGAGAACATCAAAAACCTTCTGGCCGTGAACCTCCTCTTCATAGTCCGAGAAAACAGCAAAATTGGGGATGCAGCGGAACGTGGTCTCCAGGTGGGTTGGCAACTTCTGGTGCACCTCGGTGGCGCTGGTCTTCATGACCACAAAAACATCGTCGCCACCGGGCAGCTGAGCGCAAGGGGCCTTGCCCGCCTCCGCTTTTGTCGGCTGCTCGGTAAGACCGGTGGGGCGCTCGACGTGGGCCGGTTTTCCGAAGTTGTGATCCAGCTGCACCGTCTCCGGCACGAACTCGCCGTTCAGTGCATTCTGGCGGGCAAGTCCCAGGTGCGACCAGGTAAGGAAGAGAAGACAAAGGGATGCGGCGACGGCAATGAAAAGTGGCGGCCGGGGACGTGAGGCTGATGACAGCATATCAAAAATAAGAATAGTAACGCAAAAAGTCCACGCAGCGAAGGAGAGTGTCAATAGCTAAGACCCATCGGAAACTAGGAGAGGCTGTGAAGGAGGGACGTTTGGCGGGGAGTGTTCGACGGTTTAGTTTGCTCCAAGACACGATCTGACGCACCAGTGGCAGGTCGAGCCCGATAAGCAGGGCAGCACGTGTGGGAGAGCAACAGGGCGGGAGAGGCCGCGGGAGCAGCCCGGGAAGCGCATTCTTATGGCAGGGCGAGGGGAGCTGGCTGGGGCGCTGATCGGCGGCAGGACTCGTCTCCCTAGCCTCTTGCGAATGATGAGCTCGTACGGCGGTAACTAAGTGGCACCGCGACTCGGTAGGAGGACGGCGAGCTGGGTGTGGTGCGCGCACATCACCTCTGAGCGAGCAGGGATGCGGCGCGCTGATGGTACCGCCCGACCTCACGCACGACACACCACCCCGTCTGCAGCGCCCCAGCGCGGCCCTCGCCGCTCATGCGCGCCTGCCGGGCCGGGTCAGAGCGCGCGCAGGCTGGTGAAATGAGCGCGCGTGGGCGGGGTGTTGGGCCGTTTGGCGGGCGTCGGTGGGAGTTGACGGCGCCGGCGCTGGCGCTGGCTGTGCTCTTGCGCTGAGCGGATCTAGCGCGCACCGTCCGCCCGGCGCAGTGCCCCGCAGCCGCCGAAATGGCCTCATCATTGCTCGTTCCCTGCCAGCTGCGCTTCCGCCGCTTCCATGTCCATGTCCACTCTCTTCGCCCAGCTTCATCCGTGGGCCAACAGCGCTGTCGCTGGCCCGCAGCTGCACCGCACGACGCGCAAGCCGCCCGCCGGCCAACGGCGCGACAGCAGCACGCATCCCGCGCGCCGCCAGCCAGCCGCAGCCGTCAAGCAGCGCCGCCACCCCGCCCAGAGTCGCGCCAGCGAGGCGCGCAGCCAGTCAGCGCCCGCCGTCCGCGCGCCCGCGACAGCCCTGGCGACCCGACTGGCTGGGGGCCCGTCGCCGGTCCGCGGGTGATGACGTCGGTTGCGATCAACAGGGAGGCCGCTGAGGACGCAGCTACACGTGCCAGCGACGATCAAACACAAGCGCCACGTCGCGACGGCTGCTTTTGGCGTGCGATCCTCGCGGAAAGGGTCGCAACGGGCGACGGACGCGCGAAAAGGAGGCTCCCGCCAACCCTACATGACCCTGCCCCGTCAAATTGGAGTCGCCGGCGTCCTTTTGGCTTCGGAAACACGAAACGCCCGACGCGGGGTCCACGCCTGCTCACGCTGCTTCGCCTCGCCGCTGTCTCTGCGCCGCTGCCGTCAGCTGAGGCCACGCGCTTTGCTCGTCGCCGCCAGCCCGCGTGCCCGCCTCTGATCGCTCGCGACGGCAGCTCAGGCGTGCAGATAAGCAGCCCTCTCGTTTCAGCATGCGAGATGCATCCGGCGAATAGGTAGGCCTAACCTCCCTCCCGGATTCTGGAGATATGAGTTTCGGGTCCAATGCAATTTCTCGATTCGCATCTAAGCTCTCGCTTGCAACAAAACCCTCCAAACTCAACCTTGCGCTACTGCCCTTTCCTCTGGCTTCTGTTATGCAACCCCTCTTGGCGCCCTACACAGCGTCATCGTTACTAGTATCTCTGCTGCCGCCTGTCAATCCGACCCTCATGCAGCAAGACGCATTACGCAAAACCTGCAAACCTGCCGGTCCTCATCTCCTCGAAAGGAGACACTTCCGGAATTATGGGTAGCTAAGAAGAACCACAATCGCCAAATCCGCATTTCTCCGATCCATCCGACATCCCCAATTGTCTTTCATTGAGTACTTGAGAGGAGTGTACCCTAGCCGAGTGTTGGTGTATATTACTTTTTTGTCGCAGGCTGTTCGGTAAGAAAAGCAGGAATCTCGCATGGAGCTGAAGTGTTTTAACGGGCCAGTCGAACACTTGTCCTCAGACACTTCTGTCTCCAGGTCAGCTCCATGTGAGTGGCTGTGCAATCACCAAAGTGATTGTTGACGGTAGTCCGTCTGTAGTCTGTCCGCCATCAAGCACTAATGCCGTTGAATGCGAGGTAGGTCACCGTGAACAACCCCGGGTTCGAGATCTTCTTCTTCGTAGACAGGTCTTGAATGCGTTTGCACAGCGCTGCTGGATCGCGACGCTGCTCGAGTCCCAGCAGATACGCTGCAAGACCAGCGACATGAGGCGTGGCCATTGAGGTGCCGGAGATTGTGTTCTTCGTCGCATCAGTCAACAACCACCAGTCAAACACAATACAGGGGAGGTTCAGGCTTACAGTGTTTCCGTCGTTCCACGTCGACTTGATATCCACGCCCGGAGCCAGGACATCAACCAATGCGCCAAAGTTGCTGAAAGACGCCATTTTGTCGTCCTTGTCCGTCGCGCCTACGGTGCACGCAGATTTCTCATTTGCCGGGCTGAACAGGATATCAGGAAGCCCACTGTTACCTGCTGCAACCGCCAAGAATAACCCGGCATTGACAGCCGCCCTGACGGCCTCCATCGTTGCCGTGCTGAAAATACCACCGAGGCTCAGGTTTCCGACAGAGCCCTTCGTGCATTCACCCTTGCTCTCACGATCCTTGGCGTCCTGAGCTGCGAAGGTGATACCCGCAAGAACGCCAGAGTTTTCGCCTGTGCCGTTCGAGTTGAGCACCTTGACGGCATACAGAGACGTCTTCTTGGCCACGCCGTAGGTGTTGCTGCCGACCGTCCCTGCGACGTGCGTTCCGTGCCCGTTGCCGTCCGCATCGAGATTGTCGCCGGCAAAGTTCTTCAGGAAAGTCGCACGCCCGCCGAAATCGGGGTGGTCGGTGAAGATGCCCGTGTCGATGACGTACGAGCAGGTGCCCTGGCCCGCGGACTCGTCGTACACGTATTCCGTGGAGCCTTTTTCGCGGTGTGAGATGCGACCGAGCCCCCATGGGGCGCCGGGCTGGGTGACGGCGAGGGTGCGGACGATGGAGTCTTGCTCGATATAGGCGACCTGTGGTTACCCGGTTAGCTAACGGTGGACTACCAGGTACCGATATTTGGCCATGGCACGGAGTCGAAGAAGTCGAGACTTTCTTCGGCCACATCTTTCTCGAAGAATGTCCGAATTCCTTACGGAATGTGCCGGAACTGGAGTGGTGTTTGTCTCGTTCTCGGCCAGAGCCGAACCGCTCTTTTGTCATGGATGCAATTCGGACCAGACCTGCGCCTCGGGGAGCAACGAAAAGATAGTGCACTTACGGAGCCGATGTTCTTCATTGTCATGAGCAGCGTTTGGCTCAAGGTGCCTGCAACACCCTTGAGCGTTCCGATGCTGTAGATATGGTCCACCGCGTCTCCCCACAGATCAGTTATCTGCGAGATTGCGGACTCCGAGGCATCGGGCTTCATAACCACGATGTACCTGCCCGGGATGAGTTCGGCGCCCTGTCTGGGCTCCAGTATCGGGGCTGCCGCTGCGAAGGGCAGTAAGGACAAGAGTGGGAGAAAGCGCATGTTGATGATGTCAAAGGTCTCTTATCGACAGGGCGAGGGGCGTCTTTACGCTAGTAGGCTTCGAGCGACGAGGAGGCAGGAGGGACAAGAGAGTACCGTAAATTGGCTCCTTGCACGAAGAGAACACCAGAGAAGACTCCAGATTTAAGTACGTCTCCTGCCTCCTCTGCCCTCAGCCTCTTCTCCACAGTCGAGCCATTTTGGGGAAGACCTGAGAGCGGCTTCGTAGCAGTTTTCGGATCAGCCCAACAGCGCATACTCATTCGGGCTGGGGTGCGTCTCTCGGCACATCACCAGCCGCAGCCATTTTCTCCATTTTTGGTACATGCAGTACTCTGGTTCGAAGCGGGCGGGGCGCCACCGCTGCCTAGCCCATACAGCTCTTAACATCAATATTCCGACACCGTCTCAGCCGCATCCTGCATCAAACAAGCACCAGCCCGGGCTCCGCCACCTAATGCCAAGCGCAAGGCGGAGACCGCCATGGCCTGGAGCGGTAGACGAACATGCAGCTTTGTGCAGGTAAGGCGGGGGGCCAGCAGCCAGCAGCAGCGTTAGCCAAAGCCTCGGATCACGAACCGGCCAGGCCGTAGTCTGGGCTGGGGTTACCAAGTGGTCACGTTCAACCATTACAACCACCACTGTCGTCCGCAGCAGCCCCGCCTTTGGAGGGGCGTGCGCGATAAAGGGAGCCTATCGTGGATAAGGATGTGACGTGACGGGCATGCTAGCCATTGCGGCGCGGGCACCGCTCGGAAAAGGGTTCCAATCGGCATGCCGATCTCAACCATATCTCATCTCATCACAATTCGGCTTGCGGGTGGCGGCAAAAGCACTTGCCGGTGAGAGCGTCCCCTCTATTATTCCTGATCCCTTCTCTCTCCGTCCCGAGGCATGTCGAGATAAAGCTCGGCGTCAGATCTGTACTCGAGATGGACTACGCTGCCATGGCACAGAGATGTTAATCTATCTTGCATTTTCGGCCCGGTCGAATATCTCGGCAAGAGGGTCCGCCCCCGTCTAACTCTAAATCGTCAGCTCCCGCTGCCATCAATTGAGATTTCCTCCGCATCGTCGTCACTTTCATCTCCTTGAAATAATTTGAAACCCAAGAGACGCACAGCCGCACGCGCAGCTCACAGGAATCTTGTTCGAGAAGAGCCTCGGCGTTTGCACAGCTTCTTCCCCTCTTTTTCGCTCCCTTCCCGTTCTGATGGGCTGAGGATGATCTTTATGCTTACTTGGTGGCAGCGCTAGGAATCCCTCACCGCTCCGTTCTCTCCCAGCAATCGCAGTGATGTGCATAACTAAAGAGAGCCGTCGGACGAGAGGGAGGAGAAAAAGAGCGCCGCCGCTTCTTGGCGATGCGAGCTGCCGGGCTTGGCGCGCCCGCACGCTTGCCGTGAGAGGAAGGGAATGTGCAGTGCTTTCCTCTCCGATTGCAGACGGACGGCAGGCTGCTATTCGGCCCGGGGTCATTTGATGGCTGTCTGATGCTGTGTTCAACAGGATCGTTTGCGGAGGGTGAGCAATGTGTGTTTGGTGCTCCGCACACGGGCCAAGGCGGGATGGCTGGATGGCGGGATGCCATGGTGGAAGGATGAGCGTTTTTGTGGCGCGCCGCCGCGGCTCGTGTGTTGGTTGTGGTGTGAGCCGCTCTTGTCGGTGGAGATTTCTGCTTTGAGGCCGCGAGAAACAGTGTTAGGCGTACAGACTTCTGTTGTTTCAACTGATCGTCTCTCAGAAATCGGGGCGGCAAAGAAGGTTCAGGTTCCGCACGTTCCGTTTCACCTGACACGAGCGCACGAACGAACAAGCAAACATGGCGTTGGTAAGCTTTATCACTAGCCGAACAGTATTCTGACGACCAGGTCTCTGCATTATTTAAAAAAAAAAACATTCATTCTTTACTTTCTTTTGATGTCGTATCCATTTACCCTTCCCGAAATACCGTTTTATCTGAACCCCGCTCCTTACGCGGCAGAGTCCTTGAGCACGAACGCGCCACGCTCGATGGTGTTCACGAAGTAGTAACCGCTCTTGAAGTAGGCGTAGCTGCTCCAGGAGCCGACGAACTCGATGATGCCACCGTTCTCCAAGGCGTCGTCCTCGGGGTAGATGTCGAAGAAGGCGATCTCATTGACACCAGCGCCGGTGGGGTCCTCAGGGATGGAGGAGACGTCGATGATGTGGAAGCCGGAGCCGTAGTTGGACTGGTACGCCTTGCCGTCGATGACATACTGGTTGTGGTCGATGCCGTAGTGCTCCGACTTGTAGTAGCCCGTCTGCAGCGGCGCCTCGAGTGACGAGATGTTCCAGATGTAGGTGACGAAGTAGCCGTCCGCGGCCGGCTCAACCCTGTCGTATTCGTCGTACTCGTCGTCGAGGATTAGGAACTCCTGCCACTCCTTGTCGAGCAGCCAGCCCTGGTGCGTGTAGGAAGCGCCCTGGTACGAGGTGCGGGAGATGACCTTGGAGTTGGGCTTCTCCGTGACGTCGTAGATGGTGAGGGTGTCCTCGTTGTAGCCGTAGCAGACCTCACGGCCGACGTACTTGGTGTCAGGGCCCTTGTAGATAACACACTGGGCATCATGGACATAACCATCCTGGGGGTCACAGCCAGGGCTGACGGGGTTGGAGGGGTCGGTCAGATCAATGAAGATCAGACCAGCAGCACAGGTCGTGTTGGTCCTGGGGGCAGCACCGACAGCGTACGCCCAGTTGGTCTCCTCGTTGACGACAACGTTGTGCGTGCGGCCAATAGGGAGACCAGTGAAGAGGCCAGTAAGGTCCTCATCATTTGAGAAAGTGACCGGGCTGGCAGGGTCCACGTCCAAGAGCTAGGACAAATTAGTGAGTATGCCGATGTGCGTATGTCATGCAGGCGCTAGGAACACTAACCTTGGTCATGTCAAAGATCTGGATGTTGTGGCCTTCGGCCTCACTACCAATGACCATGTAGTTCTTGTAGGCACGAATCTCACGCCAGATGATAGGCGTCGAGTACTGCGGCAGGCGGCCAAGGTAGACGAGCTTTCCCTCGGAAGTGATCTCGGCGAAGGCAGCACCATCACTCTGGCCGATGGCGATGAACTCGCGGCCATCTGGAGATTCCCAGCCCCAAGAGGAAGAGCCCTCGCCGCCATTGCTGCCAAGGTCGGCATGGCTCAGGAAGTGGACGAGGTCAAGCTGTGATTTGTCAGAATCTGGACGGCACTAATGCAGGAACAGGGCTAGAACATACGTTGTTGCACTTGAAGGTGTTGTTGGCATCGCCCTCAATGGCCACAGCAAGACCATCGACGCAAGGAACATTCGAGAGCTCAGGGTACTGAGCAGACTCGAACGCGCCGGCAGCCCTTTGCTGGTCCCACCAAGACTATGATCTTCGTCAGCTCAGGCTCGAGGCGGCAATGATCTGGAAGAACGTACGTGCTTGTTGGCCATGATCCGCTGGTGGATTACGCCCGAGTCATACAGCTCGGCGGCCTTGACCATGTCCTTCTCCATCTCTTTGGAGGAGGCAACGCCCGCCAGGGCGGCCAAGCCGATAGTACTGAGAAGCTGCATGATGTGGGAGGGCACACTTGGAGGGAAACGGACCGCTGATGAGCAGATTTGAGCGAGTATTCACACCCCGCCTTATATATGGCGGCGCGCCCACGCAGGAAGTCCCCAGAGCCCGCATTCCTCGGGTCCTTCCCCAGCAGGCAGCCAGGTCCTTCCCCAGCAGGCAGCCAGGTCCTTCCCCAGCAGGCAGCCAGGTCCTTCCCCATTCAACCTAATGCTACCACGGCTCTGTCGTCCATGATCCTTGCATGGCAGCAGCCGACGAGATAGGTGCCCGATGGGCGCTCATTGGCCTGCGACGTCGTATTGCGTGCGGCTACGAACGGGGGAGCGGCGGAAACTGTGGTGTCGTTGCACGCAGGCGGTCTTGGGCGAGAGAGGAGGCATCTGGGCCGGAGCGGAAAGAGGAAGGCAGAAAGAGCTTGGGAGCTTGGCGCAGCTTGGCTCTGGTGGCGGCGCCATGGCAAATGCCTGCCGTTGGTGGCACGCCGCGCGACAAGACATTAATGCTGGAGAGCCTATCTGTCCAAATGAAGGTTGAACCGCTAATTCTTGGTCTCATGGCGATAGCGGTGTGATTGGAGACCCAGATAAGGTTTGGGCGCCTGACGCGATTTGGCCTCCCACACCTGCCATGCAGCCTCCCGCTGTGCTGGCACGCATGCTCTCTCCGCACGGGGAGCAGCGCTAAGTATGATGGCGAGCTGCGAGGCATGTCACAAGCCACAGAGCCACAGAGCCGAAAAAGAACCTTCCACCGCACGGGAGGCGGCGCCCTCGTTGCACCAAGAGACAACAGCAGCCCTCGAGGCCGCGAAACATTCCGCAGATCGCACACTTGGTCCGTTTGGGCTATGTTTTGGAACATTTCAACCGGAAACCAGTAGGAGGGAGCGACAAAGGTAACCAAGCACGCGGTTCTTGAGCTCGGCTGCGCGGTGCATGATGCTGTTCCATGCAAGCATCCTGGGAAGACTTGGATGAATGGTGTTCTTGGCAAGCCGGCGAGTCTTGGGCTCTGTCATGTAAATGAATAAGCCTATCGCACCATCCGTGAGTGCAATCGCTCACTCTTCTCGCCTTCCACACTGAGCATCGAGGAGCGGCACACGATGGCCGGGAGGAGCCTCTAGAAACCCGCAGCCCGCCACCCTTCTCGAACACGACCCAGACGGGAGTATGACCCAAATACCGAACTTTGGGTGGTGGCCAAGATGGAATAAGCATCTGGAGTAGAGGTTACCCTCGGGTCTGTCAGTTGTGTCCGAGTGGCTTGCCTGGGATTTGCCTCAATCTTAAGGCCGCGTCGAACCGGCACTTGGGTGATGTCCATGGCTTCTTGGCCGGACAGCTGTAGGAGAGCAGCAAGAGATTTTGGCTGATTTTGACAAGACAGTCGGTGTAGGCCGAGCGAACTTGCGGCAGGATGCACGTTGTCACGAGCCAGCGCACGGTAGACGAGAAGTTGAGGCCTGAAATCTCGTACACAACGGGACGCCCCAAGGGCCGGTTCAGAATATCGGACATATGGGTGCAGTGAGCCTGTCGCCAGAGGAGCAATACACCAGCAGAAGTACTGCTATGGAGGGCAAGTACGCTCAAGAGATAATCCTCAAGGGCGACTCGCCAATACAAAGCAAACGAAGACGGAGCCGTCACGGGCGAACAGTGGCAACGCTGATGGAGACGGCCTGCCGGTCTTCTCCGGAGCCAGAAGAGGACACGGAAGCATTGAAAGAATTTCAAAGGTAAATCTGAGACTTACTGCGCGTCTGCCAGCCTCACGGATTTTTCTCGCCGAACTCCCAGGCGCTTGCCAGCCTGCGGCCAGTTGCTGGAGGGACAGAGCGACTCCGGAAATAGAGGCGGGGGCAGCTTCACTCTCCTTGCCGCATGACAAATTGAGCTGTGAACAACAGGAACCGGCTTCTCGGTGGTCGCAATTTCGCCCTTGCATCGCGAGGTGCCACGCAACGCAGCGTCGGACACCGCCTTCTCCGGCCTGATCTCGCCATCTATGCTGCAGGCGTCCAGGCGGTCGTCGGGCCGCGTGCTGGGGCCGGGGGGCGCTGATGGCAGCAATGCATCAGCTGCATCAGGATTGTTGCGCAGGGCGGCGCTGAAAGGCTTGCGGGTGAGGGTCGAGTGGGACGGAGAGTTGAGCGTGCGGCGGCGCATTGGCGGCTCTAATCAAAGATGCCGGGAAATTCTCGTCCAAGTCACTCCACGCCAGCAATCTCACCGGACGGTCTCGCCATCCGCAAAGGACAGCTGCGTACTCCGAAACACCCCTTTGCCTCACGCCAAACAGTGTGCTATCTTGAGCCTCAATTAGCCTCACGGTGCATCTCCGCCATGGTGCGTATAAAAGCTGCGCCGCGGGCCCACGATGCCTCCAGCAGACAGCCACAATCGCATTCGACATAGCTTCCATTTGCCCGCTTTTATAGAAAGCTCCGCTTTATAAATCCACCATGTACGCCTACCTCCAGATCCAGCGCCGCCGCGACCAGCAGCTCCGCGAGTCCGGACTTTCGCAATGGTTCACCCTGACTGCTCCCACTCTGGGAGCTCCATCCGCAACATCCTCATCATCGGAGTAAGCTCTTCCCCCCCCTCCCCCCACGCTTCCCCAGAAGTCTCTCACCACCAAAAATGCTCCCCCAAAGCCTCTCTCACCACCAAATCCACTTTACTAACACCACGTCCCAGGACACGGACGTCTCCCGCGCCATCCTCCACTTCCTCCGCCAGCTCGACCCCGCGCGCCAGCTCACCCTCTTAACTTCCTCCACCAACACCCCGTCGCCCGCCACCGCGGCCCTCACGCACCACCACGCCACCACCGACTTCGCCGCCTCGCTGCGCCAGGCCCTCCGCGCGCAGGACCTCGTCATCAGCACCGTTGGCGGCAACGACTACGGCCTGCAGACGCGCATCGTCAACGCCGCCATCGCCGCCGGCGTGCCGCGCTTCGTGCCCGCCGAGTTCGGCCAGGACTCGCTGAACGCGGGCGTGCGGGCGCGGCTGCCACCGAGCGCGGAGCGCGCGAGGGTGGTGAAGTACCTGGGGGCGATGGAGAAGGACGACGACAACAACAACATCACGGCGACTGGGGAGGTTAATGGGAAGGTCGATGGGGAGGAAGAGGTGGAGGACAAGTATGTCCAGATCGAGACGGCGAGCGGCTACCACAATCCATTTTCGTGGGTGGCGCTGGCGGTGGGGACCATTTTGGATACCAAATTGGTTAACGGGGAGCTTGGGTTTGATATTAAGTGGCAGAGCGCCACGGTTCACGGGTCTGGGACGGAGGAGTTTGCGGTTTCGAGTTTGAAAAGGGTTGGGGAGTTGGTCGCCAGGGTTGTTGAGCGCTGGGACAGCGTCAGGAATGAATATCTTTATGCTGCTGGGTGCGTCACTACTACTGATGAGGTTGTTGAGTGCTTGCAGAAGAGTACTGGCAAGGAGTGGAGTGTTGGGCGGGCTGAGACCGAGGAGTGTATGAAAGAGGCTGAGAAGCGGTTAGAAAGAGGGTATCCAGACGCTGGCATGCTGCTCATGGAGAGGAGCGTGTTGTATGATAGTTCTTTGGGCGCTGTGGATTCGTTCAAGGCGAAGAGCACGAACGACCTCCTTGGTTTACAACAGGAAAAGGTGGAAGATATAGTCAAGATTGCAGTTCATGGCTTTGAGCATCATGGCAAAGCTGAGTGCGGCTGCGCGTAGTGTGGATACAACAGGCTGCATTCAAATCCAAGCTGATCTTTGACAACCCTCTCTCTGCACAATTATTGGGAAAACTCAGTGTAGCTCTCTGTGCTGCCGAGATCACGTAACAGCATTCGATACGACGAGCTCACTTCCTTTTCATCCCCCTGAAATGAATAGGAAGAATCTGTAGTAATGTAGAACTAAATCCTCTTAGTGGTTGAGCCAGAGAAAAATGCAAGTCTGCAAGTTTTAGAAACTGCCACAATGACCAGCGAGCAAAACCCTCCTTCCATTATTGTGAACCATGAGGCATCGAACCTCAAGTGAATACCTCCGCAAGCATAAAATGCTGATGGGATATTCAATTCTCCTGGAATCAAGAATTTTGAAAGTTTCGGACCAGATATCTGGTCATATTTCTTGAAAGCCTGGCGGTGGTTCCGGAGTAGAAAAACTCTGGCAAAAGGTTTCCCCCCTTCTTGGGTGATCCTGGCTTACAGTCACGGAGGACCATTGACCTGAGAACTGCTGATTTCGATAGCAGATCCAGGATAGGTTCCCAGCTTTCTCGTCCCAAAGACGCATCCTCGATACTGATAAGCTTAAGGGTGTTGCTGTTCCGCTCCAGGAAGAAGTGGAGATCTTCCGCGGTGCATGAGAAGCGCGAAATAGTGCAGGACACGAGACCGAGATAGAATGACTGACGGGCCATGGTTGTGAATCCGTGCTTGCTAAAGGAGATATCGAGATACTGTATCTTTGGCATAGCAAAAAGAAAGTCGGCGAGCCAGTCCATGTCCTCTTCACCGACAGTATCCACCGTAAGAAGTCGAACCTCCTTCACGAGGTCCTTAAAAGCTTCCATTTGGAATCCTGGCATTTGCATCACTGTTTGGGATGCCTCGGCACCATTTGTGATATACAGACTCTCAAGTGACTTGAGGCTGAAGCAAACGGCAGAGAGGGCTTCTTTGAGTTGATTGCTCCGACGTTCTAGACAAAAGGTCTCCCAGAAGAAGTCGGGACAATAGGAACCGAAAAATTTGTCGAAACCAGATGCGGCCCATCCTTCTTCGATCTGCCTGAGTCGAGCATCCTTGAAGTAACCGAACTGGACACAGTTCACCGCCGGCAAATTTCTCAGAGCCGACGATAGCACTGCAACATTCAGACCGCATGATCTACCGAGAGCTTGAGAGCTTGCTAAGTGCTTTAACTTCTCTCGAGATGCTTGAAGAAGATGATTTTCTCGATCAACGAAGTGGTCGTGTTGGTCGACAAATTCATAGTCTTCCACAGAGTATGTCATCGGGGTCGTCAAGCAGGATCTGGACGCAAAAGGTGAGACTCTTCAGTTGTGATCCGAGCTGTCGCGGGTGTTTCGAGATAGCGAGAAGCGTCTCCAGTGAATCCGGACGAAGCGCAACTATTCTGAAAGTGAAACAGGTTCGTCGGAAGGAGGTGAATATCGTACCCTCAATCTCTCTACAAACAAGTCGAAACCTGAGGAGGTCGCTCTCAGGGAGAAATTTTGCGATATGTTCCGTCATCTCAACTGGCATGTGTAGTAGTGGGGGAGCCACCTTGCGACTGTCTGCCGACTTCTCTCGTAATCGTGCTATGCTTGAGGCATTGGCTTGTTCCGACATCCTCGAGGATACTGCACTTTTCAATAGAGGCCGGGACATTGTACAAGCCTATCCTCATTCCATCTCAGCGGGAGCGGTCTTTCGAGGTGAAGTGTACGGGTGACAACAGGTGTCGGAGGGTCAGTCCTTTTGCAGGATGTTCTGGAGAGCGTCTCGGTTCGTCTTGTTACCATGCAGGTTGTTGAATGCGAGAAGTGCGGAGTGATGCGGGCTGGCCGAAGATTTTAGGGTTGAGAGAAGGAAGTTGAAGTGATGCTGGAAGCTGGCGGAAATGTCTGGACCCTGAAGGCAGCGCGCGACAAGGCAGCAACGCGAACCACTTGAAAAAGGTGGAATATGCGTAAAGGCATGACTCAGCCAGCGAAGCCAGTGACATCGGAGAGTGAGGGCTCTGCTTAGACAAGCAAGGCTTTTGTCCATGTCTTGGGCGAAGTAGTAATACAGAATCATACCACTTGTTTTTCAAAATGATTCAATGCGGAAGTCCAGCGAAAAATACCTCGAAAGCATATGTATTTGAATGATCAATTCTAGGTTTCATCAAGCGATTCCTATTAAAGAGCTAGAATCAAGTACACTGCAACGCTTGTGGTCTGCCCAAGACTGGGCATCGAGTGAATTGAGAGACAGTTTCCCCAGACCTTTGCTGGTGTATTAAGCAAGTTGCATTCTTCGTTCCCAAAATGCAGGGGCCTTACAAGTCTATACATGCCCCAAGACTAATTGTCACGCATCGTGCAGAAAATGCGTGCAGCGTGAGCCCATACACATCTCCGCCACGAAGGTAACCAGCCGAGAAGGCTCAAGATGCATCGCAACATCGAGTGGTGATCCCATAACGCCATCCATGCACACAAAGCCTTCCAAACGCCGCGCTGTGACCCGGTGTGTCTCCGCGCCTAGATATCATACATCCCTATACATTCAGGCCGCCTCTCAAGTGCGATTGTGCTCCAAAAATTCTTTTGCCTCGTTGACCTTGGTGGCGAGGTAGGGACTTCCGCCGCGGTCGGGGTGGTTCAGCAACATGAGCTGCCTGTGCTTCTTGCGAATGAGTTCCCTCGAGAGACCTCTTTCACTGTGGCGTTCGTTAGCACGACGTCTTGTCCAGTCTCTGGCCAGTGGCGCTGGAAGCACTGACGGAAGCTCGAGGATGAGGGCAGCCTCCTTCCTGTTCATCTTGGGCTCGAATCCGCCCTTGTAGAATGCGCGGCCCAGGGCGTTCGTTCCGCCGCGGGCTCTGCGGAGAGCAACGAGACCGGCCCTACCCTGCAAAATGTTAGCATCTTCTTTCGAGTCTGTCGCGTCCAAGCCGAGGGAGGGTGCACGTACGAAGAAGGCGGCGGCGGCCACACCGAAGCCGATAGCGAGCGCAGATGCCATTGCGGAGTATGAGAGTGATCGGGCAGTCAACTGAAGCGGATGTCGCAACGGAGAAGAAAGCGTCGAAGACGACGGATGAAAGCATCGGAGGATAGCGGCAAAGATGGCCGAGGTGGTCTGTGCAGAGAAAAATAGCTTGGCATTTGCAGGCCCGTTGGGAAAGTTCCTTGCCGCCGCATCTTGCACCACCTCCGCCCGCTCCTCCTGCGCCCCCGCCCTTCACTCGCTCCGGACACCATCACAAGGTCGAAGATACTCCAGACCAAGCAGGAGCACTGCCCTGCTACGCTGCGAGAGCCCAACCCGCGATCGAACGCCTGCCGACAGACAGCGAAAAACATCCGGCACCTTGAACCTGGAGGACAGTCGGCACCATGAGGATTGAAACGTATATCCACTTCTCCAGAATATAGAACGTCCAACTGACTGATTCATAGCTGCCACTTCTGCTCCCGTATGTCTTACCCGAGTTTTCGTCTTTACCCACACAACCGAGATCCTTTTTTGCTGGTTCATAATATGCGCTTCTGGGTTTTCAGACTGGAAGAAAGCAGATTTTGAACTCAGGGAGCAACATGCGCTCATACCTACACTCTGCACTTCTTGGAAATCACGAATCCTCGCTGGGACTACAAAGCAACGCAAACGGCTGACATTCTATATAGGGCCCTGCTATCCTAGTAAAGGCATCACTTTCGTTCGCAACGGTACGTTCACACTCATGTCATGGAGGAGAGATTCATCGGCACAAGAGGGGGCTCTGTGTGGTCCCGGAGAAGACGGTCATGAAGGCAATGCTACCAAGGAGACGACTTCAAACCGTGGACCTTTTCCCGGATTTACCAAGTTGCGGATGATAAGATTTCCGAATGCGTCGGTTCTATTCAAGCACGTTATCCGACACTTTACGGGAAACAATCATGGAGCATGATAGTCGGGAGACCTAGGCCAAATCAGTACCAGTGGAGGAATGCTCTCCGGTTGATCACGCTCCGTCGCCTGCGTCAAACACGCGGCGTCGCCATGTCGACTATCTGGGTTTCCAGGAAATATCTCGCTACTTGACGGGGGAAATCGAATCATCCAATCGACAACACCAATGCGCGTATCCGTGGAAAGGAGGAGCGCCATAGCAAGGAATTGGATGGTATAGCGAGATGAGTTCCGCAAACACTACGAAGCGGAAGGCGCACTACGAATCTTCTCGGATGCGTAGCAAGTCACGATACGACTCCCCATTTCCGCTTCTCTGCACTGCAAGCGTCGAATTGACGAACCCCCACCATGACTGGTCTTCTCGACTCATCCCAGGATTTGCCATGACAATGGCCTTTGGACATATGCTTGCTGGAGTTGCAGACTTTTGAGAAGGAGGGACTACCTGGACTGCCTTTTGTGCTGATGAATTAAGCTTTGAGTATGCGAATTTGATCGCTGATGTCTATTTACACAGATGCAAAGATGTTCCGCTTCTGCCGGTCGAAATGCCACAAGAACTTCAAGATGAAGAGGAACCCCAGGAAGCTGGCTTGGACGAAGAGCTACCGTGCGGTAAGTTTCACAAGAAAGCGATTTTCATCGATATCCTTACTAATACCAAGCAGGCGCACGGCAAGGAGATGACGGTCGACAGCACTCTCGCATTCGCCGCAAGGAGGAACGTCCCCGTCCGCTACAACCGCGACCTGGTGGCGAAGACGCTGCAGGCGATGAAGCGTGTCGAGGAGGTTAAGCAGCGCCGCGAGCGTCTCTTCTACAAGGAGCGCATGAAGGGCAACAAGGAACGCCAGCTCGCCGCTGACCGCAAGCTTGTCGAGGAGTTCCAACACCTTCTGCCACCGGAGCTGCGTGACGAGGTACCCGAGCACGTGCGCCAGAAGCTCGAGAAGATGGACGTTGAGCAGGAAGACCTGGACGAAATGGACGAGGAGGAGCTGGACGAGGAAGAAGAGAAGACGCGCATCCGCGCCAAGGTCCCCAAAGCGAAGAGGAAGCAGAAGCTCGTCGTTGGCAAGGGCGTCGAGGATATGGACGTCGACGACTAAATTGGTGCGGGGCTTCAGGGTCGAAAGCAATGCAGGATGGGGTGCTCGGCGGTAGTGGTACATGGCATTCTCGGGCGCAGGGACTGGGCAAGATCGACTACTACCCATGCGGCGTTTTACGGCGCGCGGTCAGAAGAAAGATTGAGAGGAAACCGGTTGTGTTTGCCCTTTTTTTTGCTCATTGCGGTTGGAGGTAATCGAGAAGAAAAGGGAAGGCAAAAGGGGATCAGTACAGTACCTACGTACCGACACGGCAACCATCAAAAAAGTGTTTTATTTTCTTCCGTCAAAGAATTTACATCCGATCATGACGACCATACTTCACGTCCTAACTGTCATTCTACGATATATGCACCTCGAACCTTCGGAGGTACCTCCGAAATCCATCGTGAAGGCGCGTAGCCAAGCTCGGTTAGAACAGCGGAAGCTACTCCGCGGGCGCGCACGTCACGTCACCTTGCAAGCAGGGCAGACAACTCAACAAGTGCGCGGACCAACGGCGTGCATCCAACACATACGCACATGCTGCACGTGGTCGCGTGAGGATCAGTGGATCTCGACATTGCCACGAGTCAAAAGCAAAAAAAAACTTTCATGCGGGGCGCAGGGTGGAGAGAAAGAGGAAAGCAAAAACAAGCTGGTGGCGGAGGGGCGTGTTACTGTGGACGGCGCTGGGGCGGGTGGGTGGGTCAGGGGAAAAAAGCAGGGGGACTGGTTGGCAAGGAGCGAATGGACGGCCAGTTGTTGCACTTCCTCCAACCTCGAATACCTCCAAAGCTGTACCAACCACATCTATTTCATTTTCGGTGATGAGAGACAAAAGGAAAAGGGAATGCCATCCTCGTATGTTGTTGCCTTTGGCGAAACTCAAAGTCCCAATTAATAGTAGCCCGTACGTCTTCTCTCTCGCTGGTATAAGAAAAAGACCCCTGCAGCGAGAGGAGAAAGGCATAGGAACTCTACAAAAGTCTGTTGGTAATTCTCCCCATCCATCCATCAATCCTTCCATCAATCCGTCATCATGCTTGTCTTTGGAATCCCCTCCCCTGGTATCTGTTCTTTTTTTTGCCTTTAGAAAAAATCGAGCCAGAGACCATTGCACGCGCGCATACACACGGAACCCATACAGACACTCATCCACCATTGCCTATTCCGACGATGCCGAGCTACTTAGGGTGCATAGAGAGATACATAGTGACCCCTCCACATTTACGGCTCCGTGGCCATGGCGTCCGTGAAGCTATTCGCGGCGGTCGTGGCGAAGTACCGGACGTCGACGTCATCATCCTGCTGCAACTTCTCGAGGTTCGGGATGATCGAGTTCTGGATGAGGTCTAGGCCGCGTTGCGAGCTCGAGGGGTTCGTGCCAGCCTTCTCAAGCTCGACGATGGTCCCAGTCTCCGGCAGGCGCTTCAACACGCTGATGAGCACTTCGTACGACTTGGCGACGTTGAAGCGGATGTTGGGGATGCGGTCGTCAACGAGCTTCTCCATCATGGGCAGGATAGACGCCTCGATGACGTTCAGACTTAATGCGGGGGCAAGGGTCTGGAACAATGTCAGAATACTTTATAATCAAACGGCAGATAGATAAACTTACAGAGATGGCAAAACAGGTGGTCATGCGGTAGAGATAGTTGGGGTGAGCACCCATGGCCATCACCTTGGGCACAATGGCCTCGTTCGCCCAGTCAACACCAAAGACCTCGGTAAGCTTCTTAAGGTTTTGAGTAGAAGCTTCACGGATGGAGAAGACGGTGTCGCCAAGCCAGCTCATGCACAAGCTGCTAAGCTTCTCATCGAAGAACTTCACACCAAGCTGGCTGGCGAGGAGGGGAACGTATTCGATGATAGCAAGACGAACACGCCATTGCTTATCTTCTGCCAGCTGGACGATGGCGGGGAGAAGGGATTGAGAAAGAAGCTCGATACCAATGACTGAGCCTGTGCGTTAGAAATCGCAGCAATATTCATCCAGGGGGAGACTGGAAACTACTCACCATCGTTGACTTGCTCGAGCTTCGAAATGATGTTAAGGCGAACGTCGGGAAACTCATCCTTGAGCATCTGAAGGAACATAGGAAGGAGGTGCGTAATGGTCCTGATAGGGGTTAGCGACTGGAGATCAGCTAATTTCATGAAGTGGTACTTACTCGTCCTTGCCAAGAATCGGTGCAAGACCGCTAATCTGAGTGCCGAGAGCAGCGCGGACGTGCTGAGACTGGTCCGAGACCAACTCCTCGATGTTCGGCATAACCTCCTGGAGCAGAGTCTCCTTGGGAAGAAGCTTACAGAAGCCTTGAACCAGTTAGCCTAGGTATCCGAATTGTTGCGTAGATAGTACATACCAGGGATCTGGCCAGCAATGGCACTCCGCACTTCCGCCTCAGTGTCCTTCACGAGCTTGACGAAAGCCGGGACGAGGTCCCTTGTGATCAGCTCCTCCTCTACGGCCTTTGCGATCTACAATGTCCTTTGATCAGCTTTTTGCCCGGCTTTCTTGCAATTTCAAAAACTATACCTTCTCGAAGCGGTCTGCGACCATGTACCTCACTCTCCAGCTCTTGTCCTCAAAGAGATGCCTCAACGCCGTAAGCAAAACACCATGGCTCGTCTGCTCCTCCTTCGGGACAACCTCCGCAATGGCAATCAGGACATCGACGGTCAGCAGTCTAACGCTGTCCTGATCGTCGGTGGTCAGGCGCTGGAAAAGCGGGATCATGTCCTCAATGACAGTCTGAGGGGGCATGCCGGCCTTCACGAACTTCGCCAGGTTGTTCGCAGCCTGCCTCCGGACCATGGGGGTGTCATCGTGGACGAGCTTGCCAAAGTGCTGTCTGAGGGTCTCCTGGGCCTGGGCGGAGGCTCTGGGGTAGGGCTCGACGTAGAGGCCGGTGGCGGAGATCTTGGACGTGAACCAGTCGGCGGTGGAGAGGCGGATGGTGAGGGGCACAAAGTACTCCTCGACCTGCTGCGGGTTCAGCTCCTGGCAGACCTTGTTGAGCGACTCAACGGCCTATGGTGGGTCAGCGCGCGATCAAAAGCCAATTGGAGCGGGCGTGCGACAGACCTTCTCCCTAACCAAGGGCTCCTCTATGCCGGCCAGGTTCTCCAACGGCGAGATGAGCACGTGGCCGTACTCTGGGCCGCCAACGTATTCCACGAAATTGCCGAGCTCCTCGCTCAGAGCGGTGAGCACTTCGTCCTCATCCTCGACAGATTCTGCAGGGCGTCATCAGCTTGGGTGCGGGCCCCCGTGGAGGTGTTGCGCAACGCACCATCGAGAAAGGGTATCAACTCATCCCGCGTCCGCTCGGCTCCCAGAGCCAGGGCAATGGTGGAGAGGCGGCGGATCGCGTTCAGTCGTAGCAGGACATCGTCGTGCTGCAGAGAGGATCAGCCTGGGGAGCGCGTGGGGAGCGTGCGAGGGCGCGGTACCTTCAACTCGTCAATCAAGACGGCGATGGGGTATAGCTCGTCGGACTGGTTGGGGGCCTCCATGGCGGGTCACGGCGCTGGGGGTTCGAGGGCAGCAAAGGGCGCGGCTGAAGGTGCAGGTCGCGGGTGCAGGACGGGGTGACGTCTGTTGTGCGGTGGTGCGCAGGGCGGTGGACAGGGTGCGGAGGGTGCGGCGTGGGGGTCGACGGGATGTAGGGGCGATGCGAAGCGACCCGGCGTGTGTAGAGAGCCAGGTCTGGCCGTGCTGGAGGGGCGGTGGTTATGTTTGCGGCCGGTGTCTCTGGTCGAGTGTTGGTTGTTAGACAGACAAGGCGATTCCTGACGCACAGACATCCAGGTAGCGGGGCGGGAGCTGTCGCGCATAGAGAAAATCCACAGCGCGATGACTCTTCCGCCGCCCACGCCATAAACGCCCGCGCCCCAGCAGCAAGCAGACCACCGCAGCAGACCACCGCGCCCGCACCGCCCGCCCGCCGCACCAGACGCCCCGCTCGCTGCTGCTGCTGCCGCATCGCGCCCGCCGACCGCGATCCCGCGCGCCTTCCTCACCACAACCCCACGCACCAGCAGAGCCCCGCCGCGCGCCGCGACCGGGTCGTCATGCCTACCATATCCGTGGACAAGGCCGAGCTCTTCAAGGCTCTCGGCAAGGAGTCAGTCAGCCCTGCGTCCTTGCCAGCACCCGCACCACTGCCGCAATGAGCACGAGCACGGAAAACACCGGGCCGCTGCCGTGCAGCACTGCAGCGCGGCGCTCGCAGCACTTGGACTGGGCCGAATGCTGAGACCGCGCAGGTACACCACCGAGGAGTTCGATGAGCTGTGCTTCGAGTTCGGTACGCTGGCATTGGCTGTCCTCTGCTCTGAGAACGGGAGCTGACCACACCGCAGGCATTGAGCTCGACGAGGACGTAAGCCCGCTCTCCCCAAGACGCTGCGAGCATCCGCTGAACCGCTCCAGACCACCAACTCAAAGCGCCCCATTGTCGATGGCGTCGAGGAACCTCCCCAGCTGAAGATCGAAATTCCCGCGAACAGGCACGCATGCATCCCACGAACCCGCGCCAGAGAGCTGCCGACTGACGACCCCTAGATATGACATGCTGTGCTTCGAGGGCATTGCCCTCAACCTCAACATCTTCCTCGGCAGAGAGTCCATTCCGAACTACAGATTAGCAGCTCCTGCCGGCGGCGAGCTGCAGGTCATGAACGTGGACAAGGAGACGGCGAGGATAAGACCACTCGTCTCGTGCGCCATCCTGCGCAACATCAAGTTCACCAAGGCACGCTACGAGTCCTTCATCGCCCTCCAGGACAAGCTCCACCAGAACCTTGCGAGGCAGAGGACCCTGGTCTCGATCGGAACCCACGACCTGGACACCATCAAAGGCCCCTTCAGCTATGAGGCGCACGCACCGGAGGACATCAAGTTCATTCCCTTGAATCAGGAGAAGGAGATGAACGCAAAGGAGTTGATGGAGTTCTACGAGAAGGACAAGCATCTAGGACGCTACCTGCACATTATCCGGGACTCCCCAGTCTACCCCGTCATCTACGACGCCAACCGCACCGTCCTTTCGTTGCCGCCCATCATTAACAGCAACCACTCCAAGATTAATGTCGACACCAAGAATGTCTTCATCGAGATCACCGCCCTCGACAAGACTAAGGTTGAGATTGTGAACCACATCGTGTGCGCCATGTTCAGCATGTACTGCGAGGAGCCGTTCACCGTTGAGCCTGTCAAGGTCGTCTCTCCCCACAACGGCGAGACTCGTGAGTCGCCCGACCTCACCCCTCGTGAGATGCAGGCGGAGATCGACTACCTCAATCAGGTTTGCGGTCTGAACCTTAGCCCCGAGGAGCAGTGCAAGCTGCTTCAGCGCATGTCGCTGCAGGCTGTACCGTCCAAGAGCTCACCCAAGCATCTTGACGTCAGCGTCCCCGTCACTCGTGCCGACGTCCTGCACCAGTGCGACGTTATGGAAGACCTCGCCATCGGCTACGGCTTCAACACGCTCCCGCGTGAGTACCCGAACCGCAGCGCCGCTGTGGCGTCGCCGCTCAAGATCAACAAGCTGGCCGACATCGTGCGTTCGGAGACCGCCATGGCCGGCTGGTCGGAAGTTATGCCGTTGATTCTCTGCTCGCATGACGAGAACTTCGCATGGCTGAACCGCAAGGATGATGGCAACACTTGCGTGCGGCTGCAGAACCCCAAGACTGCCGAGTACCAGATTGTGCGCACATCACTGCTGCCGGGTCTGCTCAAGACCATCCGCGAGAACAAGCACCATAGCGTGCCCATCAAGATCTTCGAGGTCAGCGACGTCGCCTTCAAGGACCTGTCGCTCGAGCGGAAGAGCCGCAACGAGCGTCACTTCGCCGCTGCCTGGTACGGCAAGACGTCCGGCTTCGAGGTTGTGCACGGTCTGCTCGATCGCATCATGCTGATGCTCCGGAGCGCCTTCATCACGCACGAGGACGCACTTAAGAACGAGAAGCTCGGAGGATACTGGATTGAGGAAGTTGATGGTACGTCTTGACATCTCTTTCGTCTTCACTTTCAGAGACGCTCTAATATTGCTCTTTTTCACGTCTCTGACACTGACTCCAACCCAACCTAGACCCAACCTTCTTCAAGGGCCATGCCGCCTCCATCAACCTCCGCCTCGACGGCAAGACCCACGTCATCGGTACCTTCGGCATCTTGCACCCGACCGTTCTCAAGAATTACGAGCTGCCGTAAGTGCTTTCCCTTCTCTTCCCAGACAATACTAATTAACGGTACCCCACCAGTTTCCCGACGACCGCATTGGAGCTCAACCTCGAGGTCTTCTTGTAAAATTTGGATGCATAAATGTGACGCTTCACTTGCATAAGACAAAAAAAGTCGGACGGCATTGTTGACCGTCGAACCTCCCTTTCCCGAGACGACAGTAGCGCAGTAGCAGCAGCATCACGATAGACAAAAAGCAAGACATTGATGAAGAAACGTTTTAAAGATCGAGCTCCAACAATTTGTTGATTGGTCGTATGGGCGAAAGACACGTCGGCCGTTTGCTAACTGATCCCAAAGTACCTGCTGGGGGTCGGATTCGTGAGATAACACCACGACTTGCCCTTCCATCACCTAAAACGCCAGAATTCGACTATCCCTTTTTTCGAACATGGGAGATAAAACGACGTGATGATCCTGAATGTCCTGGGACTCCCTTTTGGCTGTCGTTACAGAACGCCCGATATTTCCGTGTTCCCGCAGTTGCCACTTGCGATGCAAGCATCGGTGATGTTCCCAGAGCACCGCAACGCTTTTTCCAACCCAAAGACTCCTAAAGACGAGAATAAAGAAAACGCCTTCACTCGATGCAGCGCGAACGGAAGAACACACGAAGCAATGGGGAACTCGCTCCCTTGTTGAATGAAGAAGCGTCGATTTGCTCAACCCAGCACCTCAACCCATCCCTCCTTCTCTCTGTCCTCTCCGACCACGGCCTCCTCGCCGCCGCTCTTCATCTCCTTCCGCCACCCCACGAGCGCGCGGTGCCGGATGTCGCGCTCGTCGGCGACCAGCTCCTGGATCTGCGACTTGGCGATGCTGAGCTCGAACGACACGTCGTACTGCGCGATCTTGCCCCACTGCGTGTGGCGCTGGCAGCGCTTTTTCAAGCAGAGGTCTGGCGGGGCGAGAAGGGTGGGGAGGAGGTCTTGTCTGGCAGCGAAGCCATTGACAACAGCGCCATTGACGTTGTTGCTGGTGCCGTTGACAAGGGGCTTGTCGCCGTCGGTCATCTCGACGTCGTCCTTGTCCCGGTCTTCCGGCTCGGCTTCGAGGGTGCCTTGGCGAAGACAAGCTCTGCCCTTTGGTGTCGAGCGCCAGAGTGCGAATTCGCCTTCGCTCCAGTTGAGTCGCGAGTCGTAGCCGCAGATATCTTTGGGCTTGACGCCTTCGCGCTCTGCCAGCCGGCCTGCCTGTTCGCGGGCCATGGCGACGAAGCTCTCGCGGTCTTTGAGGAGCTCAACACGCTTGGTGAGATCTCGTATTTCTGTCTCGATGGTAGCGACGCGTTCGGCGTCGGGACCAGAGAGCGGGGCTTCCTGCTTGAATGTTGGGGAGGAAGGCGAGGCGGTAGCTGGAGGGCTGAGTATGCTGTTGCCAAGGCTCTTGAAGTGGTCCACATCGCGAGCGGAGAGGACCAGCGACTTGAGATCGCGAGCTGACAAGGCGCCACCACGCGGACCGGACGGACCGTCCTCTTCTGTGTCCTCGCCGTCATGTATGCTATCGGCATGGTTTGCCTTGCGACGGTCACGTTTGCTTTTTTGTGAATTCGACGCAGCGGCAGATCCACCCTGACCTCCCGGAATAGTGGTTGTGACGCCCTTCATGAACAGAACACCGCATTCCTCTGAGCAATACTTGCTCTGCTCCTCACGCCTCGCCGGACGGCGGCACCCATCTCTCCTGCACATACGCTTCCATGTTGTACGGCCTTCACCAGCCTCGCTGCACCTCGGACAGAAGTATTTCTCGATCAAGTCGCCATCCGACTCCTTCACGTTGACGCACTTGCCATGGTACCAGTCTTGACAACTTCCATCGCACGCAATCATCCACGTGTGGTTATCACCCTTCTGGCATATGCAGTATATCCCGTCATCCGAATCTGACTCCTCATCGTCGTCATCTTCGGCGGTTTGCGGCGGGGGCGACGATTGTGGCGCTGGCGAGCTTCCGGCGACTGGAGTACCGGTTTGCGACTTTTTAGATCCTTTCGGCTTCGATGCTTTCGTAGAGGGCGTGGGTGAAGGTCTACCCGAGTCGTCCTCAATCTTCCGCTTCTTGTTGCTCGATTTCGGTGGTCCACCAGGCCCCTTCTTCTTGACCTTGCTCTCGACAGGTTTTCGCTTCTTCGGCACAGTAGCCGCCGCCGCGTCAGGATCCATGGCGGGCGCTGCCGATGATGTCGCTGTGGAGTCTTCCCGGCTCACTCCGCGCAGACTGTGTTCGTTCCTGGCGGAGGCGATTGCTTTGAGGGTTTCTACGTCGAGTGCGTCACCGCCTTGCTCGGTCTTGAGTGCGGCTTGTGCGGGTGTTTGCTCCCGGGATGTTGCCGTTGGCTCGAGCTTAACTTGCGGAGTAGGCGATTGAACCGAGGGTTGATGTGCTGTTGGGTCTGCGGAGTGATTTGGTGACGGTACTCGAACCTGGGCGGTCGTGGGCTCCTCACGCACGTAGTCAGGCTCACGACTCTGCGCCACAGCGTTTGGCGAGAGCGCGCCGACCCTGACCGGCTCCACAGGTGACGTCGAGACGATCTGCGACGCGTCGTGTCCATATGAGCTGCTCTGGCTGGGTTGCGCCTGGTCACTTGGCCGTCTCTCAGGTATGCCTTCAAGAGTGTGAATGGGTGGGAGGATTGTCGGGTTCGAGGACACAGACATTAGAGACTGCCTTCTCAGTTCTTCGGGTGACTTTGATCGATGGTGGTACTGCTCCAGCGACGGCGAGTGCTGCTGCGGAGCACCGTCGACCGTCGAAGGTTCGACTGGCGCCGCCACCGAGCCGTAGCTACTCGTTCGCCGCGCCTCCGAATATCCGCCTAGCTGAGCTGACTGTTCATTGTTCGAAGGCGGCGCGGAGTTGCTGGCCTGCGCGAAGCTACTGCGTGGCGAGGGACCGCCGTGCGCCAGGCCAGCCAGCGCGTCGGCTGCATCGTAGATGGCATTCGAGGCGCTCTCCAGGCCTGGGGGCGGCACAGACGCAGGCGCATCAGACGTCGGGGCAGTCGGCGCTTCGGAGGTCTCTGTTTGCTGCGGTTTCGGACTCGAAGGCTCGGAGGCGGGATTCAGAAGTGCAGAGAGTTTGAAGCTCATGGTTGCGGTGGTGTGGAGGAGAGTGGCGGCGACGCGCTTGAAGGTTTCTTGCAGGTGATTAGACTTGTTGAGGGCACATGGCGGGATACTCGGGCGATCACAGTTCTGCGAAAAGCAGAAACGCGTGATGGAGATGAGAGAAAGCGGAGAGCGGATGGGAAATGCAGAGAAGGCGCGACTTGGAGATTGATCGGCAGCGAGTCAGTCAGTCCCGCGTGCGCTCTCTCGGCCCATGCAGTGCTCCCTCGCAAACGGGCCTTGGCGGCCTTCCCAACACGTCATAGCCAGGTACTCCCGCCGCCCCAACGCCCTCCAAACGCGTGCGAGAGTGCTTCGCGCTGTGGCACGTCGCCTTTACCGCGCGCCGCGCGCGGATCTTCCCCAAAGCCCCACTTTGCTCGGGCCATTCCGACTGGTCTGGGGAGAGTTTATGCAATGTCGATCTCGAAACTCTGGCTTTGTATTTGCTGGCCAGTGATATCGCAGCAAGAAACTAACAGCAGCCAATTGTCGACTGTCTTCCCACAGCCGCAAACGCTTGTCCGTGGTCCTTTACCGAACGCCGTGCGCCTCCCGACAATATACATGTCCCTAGTTCAGTCCCAAGATTCCGTCATTCCTCGTCCGTCTCCTCCGGCTCGCCGTCCCGTTGTTCCTGCCGACTGGGACGGCCCCTTCCCCTACCTGCTCCGTTCTGCGCTTCAGCAGTCCCCTGGGTCGTAGAAGCCTGTCCGATTTCCGTGAGCTTCAGACTACGCTCCAGCTTTCGGTCCAAGTCCTGCGGTCTATCTTTGGCGTACACGGCCTGAACCATGCCTGCCACTCCACCTTTCCCGAGTTCAACCAATCCACGCCCGGCCACGACCCATTCCTTGACTGTCTCATCGCCCAACTTTTCCTGGACCTCCTTGATATAGCCGTCTTTCTTCATCCGCTGCGACACCTTTTCCCATGTGCCAATCGGTGTCGTCTGGTCTATGTTGGCTCGTTTGAGATACCGGTCGAGCTTCGCGTCGGGTAGCTTGCCGCCTGAGAGCGTGATGCAAGCAACAACGAAAGAGTAGATTCCGACATATGCGCTTTCTTCGGAGAAAGTGGGGACCTTGGGTGGGGGGATGATGTCGTAGCGCCGGTATTTCTCTGGTAAGGTGCTCGTAAGAACCCAGGCATTGGTTGCCGTGTTGGCCTGCCTCTCAGCTCTTTGCGCAGCCTCTGGATAGATATGTTAGTAGCGAAACAACCAACCGGATCCCAGGAAACATGTCGTACGTTGCCGTTGCCGAATGGTAGTATTTTCCACCCGGGTCAGTTCCGTCATCTCCATGCCGAAAACCGCCTTCAACTGCAGTTGTGCCTCGGCAAAGACGGCCTTGAACTGTCTACCCTGTGTGCCCAGCACTATAGTCCATCCATCAGCATGCTGTGGTATTTCAATAGGATGCAAGAATATGACCTTTTGCGCTGATGTCTGCTCGACGAATAGGTATCCTAGCATACTCGCATGCCAACGCCATCCTCACCAATTTCTTAGCCATCTGCTGTAGCTCGTGGTCTGCCTGGGTAGCATTATCGTTGTCTTCGACTTCCGACTCTGGAGAGCCACGGCGCCGCTGAGGAGTATGCTCGTCTTCTGAAGCCTCATCTGCGGCGGGCTGCGCAGATTAGTAAGTGAAGTTCATAATCGGACTGAAGAGGGAATAACTTACTGCGCGGCGCTTGCGCACAAGAGGCATTTTGGCGGTGCCGGAGAAGAGTGCTGGAGAAGAGCGTGGAGTGAAGCGGGAAAGATTGGCGGGGCGCGGGAGACGCGACGCGTCTGAGGGAGCAAGCGCGGCCGGCCACGATTATTCGGCCGCGGAGGTCGGAGAAATTAAGCTCTGATGTCGGCATGTACATCATCGATCATCGCACCACCTCAACCCCAGCTCCCCACACCTTCACCCAATTCCCTAGATATCTCCCCCTGGCAGCCCTTTGACCAGCACGAATTACCAACAATGTCTCTCAACCTGGCCGCGCGCAATCTCTCCCGACTAAAGCCCCTCCGCGGCCTCACCCACGCCCATCAACCCTCTTCGTCCCTACTCCGCGCCGCGCCCGGATGCCGGACTACCCGCTACAACTCGACGCGCACACCATCGCGTGGAACCAACGACGATCTTCTCGAGCTGGAGAATCTTTTGGATAAAAGCCGTGGATCGTCTTCCCGCTACAGCTCCCGCGCCGCAGAAGAGCCAGATCTGGAGCATGTGAACCCGCTCGACCCCATTGCCGTCCATCGCGCCAAGGCAGCCCGCCGTGCATACTATGCCAGACGCCGCAACTACGCAGCACTAGGGTGCGTCATTAGCATCCTGATTCCCATGGTGGTGGTGTGCAACATCGACCTGGAAGAGCTGCAGAAGAAAACCTCGGAAAGGACGGATGCGCCGGCGGACGTGACGCGCGAATTTCAAGGAAAGAAGGTCGTAGTAGCACCAGGCGACAAGCTCAAGGCAATAGGCGACGAGACCATTGAGCTGGTCGAGACAGGGACGAGCAGTGTGCCAGTCTTTCCCAAGACCATCAAGCTGCCCACAACCGAGGGCGACGCTGGCGTGGTGAAGGCGGAGAAGGAAACCGAGTACACATTGCTTGGGCTAGGCATCCGCACCGTATCTTTCCTGAATATTCAGGTCTACGTTGTGGGCCTCTATGTGGAGACTTCAGCACTGCCAAGGCTGCAGGCCGCTCTCATCAAACAAGTCAACTCCATGGCGTCAGCTCTGATCCCCGGCGAGAAGGACCAGCTCCGCACCAGCCTTTTGGATCCCGCAGACTCAAATGCCATCTGGGAGTCCCTCCTGAGGAATCCGGAGCTAAGGGCGAACATGGCCTTCCGTATCGTTCCTACCCGCGATACAAACTTTCAGCATCTGCGCGATGGAATGGTGCGTGGAATCACAAAGCGCATGCAGGAAGCAAACATCGCAGCCCAACAGGCGAAGACCGAGCCTGAGTACAACGACGAAGCGTTTGGACAGGCGATGAAGGACTTCAAAGCACTGTTTAACGCACGTGGAAAGGCTGGCAAGGGATCGGTCCTTCTGCTGAGGAGAGATGCAAAGGGTGGTCTTGAGATGTTCTACCAGGCTGTTGGGAAGAACGAGGGCAAGATGGAACCGCTTGAGAGGCTAGGTACAGTGGAAGACGATAGGCTGACCAGGCTGACGTGGTTGTTGTATCTGGGCGGTAAGAATGTCAGTAGCGAGGATGCAAGGAATAAGGTCGTGGAGGGCTGTCTCGACTTGGTGGAACGGCCGATTGGCACCGTAGAGACGAGAGTGGCATGATGAGGGTTGGTTGGAGAGAATCAAAAACGGGCGTTTTGGTTTCGAATTTGGGCCAACATGAGTGCGTATCCCCTCCATCCATGTACATTGTATGCTGCAAAATCACGGCTCAACTGCTTGTATTGATGATGAAGTCAGTATAAGATGCGTTGAAAATGTCCTTGCACATGATTATGGGCCTCTGTCACCACAAGTGTAACAGTAATTAGCTGATTTCATGTCAGCTCCACCAGTGAAAGGTTATCACTACTCCAATTAAGTCGACTGATTAGACCATCAATTTTTATTGTTTCTAAAGCAACAAGACAAGCAAAGCCTCGAGGGCCGGCTTCTTACAAGCTCGAACTCAGGAGACAAAGAAGGAACCAGCCTTCTCTTCTCTCGTCTCCTCTACCAACGTTACTCACAAGAACCATCCATACATGATACCAGGGCAGTGACCACAACCCTGACACTCCTTGCTCTCTCCATCGTTGGAGGCTGAGCAGCAACAACAGTCCCACGAGCTTCCGTTAGGCATGATGGCGGTTGAAAGTGGGGAAGCGAGCAAGCGAGCAAGTACTGTGGAGACGTAGTGGTGGTTGTTGTATGAGTGTTTGGAGTGCTTATGTGAACGCACTTAACCGTAGAGTTGAAAGTTTGATGGTCTCTGTAGTTCAATGATGGTGGAGTGTTTTATGGTAGATAATTGTGTGGAGATGTCGAGAAACAATGTTTTCATGGGTATAGGTCTTCTATGAGAGATGATTGTCGTCTGACAAAGGGGGAAGAAAGATGAAATTATTGTGCTTAGAAAAAGCATTGTATTCGCAATCGCTCAATACAGTTGAGTCCTGAAACGAACAACGAACGCGTCTCCTATGGCGTTAGACTTACAGATGCAGATGCGACTCTTGAAGGTGGCATACGAAGGATGACACTTTGAGTGTTTTTGAGAGCATATCTGGGAATAACAGCATGAGATGTCTTCATGGATTATTCCACAAATCCTTCGGTATTTCCGTCGACATAGATGGGGCTGTTCAGGCGCTTTCAGTGTACAACACTGCGAGACAGGAAAGCAATTGTACTGGTGCGTTGGATTCGCTCGTCTAGTATCGAAAGAGCACTTAGAAAGACTCTCCTTCATGGCCGACACAGGCAGGATTTTCACCAACGTCTCTCGAACAACACCTCGAGAAATCATCACTGTCTGCGAGAGGGAGGCTTAACCGGGACCTTCCATATATGGTATGCGTTGTCAAAAGCCACCATATTTACACGCAACCTCGCTAAGCACAGCTCTGTTTTACATATACAACGTCCAACCCGGGACTATTGTGCCAAACCTTGAGCCTCTTTCTCGCGTTCGCCTTCCCTGCCCGAACGGGCACAACCGCCGTCGCGCCTTAACCCTCTTAGCCGCCTTAAGCTTGTTTATTTTTCGTCATCCCTCGCCACGCGGCGGCCTCCCTTACTCGTCCGACCGGTCACGACGTCGTGAACAGAGTACAGACGCAAAAGGCACCTGCCAAAAAACAACGTCACGGCATATCTTCGAAGCGCACGTCGGCAAACGCGCGCGCGAAACTTTCACGGATGCGCTCGGCTTCCACGAGCGCCTAAATTGGCATCAGCCTTGCATACGAGGGCGCCCATTCAAAACACTTGAAGCAACGGAAGGGCGCACGACAGCCAACCAACTGTGGGACGGGCGAGAGGAGAAAGTTGGCAAGCAAAAAACCTTTTCGTAACGTAAGTGCTTTCCACAATGGGCAGCAGCTGCAATTCTCGGTGTCCGAAACGAATGGGCAGAGTAAACAAAGTTTCGCAGGGCAAAAGCCGGTGTAGGGATGCGTGCGGTATGTGTTTCGGAACGTCCGGCGGCAAAAGCTGCGGCAGTAGTGTTGCAACGCTTGACAGAAAACGAGGGTCTCGCCACGTTGTGTCTGTTTCCCGAGTGTCTGTTTAAGGGTCCCTCCCTCGCATGTCGTGGGTATAAAGTTGTTTGTTCGGCGTTTCGGAGATCAGACGTTGAGTGTGTGGGAAGGGGGAAGGGTAGGGCGAGCAACTTTCAACGTCGAGCGTTGCGGACGGCAGAGAGATGGAGCAGCTGAGTATGCACTGCAACGCTGCAACAATGGAACCGTTTGTTTCGGGACAGGGAAATTGAGGAAGAGGTGGTGCGAGGAATATTAAGGCCTCTTCGTGCAATGGGCGCACACGATTCCGCCAGAGCGCCGGGTTAACCGTACCAGAAGAACAGGTGATCGACGACTGCGAGACTGTGGAACGTGGGCATCTCTAGGAACAGCAGCATGGAATATGCACTTCAACCGAGAAGCATTCTCACTCATTTTTCACTTTCAAAGACACACGATTGCAGGCAAATCGGCTTTGTAGGTTGTAAATAGGCCGATTGAGCCCAAAACTTCATTTCCAACTATCCACACATCCCCTTCGCGTGACCCGTCGCGCGCTCTCAAAAACGTGGATATTGTACGACGGCGCCCTCGCCATTGAAAAAATTAGAAGCTGTACAAAAGAGACTGTTGTGCCAGCCCTAAAAATTTGTATCCCGAGAAGTGCAAAAATGATACCCCGCGCCTCATGATGCAAAAATAAGCCATAGCCTCATTTGAATGGTGTCCCCCGATTGAGGGGATCATCGACGGAGGCTTCAGTTGGAAAAGCTGACTTAATGCATTTACAGGAAGAAGGCGGCGAAGGCACCGAAGCCAGCGACGGCACCGGCGGCGTTCAGAGCGTTGGCAGCGCCGGTGTAGGTGGGAGGAGTAGCCTGGGGAGTGCTGGCCGGGGTGGTGGGGGCAACCGGGACACTGAGCGCTGTTAGCGGGAGATCGTGAGATGGATTTGCGGCTGGAAGCTTACCCAGGGGTGCCGGCAACCGCGCTGGAAGCGTAGGGGCCACCAGTCGGGTACGGGACGTAGCCAGTACCAGCGGGGGCAGAGGAGACACCTGGAGTAATGTAAATCGTGCTGGTCGAGATGATGGGTTCACAGGTGTCAGTAGACGAACCTCCGGCCGGGACGCTGGGAGACGGGCCACTGCCGCCCTCGACGCCGGAGCTGACGGGGACAGCGGGGGTGCCGGCGGCGGGGGGAGCGCCGTAGCTGGGGGTGCCAGCCGCCGGGGGAGCACCAGCACCGGTAGTGCCAGCGGGGCCGCTGGCGACGGGGACAGCGGGGGTCTCGGTGGCAGTGACCGGGCAGATGGTGGTGGAGATGGCGACGGTCTGGGTGACAACGCCCTCAGAGCCCGAGGAGACCATGGTGGAGTAGACGGTCGAGGTGGAGTACTCGGGGGTGGGGGTGGGGACGGAGGTCGCGCCCTCAACACCGGAGGAGGCGGGGACGGAGCCAACCGGGGTGGACACAGCCGGGGTGGACACAGCCGGGGTGGCGGTGGAGGAGGCCGGGCAGTTGGTGACCTCGGGGCCGCAGGAGGTGATGGTGACCTCCTCGGTCTGGTAGACGGTCTTGTCCGGGTTGGGGGCGGCCAGGACGGCGGCGCCGAAGAGAGCAGCAACGGTGAAGGCCTTCATGTTGACGGTGGAAGTTGTTCTGGAAAGAAACGGGGAGAAGGTGGCGCAAAAGCTTCGGGGAGTTGGAAGAGAGTGTAAGGTTCTCGAAAGAATGGACGACCGGAGTCAAGAGTGATTATTGTCGTAGGACTGTGAGCTTTGAGCGTGGAGGGAAAGAAGAAGCAGGATAGCGGGCGGCGCTGAGCTTGTATATGTGAGCGGGAGATTAATGGCAGCCGGTAGCGCGGACCGCCTGCAGTGCTAGGCCGGCGCCCAGTCGATCGCCGAATCGCACAGGCACCAGGCACCGCCGCCAGTGGGCTGTTCCCCCGGCGCCAGCCTGAACGGAGCAGGTCGCCCGCCAGGGCCCCCTCGTATCGCAGCACGCCACCCCGGTCGCTCGCGGGCCAACAGCGGCACGTTGCGGGCAGCCAGCCAGCGCGTCCGGCCGCCGGCGACTGGCGACTGGCCGTGGTGGTGCAGGCCGCGGGCGCTCTGGCGCGGCGGCGGGGGGCCCTGCGGTCTGACTGGCGGACGCGGCCGCGCAGGTCTCGCGCAGGTCTCGCGCTGGGCGGCGCCGTTGGCCAGCGCCGGCGGGTGATTCGCTGGCCGCCCGGGTTCCTGCAGCACGCCCGCGGCCTGGTGGGCGCGATGCCGCGAGGGCGGTGATGGCGACGGCGGGCCTGCGGCGACGCTTCGGGCCATAGCGTCAGGGGCACTGGCTTGGCGGGCGGCTGGGCGTTGCTTGCTTGCTTCGCGCGCCCGCAGGAGACGTGCCCGCTCGCCTCTCACAGGCTGCGCGCTGAAATGCCGATGCTCATCTTGCTCCGCGTACCGCCAGCTCTTCCCGGCGCAGCCCCTCTGGCCCGGCGCCGTCGCCCATCCCACTCGCCGGGCTGTTTACGCTTATTTCCCTCCGCAGGGCGTGCGCCAAAGGCGGCGCCAGCGCTGGGTTTCACCATGGGTGGAGATCTTCATATAAACTGGGGCCGCGCGAGGCTCAGCGCCCTGTCACCTGGCGCCCGCCGCTGCCGGCCTGTGATGCGCGTCCGCGAGGAAAACCCTTTTCGAAACATCGTCATCGCTGTCGTCGCCGCCTCCGAGCCCCAGCGCGCGCTCTTGCGTGCTCGCGCCCGGCGCCCGCGGGCCTGCTGCCAGCGCCGCCGCTGTCGGTGGAAATTGGTCGCTGCTGCTCCGTGCGCTGACTCGGCCGGCCAGCCTTCATTTCCCGCGTCGACGAAGGAGCTCTCAGGCTGGATCAGGATCAAGGCCCGAGACCGCGCCTGGCTGCCTTTCCCGCGCCAGCAAAAGGCGGGGTCATATCGATACTGGTAGCACGCCGGTTCGAGAACCCCCGGACGCCTTCGCTCTCCTGACTCTTTACTCTCTCTCTCGCTGCATGCCCTGCCGCATCCCAGTCTCTTCCCAGTCGCAATCCCTTTTGTGACCATGCCATGACTCCTCTCTGAGGAGGACCTGTCATAGGTGTTTCCTCATTGTCGTTTGCGTGCACGCTTCCAGTAGCAATGTCCGGCCTGCCCTCTGCGCCTCAATTTCAGCCAGCTGTGGCGAGGGCGACGATGCTCTGGCGGCCACGCGCATGGCCACGCGCCGGCCGGTGTTGGAGTCGATCCCATGCGGCCTTCTATTCATGTTCGCCGAGATGAGCGATGATTTCATTCACCGGCCGCTTCTTGCTCTGGGCCCTCTCCGTTTGAACATCACTTCAGCCTCGTCCAAAGAGAACTGCCCAATGGCCTTCACCGTCTTCGAGAGCCCGGGTGAAGAGCGGGATCACGGCATTTCCGATTGCACGGATGACGCGTTCTAGTCGCAGATTATTGCCCGCATGAATCGGCCACAGCGTGTTTCCTGGGATGGCCGCTCCCCATTCCTTTTTGACTCTCTTCAAACCATCTCCGCCCACACGCCCCAGCCGCATAGTGCTCGCCATTCCCACCCCAAAGCTTCATCTCTGCCAAAGACCTCTCCTCGATCCTGCCTCTGTCAAGTGCATTTAAGGCTCTACTTGGCAAAACGTCTCACAACGCCACACGTACCAAACGCCCGCCAAGGGCCAACCGAGATGACACGGACTTCCGTGATACGAACGACCCGTGATACGAGGTGGCCCACCGGCTTCCAGAGGGGCCCGCCGAGCGGAAACGGCCAAGTCTCGTCGATGACGGCTGGCAGGGCTGCGTGGCTGTCAGTATGGCATTGGTTAGCAGCCGCATAAACAAACAGCGATGTTTCCTCTGCCAAGAGTGCTCGAACTGCGCGCTTCACCTATGCAATTACAGCCACGATATTTGCCACAATCTCGCGCGCCGCTCGTCTTTCCACTTCCGAACTTGGACGGACTACACCGCTATATGGGATGTGTTTCAGGGTCGGTCGCCAAGACCGGTGCAATATATCCACGGTCCAGAACATCCATGGAAACAACCACATGCATTTTCGCAGCCGGATGCTCGGATTGACACCACCGTCCAGCTCGGCTATAAACAACGCATCGCCCAGTCGACCTTCGCGTGGAGCCTGCACGTAGCTCGATGAAGAGCACATGCCAGACAGTAAAAACGTCGGCGTTTCCGGCTACTGACTGAGTGTCCAGCCACTGCGCAAGACTTTGGAGTCCACCAATCACCAGAAGACCCCTTGAACAAAATCCCCCTACTACTTGGAGGGATTTCGATCTTTGTTCGTCGTTCAGTTTAACGTTGCGCACAGGAATTTAGATACGCGGAGTCCATCTGGGTCCATCTCGTATCTAAGCTTCAACCTCTTCGTATTGCGGCAACCGGACGCACTTCTCTTGACGATGACCCGCATATACGAGTAGATCCTCTCTTCACGATGTTTAACGCAAATCCCCTACGGAACGGACGATCTTCGTATACACACTCCACGGATCAGATCTGTTGTGGACGATCCATCGGTTGAGCGCACAGTGTACAAGAGAATACGAGTGGAGCACGAACACTCTGAAAAGACGTATATATGGCCATGTCCGCTTCTTTCGATGTGAAAGAGGACTTTTTGAACACTCGCGCCGATGTACCTTTGGATAAAATAGAATGCTTTCAAGCCGCCAGAAAACCCTCCAGATTCTTTCTTTTGTCACACGTCAGCCACGAAGAAATTTGACATGATTTCCGATTCCGGAAGCCGCAGTGTGGTTGTCGGTCAGCCACACATCTGCGGCGATTGTCCCAGGATCCTCAAAGGCCACCAATCCACATGATTCATTGCTACCCCTACCTGCGCCACACTGGAGATCCTCGGTGTATATCTTGGAACTGCGATGTTCACCAGGAGTACAATAGGGACCCCAACTCTTTACCGAAGGGGGCATGGCTGCAGATGTGGTCCAAACACATCTCCCTCTACGCCTGATCCTCACGCGGATCAGGAAACTCGATAGTAGCTTAACGGTCAAGTGTGAATTATTTTCCATCTTCCTCTCCTATCCTAAAGTTACATCTTCCAGCTCTCGATACTATCGATTGTGGTTGTCCTATTCTCCCCCGGAGCGAACTATTGATTTTCTATACATAGAAACGCAGCCCTCGGTTTCCTTAATGGGCCAGCCCTGCCAATCACAACCCCACGGGCGGGAGAAAGGGGATAAAGAATCACATAATCGACTTAGTCACAGGACATACAAAAACGCATTAGCCCAAGGTTCTGCCGTCTTGTCGTCTGGCTTTTCCGCGCCTTGGCTAATGGAGTAATCGACGTCACGTTTTCGGGGCTTGATGATCATAATCAACCGCCGTCGTAAGCGCGTTCCGCTCCACCAAACCCCTCCAACACGAGAGAGACGCGCGTTCTCGTCCCTTCCTGCCCTTCCAAGAATCGGGTGGACCGTTGCGGAAAAGTCTTGGTCGTTGCCTTCTCGGTCTTGGAACTGCCGGGACCCTGGAGGCGGCCAAGAAAACCGGTAAGCCGAGTGTTCCGGATGCGATGTTTCGGGGAAGGATGCCCCGTGCCGGTAAAAATGGTGCACGTTTTCGCGCGGTCTAGACGTGGTACAGGATTATTATTGAAGGCCTCGTTGGATGCATGTCAGATTCGATACACCATCTCGATCTTGGCCATATGCGAGGCCGGCTCATTGGCTCGGCTGAAATTTGAGGCTGAGGAGCGTTCGTCGTACCAATTGTTCGATGCAAAGGACGAACGTCTGGACTGGGATTTATACGTCCCGAAGAATGATGCTGCTTCTGAAGTTCTCGGGTGCGCTGAACTGCTGAACTTTCAGGTGCTTGACCGAGAGCCTAGGTAACTCACCCTGGGCGCGTAAGTGAAGAAAGGTAGCAAGGATATTTATGTTGCTGCTCCTACTCTATGCGAAGCTCACTCAATCTACTATTACAATATTCACGAAGAATGTCACGCGCCAATCGCGGCATCGAGGCCTCTGAAGGCCTTGAAAAAGAGCGCTCCATAACGGCCCCGGATTTTTTTGACGGCCTGCAAGGCTTCCAACGCAGCATTTTGAGAGCAGCGACCAAATCTGTTGCACTTGGCCGTTCTCCCGGGAAACGATCTACCGCGTGACAAACTGGCAGGCCCAGCCAACAGGACACTCGAGCCAGCTGACAGAACTACATACACCACGGACATAGGTTGTGCGTATAGTACTTGATGATAGAGCTCAGCATTTCATGTTCATGCCGATGATCAGGTTTCTCCAATACATCTGGGAATTTCGCAGTGCTGTCTCAACCAAAGCCAGACAGCGCGGAGAACGAGTTATTTGTAAGCGTCCGGAACGCAGACAGTTGATAAAATGCTACTGTTAGTCTCCTTGCATATTGTAACAAACACAGCCGTGAGACTAGAAGGCGAACTAACAAGTGAGGGACTTTTGTTGAGCAGAAAGCTTCCCAGCCGAGAGCTGTTTCTCAGCACTCATGAACCAAACCAACAGACCGACCATCTTCTCAGCATTCGCAACCCGCTGTCTGAACAGTGCGATAACAGCAGAAGACGTGCAACATCTGATACTGTGGAGAGCTTCGTCCGGGTTGTTTTAAGGCCCACGGACCAATAATGCTCCGCGTAGCAATAGTCCGGCGCTGGAAACGCTTAACGTAACATCAAGCATGACAGTTGTCGCTTGACCATGCCCATCACAATCTAATACGTGAATTAAGACCGCATTTTTTGGTAATGCTGATGCGACCTATTCTTGGCTTTAAACATTCGTATTAAGTCGCTTGATGCTGATGATAAGAACAGGGATGAGAAAGATGATATTGAAGGGGAGCACGAACAAAAAGGATTCGCGGCTGAACAGGTTGCTGAGTTATCTGCTACGCGATTTCGCACAGAAACGCACAGTCAAGAATCGTTGCACCTGTGTAAAACAGGACAACGTTAGCAATGTTGTTGGTCCTTTCCAGGTCCGACTCGATTCTCTTTGATCTGGACCACTACTGCGACATGTAACTGTTTGCTGTACTTCGGCCAAACAGCCACCGTTAGATACCGTGAGTAATTACTTGCTCTTCTTTCTTCAAGTTCACATACATTTCTGGTCACAAGCTGAATGGTTAGAAGTCAGTAGGCCAAACCAGATCTTGAGCGCGCAAAACGCAGTTAAAGTCTTTGGCTCTGGAGCATTTAAAGAGGCATCAAGCATGATATCATTTGCTTGGTTGAAATCTTTTCCATTCACCCATGGTCCGTAAGTCTGAAGAAAGCCATTATTTTAGTTGGCTCACAGGAAATAATCAGATGACTCCGTGACCAAACGTCGTGAAATGCAGAAAATCGACCTTCCCATACGCGCTTCCCGAACCACCCGGACCTCTTTTTGCAGTCTTACTCCTGAGCGGCGAATTCAGCGGGAGCCTCCTGGCCCTCCTGCTCGGCCTGCTCGGCCAACCTCTGCTGCTCAGCGGCCTGCTGGGCGGCAATAGCCTTAGCACCGTAGTCCTGGGACATGGGCTGGACGATAGGCTGCTCCTCCTTAGGCTCGATGATGGTGACGGAGTCGGGGAGGGACTTCTGGGGGCCGGCCTTGCCCTCGGGGTCAGAACCGCGCATGATCTTGACCTTGATACCAAGGACACCCTGGCGGAGGAGAACGTGGCGGGTGGCGGTGTCGATGAAGTCCTGGGCGGGCTGACCGGAGTGGATCATGAAGCCGTCCTAGATTCTTGTCAGCTGGGTGATCCCGAGTTCCCGGCTATTGCTTCAACGTACAGTGAACTTCATGGACTTGGCACGAGCGGCTCTCAGTTTGCCGGAGACGACAACCTCGCAACCCTTGGCGCCGGACTCCATGATGAAGCGCAGGACACCGTAGCATGCCCTCCTGACGGCAAGACCGTTGAGGAGCTTGTACCTCAGGGACTCGCACTGAGCAACAGCAGAGAGACCACGGTTGGAGACCTTGGCGGCGTAGAGGGAGACGGAGTTCTCGGGGAACTTGAAGCGCTTCTGGATGAGGGAGGTGAGCTCGCGGATGCGGCGGCCCTGCTCACCAAGAACCTCCTGGGTGTGGGTGGCGCGGATGATGATGTCGGTGACGGTCGGCGTGACGCGGACCTCGACGCCAGAGTAACCCTCCTCAGCGAGCTCGCGCTGGAAGAACTCGTTCAGCTCGGCGTAGAAAACACCATCTGCACCGCAGAACGTCAGCTCCTGCTGTCCTGCCTCCAATAATCGTGCCAATGTATCCCGCTCCCGGCGCTATTGTGCGCGTCCAGCACACAAACCCCACACGCAGACCAGCGCGCCATTCCTCCCTTCCGACACAATAACTCAAGGCGCAAAAGAAATTGGGACCGTACCAGCGACGAACTTTCTCCTCTTGGAGCTGTGAAATTGTTAGCGAGTGCGCTGGTTATTGTCGAGACGGCAGCGGGGTTTGAGCGACATACATCTGAGCACCGGCGGCGGCGGCCATTTTGACTGTGATGGACTGAGGTTGATTCTACGCGTGGCGGGTAGAATCGGGGCTATGTGGGCTGGTCGGGTGGTCGTCCGTTGATAGAAGTCGCGGCGTCGAGGTGCACAAAACCAATTTTGGGCGGAGGTTCAGATGCTGGTGTGCGAGGGCTCGCGTCCGTGCGCGCGCTTGTTGGCCCGATCTTTATCCGGGCGCCGCTCGCCAGTTTAGTCGTGGCCGCCCGCTTCACGGCGCACAGCACATCCAGGCCTGGACGAGCTGGTGCTACGTGGCCGGGAGGAGCTATCACGGCGGCGCTGACCAGAGCTCGTGAGCCATCGCGCTGCCGCCGCGGCCTGCGCAGTTCGCTTTTGCGGCAGCCACGCCGGAAGCAGCACGTGTGACCCTGCTCGAAAGGGCAAGCCGGCCAGACTGGTTGCGACAAGCTTGGGCAGTTTGCAGTGTTTGTTTGCCTCAGGCCCGCATCACAAGGGGCCGTATCGATATCACAAGCCGGCGCCGCGTCGAGTCTTGGCCCGGCGAGCGTGCGCTATGCTGTCATTTGCCCGCTTCCCACCACCACCCCGGAGCTTCCCTGAGGCTGAGGACCGCCGGATGCCCACGACTGCTGCAAGCTGACACCTGACGTCCGTTCTCCCGAGGCAGGCACCCCCAGACACCCGTTTTTCTGTGGAAAAGCCCTGCGCCCGCACCATCCTGCCTGTTCATGTCGCGGGGCTGCGGCCGCTTGCATTCCCACCATGGACAGCAGGATCCGCGTCTCCAAGGTCCGTCGCTGAAGCCTGCGAGCCTGCCCCATACTGACGATGCTCTAGGTTGATAATGTCACCCTTTGGCGAACCGGCCGCAGCGTCGACGGCACCCTGTACTTGCAGCTTCACCACCTCGTTTTCAAGTACCATGATCCGGCCCAGTCCGCCGATGGCTCCTCGGCCAGCCCGCCTGCGCGTCCGAAGGAGATGTGGGTTGCATACCCTATGATCTCGCGCTGTACCTACCGGCCATCGCCGTCCGTGGTGCATACCCCGCCCGCAATCCGCCTGCAGTGCCGCGACTTCACCTTTTTCTCCCTTCACTTCCGTAAGGAAGGAGAAGCGCGCGATGCCTACGATACCATAAGATGCCTGACTTGCAAAGTGGGAAGCGTGGAGAAGCTGTATGCTTTCTCCTACAAATCGCCTGAGCCTGAGAAGGCCATCGGCGGCTGGAAGCTGTACGACCCAAGGCGAGAGTTCAAGCGTATGGGCATCAGTGCAAAGGACACGGACAAAGGGTGGAGGGTAACGGAAATCAATCACGACTATCAGGCAAGATCACAAGTTGGGTTTATATGAGGATGGCGAACTGATACCTGTCCAGTATTCGGCAACATACCCTTCGGTGCTGGCAGTACCGTCGGTGATATCCGACATGACCCTAAAGTACGCCAGGGACTTTCGCTCGCGCGCTAGAATACCAGCTCTGGTGTATCTTCATCCGATAAACAACTGCTCTATCACGAGAAGCTCTCAGCCACTCCCAGGCCTCCAACGCAAGCGTAACCCTCAGGACGAGAAGTTGATCGCCGCCATCTTCGCTACGTCGAGACCAAATGGCGAGGTCTGGCAATCTGATTCCCTTCAAACCTCACCATCTTCAACGCCAAAGCCGTCCGGCAGCCCTGAACCAAGTACCGATAATCTGCCTTCTACCGGCGGCGAGAGTTCATACGTGATACCCGGCACCGCGGTTGAGGATGAAATGATTTCAAACGCCACCCAACAGCCTGCAGGATCAGGGCGCATGTACGGAGCGCAGCAAAAGAATCTGATTGTGGATGCTCGGCCAAGATTGAACGCTACGGTCAATTCAGCAATCGGGAAAGGCTCTGAAGATATGGCCCACTACGGGGCCGCCACGAAAGCATATTTGGGGATCGCCAATATCCACGTCATGCGCAACTCGCTGAACAAGATTGTAGATGCATTAAAGCACACCGACATGCTGAGTGTGCCTCCCAATCGAGAGCAGATTGCCAGAAGCGGATGGCTGGAGCACATCGCTGGTATCATGGATGGCGCGAGAATCTGCACAAAGGCAATTGCTATTGACCATTCTCATGTTCTTATCCACTGTTCGGATGGCTGGGATCGCACGAGTCAGCTGAGCGCTTTGGCTCAGATATGCTTGGACCCGTACTATCGCACCATCGAGGGTTTCATTGTTCTTATCGAGAAGGACTGGCTTTCTTTTGGCCATCAATTCCGACAGCGATCCGGCCTTTTAAACAGCGACAAATGGTTCGAGGTCGAAAATGAACGCATTGGAGGCAACGATGGAAGCTTGAACCCCGGTGCAGGTGGCGCTAATGCATTCGAAAATGCTCTGCTAAGCGCGAAAGGATTCTTCGGCAACAAGAAGAATGATAGCAGGGAGTCTTTGGCCGATTCGGAGGGAGACTTCAGAGTGGACTCTCCAAGTCCGAGGCCGAATGGTTCTAAACCTCCGACAGACAAAGCTCACGTTACCAAGACGGACGAAGTCAGTCCTGTGTTCCATCAATTTTTGGATGCGACTTACCAGCTCCTCTATCAAAATCCGACGCGGTTCGAGTTCAACGATCGTTTCTTGAAGCGCTTACTCTACCATCTCTACTCATGCCAATACGGCACATTCCTGTTTGACAACGAGAAAGAGCGTGCCAGTTACAATGCGCACGAACGAACACAAAGCGTGTGGGACTTCTTCCTTGCCCGCAAGAAGATGTTCTTGAACGAGAAGTACGACCCAGACGTTGACGATCGAATCCGGGGCAAGGAACGTATTTTCCTTCCTAATGTCGGGAAAGTACGCTGGTGGGCGGAAGCTTTTGGTCGCAAGGATGAAGAGCTTAACGGACCTCATTCAGGGTCGCTTCCGCCGCACGGAGCCGGAACAGTGCCGGTCCTTTATGGAGTTGAAAGCGCAAACCCAAACACTGGAACTACACTGAGGCAGGAGCTTAGTGCTAACGAGAGCTCATTCAATGGAGAGCCCGGGCTGTCTGCCAGTTTTTCAAATCTGTCAACTGGAAGAGCAAGCCCTAGCCCGAGCCGCAGCACCAGCCGAAGCCCGAGTCGAGCAGCTACGCCCAGCGGAGAAGAAAGAAAGCCAATTGATATCGGGGCGAACTCCCACAGAGATGCAGTAGCAGCTCTGCACGCGATGGAATGACGAATTTAGAGCAAGGAGTTACGGGGTTGGCAGGCATTGTTGGCGCCTACAGTTTGTGTGCTTTGAGTCTTCATTGAACTGCATTCATTGGCTTTGTCACGGGCTGGGGGCAACACACAAGAGCGTTTACAGCAGCATTCCCATGCTATCAAGTCGAGGCTGTTTATTGACTATCACAAGAGATCTTCCCTGCCGCTACTGTATGTGTTCCCGCCGCCTTGCACTTGCAGGAAATAGGGCCGAGATGCAGCCATGACCCTTGCAACGGGCTGCACGACGCCGCTGAAGGTGCACACTACGTCACTCGCGGCTCAACCTCCGTCTCAACGCGCAATTTGGGGCTGTGCTGCATTCGATCGTCGTGCAGTGTTTACGAAAGCAAAACGCCTTGTAGTGCGCGACAAACCGGTGCCCGAATGACCCGGTTCAGCCTTACTGCTGATCCGCACCCAGTGCCGTGCCTCCCGCTCGCTATCAAGTTTTGATCGGTTTCGGCTCACGATAAGTAGCTGATCTCTCGTCCTCTCCAACCAATTCCCCGTCCTCTTTACGTCTCTTTTCCCATCCGTGCGCGACCAATCCTACCCTGACACCATGGATAAATACCTCAACAAAGCAAAGTCCAAACTCCAGGACAAACTCCAGCCCTTCATGCAAGACCACAGCAATTCTCCCTCCAATTCCTCTCCCCATCACCACCACCATGGCCCACCACCCATTCCACCTAAACCTCAAGTCCCAATCACATCGCAACAAGGTGACCGAGCCTCCACCATCGCCCCGCCCACTCCGCTCGACGTCCTTCGCTATCGGTACCAGCACGGTGCGAACCTGGGCTCCATCTACGTGCTCGAGAAATGGCTTTTCCCCGGCATGTTTCCGGGCAGTTGTTCGGGGAGCAGCGAGCTCGAAGGCGTGAAGGCGAGCGTGGAGGAATTGGGGATAGAAGGAGCGCGGGCGAAATTCGAGAAGCATTGGGCGGGAGCGCTTACGGACGGGGATCTAGACTGGCTGGTGGGCGTTGCGAAGTGTAAGTTTCCGATAGCTGACGTCGCCGTCCTCACACCCATCTCCGTGCCGTTTCTGAGAAATCCGGCGCCGGCTGATAAAAACAACAGGTAATACCCTGCGCCTCCCCATCGGCTACTTCACCCTCGGCCCCTCGTTCTGCGCCTCCACGCCCTTCGAGCCCTACGCCCCCGTCTACGCCAACGCCTGGGCCTCCGTCGCATCCCTCGCCAGCCGCGCCCGCGCCCGCGGCGTCGGGATCCTCCTCGACTTCCACGGGCTCCCCGGCGGCGCCAACGACTGCGAGCACAGCGGCACCAACTCCGGCCGCGCCGACCACTGGCGCTCGCCGCGCTGCCGCGACCAGTCGACGCGGTGTCTGGCCTGGGTCGCCGAGCAGGTGGCCGGAGGCACGGACGGATTGGGGGAGGCGGTGGTGGGGTTGCAGCTGGTTAACGAGGCGAAGTGGGAGGCGGAGGGGCTGTATGAGTGGTACGAGGGGGTCGTGAGGGAGGTCGCGAGGGTGGACCCCGGGCTGCCGGTGTATGTGAGCGATGCGTGGAATTTGGGGAAGGCGCTGGAGTGGCAGGGAGGCGTGAATGGCGTGTATGTGGGTGCGGCGCCGAGGCCGGTCGTCGTGGATACGCATTTGTACTGGGCGTTTACGGACGCGGATAAGAAGAAGAGCCCGGCGGATGTGGTGAAGGAGGCGCGTGGGAAGCTTGGGCAGTTGGATGGGAGGGAAGGGGATGTGCTGAAGAAGGGGGCGGTGGCGGTCGTGGTGGGGGAGTACAGCTGCGTGTTGAGTGAGGATAGCTGGGCGAAGTGTGGGGAGGGGAAGGGGAGGGAGGAGTGGGAGAGGGAATTCGGGCAAGCGCTGAGTAAGAGGTTCCAGGAGAGGGCGATGGGCAGCCACTTTTGGACGTACAAGATGCAGTGGATGCCCGGTGGCGGGTGGGGTTTCAAGGCGTGCACGCAGAAGGGTGCGATCACGCCTCATTGGACGCTGACGCTCTCGGCGGATGACGTCCGTCAGAGGCTCGAATCTGCACTGGCGCAGAAGGACGAAAGGTTCGGAAGAACGTTTGCACAGCATTGTGGGTATTGGGATGGCAACTCTCCAGGAAGGCCGTTCGAGCACTGGCGGTACGAGCAAGGCTGGAAGCAAGGCTTTGATGATGCAGCCGCCTTCTTCGGTATGCGGCTGAATGGAGGATTCGGGGATGTTGCTGCGTTGGGCGAGGAAGGTCAGGGCGGGGGCGTTGGAGGCGACAAGATCGTGAACTTGGAGGTCTGGGCACGCAGGAGACTGATTGAGAGCGGCATGGGCGGGCCATTTGTGTGGGAGTACGAACAAGGATTGAGGAAGGGTGTGGGCGAGTTCTGCGAGCTTGCAGGTGGGCTGTGAAGGTGAGGAACGAAGATACGGCTGTTCGAATCCAATCAATGGACGGGAAAGCAGACCGACTGAAGGACGAAGACACAAGACGAACGTGGCGATGAAAGTAACAAAGGCCTTTCGCTCTACAAACGCTACCGATAGACTGACACTGAAAACGTGCACTTGAGTAGTCCACTTCTCAGCGGAGCAAGGGATTACATTAATAACTCATTATTTTGACAGACCCCAATGGCGCAAGTCGGAAGCTCGCTGGGTGTCGGCCCTTACGTAGGATTTGGCGGCCCGCATCGTAAGAGCATAGAACCTAAACATGGACGCTGAATGCCTTCCAGCCCCAAAAGAAACCACGCTAAATCACAGCTTCCCTTCCGTTCTCACCTGCCCATCAACATGCCTACCGACGTAATCGCCGCACTTACGGACCAGCCCACTGCTAGCTTCTCCAGCGCCTTGATGATGACCAGCGTCGAGCTGATAGCATCGTTGTAGCCCTCCACGAACGGGACCTTCGCTTTACCCTCCCAGAAGCCGGCGACTTGCTTGCGCGTCAGCAGTGTGTTGGCGATGTTGCCTGCATTCAAGCCTATGGCTAGCCAGGGCGAGGAGGATGGGTGCGAAGACTCGCCAGGATGGACGGAGGTGTAGAGAAGGAAGGCGGAGGTCAGGAGCGAGGTGAGGACCTAGTGGGGGAGTCAGTTTTGGCAGAGCTACTAAGTACAATAGAGGTGAAGAATAGAAAGCGTTTGGCGGCAGGAAGGACTTGTGGGGTGGCCTACTGTCACGAGAGCATTGCCCTGGGTCGTGCGCGTCTTGTGCAGCTGCTCTGCAGCGGTGGCTGAGTACTCTGCTGCCTTCTCCGACTTCTTCTCGTACTGCTGCAGGTTCTTGATGGAGACGTAGCAGAAGTAAAGCGTGTATGTGCTTCCGGCGGCCTGCGCGAGGTGGATGACTGGGAGGAGCTTCTCCATTGTCGCGTGAGGTGCTTGTTGGTGATAGAGTGCTAGGGCACGGATGGTGGTGAGCGGAGACTTGGAAATAAAGTTGGGATGACGTAAAGTGCCACACATCTTGGCACGTAGGGCTGAGTGATTGGCACAGGGGTCTCTGAGCGGTAGACAAATGCTGCCTCGCTCATTGGCCTCATCTGGACTGTTAGCATCTCATGACTGGCTGCATAGCGGCGCCAAGAGATTATAGAGTCCTTGTGTATAGGGGGGAAATGTGTGTCAAATGGGTTCGCAGCAACTCCACTACATTAAACACCTTTGCATTGCTCAATAGATGCACTACACAGGACACTTTCAGGAGATTCCGGTATGCTTCTGAATACAGGTAAATGAAAGGCCTCTGCCTGGGAATTACTGTGACTCTCAGTGAAGACTTCATGGCTAACGTCCGTCTATTTCTTTTCTCCCTTATCGCCCTGACTTTCGAGGATTTCCTTAATGCTGACCATGCCGCTCCCCCGCGGCAAAGGCTGCGACTGGTCCGGACCCTCCTTCCACCCAATCATGTAGATGAGTCTATACGTCGCCGGTAGCGTGCCTTCGGCGTCTTCGTTTCCATGAAGCGCCCTGTAGATACCTTCAGCAGCCAGGAGGACGTCTCTCTTGATCGGACCCATTTCCCGGCCAAGTACGGCATTGTTCTCGCCCATTGCTTGCAGGTCCGTCATCAACGCGAATATGTTGGGATAGTCGACAACAATGTCATCGACATCGACGGTGAGCAGCTTGAACCCTGCGCTTTGCAGCAAGCCACCAACGTCCCGCACATCAGCCAGCGGAGATGTGCGGGTGCTGACGCCGCCCCGCCGATCGAGCTCGGCAAGCTGAAGACTTGTCCGCAGCTCGAATAAGCTGTCTCCACCAAGCATGACACCCATAAATGGCGCGTCAGGCTTCAATATGTTGTTGATCTGCTTTAGGACGGAGGGCAGATCGTTGATCCAGTGAAGGGACAGGCTACTGAGGATGGCATCGAAGGACTCGGGTTCGAAGGGAAGGCTTTCCTCGTCATTCAAGACTTGGCGAGTCATCTTGATGTCGTTATTGAAGGGCTGGTCGGCATCGCGGTACAGCATGGTGGGCGAGGAGTCGACGGCGACGAGCTCTCCGATGCGTGTTGCGAGAGGCTCGTGGACAGGCTTCATGGAGGTGGCGTCAGGGTCCGGCCTGGTGAGGATGCGGCCGATGTTGCAGGCATTCGCGCCTAGGTCTAGCACGCGGTCGAAGCGGCGGTTGATGTCCTGCACAGCGCACCGTGAGCAGGGCTCAAGGCCCAATGGCGGTGGATGTTCGGTTTACCAAAAGACGTTCGCATAGCCTGAAAGCGGTCTCATCTCTGAGATAGTCGACCTCCCTGCTCTTCGCGATATTCGCAGCGGCGCGCTCCCTCTGCAGTAACTTGGTGCGGCGATTGAAGACTTCAAAGGTTGGAGCTCCGGGGGCCTGCACGGCGTAGCTGCGCTGGGTAGCAAAGCGCACTTTGCGGGCGGCCGGCGGAGGTATCAGACTCCTGATGGGAAACGGCTTCATCTTGAGTGTGTCGCGAGAAGGAACGGCATTGGAATGGGCGGCAATGGAGCAAGCGCGAGGGCGGCCGGGCTGCAGGGCTCATGACGCAGTGGAAAGAAATGGCCGCAGACGCAGCGGAGGCCCAAGCTCCGACGCGCTTTCTGGCCGCGTTCGCGTCGGCGGGACGGCCGTCCACCACGCATCCGCTCCAGTCCACGCCCACAAATGGCGCAGACCTTCCCCTACACATTCTATTCGTGCCCGTGTGTCGACACGTCGACGCCGAGCTCACGCGTGCGCGACAAACGCTCGTCGCAATACTCGACCATCAAAGCCGACGACGAGGACCGCACTTTCGACCCGCGCAACCCCCGCTCCAACTACTCGCTATATCCGCTCGAGCACCTGCTGTACTGCGAAGACTGCCATCAGATCCGCTGCCCGCGATGTGTCAGCGAGGAGGTCATCACCTGGTTCTGTCCCAGCTGTCTGTTTGAGGTCCCCAGCAGCAACATCCGCAGCGATGGAAATAGGTGCGTCGGAACACCCATTGATTCCATCCAGCCGGCTGACGAGAATGTACAGGTGCATGCGAAGCTGCTACAACTGCCCCATCTGTACAGCTCCCATGATGGTCAATTCCCTCGATTCTGAAAACGAGAAGCACGTCCGTCTCGGCGAGGCCGGCGAGGCAGTCCAGCCGCCTGGTCCCTTCTATCTAGCCTGTCCCTACTGCCAATGGAGTACCCTCGAGATCGGCGTCGAGTTCGAAAAACCCAACAACATATCCGGCCAGCTGGCTCGGCTTGAGAATGGCGGCAAGACCGTCCCAACCTTGAGGGAACGAGAGAAGGCCCGTGACAGGCGCAAGGAAGCCGAAGAAAACGGGAAAAAGCCCGACGAGGAAGAGGAAGAGGATTTTCAGGACGATGGCTCGCCCTTGGACCACGACATGCGTTTCTCCAACCTGAGCGCCTTCTACAAATCCCAGCTGCAAACCGACTCTGTGGGCAGCCCCTACGGCGGCGGCGGCGGCGACTATGGCTACGGAAACTCGAGCACACTGTCCCGGATCATGAGCATGTACAGTGGTGGTGGTGGCAAGAAGAAGAAGGACAGATTCGCAGCCATGCGGGAAGCATTCGGGACCGACGAGGGTTTCCAGGTCCACAACTCTTCTTCTGAGGACGAGATCATCAAACGCATGCAGCGCCTTGGTTGGGATGCAACCGTTGGTCCTGAGCATCGGGCCAGTCAGACCCACGCCGAAGTACGCTTCGCATCCGAGCTGCGTCCTGTGCCTACGCTTCTCCGCACAAAGCGTGCCAAACGTTGCAGGACATGCCGACACATCCTCGCAAGGCCTGAGACTAAGATATCAAGTTCTCGCTATAAGATCAAACTGCTAGCGCTCAACAACATCCCACAAATTTCTCTCAAAGCGCTTCCCCGCCAGTCGGAAACAACTAGCACCGGCACACCGGCACCGCTGTCATTCGACTACAACAAGCTTCAGCCTTTCATGGCAAATCACTTCATTCTTACCATCCGTAACCCACTGTTCGACCCCATCCATGTGACTCTGGCCACCCCGGCCATAACCCCTGGACGAATCGCCAGCAAAGTTACGGTTCTCTGCCCAGAGTTCGAAGTGGGTGCGAACACAGATGTCTGGGACGAAGCACTGACAGGCAGCGGCGCTGCCAAACGCAAATCTCTAGCGCCCTCGTCCATTGAACTTGGTGCCTCGAATCCTGCCACCCAAGCCGAGGCCGGCAAGGTGTGGGAGCGCGGCCGCAACTGGACGAGCGTTGTACTCGAAGTGGTCCCTGACAAGGCTGATCCGGCTGAACTAGAGGGTGGTCTGGATGAGGACGAGGACGTGCTGGAGCTTCCCATGTTCGTACGGATAGAGTACGAGACTGATGTCACGGCTGAAGATGTTAGAGAGAAGGACAGGGAGAGGGGAAAGGAGGGCGGAGGCGAAACGGGGAGGGTCAAGAGAGAGGAAGCATTCTGGTGTGTGCTTGGTGCTGGAAGGATTGGACCGTTGCCGAAGTTGGGTTAAACTAGGTTTACATGCGCTAGAGAAAAGGCGTTGCACAGGCTGACAGGAGTCCAGTCAAAATGGTTTGGCGTCATGATACCCCCAATAGAGATCAGTACGGCTTGTGTCTCAACGTTTTTATTTTGCTTTTCCTTAGCACAACTCCCAACATGAATGCTTCAAGAACCCCCACAACCCTTCCAGTCACCTTCACAGGCATCGAAGACAGGAGAGAAGAGAAGAAAATACGCTCACCACACAACATTGGCCAAATCCTCCTAAACCCCTCCTCCACCTCCCCCTCGGACCTCGCCTCCGTCAACACCATCTTCCCCCTCCTCCACCCTCACCGCAAACCCAGAAACCCGCGCCCGGGCGGACCACCTTCTGCCCCGCCAGCCGCGCGTCGGCAGCCGTGCGCGCGCCGGCGAAGATCATCTTGCCGGTGGAGAAGAGGAGCGCCGTGCAGCCGGGGGGCGCGGACTCGACGTTGCGGGCCTGTTGGGCGATGGTGGCGGTTTGGGGGGGGGCGGGTTGGCGAGGGGGTCGTGGCGAGCGAGGTGGTCGTGGTTGGGCGTGCTGGGGGAGCGGCGGGTTGACGTTGGTGTTGGTATTTTGGTCGTTGTCGTGGGGTTGTCTGGGCGTCTTCGGCACCGGCGGTTTGGCTGTGGGTTGCGGATGCCTGTTCGAAACGGCTCTGGCTGCGGGTGGTGAGACGCTCGGTGCGTGGGGATACGATACGACGCTTTCGGGCATCCTCGCTGTCTGGGTGCCGGAAACGCGGGCACGAAGATGGGCTGAATGTTTGCGGGATTGTCCTGGTGAGCTCTGGTTTGTTAGAAAATAAAGAGGTGGTATCCAACTGTGCGGGTACAAAGGAGAGGGATGGAGCAGTGGGTCCGCTTTATACGCCCGAATGGGTTGAGACCCAAAGAAAAAAGGCATCAGAACCTGTTGTATGAAAGATCCTGTGGCAATGCTTGTGTCTTGCCCGACACCTTTTCTGCAGCTGTACGTTTTGCACGCTTGAATGCAATGATGACACAAATTTGGAAGTGTTGCGGATTGGGTGTCTTGCAATAAAGAACTGAATTTGGGCATATTGTCGTGAGGGGGGTAAGGGAGGTACCCTTTATACCCGCGTCTCGGCTATCTGAGGAAGACTAGTATTACATGAACCCTGATATGCTACAGGAAGGCTACAGATGCCTGAGGTATCGCTCATATCTTTGTCTCACTCACATGACACAAAGGCACGGACTCGTGAGGAAGCGAATGTAGGTTACTTCAACTACCTGATGCTAGAGAAATAGGTATTATTTGTGTCTATATGCTGGACACGACATGAAGCAGATGCAAAACAGAAATGCACATATGTACAAAGGAAATCTAGGCACCACCAGCACAATTTGGGTATCTTTGGGGGCAAAATGAACCTCGCACCTGTTACCGGCCTCCTGTTCCTGCCATTTACCCAAATCCCACTCTAGGAAATGTAGTGTTTACATGAAAGTAGATGGGTGACCCTAGGTGGCACCCAGATGGTGGAAAAGTGCAAGTCAAGAAGCCACGGAGCCAAAGAGATAGATTGAAGAGAGAGAAGGTGGAAAAAAGGGAAAATGGATGTGCTGGCCAATGAATGCAGCTGCTTGCTCCTCTATCTTGGAGAAACTTTTCTCGTCCCAGTCTTACATTACTCCACCGAAAATCGACAGTGACTGAACCCTCGAAGAACACCGTGCTGGAAAAAAACGCTGACAATGAAGTGAAGCGAAATGAAAGAAGAGAACGCCGTCCGAGCCCATGATGATCCTTTTTACCGACGGGCACCAGCCAGAATCTCCACGTCGTCAATGCCATAACCAAAATCAAGCAATAACGCCCTACCATCTTGGCTTGTAGCCACGATCCTTCGGTAATCGCTCTTGGCGCTCAAAATCCAGCTAGTTGTCCAGTTGTCATATACTGAGATGTCCTCACCCGTCTCGTAGTCATACACGCGGATGCTCTGGTCGTAGCTGCCAGAGAGTACACGCCTATTCGGCGTGTCCAGGAACAGCGAGCGCACCAGGCCGGTGTGGCCGGTGAACTTCTTGACTACTTGGCCGCTGGTGATGTCGAACTTGTAAACAGTCTGATCGTTGCCTCCAGCAAGGACGTACTTGGCGTCATCGCTGAATTCGACGGCTGCAAGTCCTCGGTCACCGCTCCTCAGCTCCTTCACAAAGGCCTTGGTCTTGATGTTCCAGAGCATAGCAGCACCGTCACCGCTAGCAGAGACCAGGAGATCACCGCGCATTTGCACAGCGTTGACAGGGCCGCGATGGCCACGGAGCTGCTTGAGGAGCTCGCCGGTGTTACGGTCCCAGATGCAGATGGAGTTGTCCTTGCTGCACGAGATAATATACCTGCTGTCAAAGCACACATCAAGGACACCGGCGTCATGTGCATTCAGACGCCACTTCGGCTCCCACGTCTTGATATCCCAGACAATGCAAGAGCTGTCAGAGGAGCCAGTGACGACGATTTCGTCATCAAACTGCAGGCAAAGGATACTGGCCGAATGGTAGAAGGCTGGCTGGTGGAAGATTGCGTGGCCTTCGGGAGTGCCGTTAACCGAGTCAATGTTGCTTTGAGTATACTGGGTCTTGGTCTCAAGCCTCGGAGGGGTGTTCGGCTGTGGCCGAGCCTCCGGGCCCCCAATCACCTTCAAGCACTTGTACGTCTTCAAGTCCCACACGCGGATGGTGCGATCGCGCGAGCCGGTGATGATTTTGTCCTCGTCAAATTGGCAGCAGTACACGCTGTCGGTGTGGCCGTTGAAATAGATGGCTGCCGGGTTGGACGACTTCCATCGGCGTTCAATCGTCTTCCGGATGTGGTACATCATCTTCCAGTCCTGGTACGGCTGCGAGGTGCCGGCGCCAACGCCGCCCATCTGGAGCGGCGGCGGCTCCACGTGGATTTGTTGCTCGTATTGGCGGTTGAAAACAACTCGCCACACGTGGCGCGACGAGGCGGGCACGTACCAGGCCTTGGAAACGCGCTCGCAGACGGCAAGGGACGGGGCATCGAGAAATGAGAAGACGTGCTCGGACAGCTCGCGGGGGAAGCGCTGGACAAAGTCTGATGGGTGGTGTCAGCATGAGGGTAATCTGAGCAAATTGCAGGGGGAACGTACCCATCCGCGGCGGCTGTGCCACCAGCTGGCCCTGGTCATCTCCGATAACACTGTCCGTCTCGGACATCTGACCACATGGCGAGACCTTGGAGCGGCTCCGCGAGTGGAGGCTCAGGTTCATGGCGTTGAGCTGGTTGGCTGATTCACGGGCGGCCTGGCCGGCTTGGTGGTCGATGTAGGGCGGGCCCAGCGACGGCGGCGGGAGGGGATTCCAGCGGTCGTTGGCAGGGCCAGAGACAGCAGGGCGGCGGAACTTCTTCAGGGATCGGCGCGCGCTAGCCCATCGCTTGGGAGCCGTGTGCTTGGAGGAGACAGAGGGTTGTTGGAGAGGAGACGAGGAGGCGAGCGACTCGGCGTCGGCGTCCGAAGGGGGATTCGCGAACGACGGCGAGCGCTGTGGGCGCATGTCGACGGGAGCGTCCTGGCTGCGGCTGGGACCGGCGGCGGGCACCTGAGCCGTGGGGCGGCGGTGGATGAGGTCGCGGACGGTGCTGAGGGCGAGCTCGATGTTGTGCAGCGTGGACTGGCGGCGGTGGCTCTCGGCGCGGGTGGTATCGTGCGACAGCTTTGCCTCCTTCTCAGCACCAGCATGGTGCGGGTGGCGCCATGCAGCGCTGTCCTGGTCGGTGTCGTGGGGCCCAAAGACCTGGCTCTGCGTGCGCTTGGGCGGGCGCGGGATGGTGTTGTTGTCCAGCTCGGCAGGCGTGTCGGGCGACGGGTGGGCGGTCTTGGGGCGGAAGGAGAGGGTGGAGCGCCGACGCTGAACCATGGCGGATATTTGTAGCACGAGAGCGGTCGAAGCCCGGGCTCTCTGAATGAGCGACTGTGGGCGAGGGTGGGCCGGGGGAGGAAGGAGCGCTGGGCTGGGACGTCCGAAGGAGCGGCGCGGAGGCGTGAGGGCGCCGGGCTCGCGGGGCCGGGGCGGAGGCAGCTGGGGACGGATGGGAGGGAGAGCAGCGAGCGTGGGGAGCGGGCGAGGCGTGAAGTGATTTTACTGTGGGCGAGGGCGGTGGGTGAGAAAGAGTGGTGAGGGCGCCGTAGGGCCAGCCAGCAGCGATCGCTTTCGTCCAGCAGCAACCTGCAACCCGACAACCCCGGCGCCCCCTTCCGGGGCGACGCCACACGGGCCCTGTCTAGCCTGCGCGGCGGCCTCAAACTCGCTACTATTTCGCACGTTATGCACCAGCGCCGCGCCGTCTCCGAAAACAGCCCGCGCTCTTCTGCGCGCTGCCGCCGCTCACCTCCCGTCGCCAGCGCCAGCGCCCAGCGCCAGCGCCCAGCGCCAAGCTCCAGCAGCCAGCTCCCAGCGCGCCCTCGGCACCGCCGCGCCTGCTGCTCAGCCGCGCCCGCGCCCCGGCCACGCCGCCGCCGCTCACCGCCCGCCCTGCAGCCCGCGGAATCTGCGCTTGCGCGCTGGCCCCAGGCCTTCTGTCCGCGCTGCGTTCCAGCGCAACATGGCTCGGTCCGATTCGCGCTCGTGGATTCCGGCTCCTCGTCGGCGCCTACTATGCGCATTTCTGCCCGGCTGTCTATCTCCAGCTGACGCACAGCCCGTCCGCTCCCGCGCCCGCGCAGCCCGTGCCGACGGCCACCCGGGTCGTGCTCTCGCAGCTCGCGAATTTGTATCTGCTGTTCGCCCTCAACGAGGCCGTGGTCCTGCGCGCTACCGCCGATCTGCGCGTCTGGCGCGCCCTGCTCTGCGGCCTGCTGCTGGCCGACTTTGGTCACCTGTACAGCGTGGCCGCTTTGGGCCCCGCCGTCTACTGGGACGTCGCCCGCTGGAATGCAATAGACTGGGGCAACGTCGCCTTTGTTTACCTCGGAGCCTCGATGCGCATGGCATTCTTGAGCGGAGTTGGCCTTGCGCATTAGCTGCCTGCAATCTTCCATGGTGCTGCCCCCTCATTTCCACCATGCCCTCCCTGTCTTCCGCCGTCCCTTTGACGACAGGACCCATGGAACCCGTGGTGCGGACCCGGCTAGAACAGGAAGTACGTGGCTTCGCACCCCGATAAACGCCATGCTGCCCTCTGAGACCACGGTTCCACGAGACGCCATCTGCCTAGCTCCTGCAGCGCGGGGTAGTCGCGGTCTGGCTCTGCTTCAGATCAATCCCGTCTGCGCTCTCCAAAGCGACCAATTTCGAACTCATGATCGCTGCCTGATCGTCGACTGCCCGGTTCGGCCTGCAGATCGGTCGTCTGGCTGTGTTCAGGAGCTCATTTGACGTCTGCTCTGACTCGCTTCCGATTCCCCCGGCGGTGATGCCGATGTTCGGATGCGGCAAATCTCCACCTTGACCTCTCGATGACGCCTGTCCGATTACGCCGACCCCACAATCCTTGGAGCCAATTTTGACTGCACCTCGCAATGGGCGGTCGCTTGGACTGGTCCTTGACGAGATCTGCCACTTTTGGGCTTCTTGCGCCCCCGCGAACCGCCAGCATCCTCAGTTCAGCAAGAAACTTGTCTTGGACGGCATATCAAGAGTGGTTCTCTCGGAGACGATACGAAGTGGTGCAACCAGGCCCTTGTATTTCTTTTGCTAGCTGAAGAAGAAAGAACGACTTCAATATTCACTGTCTGCTGCAGTGATAATATGAAAAGATGACAGATATATTCTCACCCGTATTGCGTGTTAGGACAGTGCATGCATCCTTGCTACCACCTATTATACTGCCATCGCCGTCGTAGCCTCTACCAAAATAGTAGCGGCTTGCCGTCAGCCCTTCCTCCGCCTCCCCCTCCGGCGCGGACTATTACATATGGGCCCAGCACCAAGTCCACCACGACTAAAACTCCAAGCTTGAGCCCGGATGGTCGACCTACGCACCGGGTGGTCCTTGCCGCTTCAACCGAGTCGCCCCGTATTAACATTTGAGCTCTTTGAACTAATACAGCAAATTTTAATAAATCTCTGACGACCTTTTGCCATCTGCCAAAACGCCTACCTCGTAAATACCCTGGTTCCCATGGCTACGATGCCATTGGCTGTAAGCACAAATTACCGCTAGGCAATGGTTTAAATCACGCGATGGAGAGCAGGTGGAGGAGTACACTGGCGCCTGTCAGCGGTCCACTCGATGCGATTCAATTCTGCGTCAGTGTCAAAAAAAAAAAAAGTCCATTATCTTCCCGCAAATCATGCGTAAAAGCACGGGCAATTCGATACTCGTTCTCGCCAATGGTTACGATAGATCAGAAATCTCTGGGCGTGAAGAAATCCTCATACTTCGCTAGCTAGTAACCTTACACTAGACATCATTTTCCTGTCTCTTTCTCTTGCCCTTACGCAGCACAAAACTGTCGTTGTCTCCACCTTCTCCACCTTCTCCACGATCACTGCTGCTACTCATAGGAGTCGGAGGACTACTACTGAAGACTGAAAGGTCAAGCGGCCTGAACTGGTTAAGAAATGCCCGCCGACGAAGCTCACGCCAGCCGACCAAATTTTGTTCCTTGTATCGATAGAGCAACTTTTTATGGGCTCTTTCCAAAGAATCCATGGAAACCCTTGCATATTCTTCGTCCATGAAGTAGATCAGCCCTGCTCCTTTATTCGCGACATTGAATTCGGTCTCCTTCGTATGGGGGTTTTGAAGGGTTGCAGGGATTTGCGCCTCATCCGCGCCGTTCGGCTTGATCTCGAGGTCCCTTATTGCGTCGTGCAGCATATCTCGGAGCGTGCGGATCGAGGGACGATCATTCGGGTCCCATTCTAAACACCTGCAAAGTATATGGGCAAGCTTGAGCTCCCACGGGCTCTCGAGCTCACGGACTCTCCTCCCTCCTTCGTCTTTGTTACGCAGGAGCCACTGTGCCTTCCAAGACTCAAGCTCCCACAGGTTGATCCACGGAATGCCGTTTTCAGCTCCCATCGTCATTTCCTGTTGTGCATACAACCACTCTTCGAAATTTTGTTCCGGTTTCTCACGCCCGTAGAACTCTTCATGTGCCAGTCGTAATCTCTTCTGGACGTGCGTATCGTCCCTCGGAGGTAGGATGCGGAAGTGGCCATGGCGCTCATCGTCCTCCCTTTCCCTCACATCGTCATCAGGCTTCTTCTCCTTGGCAAAAAAGCCTGGTAATCGACCTTGCCACAGCTCAAAAATTGAAGCCGCGATTGCGAAGACGTTGGTACGGTCCGAAAGCTTGTTGGCGTAGCGGCTTTTGAGAGGACTGTGCCTATATTGTTCCTGTGTGCATGGGATATTAGCTTCTGTAGTGGATTTTCTGTTGCCATGTGGTCCACCCGAAAATGTTACTTACAGGTGCCATGTAAACAACAGTCCCTGCGCCCACATAGTTTTCGGGGTTGTAAGGATCGTCAGCATACGCCTCAAATGACATCCCAAAATCTGCCAGCACAGGTGTCGGGAACTGAACACGAAATGAAGTCTCTGGTCAGTGACGCGTCCCGCTTTCATGCCTCCGCAGGGTACAGTCATTCTCACCATATCCCACTTCTTGATCTCATCCCGATCGGTCAGGCCTAGGAAAACATTCCCGGGCTTGATGTCTCGATGCACAATGGGCACCCAGCCTTCTCGTCTTCCCTCATTTTTACTTAACTCCCCGTGCGCAGGTTCGTGTTCTCCCCACCACCCACGGTCCAAAGCCAGACATCCCTCAGCCAAGGCCAGGAATGTGTAAAAGATGAACTCATGTGGGATCTCATAACCATTTTCCAACGGCTGGTCTCTCAAATCCATCAGATTTACCAGGCTATGTCCCGGCATGAACTCAAGGTAGAGCCGGGTCCGACGCTGCTCTAGGTTGAGGCGATAGCCGCGGGAGGGCACGAGGTATGGACAGGCCGGTTTGATCTTCTTGAAGTGCTCGTGCATCCATATCTCGATGGGCAAGCCGTCGCGCCATTGGAGCGGGTTGACCCACTGCTCCAGGGTCCGCGTTTCCTCGTCCTTGACTGCGACGCTCTAAACAATCGCACACGCGACCATCAGTCCTCTGCTCTGCAAACAACATGGAAACAGAGACATTACTCACATCCATTATGTCCCCCGTCGTCTGATCCCTCTTCCGCCACAACCCCACCGTCCCGAACCCCCCCTGCCCAAGAAACCTCTCAAATTTCCACAATCCACCGTCGTGCCTCCCATTTTCCACTCCTTCGATAGCTCCAAAGATCATCCGCTCGTACATGAGCGCCAATTCCCGCCCCCTCGCGTATTCGTTGTTCATCTCAACAACCTTGTGTTGCTTGGCAGGGTTTTTTTCGTTCCGGTGCCATCGAACAGCGACGATGTCTTCTTGCCCGAAAACCTCAATCTCCTCTCGGAAGCCCGTCGGGTCGGTGCCGGGCGGGATAGGATCGGGGACTGGGAGGTGGGCGAGGTTGGGCCAGTGGCCCGACGCGGCGACCTTGCGACGCAGGGCGGCGAGTTCGGCCTCCAAGCTCTCCAGCCGGCCGCTGTCCTGCGGGCTACCAGGTTCGGGACGCGCGGCGGCGTCGGCGGCCAACTTGTCTCTCTGGGCTTTGACGGCTTCGATTTCGCCTCGCAGGGCGTCTTTTTCGGCGGCTATGGTATCATTTTGGCCGCGCATGTCGTCCCTTTCTCCGCGCATGTTGTCTCTTTCCCCGCGCATGGTGTTGATTTGGCCATGGAGGGCCTGGAGCTGTGTTGTTGGGATTGTGGTGTTTGGGTTGGGAGGAGGTTCAGGCCAATTCGTTGCATCATCTCTGAACGCTTCAGCCCGGCGCTTGCACCCTTTTTTCCGGTTGGTGGTATCCTTGGGTGGCGCGTTCACTGGGAGCGTCCATGGGAAATATGGTCTGCAGGTGCCTGCACCGTATTTGAACTTTTCGTCTTGAGGGACTATTGCGATCCACATGAAGGTGAGGCAGGTATCAACTTCGTCTGAGGGAATGTGTTGGTGTGGTTAGAGAGCCTTTCTTTCTAGTTTGCCCGTTTTGCACTTACCTGAAGTCCAGCCTTGCTTTTGGGCCTGAATGTGGGCTTGATGCACATTTCTAAAGTTGTTGATTGCATTTTCCGGTAACTTTCGCTTCCGTGGTGCCATCGTTGTATGACCTGGATCGCTCCCTGGCAGCTCTCGACCTGCAATTTTGCGTGTGCAAGGTCCGCAGTGAGTAACAAAAGGAGTTCGTGATCGAGATGCAAGAATGGGGAAGCGGTTGGCCTCGCAGCCCATTGAGTTACAAAATACTCCTGCTCTTGAGAGCCGCCTTGTTGACCGCACCACTGCATTGGGTAGTGTCCGACGGAAGGGAAAGTTGCTGGACCACCAACAAAGGGATGAATGAAAGAGAACCATGCTATGCGAAAATTCACAAGCTGTCAAAGAAGTCCTTCGATCCGCGCGAGGCCAGTACGACCTCTGTCTTGGACGGAAGAAATTCACCCGTTGTTTAAGTACACTCTCAGAATGTCGCAACTCATCTTCATCGTCGAGAATTTCCTGGATCCAGTGCCGAGGCGTCCGGTCTACGACACTTACAGGCTTAGCTTCCCCGATCGTGAGTTGTTTGCTGTTTCGCAGTTTTGTTTGTGATGCCGGTGCAACATGACGAGAACAAGGACTGTTTCATTCAGATGCATCGGATTTCAGTCCAACAAAGAGGTCATTGGACGCCAGGTATTCAGCTCATCGATGAGCATGGTGTGAGTGCTTGCATACGAGTAGAGCTTTATCTCACTACATCTGGATTCAACTTTCCAACAACGGGGACAGGCAAGAATGCCGCGAAAGCTACGAGCAAAGCCCCCGAAATGAGAGCACCAATAGGGGGCTTATTCCGTACGTATTTCCATATGCACGCTCAGCGAAGCAGAATACCAGGTTGCAATAGAGGCGGCTCTGACTTATTTGTCGAACTCGTTCCCATCTGTGCAGGCCACCGAGAAGGGAAGGGAGAAAGATACAGTAAAGTTAGAGTTACAACAGAGTGTATGGCCATTGCATCGAGGGCGGCCGCGCAATTGCTCGAGCATGCAGTATTGACTCAGCGTGCCTCTGGTCCAGGACGGAGGTGGCTGATACCCAGCGACATGGACGGCCCACGGAGGAGAGAACGAAGATGAGGAAGATGAAGATGAGGCGGCGAGCGCAGACACTCAGGCCAAGCCCCGGGCGGGCCGACAATGATCCGCGCGTCGGCACAATCGCCCTCGTGAATTCGACAACGCAAAACTTCAACCGCGACGAGACGACTTCCCTTCTTTGACCGCACCTCCCGTCGAACACCAATCCGCAACCATGTCGGCCGCCCTGAACAAGATCGCTCCCAACAGCCCCTCGAGTCAGAGCCCCTCCGAGATCGAGACCAGCATTGCCAATGCCCTCTACGACCTCGAGCAGAACATCCCGGACATGAAGGCCTCTCTGCGCCCTCTCCAGTTCGTGTCCGCCCGCGAGGTAAGATGAGACCGCGATACCCGTGCGCATAGCTCCAATGCCGGCGCCTCGCGACGTAATCGCATACGCACACGCACACCCGGATATCGTCGAGCCGCGGCCAGACAAAGATATCGGCAGAAATCGAAGAGGCGGTGGGCACTGGGCAGCAAGACATTGCTGACACCAGGACTCTTACAGATCGAGGTTGGCCACGGCAGGAAGGCGATTGTCATCTTCGTCCCTGTTCCCCTTCTTCAGGGCTGGCACAAGGTCCAGCAGCGGTAAGCAGCCTCGCACTGACCTCGCCAAACCACTCGCAAAGCTAACACGCCCACAGCCTGACCCGCGAGCTCGAGAAGAAGTTCTCTGACCGCCACGTTCTGATCGTTGCTTCCCGCCGCATCCTGCCCCGCCCCAAGCGCTCCAACCGCTCGCGCACCAGCCAGACCCAGAAGCGTCCCCGCTCCCGGACTCTGACTGCCGTCCACGACGCCATCCTCCACGACCTCGTCTACCCCGTCGAGATCGTCGGCAAGCGCATCCGCACGAGGGAGGACGGCTCCAAGATTCTCAAGATCATCCTCGACGAGAAGGAGCGCGGCGGTGTTGACTACAGGCTCGACACCTACTCCGAGGTCTACAAGCGCCTTACCGGCAAGGGTGTCAACTTCGAGTTCCCCCAGAGCAACGTCTCCGAGTACTAGAGTATCGACAGGCTGCAGGGAGTCGATGGTTTCAGCATGCTGGGGGTATGATGGGGCATCATTAAGAAGGGCCGTTCTTCCGGAAAATAGGGTCTGGTTCGGATAGTCTGGGAGGTTGCACGCCGCGCCGCATGCGGGCTGTGCAAGGATACCAATGATTTAAAAAAAAAGTTAACACCAGGCGGTCCAAGACTGTTCCCAATGCTCAATGTGCGACAAACTAAGTCTTTTGCATTTTTCTCGTGAATTTCTTTCGCTATGTGATTCATCGAACGATTCGACATCGTCTCTGCACTCACTCGCGGTCCAATTCCGGGTAGTGGCGGTAGAGGCCCATGGAGTATTTCAACCGCCTATCACTGGCCAAATACTCCTTCAGACCCTTTTCTTCCTTGACTCCTGGGTAAAATTTCTCGAAGATCAGAGGAAACTCCTCCTTACGCGCTTCAAGTTCCTTGGGGAAAGCGAAGAGAAGCCTGCACACGTCAGTCACATCGGTTCAAGACCCACATGCTCTCAAGCATGGCGGGCGTGCCACATGCGCAGGATGCACGGCAGCTACCCAGCCCCGCCAAGTCACTCAAACACTCACCCGTCAACAACCTGCCACCACGTCGTGTCCGCGTACGACAGCTTGTCGCCTACGAGGTACTTCCCTTTGCCCAGCTCCTCGTTACCCTTCAGAGTGCGCTCAAAGTAGCTAAAGTACTTTGGGATCCTGGTCTCGCGGAAGTCCTTGGCCCGCTTCTTGGCCTCGTCCTTCTGGTCCTCGTAGTACAGCGACACGGCGACGGGGTGGTGCGTGTCGTGCGTCTCGTTGCTCACGTCCAGCGCCGTCAGCATCAGCTGGTTCGCGTGCAGCACGCCCGGCTCGTCCGCCGGCGCCAGCCCGACCTTGGGCCCCAGGTAACTGACGATGTTGGGCGTTTGGTGGATCAGGAGGGCTTTGCCGTCCTTGCCGGCGCCAGGCACGCGCAGCGCCGGCGGCGCGAAGGCGGGCGGGTTGCCGTCGTCGTCGCCGGTGCTGGAGGCGTCGATGGCCGCGAGCACGGAGCTGTAGCCTTCTTTGCCCTTCTCGTTGGCCGTGTCGACGTAGGCGGCGCCGCTGGCCTCGAGGACTAGCCGGATGTACTCGCCGCGGCCCGGGATGCCCGGGTGGTAGAGGAGCTCGTAGGTGGGCTGCGTGCGCTGGCGCTTGGCTTCGGGAGCGGACATTGTGGAGGCGGGACGCGTGGGGGAGCTGGCGGAGCTGGCGGAGGAGTACGGGCGTTGGTGGGCAGCGAGACGGCTGGTGTAGGGGTTGACGAATATATGGACGAGAGTGGAGCTTGGGGACGCAGTAGAGAAGCTGGAAGCGGTGTTCGGAGAGCAATTGGCTCCGTGAGAAGCGTTAGTGAGGGGAAGCACTGAGGAAAGCACGGCGGAATGGAGGGGCCGCGAGGTACTTGAGGGCCGGCGAAAGCAGGTTGCTGGGACAGATGAGGTGGGGACGGCTCTACGGGCATTCACTCCATTTTGTGACGTCAAACGCTGCGTCGAGAGACGCGCTGCGTTCCGTCCGAAGTGAGACAGGCTCTGCTGGAGCTTGGATGCATGCATGCGCGGGGGCGGGCGACTCGGTCTCGTTGCCGCTGCGCTGACTGAGCGTTGGGGGCGGCGGGTAGGGCTTGCGCTCGCGCTGGACAGCACTGCTGCAGCCTGTGGCCCCGCACCAGTGACAGCTCAGCTGGGCCGCCGTTAAAGACAATTCGGGCACTCCAGAAACGATCCCCCAGACCTGACTCGTGCGGTTTGGCTGGTGCTGAGATTGACGGTCTTAGCGCTCCCACAGACGGGTCGCGCGCGCGCATTTCACCTAACTTTTGGGAAATTCAATTATAGGCTTGCCAACCTCCAGTCTGCCGACCCAACTGCGCCGCTTACTCCACAACCCTCTCGCACACCAAGTCCCAACTGCGCACCCTCGCCTACGGCCGTCCGCGAGGCTCTCACAGACGGCATGAACGGCTACGATACCATACTGCCGGCTTTAGAGCAGAAGCTCGAGTCTTTTCGGCGCTCCGACCAAGAACGTGATGCTCTCTTACAGGTACGCTTCCCGCTGCACCTCGCTACGTCCTGGCAGCGTAGCAAAGCCCCTTGACGACAGGATTCGCACCGCCACGCCGCCCGCCTGCAACTTCTCCGTCCCCGAGCGCTGCTGACGCCCCGCAGGAAGTTGTACGCCAGTACGAGCAGCTTAAAATGGCATACAATGAGAAGTGCGGCGACTTCGACAACGAGGTGCAAGCGCGTAGATACTGGCAGCACCAGTTCAGCGACGCTAGCAGGGCCCTCGTTATGACACGCCACTATGCAGAGAATACGCCCTTCGTCCTTGCCTTAATCGACGGCGACGGTGCCATATTCACCGAGGCCCTGCTACGAGCTGGTGCCGAGGGCGGTTCTGACGCCGCCCACAAGCTTCAGAGTGAGATAAGGAACCACATAATCGACGTTTATGAGGGGGCCTCCGGCAGCTGGTCCATCATGGTGCATATCTACGCCAACCTCGAGGGCTTAAGCAGGAAGTTAGCATCGGTGGGCATCATCAGATCGCCTGCCGAGCTGCAAGTCTTCGCTCGTGCTTTTAGCTTGCATCAGCCGCTGTTCAATTTCATCGACGTGGGCAGCGGCAAGGAGAGGGCTGACCACAAGATTAAGGGTACGTCTCAGCGAACTGACCTCTCTTTGTAGACCTGGTCCACATGTCGCACAGCGGGGTGCTGTCCGGCGGCCAGAGGGACCGCCCACCCCCAGCCCCGAGTCCAGCTGACCAACGCCAGAAATGATGCGTGTCTTCATCTCCAACATCCAGTGCAAACACATTATTTTTGGCGGATGCCACGATAATGGCTACCTTCCTAACCTCGAGTACGCGTCTATCTGCCCAGCAGCTGCCAGATGCAACGCTGACGAGGTTGCCGCAGCACTTACAAGCACGACAAATCCTACTCCAACCGTATCTCGCTGCTGGAAACCACTCCTGCAACGGCTGGTTTTACTGCGCTTAAGTTCAAGACCGTGAACTTCAACTCGGTGTTCAGGCCCGATGAGCTCCCAGACCACCGTCCCGCACCGCCGCAGCCGCCCGCTCCTGTCAAGACTATTTCTCCCGTGCAGACCGTTGTCTCTCCCCAATCAGCCACATCTCAGACTAGCAATGGATTCCGGGGCCAGACCCCTGTTACTACGTCCTCATCGTGGGCTACGGTCGGAAAGACGGGCATGACTACCAAGACCATCTCCATTGCCCCCGTCAAGCCAAAAGAACGCAAATTTGTTCTTCTCAACGCGTATGACCAGCGTATCGATGAGAAGCTCGCAAAAGTTGAGCGTGGCGCACTCGAGCGCTTCCACGCAAAAATTTCCAAGCAGAAAATGTGCAACGAATACCACCTGAAGGGTGCCTGTACCCTGGGTCCCACCTGTCCTTATGGCCATGGCGAGAAGCTTAGCCCCGTGGACCGTCTCGCTCTGCAGCACAAGGCTAGGAACATTCCGTGCTCGTTCCTGAGCGACTGTCGTGAGGTCTGTTGCTACTATGGACACAACTGTCCGTACGATGAATGTTCCCGCGGTGACAACTGTTACTTTTCGATGACCCACGATATGGACAGGGTAAGGCGTTCTCTCACTCACACTGCACAGCGCTAGGACTGATGGGTAACAGACACCCAGGATGAAGATGTATGAGGACGGTACTATCGAGATCCTCAACGTTTAGGCGCAGGAACTACTTATACGGTGGTCTTACTTTATTGGATCCTATTTGCGACACGGCTGCCAATCATAAATTGACATGTGGAGGGGCGTTGTACGCAGACATTATTTTCATTTCGTCATCTCTGACGGCTTATCCACTCGCCGGAGCTGGTTACTAACGAAGCATTCCACAGTAGCAACCCTCCATTTTTCTTCTTCGGGATTGCTGGCTGATACTTTTCATTCATGCTTTCTCCTGTTGCCAGATTTCGATTACATTCGCCCACAAGAAACACATCTAACAAAAATCGGAGAGGCCTAGTTAATATCAGCAATGAGAGACGTTCGATATATGTCACAGTTTGATTACGTTGATCCCCCAATTGATGACCTGAGGCAGACTATTGCATTAGATTGCGCCTTAATATGCCAAGCGTTCGGAATGATCGAAGAGGGGCCGAAGGTTCAGAAGTTAATTGATTAAGGTGAGTAGATTATAGGGATCCCGATCGCTTCGGATATGCTTAGCCTAGAGAGATCAGACGTCCTTTGCATCAAGCTGCTGCTTTGCCCGGCAATGTATTTCGATCCGCCTGTGCGCCCGTATCCCATGAACCTGTCTCTTTTCAAGTTCCTTTTCACCGCAACTGGGAAACAGGATGAGCATGCAAAGATGCACGAAAGCAGTTGCACGGCGGAGAACACAATAGACGCGCCGGCGAATGTGCCTCAGCTTGGCTCTGACACGGAAAGATCTATTCTGTGTCGTACGGTGTTGTGGGTCGTAAGTGGATTCTTTCCTTATAGCTGGCTGCTGCTATATGCGTGGTCGCGTCGACGAGAATTCCTAGATCATTGTGCGTTGTCCCATTCTGCACGATGACAAATGACAGCCCATATCACACAGGAAAGTGCGTGTTCATCCAGAATTGGACATTCAGCCGACTGTTGCTGTGTACAGAAATCCCGAGCTACTACATACTAACCCCGACGTCACATTCTTGTCTCTGGTGTCTCCTAAAGTTCTCTTCACCACACCTTCCAACAGCAGCATTACCATTGGTACCACAGGACATCGGGAAGCTCGGGCACATACGTATTTGCGGTCCGAGCACTTCGGCCCGAGGTCTGGAAAAGGAAACAAAAGGGTCCACAGCACCACGGAGGACGGCGGCAAAAAAAATCAAAACGTACAACAGCCGGGATTCCCCAATGGTCACCCACTTGAGTACTAATCGGCCGGTTCGCAGCTTGAGTATGGCTGAGCGGACGGGAAGCCCTATATTCTGCGACCTGTGGTCGTACGTGTTGAACGGACTTGGACGCAAATGTTATGTACAAAGACATGTGGCGGAGGAACAACCGACTTTGGAACCATCCAACCCGCCCAAACCATCTTGGTGCCGGTGTTCTGAGCTCTTCGAGTTTCCTCAGACCGTCATTCTCATCCGTTTCTTCGGCTCCCTTTTTTGCAGAGTCCTGGAATTTGATATAAGGAATGTGCAAGGCAATGGTAATGATTATTGCCTGCTCTGCTGATCGGTTGCAAGGTTAACTCATGCGAGCTTAGGGGGCCAAATGCAGACCAGGCTTAGACCTACGATTGGTTGCAAAGAGGCGTCGCGCACCAGCTGAAAATTACAGGACGCTGTCTAAAAGTCATGGGTCCAGGAATCAAATGCCAGAGTGGCATTGTCTTGCATGGCTCTTCTCCGATCAGTTGCTCGTGTACACGGCTTTCTTACTTCACTTTCTCGTGCAGATGCAAACCCGCCTTTCCTCTGGTCAAGATTTCCCGCAAGGCTCGGTCAATCCTTTCATATAGCAGCCGAATAATCAGTAATCTCGGTATTGAAAGTTTAGGTATTCAGTAGATCAGAAGAGATCCTTACCGGCCGCGAACTTTCCAGGCATGGAGAAAATCCCAGCTACAACGGAGAATGGTACCAGCACACAGGCTCTCTCTTCGCTGGAAAAGTCGACGACAGCGACAGGACCTTCTCTCCATCTCTTGATATATCGTCCAGGGATGAGGGAGATTCGAATGGACGGACCATGTTTTCGTCTCCGATGCTAGTCTCGCATAGTCTTCCTCCAGACCGTGGTTCAAGGACGAACCTCGTGTTGTGTTAGATCTATCAGTGACTTACTGCTTGAGGAGAACTCCACCGTTCTCAGCTATATCATTTATCATCAAGTCTCTGTTGGATGTGTTGGGCAAAGATTTAGATATAAGGTTCTGAAAGACAATGATAGGTTTGTTTCACTCCGCTTCAAACGCCATTTCGCTTCGGTCAACCCAAAGCAACATCGCATGGCGGCCTCGTTCATCTAGGCCCGCGTCACGTATTCTGCCTTGCTGGCGCGGCGCGTCGTGGTTCAGGCGCCGATTGGACAGCTTCCGACCGCTGGTGTGCGAGGATTCTCGCACACGAGGCGGAGTGCATGCAGGTGCCAATAGGTAACGTTGCCATGGTCAGGTTATCACATTTGCTGCATACTGTATTATGTGCAGAGTTTCCTACGATGGAGGCTGTGTCAGTTGATAATGGCCGTTTGGGAGGCCTTGGCAAGTACAAATATTCTTCCTGGAACCTTTTGCAAAACCATTAGTTACCGGTAACCTCAATCAACAAACTTTCACGCCAAACCCTCCGTCCAGCCTTGGGGTCAACATACGCTCCCTCAAGATGCCCAAACCAAGTGTGGTGGTCCACAATGGCGGAGGCCCGAACAACGGTGGAGGTTACTGCAATTCCGGCTACTGGAAGTAGTCGTGTTTACCAAAAGTAAGCATAGCATTCATTTAAGAAACTATGATTCATGGTAGAGAATTACAGCGAAATGTTGATTGTCTAACATATCAATATCAGCAGCATCTAGGACAGTCACAAACTCACATTCTTCTATTCATCGGTGTTCAAGGTCTACGGTTGATGTGGGTGTTTTATCGAATGCGAAGGGATGCAGGGAACTAGAGTGAAGATCATCACGTATTACCAGTCGAAGTGCCCCAAACTTCAAGACTTGTCAAGACTCTTATTGATATTCCTGAGTATATTTTATCCCATCATAGGTCGTCTGCTACCATCGCATGACATTTTGCACCCCCAATAGCGCGGGCCTTGCGCCCAAGCCAAGCTCGTCGGAGCTCTCGCGCCATGCCGGAGCCCGAGAGCTCAGCTTTCCCGCGGCGGGCCGCAGCGGCCGCACCACCACAGCTTCGCAGAGCTCCACCACCAACCACCATACATGCCATTGCCCACGTACCACACCTTCCCCTCCGTACCGCCCGAGCCTCCCGCCGACCCAACCACCGAGCAAACCGTCCTCCTCGCCCGTCGCGACGACGCCACCACCGCCTTCCTAACCGCCATGCCCGGCATCTTCTGGACCATCGGCAGCCTCTACGGCGCGGCCAGCGTCGCGGTCGGCGCCTTCGGCGCCCACGGCCTCAAGAAGCACATCGCCGACCCGCAGCGCCTGGCGAACTGGAACACCGCCGCGCACTACCAAGTAAGCCAGCCCTCCCCCGAGAAGACCGGCCTCAAACTGACACAGCTCGCGCGCCCACCAACCAGCTCGTCCACTCCGGCGTCATCCTGCTCGCCTCCGTCGCCGCGCCCCAGAACAAGCTGGCCATGACGCTCCTGACGGCCGGCGTGACCATGTTCAGCGGTTCCATCTACCTGCTCGTGCTGGACCCGGCGCGGTTCAAGGCGCTGGGCCCGGTCACGCCGCTGGGCGGGCTGTGCCTGATCGGCGGGTGGGCGGCGTTGGCGTTTGGCCGGGGCAGGGTGCCCGTGCCGCCGAGGGTCTAGGATGCCGAGCCAAAAGAGGCGATTCGGTAATAGACGGGAAGGTTGGGTGTGTGGGAAATACCTCAACGCGTGGTGGGGGACTGGTGCCGGTTGGGATTGCGCACCGGGTGAGGAGCGTGTGAACTCGTCAGGGTTCAACGACTGCTTTGCGCAGCACGGGGAATTGAAGCACCCGCCTACATGAGATGGCTTGCTCGCTGTACTTTTATCACGGGCATGTTCATCCACTGGTCCGGGCCATAGATAGGCCGCATCGCGGTGAAGTAACATCTCCACTCTAGATGATCAACGGGGAGGTGGAAGAACTGTGCAGTAGGCGTTTGGCATTGGTAAACAGGCACCCCAGTCTCCGCTCAGGCAGAATCAGATATCATGAATACTTTGAAATAATTGCCCTAAAATCTCCTGCTGTGCTCCGATACCCGATTTTCTATAACTACAAGAACAACCAGCCTGCTCAAGAGGAGACGGTGAAAAGAGAAGCGGTTCGAACGAAAGGGGCCGACGGGAAGAGAGAATGTAACAAAGTGAGGAAACCGGTCAGAGTGCGCCCCAATAATAGAGTTTGTAGAGTGCCGATGCTCGGCGCTCTGGTGCTGTGTCCCTTTTGCTCCCAGCTCCTGCGTCCATTCCATGTGCTCTTCCAGGCACGACGCGATCCGCAATGTGGTCTGCTCAAACTCCAAGGTAGACAGAGAAACTCCTATGTTCCGGCCGTGAGGGTGGTTGGGGGTATTTCGTTATCGAAGGAACAAAGTAAATGGCGGACATTCAAAGTCCGCCGGGGGGAGGACCACTTGCTGAGGTCTGAACAACGGGGAAAAAAAAGATGCTTATGTGCTGAGTGCTTGAAAGAAAACCGCTGATGCATGCAAGTACCGAAAAAGATGACCCTGGGCTTTCCGTGCCAATGTCCATAACACCAACTCCCAGTCTTTTCTAGGCCGCTGTGACCCATTTAAGTAGACTGTTACCAACTCAGTATGCACAAATGGAAAGGTGGACATTCCTAAACTCTTGGAGAAAACGTTTCTCCGAAACTCTCACGGCTGAGAGGTGTACACATGTGTTGCACATGCGTTGCGAAGAGAAAGACCAAGGATTGGGAGGACGGAGAAGAGGAGGCTCAGCCTAGCACTTCGCTACCATCGCCAAAGTCCTCGTCCATCTCCTCGCCAATGGCAGTCGCTCCCATCATGGCAGTGACCTGCTGGTGGACGTTGACATTGACGACAATGTCGCCGTCGTCGCCGTCATCGTACATGGTGCCATCAGTCTCGTATGTCGGATTCGTCTCCTCCTGGTTGAGGTGGTCGCGTAGACGGGCGACGCCGTTGCCCGAGAAGACACAGAAGACATCGCGTTGATGTTCGTTGAATTCTATACAAGAGTAAGCATGGGAGACCTTATACCGGGATGGCTTGACATACCAGGTGGAGCCTCGCGACAGAACACCAAGAGATCCTCGCGCAGGAAAGCTTGCACGCCTGTCAAACTTAGGTGTGTCAGACGAGGGCAGTTGTTGAGCAAAGCGTGGATCCCCTGCATATGAAACGTCAGCGGGCTTTCTGGAATTTATGCACGGGCGTCTTACGTTGAGTGTCAGGAGCGTGCAGTAGCTGAGGTGCACGCGTTCAAGAGAGCATGGGACCGACTGCCCGTTCGCACCCTGGTGCCGTTGTCTGGCCAGTGCCATGATGCTCTTGTCGGTGATGTTGCCGCACTTGACTAACCCAATGCGCTTGAGCTTCGTAAGTGTTGAGAGCTGCTCGACCGACTTGTCGGTCAGGTTTTGACAGCAAGCAAGGTCAATGTAGCGAATGCGGGTACACATCCGGATCAATTGCTGGACGCCCGTATCCGTGATGCGTGAGCAGTGGCCGAGGTGGATGTAGTGGAGGTTCTTGCCAAGCTTCGTGATCGCCGCGACGGCATGGTCGGTGATCTGACGGCATTTGGCCAAAACAAGGTTACGCAAACGTGGGGCAGCTGCAATGATCTTCTGGACGCCGACATCATTGAGCTCTCCGCAGTCCGTCAAGTCGAGTATGCGGAGGCTCTCGTAGGTAGTGTCCTGTGGCAGGTTGAGGAACGCGTGGTCCGTGAGACGGGAGCAGTGCGCCAGGCGGAGTTCTCGGAGATGGCGACCCTCTCTAATCAGGGCGGTGACCGAAGCGTCTTCTAGGTTCCTGCAGTTCTCCAGGTCGATCTCGAGAATGTAACGGCAGTTGTTAGCGAAGGCCATGACGGCGTTGTCAGTGATCTGACTGCAGTTGTTGAATTTGAGCTGCAAACAAAGTCAGTAAGCTGGAATCCACTGGTACGATGCGAATCTTACCCTTTTGACGTTCCTGCAGCTGCGGGCAACGGCCTCCAATGAGCTGTCGTTGATCTTCCGGCAGCCGCTGATGTTCAGGCCCTGGAGCTTCAGGCAGTTTTTGGCGAGAGCGTACATGGCCCTGTCCGTGAGGTTCTCCAGTTCTGTCACGTCCAGAGCCAGAAGGCTGCGATTGCCTTCTAACATGCTCTCAAGGCTGAGGTCTGTGAGCTTGACGCACTTGGTCAGGGTCAGGCGCTCAATCCTCTTGCAACTCGAGAAGGGCTGGAGGGTGCCGTCGCTAACTTCGACGCCGAGTGTAGACAGGTTGAGTCTCTTGACCAGGGTCTGATAATCAAAGTAGCTGTCCGCCTTCCTGATAGCCTGCACCACGGTGTGTACGCTCGGCCACTTGTTGGTCTGCGGCCGGTGCCATAACAAGCCTACGCTATTTCGCGCCCAGTCCTTGGATACGAGCATGCACGACTTTAAGTCGGCGGGCGAGGAGAGCTTTGCAAATATGGAGATCATGAGCTCGGCGGGAAGGCGGGTGATTGGCGAGACGCGGCACCTCTCCTCCATCTCCCGGGCGTAGACATCTTCTTCAGAGGTGGAGGGGGCGATGGACGACTGTGAGTCGTTGGCCTGGAGCATGAAGGAGTCGTTGTCGTCGTCGGGGCAGCGCTCCGGAGATGTCGACGCAGACGAGTCGGAGCTCGCACGGCCGCCGGGCAGGCGCTCTTGTCGACGGGAGCGGGTCATTGTGTGGGCGCGGGGAGGAGCGAGAGCGGAGGAGTCAGGGCGGGAAGGCGCGAAGAAGGGTGTGGCTCGCCCGTCGGTCGGGGTCGAGCTGGACGGGGTGCTTCCAAACGACTCCACACTGGCGACGGCGTGCGACGGAGCACGCAGTGTTCGCGGAGGGCGGGTGTTGTGAGCCAGGTGCTCTTCCGGGGCGCGCAGACGACGATCTCGGACGGGCAGGAACCGAGCTGGCGGGAGCGAAAGGAATGGGCGAGGGGCGGAGACCGGGCTTTGCGGGGAGATGCGGTCGTGGGCGGGTGGTCGCGAGGAGAACGTGTGTTGTTTCGAGGGAAGGGCGGGAGGTGGCTATTATCGGGTCGACGCAGCGTCTATGGCCGACGCGCGATGGGTCAGTGACATAGGCTGAGGCGTTGCAGGCGTGGCAGGGACTGCGCTAGCAGCACGAAGCCGTGCACGGTCGGGAGCGGCGGCCAGAGAAGCGACTCCCGGCTGCAAGTGATGGGATCAGAGCGGCCACAGGGCGCGAGAGCGGGCGGATCAATGACAGGATAACAGGGCGCACGGCGTGTAGGTGTTGAGGGCTGGGATCCCCGCCGATGCTGACTGCTGCGCTCCGACTGGGTGTCGCAGGCGCCGAGCCCAGCGGGCAACCTCGCCCGCCCTAACGTGCAGAGCACCTGACAGGCGATCGCGCACGACAACTCACTCGCCCACAGCCTGCCGAGCTCCCAGACGGCGCGAGCTTGAGCGCAAGGCCTTGCATCGTCAGCGCCGCCCGCCCGCCCTTTGCCCGCGCTGCTCCAAGCCTCCCCTTCGCCCTGGCCCGCCGTGGCGCTCAGATCCGCCGCCCGCCAGCCGCCGCGTCGTTTCGCCGCCGCGGCCGCACCATGCGTGTCGCGCTTTCTAGAGCACATCTCAAGCCTTCTAGTTCGTCTGTTGCCGTGCCTCGTACGAGCTGCGAGCGCCTTCTTGGCCCGACGCGTCGACTGCGTGCTTTCTTGCTTTTGTCTGCTGTGGAAGCGTCGCCTTCGTCGTCATCGCCCTCCGCAGCTCAGCAAAAGCCTCCACCATTCGTCATCTGCTTCTGACGGCAGCTCATCTTCTGGGCATCTGGCATTGGCATGCACGCAGGTGAGCGGGCGGTGCTTGTCTTGAAGGCAGTTCCAGCCTCATGCCAGCTCTGCCGGAACCGGAAATGCTGCTCGCTGGCTTCGTGCTACCTCTGCCTCTGCCTCCCCCGCTACGTCAAGGCCTTGCTATATGCCCCTATATCCCGCGTTTGATACTACTCGAGCACAGAGAGCAGATTGCTGCATGTGGCAATGCCTCCGGGCCCCCCAGTGCCAGAACCTAGCTGCACATCGCCAGTCACACTTATGTTTGGTTTCGACATTCCTTCATGCAAGCTCATGCACGGGAGCGGAAGCCGCGGTGTGTCGATGCAATGCATGTCTACGCTGCTACCAGCCCAGCGCAGCCTGGTCGGTCAGGACGCAGCGCGGCATGTCGTCGAGGGATGCGCTGTCAGACAGACGATGCGGAATGCGGAGCTGTTTCAACGCCGGCCGCGCCAGGCAGGTGCTCCCGGCGACTCCAGACTCCATACCCTGCGGCGCTCAAGAGCCGCGGAGGGGGGTGAGGGGCGGGTGTTTTGGGAGAGGCCCCAAAAGGGCCGCCGGGACAGCAGGGCCACAGGGCTTAGCATCAGCGCCGCGCGCCGGGGTTCTCAGCGGCGACGGCTGCGTGCTTGCGAGGCGGCCGGATCGCGATGCCGGGCACCTGTACGGTAGAGGCCTGTCCGAGTGACCCAGGGCCCACTGCGGCGGCCGCGGCCAACGTGTGAGGCAGCGGGGCTGCTGGGCGGTGACATGCTCAGCTGCGGGCTGCGAATGGCCATGGGCCGCACATGACAGGGCCGCGCATGTGTTCGCGCCGCACGAGTCGGCGGCTCGTCAACCAGATCGCGCCGGCGGGCGGTCTGCAGCCTGCGTCTGCGGTCTGCGGTCTGCGGTCTGCGGGCGGCGGGCGGCGGTCGCGCGCTGCAGAGCTGTCCCTCTGCAGTGCTGCCTGCGCATTCGCTCCGTGGCTCCTGGCGCCGCAGCCCCTTTTTAGTGGCCAAGGCTGATTGGGTGCTGTCGGGCTTGGGCGTGCTGCTGGTCCTCGAGCGGGACGATCGTCGCCGAGATCCAACGGTTCGCAAGCACCCTCCAGTGGCTGCCCTGCCGCCTCAGACCCGGACTGCAACACCCAGCTCCCGCAGCCAACCCTTCCTCCGCGCTGCGCTGTGCTGCCCGCGACAGCTCCCTCCCTGGACTGCTGCCACCACATGTATCCTCTCTGAACCGCCCTGCCCTCCGCCCTCCCCTCTTGCCGCCGGGCAAGCCAGAGCAGTCCCAATGACGTCTCAATACCACCCCTCGGCCGTCTCCCGCCCTGGCGCCTTCCACGCTCCCCACGTCGCCATCCACCACAATGCGCCGCCCGGCACCTTTGCCCCCGGCACCAAGGTGCAGGTCGGCAACCACCGCGTCGTTATCGAGAAGTACCTCTCCGAGGGCGGCTTCGCTCATGTCTACGTGGTCAAGGTGCCCAACACGGCGGGGGACAAGTATGACACGGCCGTCCTCAAGCGCGTCGCCGTGCCGGACAAGGACGCGCTGGCGAACATGCGGACTGAGGTCGAGACTATGAAGAAGCTCAAGGGGCACCGCAAGATCGTCACCTACATCGACTCGCACGCCTCGCAGCTTAAGGGAGGGGGATACGAGGTCTTCCTGCTCATGGAGTTCTGCGCCGGCGGCGGCTTGATCGATTTCATGAACACGCGCCTGCAGCACCGCCTGACCGAGCCTGAGATCCTGCACATCTTCTCCGACGTCGCCGAGGGTGTTGCCTGCATGCACTACCTCAAGCCGCCGCTCCTGCACCGCGACCTCAAGGTCGAGAACGTCCTGATAGCCACCCACAGCACGTCGAGGGTCTACAAGCTCTGCGATTTCGGTTCTACGGCGCCCCCGCGCCCTGCTGCCACGAACGCCGCCGAGGGCCGTTTGATAGAGGATGACATTCAGAAGCACACTACAATGCAGTATCGCAGCCCAGAGATGATAGACGTCTACAGGAGACAGCCCATTGACGAGAAGAGCGACATTTGGGCGCTGGGCGTCCTTTTGTACAAGCTCTGCTATTATACGACGCCCTTCGAGGAGCAGGGGCAGATGGCTATTTTGAACGCAAGTTACAAGTTTCCGCACTATCCTCCCTTTTCGGATCGGTTAAAGACCCTGATAGGTAGGATAATGTTCTGCGCACTGCTTTTGTGTATTACTGACTTTTGTGGTCAGCATGGATGCTCAAGGAAAACCCTCAGCAGCGACCGAACGTTTACCAGGTGGTCAAGGAGGTTTGCGCCATGCGCAACAGGGATTGCCCTATCAAAGACGTACGTTCTTCCGTGGTATTGGTCAACTCGCATACTTACACCGCGCAGATCTACACCAATAGAACCCAGTCAGAGACACGCAAGAACCAGCAGCTGCCCTCACCCGAGCCCCATGTTGCATCACCGCCGCCCATGATTGGAATCTCCAAGGCCGCGCCGGTACAAAAGCAGCAGGTACTGCCTGAGATTACGCCGATGAGAAGAGGGAGACCAACAGCACCTGTTCAGCACGCCGCAGCGGCAAGCCATAGCCCATCACCCATGAGAGCTGCTGGCGATCCTTTCGCCGCATTGGATTCTACATCGGCTCCTGTTCGGGCGGCAGCAGCTGACGAATTGGCACAAAGATTTCCTTCTCTCGATGAATTCTCGTTGCTTCATGATCGTGGAGGCAAGTTCCAGTTCTCAAGCGACTCTCCTGTGGAGCCTCCCAAGGCGGAAGCCGTCCAAAAGCGTGTCACGGAAGCGTTGGCAGATGAGGTCTTTTCGGTGCCCAACCAACCTCAGCCAAAGAGGGAGCAACCATCTATACCAGCGAGGTCAGATTCCTTGAAAGCAGCGCAGGCTCTGCCTTCTGGTCCGCAACCGGAGTCCAGATCGCCGCAAATCTCTCAGATTCATCAACCGCAACCACAGCGGCCCTCGAAGATGGTCTCCACCGGCATCCAAACTTCCCCTCCTTCTTCACCAGCTATGAAGCCCGAGCCTCAGAAGTACGAACCCCCCAAGTTCCCAGACATCAACCAACGTCCGATTTGGCGGGTCCCGCAGTCAAGCCATCAGCGAGCTTTGAGCCAGCCGAGAACCGCAGAGGAACCTAGGTCAGTGCCTTCGTCTTTGAAGCCGGAGCCGCCAACACAGCGGCCTGCGTACCTGGACATGCATCGGTCGAAGTCCCAGACGGCGATGCTACAGCTTCCGAAATCCCCCGCATCGTCCAGACCTTCTTTGGAAGGATCAAGACCGTCGGCGCAGGATCTCTCGGATCCTGTCAATCGATCGAAATCGGCAAACTCCAGAGCAAGGCCTTCCAGTGTTCACGTGGAGTCCAATCTTGATTTCTTGCGTGACCGAGAGGCGTCGCGGAAGGGCGACCGCGTCGCCAATCTCATTGACACTGAAGCGGATCTCAGTAGGGTTAGATCAGCTCCTACAGCAGACGCCGAGCTGGAAGAGACGAACATTTCCTCAAATGTTGATTTTCTGCGAGCCATGGAGGGTGAGGATGGCTCCAAAAAGGGAGGGCATCGCCGCACCAGCAGCAATGCAAGCAGACACTCCAAGAGGTCTAGTCTTCCATCTTTGTCCAACACCAAGAACATCCTCGCCGGAAAGTTTGGCGATGCATTCCGCCGATTTGAATCCCAGCCTAGCCAACGTGAGCCTCAGCGCACACCGAGTCCCCAATATGACCGGGCCGGCCAGCAACTTACGCCAATCGCTGGATCAGAGGTCACTGGTGAGCGGAGCGATGACGAGACAGCCATCGATGAGACGCAAGACCTTCCTCCTGAAGTTCGCCGTGAGCTCGAGCGCCGCAGACTTTCACAGGAGGAAAAGCGCGTTTCTGAGGCAGCTGCCGAGTATCGTAAGCGCCTCGACGAGCAGGGAGAAGGTGGCAAGGGCAGGCCTGGCGGTAGCGGCCCGTCCAAGGCGTCGACTATTCAAGATCGTGTCAAGAATCTATTGCAACAAGACAGCACACAAACGTCCCCGAAGCGCACTGCAGAGGGCTACGGCCGTTATACGGAGCGAGAGGGTGGTGCGGTGGAGAAGGGCAAGCCGCCGGCGGTTGCTAAGAAACTTCCTTCTCTCCCGTCAGGGGCACCTCAGTCGGAGTTGACGTACGGTCGCACGCGACCGCAACAGCCTCCGTCGACGTCAGCACCCCGGAGCACCTCTGCTGCTGGCTCTCCGGCACTGTCGCAACAGAACAAGCCGCCCCCGGCTCCACCGAAGCCGAAAGCGCTGCGCACTGGCGGTCAGTTCGAGTCGTCTCCTAATCCGAACAATGCCCCTCCCTCGCCACAGAAGCCTCCTTCTCGCGGAGGCCGCGTAGCAGACCCGAGCTTGGATGGCAGCGGTCTAGGAATCAGCACGGAAGATTGGGAGGCGAATTTCAGCAAAAGATATCCGAGCTTGAGTGGGTTGGAGATGGTCGAGACTGAGGTGCCGAACGGAAGTCGGTGAGTGTCGGATGTAGAGTAAGGCAGCTGGCGAGAATATTTGGAAAGGAGCGGGCCGGAATTGGCATGATAGACGGTGGACATCAGGGATTGCATGTATTGACAGTGGCCGAAAAGCTGCGGTGCCATCATGTTTGAATAGGTTCTCTTCAAGCAGTGAAAGCGCGGAGTCGGGAGCGCGATAGATGTCGCGAGTATCTTTAACCAAGCGATGCATGTCGCAATATAAGGTTCTTCTGTCCGATCTTAATTTAGCAACGCGGAAGTGATTGTCGACCCAAGAAATGCATGGCATGGGAGCGGGGAGCGGACACCCACCGCTTGGCGCGCGCGCGGAAGTGCTCCGCGGCGATGACGCGGGGCAATCTGGAAATCTTGGCCTTCATTATTGTGCTTTCCACAAACACACGCTCCTCGACGATTTCCCTTTGCGTGTTCCCGTACGTTTCAGCGTGATTTCAATGCGGCATCCCGCCCCGAACCTTCCACAGACAATAGACCCGCCAACACACCGAGCCCCCACACACACCGCCTGCCGCCTGCCGCCTGCCGCCTGCCGCCTGCCGCCCGCCGCCGGCCGCCGCCAGCCCACATAAGAGCCCGCAGCACCACCGCCGCCTGCCGCCGCCAGTCGCACGCCTCACCTCACCTCCCCACGCCGCCAGTCGCCCGCCGGCGAACGAACCGACGACGGCCCACCAACCCGCTCCGAACTCGACCGCGATCGCCGCCGCCACGCACGAGAAACACCACACACACACACACACATACCGCGGCCGGGCAAATGCTCACCTCCCTCCTCCGCATCACGCCGCGCAGCCCCGCCGCGGACCCCGAGGACGTCTTCGCCGCCGCGCTCGGCACGCTCTTCACCGACGACCTGCGCAACCAGCACGGCGACCCGGGCGCCGTCATCGCGTACCTCTCGCGGCGGCTCAGCCGGGCGCTCGACCTGGGCGTCGCCGATCCGGCCGGCGAGGAGGAGCGCAAGAAGTTCGCGCACTACCTGTGGAACGCGGGCGTGCTGATGGCCGAGCTGGCGGGGGGGAGGCCGGCGTGGGAGGAGCAGGGGGACAAGACGGATAGGTTGTTGGGGGGGCTGGAGTGGTGGTTGGAGGGCGGGGAGAGGGAGTGGTGGGTTGAGGGGGCGGAGGAAGGGGTGTGGAGGGTTGAGGGGGAGAGAGTGTTGGAGCTCGGGGCAGGTGGGTGATGAAATTGTCGTATTTGGGTCTAAGGGTGTTTGGGTGTATGCGTGAGGCAGGAAGGGCTGATGGAATCCTTTTTCGAGCATCCTAGGCGTGGGACTTGCGGGGATTGTGAGCACCTTGGTCGGCGCAGAAGAAGTGAGTATCTCTCTTCTCCGGATCCGGGATGGCTATGCTAATGTGTACTTTTTTGTTGCAGGTCGTAATATCGGACTACCCGGCGCCGGAGATCCTGGAGAACCTCGAGAAGAACGTCAAGACGAACGTCCCGGAGACACTGCGGTCGAAGGTCTCGGTGCAAGGCCATCTGTGGGGAGATCTAACCTCTCCATTCTCGGTCGCCAACGCGGGACGCTTTACACGGATACTGGCGGCGGATTGCCTTTGGATGCCGCATGAGCACCATAGCCTGGCGAAGTCGATGCTGCACTTCCTTTCGCAGGCTCCGGAGGCGAGAGTGTTCGTCATTGCGGGTTTCCATACTGGACGGGCGAATATGGCGCCGTTCTTCAAGATTATCGAGGAGGAAGGTCTAGAGGTTGAGGACATCTATGAGATGGACGCAGAGGGAAGGCGGAGAGAGTGGGCGTTTGAGAAGGACGGAGGCAGGGAGGACCACGGAGAGAGGGACAAGTGGCTTGTAGTTGCCCGGTTGAAGCGCAAGCAGTAGTGAGCCCTTTGCTGTGCCTTCCCCATGGACAAAGCATATCCATACTCCAGACCACCGCCACGGCTCTTCAAGGCACAGCGCTGCTCTTTCCCCTAAAGCACAGCGAGCATACCTGCTGCCCAGTCTTGCCTCCAAACGTGAAGCTGGGATACGAGATGGCCCCCTCGTACTCTAGCAAGCCCCCCTCAGCCACAAACCATGTCTTCAGCTCCTCCGCAGTCCAATTGCAGCTCGTAATCAGCAGCATGCCACCCGGCTTGACCAGCGGCTCGACCTTCTCCCTGTATCCCTCGAAGATGCGCCGGCCCTGCGCGTCGGTCTCCCCGCTTAGACTGATCGCGTCGAACGTGCCTTTGTCCAGCACGACGTCGAACCGCTCGCCCAACCATTCTTTCCTTGGAGCCTCGCCCAGAATGTCCCACTCCTCAAACCGCACATCCTCCACCCCCTCAGCGTCCTCGGCATTCTCCCGCCGCGTCACCGCTATCCTCCTCGCCAGCTCCACGCTCCTCGCGCTGTAATCCACGCCCACCATCGTGCCCTCCCACCCCTCATCCCTCAGCGCAAACAGCAGATGCCCATTCCCCGTCCCCAGGTCCAGGAAACTCGTCGCGCGCTCCACCTCCCCATCATCGCCGCCGTCCTTTTCCCTGACCAGCTTCCCCTCATCCGCTAGATCCTCCAGGTATGACAGCATGCGCTCCTCCGCGCCGGCGTCCGAGAACCACACGGTGCCCTCGTCGTCCGGGTCGTCGGCGTGGTTGGCGATCTCGCGCGAGTAGCACTCGTCCCAGTAGGCTTTGGTGCCCAGGTCGGAGGGGTCGAGGTGGGTGGGCTTTTCTTCTTCGGTGGCGGCCATGGCTGGGGTACGGGCGTGGCGGTGGCGTGGGAGGGGTTGGTTTGTGCGAAGGTTTGGCGGGGAGGTTTAAATTTTGGGTTTGGGCTTAACTATCGATAAGGCGCGTTGTCTGAGCATATAAAGTCGGGCGTCTCCCCACGTCCCCAACATGAGCTTTCTTCCGTGAGACGGATAGCGCCGCACGCCCTCTTCCCGTTCCTATCCATCACACAGCTACTCGGTGCGCCCTTTCGGCCATTTCTTCCCCGAAGGATCCAGCATACACTTACTTCTGGAGACATTCCTTCATGATTGTTCCCATCGTCATTTCCACTGAAGAGTGCTCTTTTTCACCGTTGTTCTCTTCTATTGCCTTGTAACTCTCTTTGATCCCAAGTTCCAGCAACTACTCCAACAACCGTCAGTTGATTGGCACCTTTGGCTCCTCGCGGGACAAATTAGCTTGGAACCTGTACCGTCAACACATGATATTATCTCTGCGTCCAGAGAGGCAGTTATGCAGGATATAAGAGCATCAATCCCTGGCACCGGTTTCTCATCCATCAATAGCAAGCCCTTTGTGCTTTGGTTGAAGAATGCGTCAAACAGAGCCTACTGTTTTTCTTCCTGGCTGTCATATTCATACTGATCCCCAACTGAGTGACTCTCGTCTCGCTTCGGCGTCCGCGAGACCTGTTTCCAATCTCAATGGTTAATTCCGTTGGTCTTCATCATTTCAAGATATCAATCTTGTCTAGTATCGTATCTATCGCCGTTAACTCATCTTTATAGGTCTCGGCGTCCAGCATCCTTCAGGCCTTCGCTGCCGAAGAGCGCCCTCGACTCGTCTTTTCAGCATAACCAAACGAACACAGAGCCGCATAGTTTCAGGTATTTCATGCCCCGTTGAAGCCCCAGCAGAGGTTGATGGATTGGCAGGCCGGTCACAACACTGATCTTTTCATATGTTCCCTTAGTACTGCTTTCAAGTCATCTGTATTGATTCACCTTCGAGGATATCCACGCTTTATTTCAACACGTGCTACTAGCGGTGCGCGTCAGTGGTCAGCAGCGCGATACTACGGGTCTCCAAAACCATGCGAGGCTATTTTGTGTCTCGTAGGTGCTTAGGAAGCGAAGTCGATCCGGCTGCCGAGAAGTTAGCATCGGCATGCACAATTTCTCAATCGGAATACCGCTCACTGTTTATTCTGCCCACCGTGGATTTCTGCTGTCAGATCTTAATAAAGCATCAAATATTTCATGCACACAGCGTAGTCACTGGTGGGTCTTTCCTCGTGCTTAAGGCTTCTACGTGCCTCTGATTTGAGTATCCCTTCAACACGCGTCAGTACTGTGAAAGCTTGATATTCATCATTTTCTTGTTCTGATCAAAAACAAAAATAACCGTAAACTTACATGACTTTCAAGTTGCCAGCTCATTCTGATTATGACGGGCGACTGGGATGAGCAATTCTGTATGCGTAAACGAAAGCATCGCATGACAGTGAAGATGCTTTCCCCTCTCTGCCCGTTAGCTTTCTTGTTCTTTCTTGCCGTAGCTTGCTCTCACAGTAGTCATGCTGATATCGTGGCTCGCCCTTCGGGGTTTGCGAGGTGATCCATACGAACATGCCCTACCCATGTCTCTCTCTATTTCCCATAGCCCGTGTCCGACCAGAAGGTTCATTTTCCGGACTTCGCAACTTCCCTCGTGATTGCTCATTTCATATGGCTTTGTCGAGTGGTTGCCATGCTGCTGGGTGGTGAAAAGCCCGTGGGCTGGTCGGACAGCCAAAAGTGGTTGCCTCAAACGGCATTGCCGCCCACATGGTGATTCACAGGGTAGCTACACTTACCCATGGCATTGCTGCCCACATGGTGTTCACAGGGTAGTCACACTTACCAATAATGGTCACCAGCCACGTCAATTGGAGTATGGACTGCCCTTGCAGCTGCCACAAGCATGACCCCCGGCCCAAACCGGCCATCACGAGCCACTTCCATGGTGTTCCACATGGCATTCTCGCCCTTTCTCTGCACTCACAGGGTAGTTGCCAAGCACGCAGACCTGCCGAACACGCCCGTAACCCGGAGAGACCCTGGAAGCGCAGCTCATGGCCGCCTTTCGGACGCCCTCCTCCTCCACACATATAAACCCCCCTCGTCCTCGACTAACACCACCCTTTCTTCTCCAGCTCTCTTTGCCTTTTGGCTTAGATCAAGTGTAGTAACTGTTCTTCTTAGTTTAATCTCTAGGACGTGCCTACGGGTACATCTAGTGATTAAACCAGTTTTTGGAAACAGGTCGGCGGCCGCTGAGCACCGCTTATGTCATTGACCACGGTGTCGCCCACATTGCACTGTCTTGGGCTGACGCGAACAGCAGAGCCTTCTCTCCTGCTTATCACTGTTGGGATTCAACTTCAACACCTTTTTCGTTGAGCGCTTCACCATGCGTGGGGTCTTGAGGAAGAAGTGTCCGAGGCGGCTCGGGGATGCGGCGGGGACACGCATAACCTTGGCACGCCGCCGCTCACCCATCAACCTCTCAGATTTCGCTCTACTCCAGCTGCCTGGGTGTTGCCTCCACCTGTGCTTCGGAAACCCCGACCTGTCACCGTCGGGGGCAAATGTGGCGGGGTACCACTTTGGAAGGCAGGTGCGGTGGGCGCGAGGGAGAGGGGCGCGTCGTCACACTCAGTTCCAGGCTCTTCGCGATAGTAATGACTTGCGATTCCGATGCAGCAATCATGTTCCGTCTGGGTTTGCCCATCATGGACCCCTCGGGCATCACTCCATGATCTCGGCGAGCTGCATCAACGGAGCATGACGATCACCATCATTTGGCTTTTTGGTACCAATCCTTTGTTCGCTGGGGAGAGCGCAAAAAATTTGAATGAAACCCCCGAGCAAGCCAGTGTCGTGGTCCTTCTCTCAAAAGACGGAAGAGGCAATTGCACCGTCGTCTGTGTTGTATAACTCAGAAGCAAGTGGAACCCTTCAAGAACGCCTTCCTCCAGGAACGAGGAAACGCACAAGAGTAAGCATTGGTGAGTTGGGGTTCGAAACTTTGACCGCAGTAGCATCTAAATTCAACTTGCCTCATGACCCTTTGTGCACTGGCTTTTCGAGGAACAGGTGCCAGACCCTCATCAACGCAGATACTTGCTCTTTCTCACTTGACGCTTTTCCTCGGCCCGCCAGCCGTGCAGAGCTATCCTAGCCAGGAAGGCAATACTTGTGGGGCTTATTTGCCGGTAGTTGTTGGGTGAGATAGACGTCTATGGAACATCTCTCGGAGGGGCTGGATCAACGGACCCGTCAGACACCCGTGCTCGCAGGCGTTTGCGTCACAGCGAAGCATAAAAGCGGTGACTAACGTCCGAGGACGTCGGAAATACAGTCTAAATATCTCCGCAGCCAGGCTGGAGAACTCAACTGCTGACCTCGGTGTTCATCCAGGAACGTCACTGCCGGCTGGAAGTGCCATCTCCACGCACGCGTTCTCCACCAACTATCGAATATTGACGCAACGCTAGCATTCTGTACTGCAGCAGCTGAAAGAATCGGAATCTCACATTGCAGGACAAATCTAAAGTAATCTGGCGCTCGGCCGAGGTGAATTCAACCAGGAAGGAGACGCAGAGCGCGGCGACGTATCGGAAACAGCACAGCGGGAGTGGAGCCGAAATATCCGTTGTGCGCCATATCAGTGGAGCATTGATGGGGCATCGGTACAAAGATTGACTTTGTGTGAGGGGAAAGGAGGCTTGCACCGGCTTGCACCGGGTGGAGCAGGCGAGAGGAGATGCGAAATGAAAGAGAACAAGAGAAAGAAACCAGCGGCCAGAAATTTCCAATGAAAATAATCAGCAGACGATTGCTGCATCTCCAGCGAGCCGGGACACAGATTCTTAACAGATCCGGGGCGTGGTCGAATCAGGTGGGACATGCTGATGGCGAAGGCGTGTTGTTGTGTCTGCGTCCGATGGATCCGCACCCCTTTCGCATGCCGATCCTCAACTGCCGACGGGGTTGAGTCAGCAGCCAACAACGACCACTTTAAGGCAGTCCGGCTACATCATCGCCCCGTGGAGCCCGGCACTTGCTCTCGGACATGCGCGGCTGGCGGTGCGATGCCAGCATCCGTCGGAAACAGGCCCTTTCGACGCTCGCCGACGTCCAAATAAGCAGTGCTATTGCGCGAATCTGCGGTGCAGCTCTGGGACGAGCACGGGACGCTGCGGCAGAAAGCAGCAAGGCAAGCCGAGCAGCAGCCCTAAAAAAAGAAGGGCGGCGAGCGCCAGATCTGGGCCGCCTGCGCCCGGAAATCCCCCCGCCTTCTCCATGATCGCGCCCCGGGTGTGGGGTACCCATGCACCCTCCCTCCTCCCGGCGCCGCTCCACAAGTCATGCAGCGCGATGTCGTACAGCCCGCCGCGCTTGGCCGCGAACGTTGGGACCAGTTGCTTATGGCCGACGCTCAACTGCCGAAGCGTTCACGGGAGCCCTCGACGCCTACTACGGCGGACACCTATCAGGTTTCATGATTTGTGCTTAGCCAGTCGGCAGTTACGATACCAAGATAGCCATCCTCGGGAACTACGGCTGTGTCGCCGCCCTCGAAACGCACTTGACCGTACGAGTTTAAATATCATGGCCCGGCCGGTCCCAGTGTGCGCCGGCATCTGAGCACTTCAACACGCCAGACACCCCTCCACGATGTTGCTCAACGAAGTCGTACCCGTTCTCGTGCAATACTGGCCCGCCGTCCTCGCCTCGGTGGTCGTCTTCCATTTCCTTCGAAACAAGTTCAACAAGGGACTGAACAAGTACCCGGGTCCCCCGCTCGCGGGCTGGACGAACTGGTGGCGCGTTTATGATGCGTACAACCGGCACACGGAGCAGACACATATTCGTCTGCACCAGAAATATGGAGACTTCGTCAGACTAGGACCAAACGTCCTCGCTATCGCGGATCCGAAGGCCATCAAGACCATTTACGGTCTGAATAAGGGAATGGCCAAGGTAAGCAAAGCGCCCTTCAGTGTTCCTTCAGGGGGGCTTACGTGTGAACAGTCTGATTTCTACCCCATTCAACAAGCTACCGCCGGAGGCCACCGTATCTGGTCTCTCTTCTCCACCAAGGACGAGGATTGGCATGCGAAATACAGGCGATGCATCAACGGCGCTTTCGCCATGAGTGCTCTTGTTTCGTACGAGCCTCTTGTAGACTCCACCGTCAACTACTTCCTTGACCAGACGGACAAGTTCTTTGCCTCTTCTGGACAGGTGTGCAACTTCAACCGCTGGCTGCAGTTCTTTGCCTTCGACGTCATCGGAGAGCTCACCTGGAGCAAGCGCCTGGGCTACGTGGAGAAGAACGAGGACATCGACAACATCGTCGGGTTCTTGGCCAAGTTCTTGAGCTACGCCGCCGTGGTATGCCCCAACGCCGCCCCCCCCCCTCTTTGAAACCCACCACTGACACCAGCCGTTTGCAGGTCGGCCAACAACCCTGGCTGGATCTCATCTTCGACAAGAACCCCATCAAGCTGGCCCTCCAGCGCAGCGGCATCATCGGCAAAGTCTTCCCCGTGACCAAGTTCGCGCTGGCGCGGCAGTCGGAGCGCGCCTCGGAGATGGAGAAGATCCGGCAGCACGGGCTGGACGAGGCGAAGAAGTCGGGCGGGACCGACCTGCTCAGCAAGTTCACGGGGGCGCTGCACGACCACCCGGAGTTCATGAACGAGCGCATGGTGCTCGCCGCGTCCGTCAGCATGATCTTCGCCGGCTCCGAGACGACGGGCATCAGCCTCAGCGCCGCGTTCTACTACCTGCTCAAGAACCCGCGCGTCTACACGAAGCTGATGGACGAGCTGGACGAGGCGGTCCGCAACGGCACCATCGTCGACCGCGAGAACGGCACCGTCACGTGGACCGAGGCCCAGCAGCTGCCGTACCTGGACGCCGTCGTCCAGGAGACGTTCCGCATGCATCCGGCGGCCGGGCTGATGCTCGAGCGCGTCACCCCGCCGCAGGGCATCACCGTCTGCGGCGAGTTCATCCCTGGCGGCACCATCGTCGGGTGCAACGCGTGGGTGCTGCACAGGCGGAAGGACGTGTTCGGCGAGGACGCGGACGTGTACCGGCCGGAGCGGTGGCTGGACGCCGGCCCGGCGAAGCTGAAGGAGATGAAGGCCACCATGTTCCAGTTCGGGGGCGGCTCCCGGACGTGTCTCGGCAAGAACATCAGCCTGCTGGAGATTTACAAGCTGGTTCCGAGCTTCCTGAGGAGGTTCGAGGTATGTCTTCGCCCTTGTCTCTGTACCTGAGTCTGTCGATGCTAACGTGTGTGCGTGCGAAGATCGAGCTCGAGAGGCCGGACCAGGACTGGAAGACGCAGAACCACTGGTTCGTCCGCCAAGTGGAGTTCAACACGAAGTTCAAGCCGAGGCCGCTCCATGCCACCGTTTAGACGCTTCCCTTGACGAATAATGTGTCGATGAGTTCTGTTGTTCAGCCGGCGTTCTCACGGAGTTCTGGTCGGCAATTGACGAGCGGTATATCACTCGGGCGGGAAGCGTGGATGAGATCGCCACAAAAATTGATGCAAATTTTCCAAGCTCTGAGTCCTCGAGGATTCCAATGCGACGACTTCGGTGCGGGGACGGGCTCTCAATCCCCACTGTCTGCTCGTCGTGTGAGGTAGACGCCGGCCGAGTTCGAGCCAAGCGCAGCAGAAGAAGGCACTAGCAAGCCAACATGCGCTGCTGCGTGATGACGCGAAGACGATGACCAGGCTTGTCGGCGGGTGCTGAAGATGAGGCGTTGAGGCGGGGCATTCCGGCGTTTGATCGGAGAATGGACGCGTCCGAAAGCGGGAATCCGGGGCGGCGAGGTGCCAAGAACTTCAAACGTCGGAAGCCTCGTGGACTTGGATGGAAGGATCCGTAGGGCGTGTGCGCGTATCTACTACACCTGCTGCTTGTGGCCGTCGCAGCAAGATCCTGCCGAGCATGCATCGGCTTGCACGCCTTTCTGCCGGCGGCGCGTCGCGACACGTCGAACGTCAGAACTCAAATTACTAGATCTTTTCGGTAGATCCACCTCTTTCATATTCAATCGAGTCTTCAATATAGCTCTCCCTTACTGCTTTGAGGTTTTGATGTGACGGCCGACCACACGATAACTGCAGCGTGGCCCACCCAGCACAAAACCCGTGGAGTCCCTCTTGCGCCAATTCATTCTTCACCTTCATCAATCGCACTGTTTTCCCCCAAGCCCTCATCGCACCATGGCCTCAGTCGTTCCCACCCCCGATCCCGCATGGCGCGCCGACCCCGCCGCCGTCCTCGAAGCAGCAAAAGCCCGCTTCGTCACCCGCAACCCCCAATCCCTCCGGATCCACGAGTCCGCCGTCCTCAGCCTCCCCGGCGGCAACACGCGCACCGTCCTCCACACCGCGCCCTTCCCCGTCAGCATGGCCCGCGGCACCGGCCACCAGGTCACCTCCGAAGACAACCACACGTGCGATCCCGTGCCCTCCCCCGCACCACCCCTCCTCCCTAACCTCGCTCCCATCCAGCTACACCGACTTCGTCGGCGAGTTCACCGCCGCGCTCTACGGCCACTCGCACCCGCGCCTGACCGCCACCATCACGCAGACCCTCGCCACCACCGGCCTCTCGCTCGGCGCCACCACCGCCCAGGAAGGCCGCTACGCCGCGCTCCTCCGCGCGCGCTTCCGCCTCGCCCGCCTCCGCTTCTGCAACTCCGGCACCGAGGCCAACCTGCACGCCCTGGCCGCCGCCCGCGCCTTCACCCGCCGCCGCCGCGTCGTCGTCTTCGCGGGGGGCTACCACGGCGGCGTGCTCGGCTTTGCGCACGGCGCGCCCGCCGCCAACAACGTCGACCTGCCCGACTGGGCCGTCGCGCCGTACAACGACGTCGCCGCCGCCGTGGCCGCCGTGCGCCGCGAGCGGCCGGCCGCGGTGCTGGTCGAGGCCATGCAGGGCGCGGGCGGGTGCGTGGTCGGGGAGGAGGGGTTCCTGGTCGCGGTGCGGGCCGCGGCGAGGGAGGTGGGCGCCGTGTTTGTGCTGGACGAGGTCATGACGTCGCGGATGGGCGGCGGCGGGCTGGCGGAGAGGCTGGGGCTGGAGCCGGATTTGGTGACGTTTGGGAAGTATCTCGGCGGTGGGTTGGCGTTTGGGGCGTTTGGGGGGCGGGAGGAGGTGATGGCGGTGTTTGATCCGAGGGCGGAGGGGGCGCTGAGCCAGAGCGGGACGTTTAATAATAATACGCTGGCGATGGCCGCGGGGTACGTGGGGTTGAAGGAGGTGTATACGCCCGAGGTGAGTGCCGAGTTCCTGGAGGTTGGGCAGGCGTTTTTGAGGAGGTTGAGGGAGGTGACCGAGGGGACGAAGGCGACGTTTACGGGGGTTGGGACCGTGATGTGTTTGCATATCACGGATGAGGGCGTGAGAGATATTGTGCGTGCGGATGAGGCTGAGGAAAGAGACGATTTGAAGGACCTTTTTTGGTTTGAGATGATGGAGGAGGGCTTTTGGATCACGAGGCGCGGGATGATTGCTCTAATTCTGGGGACGCCACAGAGTGAGTTGGACAGGTTCGTTGGCTGTGTGGAGGCGTTCCTGGAGAGACACAGGGAGTTGATGGTTCTTGGGGATGGCCAGACACGTGCAACATGACGTTGAACTTGCTTTACACTGGGGCTTTAGCTTTGTAAACAGCTTGCTACTTATTGAAGGCGGTGCTCTAACCTCTCAATTCTCCCTCTAGCATTCCAGTGTGGCAAATACACATGCCACGGCTTGTGATGGTGCGATACTTGCCTGTGGTACACCGGCTGACTTGCTCGCAAGAGTTCTGTGTGGTCAGTCAACTTGTTGGACAAGCAGATGGCAACCAATTAATTTAGTATGCTCACCATTGAGAATCCTACAACTAAACGTTCATCCCATTTTAGTCGCATGCACGTCCGTGATTGAATTTTGTATGCCGTACATCTCAACAACACACATGTTGTTCCCTTTGGCACGAATCATGTGCATCTTCAAGAATGAGATCGACAAGAGCCGCAAACAGCGAAACAGCAGAGATTAATTTGAATTACCTCCTCATTAAACATAGATAGGGCTGGCTTCAAATAGAAAGCGAGAGGTTCTAGCGCCAAAACTTCTAAAGCGCTAAGATTGCAATTGCGGCACGCTCCCGAAAACGTGGTGAGCCCTGCTGATCATATGGGTGTGCTATATGAGTACGCTGTTCCACATAGATTGAAGCTTTAACGAACTTCAACGATCCGACGACGAGTAAGAAACAGGCAAGCTAGCATGTTCAGGAAGGAAGTAGAAGCAGAACTGGCGAAGGAAACAGAAGATAGTAGTTGTTTTCCTCGTTGTAACATTATTGCTGAATTGGCGTCATGGCTGCGATGGAAAGAGATATCTTGTGCTGATTTCTCACTAGCCTCCCTGAATGTATCTCCGCCTTTTCTGAGCGTAAGCTGAGAGATGTCTCTCAAGATAGAGCACAACACGGATTGAATCTCCGATGGAGGCTGTGAGACGCTCCATCCGGTCTGCATGCTTTCTGGCATGAAATATTGTTTGCACTTTGCGAAGTAGCAAGCATGGCGCATTTGACAGTTAAAGAACAAGCAATGCGAGAACGCCTGTGCGGGCATTCCAAATATATATATTCCACTTACCAAGCCGCCCGTGCTGTTCACATGGTCCAAAAGATACTGCTGCAAAGGTTCCTCTTTGCAGATATTGACACAATACTGGGTCCAAGCACTCCGCTGAGACTTTGTTGTCATCTTACACTCGGCAGCGGGCCGGTCCACGAGACAGTTGTTCAACCAGAGCACAGATGGGGGATGGACACCATGTCGCCCTGAGTCCAAAGCTGCGTGGCTAGAGGCTGATAAGCCTTTCCGCAGACGCCCTCCTGCGGTCCACGGGCATCGACATCGCTGAGCTGTTGTGCGGTAAAAGCTCCTACCCAGCTTTCTGGATCCCAACTCACGACGTGTTGACCCCGCCCGATACCGCAGATCGTCAGCCAACACAGAAGGTGTAAGTGGGCACGCTCGCACCACAGACCCAGAAGTGGTTTGACACCAGGCAGCTCTTCGTCAGAGTAGCGGCTCCTCGCAGGCACCCGCCACTCTTCCCCGCGGACAGCTTGAGGCGCGTCTGAGACCCCACTGTCGGTACGAATGCCATCCATTGATTCGCGCGGACTCCGGCGCTCAATGGCCAAGTTTCGCCTCAGCCTTGCCGCCACCACATCGTGAAGCGCGGCGGTGGAGCAAGTGTCGCAGCTGATACAGGCGCACACGCGACGAGGCGAGGGGTTGATGCCATCAAACGGAGCACGGTCCCTGGCACTTCTCGAAACAAAAAACAAAAAGAAGCGGCTGGCCCCGTTTATCCCCTCCTGATCTCCAGGCGCGGTGAGGTCGACGATTGGCGGTGAATCCGGATGGCACTGGAGGCTTCATGCTTGCCGGGTGGACGAGCCCTCATCCAACCCCGGGTGTGATTGAACTCGTGTGAGGCACGCTCCTGCAATCGGATTTGCGCGGGCTGGGGGCTGCCTCCTCGATCAAGGCGCACAAGGTTCTTTTTTAGGCACCAAACGCCCACAGACCCTCGGACCTCTGGTTGTTATGCGGCGGCGATATACACGGCAGCGGCAACGTTAGGGATGTCCCCGCCACGCACCACGCCGGCGCGCTGCCATGTCACCCCCACCGCACTGACACGAGCGCGATGCAGCTTGGAGCAGGTGACGTGTTGTGGAGACCCGGGCGAGGCGACATCGCGAGGTTGGCGGAGTGACGGTGAGAGCGCGAGCGCCGGCGGTGCGGCAGGGAAGTCTGGCGCCGCGCCTGAAGGGAGCCCCGGGAGGTCTGAGCGGGCGCCAGCCAGCCAGTCGCGGGTCTCGACTGCGCAGCGCGGCGCGAGCGACGCGACAGCGACGATCGGCGGGCGGATCTCCCAGCCGTCGTGGGCCGGCATCAACGCTCGCGGGCTGCGAGTCGGGCTCCAGCCAGCTGCAACGGCCGATAGTCGCGACCCGCGGCGGCTCGCGGCGAGCTTGACGCAGCCCCTGGCGAACGATAAAAAAGCGAGTTGAAGAAAGAAGAAATTAAAAACGCCGCCGACACCAATAGACGGCCGTTATGCGCGCGCACGTCGCGGCGGGCGGCCTGTGTTCGGGCGTTAGAGAGACGGGGCAGGGGTGTGGACGGCCGGCCGCACGAGATGCTGCGCTCCCAATAACAAGGCCGACGCCTCACGACGCACCGCATGGCTGCTCGCCGCCATTGCCCTCCACGCACGACGCACGACGCCTGCGACGCTCTGCCCGCCAGCCCTGCTCTGCCCCCCGCCCGCGCCGGCCCGGCCTAACTCGAGCGCACGTTCCGGAAGTCACTCATATCCGCCGCTGAGCCCGCCTGAGCTGCAATTTCGCTGCGTCCCCCCGAGCCGATGCGCCGCCCACAGCCATCGTCGCCCGTTCCGCTGTCCATCTAGCCTCCCCCAGCACAGCGTCGCCCCGTGGCTTCACTAGACTGCAAGGACGCATAGTGTGACCGCCGAAGTGGGCGCCTGAGTGGACTCTCTGCTGCCTCCTCACGCCGCCGCCGACGCCGCTCAGGACCACATCCCTGTCGCCCTCCGCGCTTGTTGCACTTCCCCTCAACACCCTCCTCCACCGACCCTCCCTCCCCGAGCCGCGAGCAGCCCACCGCAGAGCGGACCCCCCCCCCATCCTCGCATGGCGATGGTCTCTCGCACGCAGGCCGTCACCACCATCACTCCGCCAGCCAGCGCCCATGGCGATCGCAGCTCGTGGGACTTCGCCGTCCCGATAAGCCCTGAGGTGCGTTGCCATCCTGCCCTGCCCGGTTCCCAGGAGAGAGCGCGGCTCTGCATGCCCTCCTGCCGCTAGCGATGCCCTGCGTCCTTGGTTCTGGGCTCCCGCCAGGGTCTCATCTGCTCATCCGTCACGCGCAAAGATCTGGCTGAACTAACGTCATAGGTCCCACTAGAACGCGGCCTACGATCATTACATTTCCAACGATCTCGCGGGCAAAACTTACTCTCCTCGCCAGCCGCTTAGTGGCCAACCCAACGGCTACCCGCGATCCGCCCAACGTCGCACCGACACCCTTGACTCACAGCGTTCTGGCAAGTCCGGGTATGCTGACGCCCATCTTGTTGCCAGCCGTGTCGACCCCATAGCGAGAAAGCCGAGTGGGCATAGTGAGGCGGACAGTCTGCTCGATATGTACAAGAACGGGGACAAGCGGAGGGCTCCGAACGGCACCCAGCCCAACGGAGCCGAGGAGGTTCAGCGCAACAACAACTACTGGATCCATCGCGATAAGCTCGCTCAGATTGAGCGTCATGAGCTGGAAGAAGCAGGGTTTCTTCCTCGGAACTCCGGAAGATCGACAAGCCGGTCGAGCAGCAGGTCGCGTGCTTCTAAGAAGAGAAGGGACACATCCTCCAGCAGGGATGGCATCCAGCATGTTCATGGAGAGGACTCAAAGACACGCATGGTGTCTCCGATCCCCGCAGAGGACGAGCCAGATGAGTACCGCATGTCCAACGTCGTTACCGACTGGCGCAGCCCTGAAGAGATCAATGCCGAGAGAGAAAACTACACGGCAAGGAAGGATCCTCCCAGGCCTGGAACTTCGCGGATACCTCTTCCGAAGCACAGCCCGGCGCCGATTCCCTCTGAGGCTGTCGAAAGGGAAGCGCCACTGCCTCGCAGTCGGAGCGGGAGCCAGGTGCTGGGCACCTCCCCGGGCCCTGAAGGATTCAGGTATCAGCGTCGGAGGGGCGGAAGTGTCGGCAGTCAGGTTCTTTTGGATGATGCTTCTGATCCTGGAAGTTCGATTGATGGAGATGTCAATTCTAAGAAGAATTCGCCCAAGAATGGCTCTCCAGGCAAGGCGAAAATGCCCAATAACAAAGGACCGAACTCTGGAAAGAGGACGACGAGCAAGTCACGTACTGGCTCGCAAGGCCAAAATAAGTCGAGGACGAACTCAGGCACCACTGCCCGGCCTCGCACCGCTTCGCGCCCGACCACTGCGCGTCCTGAGGGAGAGGCACCGTGGATCGCGACTATGTACAAGCCAGACCCAAGGCTACCTCCGGATCAGCAGATGCTTCCGACGCATGCAAAGCGCATAGCTCAGGAGCAATGGGAGAAGGACGGAAAAGTTGGAAACGTCTACGACAAGGACTTCAAGCTACTCAACGATTACGACTACTCCGCCAAACGCCGATCCAACGGCTCTATGTCCCCAGTCTACCAAGATCCTCTGCCGGAGCAACCTCAGCAGGAATCACAGCCGGTGCAGCAAGTGCACCCCCGGCCCGTGGACGAGGAAGTGCAGAGGGAGGAGCAGCCACGCAACAGCTGGCCTTTGGACAGTTCAGAGAAGGTCGAGCAGAATGGCAGTCCTCAGACCGCGAACACGGAGCACGCAGGCTACAAGATCACCCCCAACATTTCCACCTCGCCTCCTATGCCCAACATGACCACGACCGTCACGGCTCCCCACAGCCCCAAGCCGGAAACCATCAGGGTCCCCGACCCCGGCGAGAAGGAAGACGAGAAGCCCAAGAAGAGTGCTTGCTGCTGTGTGGTCATGTAAAAGACCAAACTGCCGAAGACCCCAAGCCTCCATTTCATACACCCTTTAATCGAATTCACCACTGCCTGGCCTTTCATTTATCATTTCTGCTTTCCCGGTTTATATTTCTCTTTTTCGTTACCGTACCATACCCTTTGACACGGGCACCAAAAAGCCCCTGTACAGCGACGCTCACGTCTCTTTTGTGTGTTTCAGTCGGCGTTCTTGGAGCGAAAAGGCCTCTACTACCCCGGGAAGTTTCTGTCTGCTCCGTTTCCTTTGCTTGTTCCTGCATGATAGCGTTCAGCGGCTAGGTGCCCATTTCCTTTTCAAGCATAGCGCTCTGACTATTCAGAATTTCGGTCAACGCTCAAACCAGCCAGCTTTCCTTCCAGTTCTAAAATACCTCCCGGGCGGGTCTTGAGACCTCGTCAAGTGGAGCGTGGTGGGGATTCCACCACAAGGCGGCAAAGATACATTGGGACGGCCATCTGCTCTTCCGTTCTTATAATTTCGTTTTCTTTAGTAGCGCATTTGGAAAAGAGGAAAGGCGTGCGTAAGGGAGGGTTCCAGAATGATTTGTTATTGGTAGCAAGAGATTCCGATAGCTGCGATCTCAATGGCGGCGTTGAACTTGCGTGCTCCGCTTCTTTTTGCTGCATTCGTGATGACTTCATCTCTCTGGAAAAGCTTGGTAAATTGCACCGAGCAGCCGACCTCGGCAATGTCGTCGCACGCGACCCGCTATTATCTCGTGGAGGGTATAAGAGTTGCGTGAGCCGCATTGTGGCATCGAGAATCACGTGACAATGCCAAGGCCGGGCCGACTCGCTTCACGGCACAAACACTGGATCCGCAAAATCGACGTCGGGAAACTTTTCGAGCGTTTGCAACCCACCAAACCGAACGACAACCCACAATCTCCGTCGCATCTCTTCGAGGAACACCCGACATCACCCATCAAACATAATCACAATGGTAAAGACGCCCCGCGCCCCGATGCAGCGTCGCAATGCGACTTCTGGAGACACCCCACCTGCAGTCTTCCTTGCACACCACACGCCTCCGCCTATCCTCAGCCTCATCACCGGCACACCCCGCGTCGTCCCCTCGATGACGGAAGAAAACAAAAACAAAAAAACAAGTCGTGTGTGTGTGTGTGTGTGTGTGGAACAAGCGAGCTAACATTCGTGGTTCGTGACAGTCGGACGGAGAAGAGCCCACTTCCCCCGTTGAGCAGCAGGAGGTCGAGGTGTCCGCGGATGCCTCGTCCGGCCAGATGTCGGTGCTGGACGCGCTCAAGGGCGTGCTCAAGCTGGCGCTGATCCACGACGGCCTCGCCCGCGGCCTGCGCGAGGCCTCCAAGGCGCTCGACCGCCGCCAGGCGCACATGTGCGTGCTGAACGAGGCCTGCGAGGAGGAGGCCTACAAGAAGCTCGTCGTTGCCCTCTGCTCCGAGCACAAGATTCCCCTCATCAAGGTCCCCGATGGCAAGCAGCTCGGCGAGTGGGCTGGTCTCTGTACGTTTTTGTCTCCGTATCTCTGCTTACGGCGGCCTCTCGCGAAGGCGCTGCTGCGTGGAAGCGTGTGGGAGAGCTCTCTTTGCTAACGGGGCTTTTGCGCGATAGGCCAGATCGACCGTGAGGGCAACGCCCGCAAGGTCGTCAACTGCTCTTGCGTCGTCGTCAAGGACTGGGGTGAGGAGTCCCAGGAGCGCAACATCCTCCTCAACTACTTCCAGACCGAGCAGTAAATTTGCTGCTGCACGCTATCCGAGTGCATGACGCCATGGCGCGGGTTTCCGATACGACTGTCCGACTTCTATGACTTGGGGCTACTCTTTCGATGGGGGAATCCGGTGATGTGATTCGGGGTTGGCGGGCGGTTACGGCGGTCATGGCGGAAAAAAAGGGTTCTGGATGGAATAGAGAGGAACAGTTGATGTGGATGCTAGCTCCAACATAGACGGGGAGAAATCGAAAACATCAATTGAACGGCATTGGACGCTTTCAAGTGCAAGTTACGCGAACATGGCCAACACAATTGACGAAGCACGCCCCTTTCATCAGCTCTAGAAATCACGCCAGACCTCCCATCGCCTTACCGCGACTGCAGCTTTCTTATCCAGCAGAAAGATCAACACAGAGCCCTCTCACTCCACAACACCTACACGCAGCTAATTCGGCCTCTCATCCGGCACCTTCCCACCCCCCAACCACGCCTTCCCCGGCTTCGGCAAGGCCTTCTCCACATCCTCCTCCACCTTCTCCGCCACATTCCTCTGCGCCTCGCGCAGTTCCCTCCACTCCTTGCGGATCTGCTCCGCGCGCCTCTCGCTCCCGCCACCCCAGACGAAGTTGCCGGCGCCGCCGCGCCCGGTCCGCGCGATGGGCGTCTCGACCTGCTGCTCGTCGCTCTTGGCCGGCGGCGCCGGCCCGTCCGCCGTGTTCCACCATCCGGAGCTGGAGTCGAGGTTCTCGAGCGGTTGTACGGGCGGCTCGGCGGTTGTGGCTGTCGGGGTGCTGCTGCTGCTGCTGCTGTCGAAGTGGCCGGTCGAGGCGAGCTCGGCCGGCGAGTAGTAGTTGCCGGCGCCGCCGCGGCCCATGTGGGCGTATTCCTGGGGTTGGGTGGAGGAGGTGGTGGTGGTTGTGGGTGGTGTGTCGGTGCCGGTGGGGTTTGCAGATTCGAGGTCCTAGATGGGTTAGTGTCGGTGGGTTTTGGGCATGTGGTTCGTTGCGGGGGAGGGCGAGGGCGAGGTTGGGATTGGACGGGGGGAGAAGGCTGTGTGTGTGTGTGCGTGTGAGCTGGTGCGACGGAGGGTTGGACAGCTGGCTAGCTGCGTAGACGTCTGGTCGTGGGTCTGCCCGGCTGCCTCTCTGGTGGTGGCTGTCCACCCCGGGTGCAGCCACCAAATACATCATTCCCATCCCCTCCGAGAGAAACTACGCGGGGCCCAGGCGTGTAGGGAACAGTTTGGACGGGGGCTCGATCCAAGCAGCATGGGCACAGCTCACACGACGTCACACAGCCACGCGCGTCCACGAGGTACAAGGGCAGAAGAGAGAGACAACGAGACGCCAGGACTCACCTCCGCGGCCCGCTGCTTGCTGGCCTCGGCCAGCTGCGCGCCCTGCTGGATGTTGCCTGCACCGCCGCGTCCCCACATCCTTGCCTTTTATTCCGTGATCCCTCGCGGACGAATGACCTTTCTTATCGAGTCCCAGAAAATTAAACCGCGTTCTATGCGCTGCACGCGGCTTATGGCAGGGGTGGGACGGAAAGCGAAAGAATAGACAGTGTGGCCGAAAGAGAGCGAAAGAGTGGTACAGCGAGACTAGAAAGAGTGAAAAAAAAAATAAGCTTTCAAAAATAAACTTCTCCCAATTGCGTGCGTCTCGTGTCGGTTGACCTGTCCTCGGCTGGTGGACGATGGGAAATTTTAAGGTTTTCGATCATCTGGCGGGCCCTTCGCTTTCTCGGAGCTTGTATTCCTGGGTACGTATAGGGCGGACCTGGCTGCGGACTGGCGAAGCTTGCTGGGGCTGATTGGGAGTTTGGCTGCTTGGGTGATTGCGTCGCCGTGCGGTCCTGGTGTACGAGTCGTGATGTCAAAGTTGCAGGAGCGGACGGTGCTCACGACACAGCAGCAGCGATTACAGCAGCAGCGGTCAGCAAGGAGTGGTGGTGAGTGACTTGTGAGCTGGCGGCGCTTGTGAAACGCGGTGGGCGGGTGATGCGTTCCGTGGAGCAGGATCAGGATGTGGAGAGAAGCCAACCGGCGGACTTCCCCAACGGAGAAGCGGCGGAAAGCCAAAAAATCTGGCCCCGATGTCGGTTTGACTCGCTGGCTTTCCAGCGCGTTCTGGCCGGCTGGCAGCGCGCACAGCAGAGAGGTCGCGTTCGCAGATCGGCAGATCGGGGACCCCGGCAGTTACGATAAAGTGGTGGTCAGAGAAGCAACGGGACGCTGGCTGGGCGCCGGTGTGGGGTGGGCGAGATAGGCAGAGCCAAGGGGCGGCGTCGGGCGTCCGGTCAGCGCACGCCCGCAGACCTCGCTTGCCGCCGATGATGTCAACCCCGGCGCCCCGGCCAAGACAGCGCTCCCCGCGCCAGCATCTTCCCTCAGCGGAACTCTCGGCACCAGCTCGCAGGGTTCGCCGCCTCGTCTCACCGGGTGCATGCAGTAGCCTGAGAATGGAATCAGAACAACATCACTTTGCCTCCGGATACCTAACTAAAGCGTATCGAGCACAGCAGTCGCAAAGCAAAGCCACGGATAAAATCAAAGCCGCCTCGACAGCCCGTCCATAAGAGGCGCCTGCAGAGTTACTCCTGCCAGCCACTCCGCCCAGTTCCCACCGCTCCATATTTTACTCCGAAGAAACGAAATACATAGGGAAAAATGAAGGAGGCTAATAATCGCACCCTGGGATCGCCTCTGCTCCAGCCGTAGCGTGGAGTCCGCAAAATCTCATCCACTAGAACGCAAGGAAAGGGGAGAATGCAGTTCCGTACTCGAGCTTCATAATACACGTGAATTTTTTGGGTGTAATGCGTCTTACTCGTCGTCTTGGACGGCTCGTAGGACGGGATACAGACTGCGCTCCTCTTCCGACATGCTGGGGCCGCCAGAGCCGCGCCGCTCCTCTGAGCTCTCTTGCTTGACGTTTGTCGATTCATCATCCTCGAACTCTCCGCGCTCAAGCTTCACCTTGATGAAGGCGCGCAGCTCCTCGATCATGCGCATGTTCTGCACCCAAGCCTCGTTGTCATCGAAGCGCTCTGAGGAACCATGTTCTGACTGGTGTTCAGAAGCCTCAGACTGCTCGCCAGGAGAACGAAGCGAAGGGTCAAGCGGGGGAGGCGACTGAAGAGCGAGCTTGTGTACGTCCTTGCGGAGACCATCGCGATCAACAGAGTTGCGACGTGATGCGCTAGGCGTCGATTCGTTGTCCGAAATGTCCATGCGATCTTCGTCGTCACGCGACGGGCGCGACTTCTGCAGCTGGTTGCCCGACCATCTCCTACGACCGTCAGAGTCGAAAGGAGCAAGATTAGGAGCGTTGCTGGTCGCCGGGTAGCTGCCAGCAATGTCCGACATGGCGCTGACAGACGGAAGAGTCGGGTACATGGAGACGTTGGGACGAGAAACCGGCGAGATAGTCTGGCCAGAGTGTACGGAGCCAGGCGACTGGCCCGACGTGTAGGACATCACGCTCGATGCAGGAGTGAGAGCAGGGGTCTCAGTCTGCGGCGCGGAGAGCGGCGCCAAAGTGGTGGCGTGAGAAGACTGCGGCTGGTGTGCATGCGATCCAGGTGGCGAGTTGCTCGGCCGGTAGTTGAAGCCAGAATGCAGGTAATGGGCACCAGGCTGAGCAACGCCGGCGGCAGCAGCCTGCTTGGGGTTCTCGTAAATGGTCGACTGCAGCTGCTCAAGCACCTGGTCGACGTCCAGGAGATCGCTCTTGGTCCTGAGGTTGGGCATGCTGGGCATGGGCAGAGAGTACTGGTGAGCAGGGGTCGGACCGTGGCCGGTCGGGGACACCATAGCGGGCTGCGCGTGATACTCAGGGCCGCCGTAACCAGCGAGCAGCGGGAGCTGGCCCTGGAGACCCATGAGGCGCTGGCCGACGTCGTAGTAGGTGTTGGGGTCAATCTCGCGGCGCTTAACGCTGCCGAAGAATTCGCTCAGGGCGTCAAATGCCGCCTTCTTACGGACTTCGTAGTCGTTCTGCAGATGCTGCTGGTGGTTAACGGCATAGTAGACGGAGCCATAGGCCGAGTTCGTGGGCGCGCCGCCGTAGAAAGCACCACCAGCAGCCGCACCGGGGTGGCCATAAGCTGAGTTGCCTCCGATGCCATCCTGGTAGAAGCCGCTCGCTGCTCCAGCAAGCGCCTGCAAGTCAGCGACATCTGCCAGACGTATTAGAACCGAGAAAACGGAGGGGAGGCGGTGACGGTGCGGCAGTGACGTTGCGGCGAGAGATGGACTTACGCTTTCCAGCAGAGCCGGGGTAGGCGCCTCCGGCGCCTCCGTGAGGGTTGCCGCGGTTGGGCTCGGGCGAGCGCAGCAGAACGGAGTCGTCGGCGTGGGTCTTCACGTGCTTCTTCAGGTCCTGGGGGCGCTTGAACGCCTTGCCGCAGAAGTCGCACTTGTGCGGCTTCAGCGGAACGTGGACGCGGATGTGAGAGGTGATGTGGTCACGCTTGACGGTGGTGGTGCGGCAGTTGCCCCACTGGCAGGTCAAGTTGAGATTGTTGGTGCTCTTGCGGCCAACGTGACGCTCACAGACGTGGTCCTGGTGAAGTCAGCGCGAGCCCGGTGCAGCGGGAGCGCGAATACTCACATAAAGCGCCTCCGCGGTGCTCAGGCGCTCGCCGCAGTTCTGCCACTGGCAGGTCAGCGAGTCGCCGCCGGCAGTGGTGGGCGTCGCGGGCGCCTGCTGCTGCTGGACGGGCGTCTGGGCCTGCGCGACAGGCTGCTGGTGCTGCTGCTGCGGAGTGCTGGCAGCCTGCGCGGGCTGCGCGGCCGAGCCGGCAGAGGGGTTCTCAGCGATGGCCGACATGGCCAAGAGAACGCGCTGGTGTTGAGTGGGAGCTGGGTCTTGGCTTGGCGGAGCACAGAGCGCTGAGGTGGGCGGTGGGAAAAAGTCAAAGAGGCGAGGAACTCGGGGTTGTGGGCACGCTCAGGGCGGGCTCTCGTCACGCTCTTGGGCTGAGCGGAAACTGGGTGTTAAGAGTCTCGTGCCGTCGCACGCCGGGCTTGGGAGAGGAGATGGAGGGCTGGGGCGTGCGGGCGTTTTGAGATTTCTAGGCGTGCCGGGTCAGGCGGGGAGGACTTGGTCCGCTGCTTCTCGGCACAGCTGGGGGCGTTGGCGCAGCGTCGGACCAAGCAGCAACGCTGGAGCAGGCGCCGGCTAATTATCCATTCGGGCGCCGACGGACAGCACAGCCCCCTTCTGCGCGCGTTGCGTCGCTTTGCATTACGAGAAGTGGCCGCACCCATGCACCCATGAGCGCCATGGCTCTTGGCGTTCTTGCAACTTGCCTAGCGCGTCGCTCCGCCGGCAAGTCGCAGAGCCCTCCACGCCCATTCGCCCACGCGCCGTATCAGCGATCGCTGCCGCCTGTCAGCGCCGCCTCCGCAGCCAGCGCCAGAGCCAGCCGCGGCGCGCCCTCGCCGACGACCGCGCGCGCCCTCGCCGACGACCGCGCGCGCCCTCACCGCGCCCGTAGCCCGCAGCTCGCCATGACTTGTGTGCGCCGCTCCACGGCAGCCCGCCGGGAGCGCGCCGCCAGAACGTGCTCGCGGCCGCCCTGCGTCTGGTTCCAGCGCACTGCCGCCAGCCGGCTTGTCGCACCACTGCCAGAGTGCTTGTCCCGACACGCCGAGCCATTCTGCGTCCCTTGGCGGATCCCTCAGCAGCGCCCAAGACTCGCGCGCGAAGCGGAACACCGGCCACTGAGCGCAATTACTTGGCCGCTGAGCGCGGAACGCTTGACGTCTTCGCGCCGTCTCGAATATCGCGCAGCCGCTCTTGGCCCAGCGGCCCTCCCCCGTGGCCACTGGCCAAATAACAGGGCCCTCCGGCACCAGCTCCAGCAGGCCCCGACTACCCGAGCGGCCCTCAATTTCCCTTCATTTACGGCAAGATTGCACCCCCGCCCGTCTTGGTTCCTCAGACGCCTCCTTCGCGCCCCGGGCCCTGGGCCGTGGACCTGACCTCCGCGTGCATCCCCTGTGCCGCACCTTTGTGCGCCTGCCGAAGGAATGCTGAGATCATCGTACGTTGCGCCATCGGGGCCCGTTGTGTGGTTTGACACCCGCTGTCTTTGCTGAGTCGGCCGCCTGTTGCTGCCGTGGCTGCCGTTGCTGCCGCTGCTATTCTCAGCCACCGGGCCTGGAGCTGCCGCCCGCAGTAACAGCCAAAGGCTATTGCGCGCCGCCAGCACTGCCTGCGTTGTGCTTGTCCTGCCCACGCTCGCAGCACCAAAACGCTCAGTGTCTGTTGTCTATTGCGGCCTGTGCCAATCATCTCCCGCCCGCCCGGCAACGTCCCTGGCCAGCGCAGAGGAAGGAATCCTACAGTCCGATCTGCGCGTCCGCCGGCCTGCTTGGCACTCCGCGCTGCTGCAAACCGCCTCTGTATGCCGCGATCGACCCCCCATGTCGATCGCACAGTGACTGAGTTCCAGACGGCTTGGGGCTGCACTGCGCCTCTCATCCGCAAGAGGCCTTATTTCCCAAATGACGCGGCCTTTACGATGCCGCTTAGTGGCCGGAAATGATACCGGGTGCCGAAAGCGCGCGGGTGTTAGGTTGTTGGAGGAGTGGCGCGCGACTGCCGGCGCATCAGTGTTTCTTCCTTGCCGCGCCCAAGTGCTATGCCGCGCTCTGCTTGCACCCAAACAAACACGCGCCCTTGCGCGGCGGGAGGCTTGTCCTTGTCCCATGTCGTCGTCAAAGGTGCAGTTAGCCCTGGTGCCAAGCTATTCTTCAGGGTCACGGCGATCTGCCTCTCCAGCCCTCGCCAAGCCCTACGGCCTCGACCTCTCCGCCCTTGCGTCAGCCTCACAATGAAAGACATAACGGCCGGAGATCTGCCTCTCGGTTGCAAGACGATTCCAGCCATCCGGTCTCACGCAGCACAGCGCTCAGGCACCGCCCAATCGCCGAGCTGCGGCTTTGTCCTTGCCCCAAGAATGGAGAACGCCCTTTCTTCACGCCAGTACGAAACCCTTTCTTCAGGGGCCCTACAGGGCGTTGAACACCGCCATGTCTGATTGAGCCCATCGATGTCGTGTGTCTGATCCCGCTAGAGAGTTACACAGCCATGCTATCCAGCGCATCGCACCCGCCTGCCGGCTTATCTCCTCGTCAACCACGAAGAAAGGGACAAGCTGCAGTCATAGCATGGCTTTGTCTGCTCTAGGGCGCAGCTGAATGCGTTGCCAATGATGGCAGTGCCTGCCACGCCCATGACGGATGTGGACGGCGGCTGTGAAGAGAGCAGCTCCGGGCCTCCCTGCAGCAGCCACTCGGAGTTCAGGAGAAGCTCTGCAAGCGCATTGAGTCTCCTATTTTGAGATAACACCTAGTAGGCCAGTGGCGATGTTCCAGATCGCTCTCTGCGAATCGCCTTGCGGTGAAACATCCGCATTGTTGAAGTGTGCGTGGGCTTCCGCGCGCCGCCACACCGCTTGATTCCGCATTTCCGCATCGCGCACGTCTCGCCATGGAGCTCCAATAAACCCCGCGGGGCGGGGCGCCTCTCACCGATCCCTTCCGTCCGTATCCCTCATTTCCAGTCTGCAACCGGGGCGTGGTGCACCAGTTTTGACAATTCTCGACATGCATTCGTCGTCGGGAGAAACGGCCGTTGCGCCCTTACTGAGACACCGACGGAGTGATACGTGCGATAAATCCCTTGACGGACTTAATCGGGGATCTGGTAATGGCACGCTTGTTTCCGTCCGACTGCAGAATTCATGACGAATGTTGCTGGGGTCGAGATTCCTGGTTTTGATGAAGGTGAGTAAGGGAGGTCCACCAGACCCTGGTCGCTGCAGCTCTTGTATTACCACACGCGGCAAGTCCCGGATTTGAGTGCGACTTCTCTTTCTTCACGAAGTGCTCTGAGAGTATGAGTGAAGAGAGTCTTGCGATGAGCTATCTCGTTGTTATCAGAGACCCAGTGAGTCCGGGAGCTTTCCAGCAGGTGGAAATTCTAACTCCTCGCACTGACTTCCAGATACCGAACGACAACGCTCAATCCAACGACCAGTCTATCACGCCTTAACCTCTCCCTCGCCCATCAGTCGCCTTCGCTCCCTCCGAACGCATGAACTTAACTCAAGCCCTCCCACGCTGCATCGACACTGTCCAACACCAGACGACAACTTGTCTACGGCAAGCTTCAATAGCAAGCCTTTCCGCGCGCGGTCCTCTGCCATCCAAGAGGCAAGACAACCAAGAACAGCACGTTCAGATGCAGCCGCTGTGAACCCACCCACACGCCGCCTCCCGTCTTATCCCCGTTGTTCGCTCTCTGGGCGAAAGACCACCCCATTCTGGCCACTCGCGCATGTGAGACTGGCGCAGCTACGCTTTTGATTGTATGACTCTTTCTGCTTATTCTGAGTCGGCCGCTCCAGCCGCGCGTCCGGCGCGCGCAGAAAGACGGTGTTACGGGGCGCGTGGTCTCAGATGGATGCAGCATATCAAGATATATTTCACGTGCTTATTGAATACGTTGCTCAAGATGATAGGGGTATGATGGAATAGCGACGTGAGCGAGTTCCCAGGCCTTGGAGTGGCTGGCTGGCTGGCTGACCGGAAACCCAGCGATTCCCACTTCTCATGGATGGAGAATGGCGGACGCATACTCGCACTCGAGTCTTCGAACCGCGACCGTGACGAGTACTCGCGTGTTTAGTCGCATGCACGTAAGAAAGCAGTATGAGATATTGGGGTGCTTCGGACGGCTGGCTGGACAGCGCGACCGGGGACGCCAACCCCTCAGCACTGCCACCTCTGCCCACACACAGAGAACGCAGACTGCTTTGCAGCAAGCAACACTTGCAGAGAATCAAACGAATTCGCTGGAAATGACACGCATCCATTGCCAGATGATCACAATATGTGCAGGATGAGAAGCAGGAAGCCAAGTCCAGACCCACCAACAAACCTCGTACGATCCCTCCACCCCATCCGCCTCCATCACGACCACTCCTCCCACTTAACAAACATTCCCATTCTCGCACTGACCCTGACAGCCATACGTCCCAATCCAGCTCTGCTCCCCATACGGATCCTGCCCCGTAAACCACCCATTCAGCGTCTCCTGCAGATAATCCAAATTCTGCGGCAACCCGTTCGCCCTCCCCTCATCGGAGCACGGATAGCCCACCGTCAGCCCCCTCCCGCCGTCCAGCGCGCCGCCGGCCGGGAACCAGCCGTTGTAGCCACCGATGGCCAGCAGCGCGTTGTTGTCGTGCGTGTCTAGCTGGCGGCGCAGGTAGGCGGCGCCGGCGTCGACGTTGTCGGCCAGCGAGTCGGTGCACTCGCCGTCCGGGTAGTTGGCGCAGTCGACCTGCATGAGGCCGGGCGTCGGGCCGCCCGCGTCGGCGCTGCAGGACGACTCCTGCATCGCGATGAATGCCAGCACGACCGGGTCGAGCTCGTGCGCGTCGCCGGCGCGCTAGAAGTAGTCGTCGTACTGCGCGCAGGCTGAGCCAACGCCAGCGTAAAACTGGGAGCGTGAGACGTGATAGAGCGAGGCGAAGTCGAGGTACGGCGGGTCCCAGCCGGAGGTGGTCAGGCCGGTGTTGAACCAGTCTTCGCTGCCGTTGGGCCCGCTGCCGGGCGTTACGGTGTCGGTGGCGCCTTGGGCGTCGGGGTTGTGGCCGATGCCTGGGTTGGTGGATTGGGCGTTGGTGGTGGCGAGGAGGGTACAGAGGATGGCGAGGGAGAGCTTGGAGGGTGCCATGGTGGAGGTGAGGGTTGTGAAGGAGAAGGCTTGACAGAGAAGGGTGGTGGAAATGGCTGATGATGACAGCTGATAGGGAGTGTAGGCTCAAGGGAGTGAGGTATATATACGTCCTCGTGTGACGATTCAGACCGTCAACATCTCATTCTCCAGAAAACTAAGCCTAATTAGGCTAAAGCACTTATCTAAGACAAGATGTCTAAGACATAGGGTTTGCTAAGAGCAAACACTTAGCGGGAACGTACGGGAAAGGGAAGCCTAAGACCGGCTATTCGACTTCTAACTAGTACCTAGGCTGGATATATAAGTTTCCTCCTTCCTCCTTTATTCCCTTTCTTTTCTCTTTCCTTTCTCTAGCTTAGAAACTTTAGTCAATTTCGAGAATCTGACTTGTTCTTCTTGAGTCGTGACACCTCGAATGGCTGATGTCCATCAAGGCAAAGGTGTTCCAGCCTCAGCGTCAGACCCAAAGCTGCCTTCTCGTATAATCCGACGCCCGTGCAGAACCGGGTGTGGTTTCTGGATGTAACTGCAGATCTTTTGCTCAGCAGGTACTAATCACAAGAATAGTTGATGAGCCCGGAGCCTAATGGAACCACTCAGCCAATGTTCTAAATAGTTGCCTGCTATGTTCGCCACTGGAGCGGCTGGGCTTTCCCGCAATAGGAGAACGCCCCTTTGCGTGTGGCCCGGAAACATCGGACGGGCTCGAATGACAGGCAAATGGAAGTATTCAACCGTGGTAATGGCGTCGCGGTTACGTGACGACCCGTTGGTGGCTGGTTGGCCCCGGATTGGTCCCTGAACTGTTGCCCGAATAGGCAGTTCCGACGCAATCAACGTAGTCCGCAGTGGGGCCAGCATGAGCCTTGAATGAGCTATTTTCGGCGCGGTCTCGCTGGGTTTCTTTTTCTGGACAGCTTTACTTGCATCGCCCTGTGAATACGAGACCGGAGGTAGAAGGGAAGGCTGCGTTATCCTCTCGTCTGGTGTTTCGCCATGAGGCAGACCGGGAATGGAACGCTGAGAGGACAGGCAGCCATGTGCGCCGAAGATAGAGTGCTTATAGAGGGGACAAGGCTTGGAGTAAGCTTGAGTAACAGCCTCATCGATGACAGCGTGCATGAATGACGGGGTTCCTCCGCTTGATTGAAAGGGCGGAGGTAAACGGGGGCGGAAACGGCGTCTGGTGCCGTGAGACTCATGGAGCTGCAAGGCTAACTTAACACTGCCGGTCAGTTAGCATATCCTGGTATTTGCGCCTGCTAGAGTTTCGGCCCCCGTGAGCTGAAGATGTCGTGCAAGGCAGATGCAACCATGGCTGCACTGGAACCGCGCCATGATAGGTTCCTCGGAGGCTATGGCTTTGCTTCGTGCGAGCTGAGCGAGGAGCATGTCACCGCCGAGAATAGCCTGATTTTATCAAAGCCGAGATGTACTCAGCTCGGCGCTGGAGTTGATGAGAGGAGGGGTTGGAGTCAATGGTGTTGAAGCAGCGCTGACAGCTGAAATGTCACAAAACCCGTCTCTTCCGCATCGCTCATCCATCACTTTTCAACTTCCATGTCCTCATGATATCAGTCTCAGCATCTCAGCGGAGTGGTTGCTTGATTCCTTCAATTTTACCCCGTGCTATGAACAATTACAAGACCTGCGATGATGTCGGCAAGCCGGCCGCCAGTGCTCCATTCTCCTGCCTCCCCAGATCGCATCCAAGCGCCTCCTTCTTCCCAAAAGACTGACATGAGCCCATGCTTGCACGATAGTAATGCTATTTTTGTCACCAGTCCGACATTCTCTCCGGCCCCTGGATGGGTTGCGATGCACACCCTCTCATGTAGCTCACTACAGTGCACCAGTGCATTTGCTTGGTCTCCTTGCTGTGATTCCTCTGGTAGCTCTGCAGTGGAAGCTTAATGTGAGGCCCAATGTGGCCGTATTCGCCGCCGAGATCCTTGAAGATTTTGGGAGGTTCATCGGAAGTATGCCTGTTTTTTTGTCCATCTCTCTCTATTTCTCTTGAAAAGGTTGTCTCTTGATCATATATGTCATGAGCACATACTGACCTACTGCCTTAATACTGATTGCGTTCCCTGAGAACACCAGGGAGTCCCAGCAGCAACAGTACGGCGAGACGACCGTAGATCGCCATGGTACCTGAAACATGTCCGGCTGCTGGTACCGCGGCCCAGCTGAGTTATCCGACACGTTTTTCACCCTCGTCATCTCTTTCCGCCTCATCACATACGTACACACGCACTTGAACAAAACTACCCCCACAGGAAGGAAAAGGGTTGAGCAACGAAGGAAAGGCATTTTCTCAACCAGCCCTGGGAGACATCACAACTTTTCATCTCAGCACCGATGTTCCGTGCACCGTCGAGACAATGGGGCTTTTCAATGACGTATCTCCTGCAGCTGCGCGCGGAACCAACCCTGGGTTCCATGAAGCCATGAAACTCCTTATGGAGCGCGGGTTCACGGATACACGTAGTACAAGTACAATCTGGATGCCGGAAGTGTGTAAGCTTCTCCTGTGGGTCAATCCGAGTTTTCCGTGCGAACGAGGAAAAGAACACAAGGGGTTTACAATTAATTGAGCTGCAGCAGTATTTGAAGATAACACTTCTACCAAATCATAGGCCGTATATGACACTCATTCATCACTTTCGACTCCCCGTTCACTAACAATTCCGACCCATTTCGGGTTGAATTCACCTTGACTTTCTGCCAGCAGGACTCCCACGGAGAACAATGCCGAGCTCCATCAATACCAACGACCATATTTCTGAACCTTACTCTAACCCAAAGCCTCGAAGGACTGACAGGGCTATTGTTGAGAGGCGATGGTATTGGCTAAGCGAAACGAGGGATGCCCGAAACGGCATTATTGAGTCGCACGACAAGCGCAAACAAAGGTTTCCTGCCGTATACCCGGCACTTCCAAGCCTTTCGTGTCCAAACGGAACCTAAAGCACCAAACCGCAGTGCATTTTATCCTTGTCAACTCGGAGAAGAAGAAAAGGAAAGAACAATAAGTGACGTAGGATGTTCGGTTTATCGAACGATTTCCGCTTGCAGGTTGCCCCGACAAGCCCCTGTTTTGATGATACATTCTTTCCGCACGGACAAAGACCATTCGTATTTCTGGCCGTGAAACGCCTGTGTTTTTGCTTTTCCGACTTTGTCCGCAGCGAGCATGAGAGGGGTTGCGATTGCGTTGGTCGCGCTGCCATTGGTGGTTGCTGTTCCCGAGAAGCCAATTCGGCGCCAATGGGATAGCGATACTGCCAGCACTTACTCCGATCCGTATTGGGAGCTTGATCCAACGTAAGTGTATTTTCCAGCTCTCTGCCTACTATCTATGGATTGTTAGTGGTCTCTTTGGACCAGCTCACCATCGTTGTGCGATTTGCTCCGGATTTTCTATGATTATTTCTCGCCTCTCCATCCACCCGCTTTCCCGTCCAAGTATTCAACCATGTAGAGCAGGCATGCAGCATTCATAGCGGAATAACAAAATTGCCTCAACTTCCCCACCACAAAACCCCACCACTAGTGCCCACAACTCACACCCTCCAGGACCACCACCGCCGCCGCCGCAGAACCACTCCCTCCGGTCTTCTCCCAGTATCCCTGGCCCCCGGACCCCCTCTCCCAATACTTCTTGCCAACGCCCTCGTCCGAACCCTCCCCTCCCCCCACCTGCACGCCCCTGACCCCCGACTACCCCTCCACCTGGTGGTACGCCGCAGCGACGGGCGGCACGTCGCCGTTCCTCGCGCCGCCACTCAACGCCGCCTACCCGGTCTTCCGCAACGCGCTCTCCTTCGGCGCCGACCCGTCGGGCCGCGCGCCCAGCGCTGCCGCGCTCCAGGCCGCCGTCGACCACGGCGGGCCGCTCGCGCCGCCCGCCCTGCGCAGCGCGTCCGGCCGCGGCGCCGCGTTCGGCAGCACCCTGCTGCCGGCCGTCGTCTACCTGCCGCCCGGTACGTACCTGCTCGACGCGCCGCTGCAGCTCTGGACCGGCACCGTGGTCGTGGGCGACGCGGTGAGCCCGCCGGTGCTGAAGGTGGCGGCCGGGTTTGCGGGGGATGTGGTCGTGAGGGGGAGGGAGCCGCGGCTGCCGGGGACGAATGGATTTTTCGTCGGGTTGAGGCATGTGGTGATCGATTCGACGGCGGTGGAGGCCGGGAGGGGGTTGGTGTTGCTGGATTGGACGGTTAGTCAGGGGACGCAGCTGAGCGGGGTGAGGTTTGAGATGCCGGTCGGGGGAGCACACGTGGGTTTGAGGTATGTGTGGTGCTGTTTGTTCAATTGTTTTGTCCTTTTTGGGGAGTGATGCTGATTTCGGAGAAGCACGCAGTTTGATTACAACAGCAATATCATCTTGAACGATCTCTCGTTCAACGGAGGCGCGGTGGGGATGGACCTAAGCGGTCAGCAGTTCGCCGTCAAGTCAGTGACTTTCAATGGCTGTGCTGTAGGAGCGATTGTCGATTGTAGGTGTTCAAGATGACCCAAGACTTTTGTGACATAGTCCCACTGAAGTTTACATTGTAGGCTTTGATTGCGTTTTCGTGGATATTAGTGTACGCAAGAACCACCAACAATCACACTTGGAGTTTCGGGGCTGACCTGACTTGAAGTGCATGAACGTCGGCGCCGCATGCCTCGACGGGAGCCAGACTTCCGGAAGTCTCACCGTCATCGACAGCTGGATTACAAACTCGGGTACTCTGGTCTCCAGCTACGAGTCCACCAATGGCGACAACCAGCTTGTCCTCGAGAATATCCACAGTGATGGCGGTGTCACAGTTGAGCTGGGTGGGAAGACGGTCCTGAGCGGCAGCATTCCCTATACGTGGGTCCGTGGTCAAATGGTAAGCAGGTATCCTCTGAGCATCCGTCTTCCTGCGTAGCTGACGACGGAGCAGTATACTCCAGGAAACGTGTACCCCGAGCAACAACAGGGAGTCATGGTCTACACGCCGCGGTCTTCCATCCTGCTCAACCAGGACAGGTACTTCGTCATGAAGCCGCCTACCTACCGCGAATACTCCGCCTCGCAAGTCCTCAACATCAAGTCCGTGCCGGGCTTCCCCGTTTCCGGCGACGGCGTCACAGACGACACCGAGTCGATCAACGCGATCCTGACGCAGTATGCCGGCTGCAAGATCATCTACATCCCCGCGGGCACGTACGTGGTGCGCAACACCATCTTCATCCCCGCCAGCACACGCATCTACGGCGACGCCTACGCCTCGGTCATCAGCGCCATGGGCCCCACCTTCGCCGACCCTAAAACGCCGATCCCGATGGTCCAGGTCGGCGCGCCGGGCGACGTGGGCGTGGTGCAGGTCGTCGACATGATGTTCACGGTCGGCGAGGTGCTGCCTGGCTGCAAGCTGGTCGAGGTCAACATGGCAGGCTCGCAGCCCGGCGACGTCGCGCTGGTCAACTCGCACGTCCGCGTCGGCGGGGCGGCTGGCTCGACGGTGCAGACGAGCTGCGGAGGCCCGGCTGCGCTGTGCCGAGCCGCCTGGGGCCTGGTCCACCTGGCGGCGTGGTCGAGCGCGTACGTCGAGAACATGTGGGGCTGGACCGCGGATCATGACCTCGACGACGTGTACACCCAGAATGTTGCTACGGGCCGGGGCATGCTGGTTGAGGCAACGAAGGGGACGTGGCTTGTCGGGACGTCCATGGAGCACAATACGCTCTATCAGTACAACTTCCACGGCGCGGAGAACGTCTTTGCGGCGATGCAGCAGTCGGAGACGCCGTACTGGCAAGGCGTCAATTCTGGGTCCGTGGCACCGTATCCGTGGACTGCCGATTTGCAGCCAAGCGACCCAGACTTTGCCCACTGTGGTGTCGACAGCAGTGGGTACTGCGGCGCGGCATTGTTTGAAAAGATAGCTGGCAGCAAGGATCTCTTCCTGTACGGTGGTTGCTTGTGGACCTTCTTTACCGGCAATGAAAGCGAGAAGTGCAGCTACGACTGCCAGCAGGAAGCGATTGACATCGACGACGACTCGAGCGGTGTATATTTGTACGGCACAAATGTGCATAAAGTAACGAACATGGTAAGAAGCGGAGGGTGGAGCATTGCAGGCCAGGGCACGAATGCAGGCGGTTGGGGGGGAGTGGTGGCAGCGTATCTGTACAACTCTTGAGTCAAATATCTCGGTTGATAATTTTGTTGGGAATTAATCAGCTCATTTTCGGTTCTGCAGAACTATTTTCTCCACAACAACAACTCCGCTGATTTTTACTTGAAGAAAGAACAATAAAAAAAAGACAAGGGTCTTGAAGTCACATCGTGCGTTCTTGTGAAAGGGGTGGAATTGAAATAAGCACAACCGCGTATGAAGTTGAAGCACTTCTCCAGATACAAAGGTTCTCAAGATTATGGGTCAAAGCCACCGGGACGCATGATTCAACTCACCATTGACGATCTAAATGTGTCTTCGCGCTGGCTATCGGCTCTAGCACCTCTCTGGATTATCTATTATCAATCTTGCAAGGTGAGCTGCATTGTAGTAGTTGATGACTTTCGAGGCGAACGAACATGTGCAAAGGATTGTTACGAAGGCTTATGTTTGATGGAAAGTTAAGTATTCGTCCATACTTGAAAGTGTAGTTGATGCGCCAGCTCTTCAAGTGTGACATTACCTCGATGGAGGCTGTGAGTTGACCCTACAGCATACATAGGCAGCCAGATCTGGTGGATGATGTGCCGAGATTGGATCAGGTGAGAACTGTTTCTAGCAGCGCTGGGAGACAGGGCCTTCTCCACGTTCTCCGCATGGCGCAAGAGTCATACCACGCATGGGGACGCGGCTGAGCTCGCGGGCACAGACGGAGCCGCCCGTGGTTCCATTAGGCGTCTCGGTAAAGAGCTTGTCTGCTCAGGCGTAGATCATTGGGTGCACCATGATCTGCCGGGTCTGATCTAGAAGGAGCGCACGTGATCTAAAACTGGGCTTCTCTCCTGACCTGGGACCGGCAGCTTGGGCTGGAGATGACGCGCCTGGGGAAGGCCTCTGGAAGCCTGGGCAGATCGAGGATGCGTCCAGATCAAGAGAGTCCTTGGGTCGGGGTCGCACAGCTCTGGTTGCGCCGTTCGGGAGCGTGCCTGCGTTAGACGCATGCGCTTGGGCGCAGCACGGTACGGGTGACTTCAGCGCCGGGTGCCCGACAGCAGCAGCGGCAGTGAAGAGCGAGCTTCCACAGCCAGTGATGTCGGGCTGATCTCCAGGGTTTCAGAAAAACGTGCGACAGGCTTTCTGCAGGCGTAAGCGTGTGCCGCGGGAGGTTCTGCGGCGGGACAGCGGTGTGGCGGGCGGACTTGGGAATTGCGGGTGAAAACCGGGGCCGGCGCTTGGGCGCTCCTTATCAGGGATTTCCGCTTGTGAGATTCTCCGGCAGCGGCTGGCGCGTCGAGGGTCGGCGAGGGCCCCGCGACAGGCTGCGCGGCTCTCGACGGGATGCGCACCGGCACTTCGCGTAATGGCATTAGGCGGACTGCGTCAGGCGTCGGCGTCTGCGCAGGCTGGCTCAGGAGCAGGGGGGGCCGGCGGCGGGATGGGTGTGGGTGGATGGCAGGTCGCGGTGGCACCTGCTCCCAATTCCTAAGTTGCCCGAGCCTTGGTCGGCGCTATGCCGCTTCCAGCCTCTAGCGCGGTCGCGAAGTTTTCTGTCCTTATATTCTCACCAAAACCCGTCGACCACCTTCTCCTTCTCCATCCATCTCCCCTCATCCCCTTTCCGATTGGTTTCATTGATCAACCGGCACAATGGCAAAGGACGGTGAAGTTGTTCAGAGCAAGAAGGTAAGCTGATCTGATGCTGTCGTCGCAATCCACTGCGATGCGGCTGCTCCAATCTGCGAAGAACTGCGGCTAACAGAAGACAACAGAGCGTGCTGGGCATGCCCGTAAGCCATCACCCACCTCCCTCCTTGCATCGACGCACATCTTGGACGGTCCTGGATCACCCGGCGTGTCGGTCGCAATGGCTGTCGAGCTGTTTTCGATGGGCGTGCTCGGGGTGCTGCAATCTGTCCAAGTTGTTGCGGAGACGGCTTGTCACCGAACTTCACTAACATAAACACAACAGGGCTTCATGGTCGACTTCATGAGTACGTCCAACCACCGAACACTCGTCTGAGATGCATCGTCGATGCCAATGGCACTCGCGATGGATTTTTGATGGCTGTGTCTGAATTTGCGCTTGGACCTCGGGTACTGACTGCTTATCTACAGTGGGTGGTATCTCCGCCGCCGTCTCGAAGACCGCTGCCGCTCCCATCGAGCGTGTCAAGCTTCTCATCCAGAACCAGGTACGCCCTCACCCCCCGCGCAAAAGTATTCACCGCTGGCTTCCAGCTTCCGCTGGACCGATCTCGTCTACCGAACACCCGCTAACCTGCCGCTCAACAGGATGAGATGCTTCGCGCTGGCCGTCTGGACCGCAAGTACAACGGTATCGTTGACTGCTTCCGCCGCACCACCGCCGCTGAGGGTGTCGTCTCCCTCTGGCGTGGTAACACCGCCAACGTCATCCGTTACTTCCCTACCCAGGCCCTGAACTTCGCCTTCCGTGACACCTACAAGTCGATGTTCGCCTTCAAGAAGGAGCGTGATGGCTACGCCAAGTGGATGATGGGCAACCTTGCTTCTGGCGGTGCTGCCGGTGCTACTTCCCTCCTCTTCGTCTACTCTCTCGACTACGCCCGTACCCGTCTTGCCAACGACGCCAAGTCCGCCAAGGGCGGTGGTGACCGTCAGTTCAACGGCCTGGTTGACGTCTACAAGAAGACTCTTGCTTCTGATGGTATCGCTGGTCTCTACCGTGGTTTCGGCCCCTCCGTTGCTGGTATCGTCGTCTACCGTGGTCTGTACTTCGGCATGTACGACTCGATCAAGCCCGTCGTCCTTGTTGGTCCTCTCGAGGGTAACTTCCTTGCCTCCTTCCTTCTCGGCTGGACCGTCACCACTGGTGCCGGTATCGCTTCCTACCCTCTTGACACCGTCCGTCGTCGCATGATGATGACATCTGGTGAGGTATGTATCCCCAGTAACTACCATTCTTCGGCCGGATGATGCTGACCGTGTTGCAGGCCGTCAAGTACAAGTCTTCCATGGATGCTGCCAAGCAGATCATTGCCAAGGAGGGCTTCAAGTCCCTGTTCAAGGGTGCTGGTGCCAACATCCTCCGTGGTGTTGCCGGCGCTGGTGTCCTGTCCATCTACGACCAGGTCCAGCTTCTGCTCTTCGGAAAGGCCTACAAGGGCGGCTCCGGCTAAATGCACTCTCGTTCGATTCCGACCAAGAGCAGCATACATTAATATTGGGGAGGGGGTGACACAAAAGGGGATGAGATGGCGGTGGAGTTGATAGAGCAAGATCAAGCCTGAGCTTGTTCTGGTTACGAAAGAAAACAAAGCTGGGAGTGGTTTCTGATATCCCTGCTTTCAAGCATCTTGTACTTTACCCGGCAAATTTTTTCTTCCTTGTACCTTGCGCATCTCGCTGGCTTGACTTGCTTCGCTCCGATTTCCTTTATGTTCCGGTTTGGTCACTGGGCACTTCTGTCGATAGATGGTGCATTCTCTACGGCAGGAGTTGTTCAGAGGTTGGGAGCGGGTGAAAACATCGGCATAGAATTCAGTTCTGCTTTTTTGTATCACAGGCGCCGTTCTGCCGTGCGTGACATGGTGTTCGATAACTGCATGCAGGGCCTTGAGCCTCGGGCCCAGGGTCCAATGGCCGGCCATGGGCGCGGCAGGTCGTCTTGCTGCCCCCTCGAATCGCCATCCTTGCATTATCGTCCTCTTCCACAGCTCTAGACAGCAGGCTGCCTGCCGCCCGTTGCGGGAAGGCGGCACGTGACAGGACGTCATCGGGCCCAAACAGCAACAAGCTCAGCTCGCGGGACGCAAGGACAGATCGCTGGCGCTGAACACGCCACGACTCCCGCTCGACAACGCGCGTACATAAGGCAAGCTACCGTCCCTTTGTTTCCCGTTGCTGCTTCAGCTCTCAGCCGCTTCTCTCGACCGCACCCCACCCCGCGTCTGCAATTCGACACCACCATGCCTCCAATCCCAGTCTACTCCGACGCGCCCATCAACCCGCAAACCGCGGCCACAAAACCCGACGGCACAACACCACAAACGGCCGCCGCCCAGCCGCCGCAGCAACAACCCCAACCAACCCCGACCCGCACCACCGCAACCACAACCGCCGCCGCCTTCGACCCCTCCTCCGCACCTCCCCCGCCTCAGCCCGGCGCCGTCCCCGTCCCACCCACACAAAACCGCTCCCCTCCCGCCAATCCGTCTTCCCACGCCTCGCCGCCCCCGCCCCAACCAGGCGCCGCCCCGGTCCCGGCGCCCACCGGCAGCGCCAGCAGCGCGCCGCCGCCGCCCACCGTCACCAAGAACGTCATCGAGACGGTCACGGCCGCGGGCCCGCCGCCGCAACTGGGCATCCCGCCGCCCTCGCTCAACGCCGGGGCGACGCACTCGACCACCACCACAACGGCGGCGGCGGGAAGGGCGACGACGACAAACCTGGGCGACGCCGACGCCGACGGAGCAGGGGCGGGGCGGGGCGGCAGGGCGCGCGGGTCCAGCACAGCGAGCCTGGAGCATCCGCCCGGCTACGTGCAGAACCCGTACGCGGCGGACGGGACGGCGGCGCAGAGGGCGGCGCTGGAGGACGCGCGGGAGAGGGATAGGGCCGAGGGCGTGTGGGGCGGCATCAAGGCGGTTGCCGGTAAGGTGGGGGAGAGTCTGAAGAAGGCGGATCAGGAGGCTTGGAGGTTGGTGGGCGGTGGGGAGAAGTGAGGGGTGGGCGAGCTGGTGGGTTTGGGATATACGGTTGAGGTTGGGGGAGCGGAGAGGCTGTGGGGTTGGGGTGAGGGGCGGTTTGTATGATAGGCGTGCGGACGGTGGAGGAGAAAGCAATATGGATGTGTGTTTGAATACTAGTTAAAACCATGGGCCTTGGTTGCCCGCTCTCCAGCGGCTTCTTCGAGGAAAGTAATGACCGTGAGATGGTCCGGGCCACACCTACTGTGCTTTTGCACTGACGTCTTCTCCGCGGACGGTCGGCGCAAAGCAGCCGCTCATTGCCCAAAGCTTCTTGATCAACATCCCAGTCCGCTTTACCGACACATCACACGGTTTTACCTGGGGTTTTCCTCACCGTAAAGTGCTAGCCATAGCGGGCATCAATGCCGTAGCCCATGGTCCGCAGTTCCGTGGCAAGCCTGTCATGAACCCCGTGGACAGGTTGTGGCGGTGACCACGCATGTTCTCTCGTGACGAACCAAGAGCAAGGCCGACTCGGCTGTTTGGACCGACAACCCCTCCTGATAGGCCGCCTACTCGCCGGAGTAAATACCGCGACGTTCGATGTTGGGGGAGCTGATTGTAACCACGCCGTGCTGCAGCCTAAGATTCGGAGTTCATTATACGGCGCATCCGCGCTTTACGTTAAGAGTTGCAGTAGTTCTCCAGATGAGAAAGTGCTCTTGTCCGGCATGAACCACCTCACATTCACGTCTCGATGTTGAACTTCCCGTAATAATCAAAATTCCTAAACCCATCCTATTCTACGCCTTGATGTATACCGCTTGAGCAACCCGACACCTTTCCATAGCAAAACAAAGTCTGGAAAGAAGGGAGCAAGACAAGAGCCCACCATGTAAAAATCCGCCAGAAAGCAAAGGGAAACTGAGTGAGAAAGCCGCCGCCGTTTGAGCCGTACCTGTTTTCATTCCGCCTTCATTATCTTTGAAAGAAACCATACTTGCCCGCCTCCAGCCAGAATTGTGTCTAAAGGAGAACATGAAGCTGTTCGTCCAACACGTGAGAAGTTTACAGGACAACAAAGATCCGCGATCTGAGAAGATTTTGCCACACAGAACTCATGAGGAACTTTTGATCCCTGTAAAGCGGATTACAATCGGACGCCGAGAACTATTCACCGAAGAGAGCAGGAAAAGGCAGAAAGTATTCGCTCTCGCATGCCTGTCGCTAAGGATACCTTGACTTCGCTGTAGCGCAGAGCAAAATCTGTGTACGAAGAAAAGAAAGTGCAGGAGATGCATTTGTCTGACCACCGAGCCGTGTCGTTCCTCTGGAAAGGTTGCGCGGAAGAATTTGAGAGGCGCAAGACGGCAGCCCAGATGATGCCATAGACAGTGCCTGCTAACTCCCTCATGACTCGTGAAGACTTGTTTGTCCATTGCATCAGAAATTCGTAGTCAGAATCCCGAGGACGGCACGATCGGCAGGGACGGTGCCAGTAGTCTGATTGTGGAAGTCGGTTTTGTCAGCCAGACTTCCAGCGTTTTCCTTCTCAGCGGATCCAACCAGGGTGTCGTCCGTTTCCCACTGGTTTGGGCCCTCTGAAGCAGATCCAGACTTGTGATCTTTCTCTGGAGACTCCAAGGCATGAGAATCAGCTCGAGCAGGCCGCTCCTCCTCAAGGTCGTCCGCCATGTCGTTCGCCCCGGCAGCTTCTTCACTGTCGAAGTCCATCTCCTCGTTTTCCTCTGGCTGAACACTAGCCTCATCATCCACGCCTTCGACAATACGGCGGAAGATGCTTTCGCTGCTCTCCAGGATACTGGCTATATCCTCTCTGACGCCAATCTCAGCCTGGGATAGATGAACATCAGCCGCTCCAATGTTGCCAAGCACTTGAAGGTAGTCCCTCCGAGCCGTCGAGTAGACGCCATTGGTGCGTTCTACAAGCTGGGTCTTGATCTGCTGGGACATCTGTTCTAGACTCTTTCTGACTGCGTCGCAGGCGTCCTGGAACATCCTGGTGCAATTCGCGGATATATGCGAGGCCATGTGCCCTTTCATACGCACATAAGTGCCTTTCCCAGATTCAGATGCGCATAAATCGTATACGTGTTCCATTGCTGCAGCAATTACGGGAGTGAACTCCCGATTGACTTCTCTCTGGAAGGTAGTCATAATCTCCTTCATGGTATGGACTTGGGCGGCTAGAAACGGGTCGTAGTTATTGAGCTGCTGACTGAGCATTGCGATGGAGGCAACGCTGACGCCAATTTCGTTCGCGCGCTTTGCGACGGTGCTGTGGAAATTCTTCAAGATCTCAAGAGTCTTAACCTTGAAGCTATCCATCTGACAAGGAAGAACGCGCTGGAAGGTTCTCTCCCAACCAGTTGCTATCTGTTTGATCAATGGCTCGGCCCTGTCATGTAGTCAGCGGGATTGCTCCCCTTTAATGATCGCCCAAGTAAAGTAGACTTACAATTCTCCGTTAAAATCACGATGACCAGCATTTCCCGAGAACACCCCATGTCTCCTCACAGTGGCGCGGTAGGTCATGAAGTGCAGACCTCCTTCGTTCCGGTTCCTACTCCACTTCTCCGCTGTCGGCAGACTGGCCTCAGACGCGCTTACGACCGCTCTGTCATACTTGTCGTAAATGTTCTGTGTGAGACTGTCCGTGATTCCAGCAAGCGTGTCGTCGACAACATTGTTGAGGCCCTATGATGATAACTTTGTCAAAACAAATGTTTAACTTTGACTTCGCAGAGGTCAATGACTCACCTTGTAAAGCCCCGCAAGCTCTCTCTCGAGGAACTGGGCTTCTTTACGCTGCTGACCAGCAGTGAGTTGAGAACCGTGACCATTCTGGGTAGCCCACAAAGCTATAGAGTTGAGGAGTTGGGAGAGGTTGTTCAAGAACTTTCGACTATCCGCAGCACGCCCAGCTTCAGTGAGCTTTTTGCAATGTGCTTGAAGTTGCGGCATCTGCGTGCCATGTTAGCACAGATAAAGAAGTCGAGCTCTCCATGTACTTACCTCGGTCTCCTGGATATCCTTGAATCCGGAGATATCCTTATCACGCCTGAGCCGTCCACTCAACTTCTGGAAGGCTCGAGAACTGATGCAGAACACTGGCAGAGTGCGAGCAACTTCATCATAGTCGCGGAAATCTTCATCGGGGTCGAAGTTCTCTTCATCCTCCTCCAAAGCCGTCTCATGGTCGAGCTCCTTGATGCCAGCAGCGAAATCCTGTTGAATTGCGCCCCTCGAGTAGTCATTCCGGCCCTTGATACACAGCGAACCGACCTCATGGTCAATCGCAGCAATCTTTTCGTTCAGCGCTTTGATCTCCTTGTTCAGAGCCTTCGTCTGCTGATCGAGTTCTTCGCGCTGGCTCTTGGCGTTCCTCTTTTTGGATCGAAGTTCCTGAATCTTTGCATCAATCTCCTCTTCGGAGAGCGGCTGTCGGTCATCTACTCCGTCCTCGGTCTCCGACTCGTCGTCGGCAGATGTTTCGGCGGCCTCGGAGTCATCATCGATGAAATCGTCATCCGAATCTGTCGTTCGTCGCTTCTTTTGGGGACCGGACTTCGCTGAAGTCTTCTTCCGCTTGTTGGTTTTCTTGACCGGTTCGTAGACCGTCTTGCCGTCTGCGAGCTGATCGCTGAGTGACTCCCAGGCCTCGATGTCGTCATCGCATTCATCTATGACGCCAGAGAAGACAGCCTTGGACTCCCTGCAGTCTTTCACTTTGTCCTTCAGTTGCTTGACCTCATTCTTCAATCCATCGGATTCTGCCCAAGATCTCTCAGCTGTCTCGCCAAGGTCAAGGCTCTGAACGGCCTCCTGGATAGATATGTCGTCGGTTTTCGAGCAGATGAATGTAACGTTCCCGTACGTGCCGTCTAATTTCAGCTGTCGCTTGAATGAATCGCCGAGCAGCGACTTAGCAGCTTTGTCATCTACAGCGCGTGTGATGGGAGCCACAATCCAGAGACCCGTGCACTGCTTCATGTATCCCTCGGCGACTGCAGCGCGTGCTGTGTTAGAGTCGTGGACACCAGGAAGATCAACGAGCACTGCGCCGGTCGACAACGCGTGCGCTTTTGTATAGATCTTGACCACTTTGATGAGGGGCCAATATTCCATGCGCCTGGGCTCGTCCTTCTTCTCCCGGCCGGTCGCCTTTTCCTGGCTGTCAACGTAGGTCTGCAACTTCTGATAAAACCTGTCACTACCGGCTTCTGCGATATGCTTGGTGGTCCCAAGAACGTTGTTGACGGCGGTAGCACGCATCAAAGCTCCCAAGCCCCCTTCAGCGATTTGGTCCCTCGTCTTGCTCGGATAAACAGCGCGGATTTTCGCATATGCGACGCCGGCTTCGCTATCGGGATTGGTGGTAGCCTCTTTGCAAACCTTTCCACTGCCATCCAACAGCTCATCGAAAAGGTTCTTCAGCTCTTTATACCAATCCTCAGGCCTGATGAACTCAACGTCAGCCTTGTAGCAGCTCTGCTCATCCTTGCTCTCGTTGTACGAGAGTTCGGTCACCACAGCGGTGCAAGCACGCATGCAGTTGGTCGGCACGAGGCGCTCCTCGTCCAGAAGGGCGTTGATCACGCTGCTCTTGCCAGCACCAGTATTTCCGACAACATCGATAACCGTACGGCCACGGACTGCCTCTTTCTTAAGGCCCTCGATAGATTGCAGCCACTGCACCGCATTTTGGCTTTCAGATTGTCCTTCGTTTAGGAAACCTTGAAGCCTGTTGAGCAAATGCATAGCTTTCTCAACGCCCTTCTCCAGCTTCTCGGGGTCCGTCTCAGAGGACAGCTGTTGCAGGAAAGGATTCTGCGGTTCAGCTGAAACACTCTCAGATGGTGCAGGAGAAGCGTCCTGTCCCTCAGACGTATGTCTGTCCCAGGCAGTCGAAGGAAGGTATTCTGACTTTATAGAGATCGTTGGATGAACTGGAGCTAGAAGGGGCGGAGCCGGCGATGTCGAAGCAGGCGGGGGTTGCTGGGATGGCCCGAGATCGGAAGCTGTAGCTCTGGCAGGCGATGTTGTCCTTCCAGCGACATCTCTAGTGATTTGGCTGAAGACTTGTTGCTGTAACCAAGCGTGTCGGTGACCATGCGCAGTTTGATACGCGTTCATAATCCTTGGATCATTGCCATATTGCGGGTCGCAAGGGATATACTGTTGCTGTGGCAATTTCGAAGTCACCGGCGGATTGGGGCGTGCAGATGCCGGAGGACGAATAGAAGACTCATACGCTTGTCCATTGAATGGGGATGGCTCAGCAAAGGACGCGGCAAGCCTCTGGAATGTACTGGTTGGTGCTGCAGAGGAATGATCGCGGCTAGTCGTAAGGGGACGTGTTTGCGTCGATTGCTGAAGCGGGCTTGCTGTGATGGGCGAAGGAGCGTGTGATTTTTCATGAACGGGCTCTGACTTGAATGCTGGAGTGATGGAGTTGTTCGAAGCCGACGGGGTCGTAGCCGACGGCCGCACGGGAAGCAAGACGACCAATTGATCATCGCTTGAGTATTTTCAGTAATGCCTCGATACTCTATTATGTGGAGAGACGTAATAATTACAATTTGTTCAGGGCGCTTATCTTTTCCGTGCTCTGCGGCAAGAGCAGTCCGAGCTGCAGGCAAACGTCGCTAGGTTTCTTGTAAACATTGTCGATGTTCTCGATGGTGGTCCTGCTGTTGGCTTTGATCCACATGAAGTCCGATTGTTCAGCGGCCTCGGAAGGATCTCGGTCTCGAGACAAAACCGCCACCCAGAATCGATTAGACTTCAGCTTCTCCTCTTTGTTGGGGCGGACAGACTTCGCGCGTTCACGCAATTGATGGTATGCTGCCGGCGTGATTGCCATGTTGGCTTGTCGGTGGCAATCGCGGGGCCGACAGCCTCGGAATGATTGATGGGCAGTAGTAGCAATATTCGGTGACACAACGGTCTTGGGCCTTAGCGTCGGAAGGGTGGTCTGTCGTGGGACATTCCAAGGTCTGGGTGGGATCGTGCGTCAGTACGCTCGGCGAGGGCCAATGCCCGCGCAGGCTTCAATCCTTCGCGCAGGGAGGCTGAAGCAGCGGGCCGAGCCTTTAGCGGGGTCCGTAAGCTCGTGGAAGCGTCGCTGAGCGACCGGTTGGTGTAGCGAAGTTGGGCGTGTCGCGACGCGTTGGCGAAAACGCGCTAGAGAGCCAGTCACGGGATAGCGATACGCTAGTGACACCCTGCGCAGCGAGCACGCCCTGTGGAGCAGGCGCGCGCTCTGATAAGAAGATCTTACTCGCGACCGCTTCTTTTGGCGGAGCTGCAGAGAGCGACAGCAGGCCGTGGAGACGCAGGAGCAAGTGGGTGCACGGTTTGCTGGGCGTTTGCTGGGTTATTTGTGCCCATGTGCGCCAGGTCTGCCCGGCTCCCCGTGTTTGCTCGAAGTTTCCATCCGCACGTCGCGGGCAGCGCACACACGCAGTGCAGCGCTAGAGAGAGCGCGGCCTTGCGACGAGAATCGCGTACAATCTCAGTCACGTTCGGATGGAGCAGCAATTGCTAGACCATGCGGCTTTCACGTGTCTACCCTGCATTCTCAATATCAAGGACGTCATCGATGCTTAGTCGTACCTGCAACCTCGGTCCAGGCCTGCTTCTGGTGTAGAAAGCCAGGGACGGCATGTATTTGACAGATACATTCCGCACACCTTCACTCTCATCATACGAGCATCCATTTCCACAAATCTGAATATCTGTTCTCAGCGGAGCATAATGGCGCCTCCATCTCCCCTCTCCAAGCACCAGACCCAACCAACTCTCCGCCAGCTGGCTGCTGAAAAAATCCATGGAAAGGGGAGCAATCCCTCGCAACTGGGTGACCCAGTATCCCTCAAAGCCGAAACCTCCGACAATTCGCCAACTGACCAAGATCTTGGGTCCGGTGGAAGTTCTAGCAACCGCTCGAAGCCTCAATCCTCTTTGATCAGTGCGGCAAAGAAGACGATGCTTGGGGATCCAGTCAGCCTAAAGGCTGAGACAGTGGAAGGAGACCCTGTCGATCATGACAACGGGCCGTCGGGAAGCAAAGGAAGCTCTCAAAGGACGTCGAAGCTGTGAAATGCGTGTACACTAGCATGGTTGAGCGTCAAGCATTTCGCTTTTTTCCTGCTTCTGATCTCAAAATATGAACTTCAGATCCCTTGAACTCTCCTTCCTCTGTGGCCGGATTGATATCTCGACTGTACAGGGCGAAGCGCGTTCGTGCTACTCTTTTAGCATCTGGTCCTGGTGGAGACCATTGCTCGTGTTGTCGAACGCCGTCTTCTTCGCACTGCCCACTCTCCGGCTTTACACGACTCAGCCCGTTCACTCCAGCACTAGCGAGATAAACAGTGCGCCTAAGATGCCTGAAAATGGCAGTGGATGAAGCGCAGGGTGGAAGGTACCGCCTCTTTGTTCCCGCATTTTTGCGTATTGTCGTATTCGTGTCGATCTGAGTCGGACAAAGGCGCAAGAGGGCCGCGTAGCACTACTCCGGCAGGTTCAGGTTGAGCAACGAGCTTCAGGAGGCGCAGGGAAGCATGTTCGAGCAGAGATCTGGTCCCTGAATCCGGCTTGGCGGAGCGGCGCAGTCGCAAGCGCGGATCCGTGGCCAGGCCTTGGAAATGCAGATTCCGGTTTCTGAGGCCGCGACTCTGCCCTGTTCTGGCGGCGACAAGCCGTGGGGCGAGCAGTCAGCATTGCGTATGGAGCAATGCACGCATGGAGCAGGCAGTCGAACGGCGCTGGCAGCGAGGGCCGTGACGGGCTTCGCTGGCGATGGTGTTTCCTGGGCGCCCTGCGGGTCGTGGCGCTCCGCGGCGAAGCGTGAAGCTTGGCCCGGCCGCGTGGGGCTTGAAAGTGACGTCGCGTGCTGAAGCATGGATTCCCCATGATGCAAGCTGCGCCTCAGGGCCTCAGGCTGGTTTACAAAAGCCGCATCCGCCCAGTCTGCGCGCTCCTGCCGTGCGACTCCGGATATTCCTCAGCCTTGACGTGTGCTGTGGACGGGCTTGCTGGACACCTGATTACCTGGCCTCGCCCCCGCAATGCCGCGCCTTTCGCACGAGCGGTAAACGCCCCAGCTTCCCCCCGATTCCTGATTATCCCGCCGCGCCATCGCCCGCCATAGCCGGAGGACACGGAGTCGGGATTCTGACGCTTCCGAGCCTCGAACCGCCATTACATCACCGCCCGCGCTCTCCGTCGCTCATAGAGCCTCACCTCACCCTCCGTAGCGCCCGGCGCGCATCCGCAAGCTCCTGCTACCCGGTCGAGACGCGTCACCATGGCGAACGCACAGCTTCACGACGCTCTGGCATGCCTGCGGCCCAAAGACTTCATCTCCGACGTCCCCGCTGACGATCTCGAGACCTTCATGCGCGACATCTTCACAAATGGCGAGATCATTGTCAACTCCGTTCCGCAGCCGCTGGGCGGCACCGAATTCCTCGAATCCACACGCAAGCGGACAGACGTCAACGGTGCACACAACGCCTCGGAAATGACCATAGCGGACGCTCGCGCTCCCCCCTTTGATCCGTCGTTCGAGGACCTGCAGAAGTCGTGGGGAAAGCCCATGAAGCAGAGCAACAACCCGCTGTCTGTTTCGGTGTTCAAGATGGCCGGAGCGGACAGGTACGGCTCGTGGTTTGCAAGGCGAAGCGTGCATGAGGGCCTCGGGTTCACAAAGTGGAAGAAGGCGTTACAGCGCGAGTTTGCTGAGAGCCTGGCCGTACAAGGCGGCCCCGGAGTGGGTAGCATCAGAGGCATTGGCGGAGACAAGCGGCTGGAGAAGAGGGTGGTCGACGGCGTCGGAAAGCTGGAAGGTATGTTCGAGACAAGAGGCGCGTCAGCGCGAATGCTAATTGACGGTTGCTCATGGCAGTGCTTCAATTGTCGGCAAAGTTCCCGGCACCCACAGCTCCTCGCGAGTTTGTTACCATGCTCCTTACCTCCGATCATGCCCTGAGTGAGAAATCCAAGCCACATCTTGACGGGCAAGCTGCAGCGACAGAGATACCCAGGCATTACATGATTGTGTCCATTCCTTGCGAACACCCAGAAGCACCTGTCCGAGATGGTCTTGTGCGCGGTAATTACGAGTCCATTGAAATGATCCGAGAGATACCCCTTGTGCCCACGAAGTCAAAAGAGGAAGGGAGCATAGAGAGAAAGGAAGACGCCAGCCCAGACGACCCAGAAACCAATCCAGTCGAATGGATCATGATTACTCGAAGTGACCCAGGTGGTGGCATACCGAGGTTTTTGATCGACCGTGGAACTCCAGGCTCTATCGTGGCAGACACAAGTAAATTTCTGAACTGGGCATGCGCCATGGAGGAGATTCCCGACCCAGAAGAGGATGAGTACAAGCAGCCTTCACTACAGATGGATCACGAGGCGCTTGCGGCAGCAGAAGAGGCACAGCCTCGAACCAGCTTCTCCGCAGCATCGCGGGATGTACAACTTGCTGGTGTCGGTACCAGCATCGCAGATCTGCCCCTCACCGACCCCTCTGCTGGCCAGAATGGCAATGGCTTGTTCTCATCCTTCACGAATGCCGTCGGGAACGGAATCCAAAGTTATGCGCCCCAATCCGTTGCCTCCTATCTCCAACCTACCTCTCGAGACTCCTCGCCGTTCTCCGAATCCGACGAGCACAGCGAAACCTCGAGCCTCCGATCTTTTGCCTCTGCAGAGCAGTGGGCCACCGCCGAGGGCGGCCCCGGCGAGGAAACCCCTCCTGCGCTGCCGCCAAGACACATGTCATCCGAGAGCCTGAGCAGCACTATCACGAAGGGTCAGGCAAATCAGGACCGGTACGAAAAGGAGTTGTCGAAGATCGACTCGAAACGCGCTCAGTTGGACAACAAGATGCGGAAGACCCGTGAGAAGGAGGAAGCGCGCACGCAGCAGAACACCGAACGAGAGTCGCGCGAAAAGCGCAAAGCTGTGGAGAGATATGAGCGCGAGATGGCCAAGCTCGAGGCGAAGCGCGAGAAGGAAGCTCGCAAGCTGGAGCAGCGGAAGAAGAAGGAAGAGGACAAGAACACCACCACCCGCTTGCAGCGTGAGCGCGACGAGTTCAAGTTCCGTGCGGAAATGGCGGAGCGCGAGAACAGGCTGCTCAAGGAGCAGGTGGGCGAGCTGCAGGCGCAGAACACGCTGCTCGTACAGCGGATAGGCAAGACAGAGCAGGGACAGCAGGCGTTGAAGGCGATCAGCGACGAGCTGAGCAGGGGAAGGAGCGGGAGTACGGCGTCGAGTTCCAAGAGTAAAAACAGCAAGAAGAGTGTCGAGTCAAAGAATACTGTCTGAGCAGGCAGTGCATCGGTCTCTTTGGTCTATTCCCTTGCCATTTTCGCATCTGATTTTGCTGTGCATCGAGCGCTGGTGGGACGGTGGCTGGGAGATGGTTGCTCTTTTTGCATATGATTCACCATTGTCTTTACTACATTCATATCATCATTAATTGGGCGGCAAAGGGCATTTGGAATACCAGGCGGGCTGAGGTTACATCGGTGGGGCATAGACAATACATACTCTACACGTGCAGAAAGGCCAGCTTGAAGGTTCTCTTGGGAACAAGACCAGGTACAGGTAAATTGCTCTCCACATGTCATAAGTTGCGTGGAGTCGTAGGCTCAGGATGCTTCCGACAGAAGTCGCCACGGCAATGCCGTGTCACCGAACCGACTCGGAGATTCACCAACGTGGAAAGAATACACAACTGGCGTCAGACACACTCGCAGGACGGAAGTCTCATTTCCGAGAGCCAATGTCCTTCTCTCAGGAGTGAGGCAGAAGACAGTGCAAGCCTTGCACACCACGCCATACCTGCATGTACCTTTCCTTTTCCTCGCCCCCACCTTCCTCCCCTCACAAGTCATGTTCTTCAACGCTTCAGCGACATGCATGACGGCGATACTACGGCGCGTTACTACCGCCACGAAACAACCCCTTTTTCTTGGTATCCCACCCTTGGGGAAGGTGTGAGGATGTCACGGATGCTCTCTGCGTTTTCCCTCCCTCCTCACTTCTTTTTTCTCCACCTGCTGAACCGGACGAGTCGCACGAGTACGGCACCAAGCCCTCATTGGCGCGGCATGATTTCCTCTTGCCGCCGTGCTAAACCTGGCGAAGGAGGGAAGGTCGTGTGTTACACGTAGCTGCCGTAGCGCCTAGTACGGAAAGTATACTTTTAAGCTTCTTTATTGCGTCGTCATACGCTTTATATTTAGGCGGACAAGGTTCGCAAAACACCTTCTGACACGTGAAAAAGAACAATTAGAAGAAGGCGAGCAAGCAGCAGGCTGAAGGAGGAACAGGAACCAATGTCGAGCACAAGCAAAAAATTGAAACCTCACCCGCAGCTCTACCAACGGCGCTTGAAGAAATTAAGGCAGCTTGCCCCCGGCTAGCAGGGAGCACCCTGCATGAGGCAAACGGGAAGCTCGGCGACGCCGTGGACTCGGGCTGGTGCGCCCCATCGGACGATGACAGTCTGCGACAGCCGACTCCGAGAAAAACGGAAAGGCGCGGTTGTTGCACCCGCCTTCTCAGGGGAGAGGCAGAGGAGCTGCCGCGTAGTGCCCGACAGAGGTGGAGGACAAGTATAGGCGAGGCCGACGACCAGGTGCACCTGGCCTGTCTCTTTGCAGATCCGGGCGCGCGGAGCGAAAGAAGACAGCCCAGTTTCCAACACTAGTCGCGTTCGTGGGGCAGCGCAGGCAGGCCAGACAGCCGCCGCGAGAAGGATGGACTGGCTCGGTCCCTTCCCAGGCCCCTCTCTGGCGGCGCCGGCCCGCTGATTGCGTGTTACGTACTAACGTCGTTGGTGTCCTTTTGGGCTCCTGTAGCAGCCTGTGCAGCCAGGATGCGCCACTGAAGCGCGCTTCCCTTTTTTATTTTCTGCTTTTCTCGTGCGGGTGGGGCACAGCGCTTGCGGATGCTCGGGGGGAACAGGTACCCGCACACGCGCGCGCCGTGGAGCAAGAAAAAGACCAGAGCGTGGATCCAGGAGTGAGCATCTGGCGTGGTTCCCGGGCCTAGAAGCTCCTGCTATTCATGCCCTACCCCGATTTTCCCTCCGTTTCCGCGCAAAGCGAGGTTGCGCAAGCTTCGTCGATGAATCAGGTCGTCAGTCGCGGCGTCGCGGCCTGCCATTGGGCCACTCGCATTCGCTCTGGAATTACCGATCGCCGCCGTCTTCCCTTCCCAAACACAACGCCCCAGCCGCGGCAGCGGGACGACATATCGCGGGACATGCAAGATGCTCGATTCGGCTATATCACAATTTCCTCCCTCATCTCCGTCTCGGTGTCTCTTCCTGCTGCCTGACTCTGTCCTCTCGCCTGGCCCCTCCCAGCCACGGGGAGGATTCGGGAATCACGATTTGGGAATCCGGCTTTCAATGCCCGCAAGCACGCAGACACAGCAAGGAAATTAAAGTTTCTGACAGCAGCAGCCGTGGTTCAGGATCGGGACACACGCGGCGTGCATCGGCCCTCTCGTCACATTGCATCCCCGTCTTCCCGTTGCAGTAGTCCCGCAGCAAGCCAAATCTCACATCACAGACGGGAGGAGAGAACAGGAACCTGCATTTCTGCAATGCGCATCATCGTCTCCGCGCGTGGTTGGCTGTATGCAACGAAAGAACCAGCCCCCGCAGGTTTCCCTGCTTCATGTACGTATTTGTACGTCTTCAAAGGCAAAAATGTCTCGCATTGCCGGGGCGCTGCGGGAGCGGATCCGGAGCGCCTGAGCGAGGAGAGGGCTGGCCAGTCCGTCAGCCCGAGCAAGAAAGACCAGCCCAGAAGAAACGCCCGTCCATCATCGCCGTAAGATCGCGCCACTGCTACGCACCAATGGGCCCTGATCGACGTCCCTAGAGTAACGAAAGGGCATGCATCCCCGGTCCCGTTGCTGCAAGTGAGGTGATGTGTGAAAAAAGCGGGAGGAAGTGCAAGGCAGATGTGTCGCGCATATCGGCACGTACATAACTAGATATGTAGCTAGCTACACGCGGCTAAAAGGTTCGCGCGATGCGCTTCCCCGAAAACACTGGTCCCAGCCGGGCCGTCCTGGCTCGGGACCCAAACGACCATTCCGAGCGCCCAGATGGCGCTGGGCGGGGGACACGAAAACGGTGCCTGGATAGCTCCGAGAGCAAGGATGGACCGGGAATCAAACGCTCAGCAAAGATGACGGCGCAAAATAGAAACCCTAGTGTGAGGCCGGCTCAGGAGAATGCCGTCCGTCTTGTCGTTTGCTCGTGGCGCGACCGTGATGCTGGGTGCGAGATCCAATCGTTGGAGATGCGACATGGGGGAGAGGGAAGCGGCGTCCGAAGCGAGTCCCTAGCCTCGCGGGCTCCGCGTGCGCTGCCTTGCCCGAGCTCTTTGCCGCGGCGCCGGGCCCGCGTCCGTGTGGTCGATGCATATGGCTCTGCCACCCCCGGCCTCTCAGCGCGGGTGTGGCGCAACGCCGGAGGCTGTCGCTTCTGCTGCAGCCTGGAGCATTCTGGGAAATGGCGCGGGCTGCAGTGGGACTCGCCCTGAAGAAGAGATGGCGATTGTCATGGTGGTTTGCAGACGTCGACGCGGCAGTTCTAATCGAGATGGATTTTGTGGGCCCGCCCGTAGCTACTTCCGGTCCACGGCCGGGGGCCAGATGCTGGTGGTGTGAAAGGGGGATATGGAAGACGGACCGGAGGGACAAAAGGATACATCGCAGCTACCCGGACCCATCTTCGAGTCATTCGTGGCTTACATGATTGAGTCCTCTATGCTCTAGGTCCTTCAGCTCTCTGGCTTATCACTCAGCTTGTGGAGTCGGTTCCCCGTGAGTTGTCGAATTTTCAAAGCTGTACGGCAATCTCGGATCCTGCGCTTCCCGGTGGATTCTTTCTGTATCGAGAGCTCCCGGCGCCGTATGTCGTGCAATCCGAACATTATGTTGTGTGGCCCGGGTTGCCGTGGAGTTCTTGCGTGTATTCGAATGGCCCCTCTCTCGAATGCTCCAATGCCGTCAATCGAACATGCCGATTTGCCTTGTTCTACAGTCACGTCAGCGATTGGATCCGAAGAACGGCAGCATGCTCGAGGGTCCTGGTAGCTGTGGTGTGGAGGGGTGATCGTCCGGAAACACCATCTGAACGAGGACATTGCGGGCGATGGTTGCACGGGTGAGTATGCGGGTGTGGTCTGACCTGCCCCTTCTGGAAGGCGTGAGAGCTGGAGGGCGAACAGTGCCGTGATGGGAGGCGCCTCGAGAAGAAAGCTCATGCATTCATTTGCTTCCTCGAAGGCTAGGCACGAGCCCATGCATCCTGGAGCACTCTGCTGTGCCGCCGGCATCCAAAAGCTGAGTTGAGACCTGTGCCACAACATATCTGCTATTTTGCCACGGCCTGTGCCAGAACCACGGCCCAGCCGGTATCGATTTCCATGTGAAAATGAAATGCGTAAGCTCACGCTTATCAGGTATCTTGAAACGGCTGCCAGGCCGCGTTGCCGGCCATTGGAGAGAATTGGTCAAGCCCAGACTACAAGAATGAAAGTAGGAAAAATGCTGAGTCTTCGTCTTACGAAGAAATGCATCCGAACAGTACAGCGAATGACAGGTGACTCCGTGATATCAAGGAATTGTGCTTGTGGCGCGAGAGACTGGCTGCCACCGATGGAAGGAAATGGTCAGGAAATGGCGAGTATTTGACTACTCGAAAACAGAAACGTGCAGCTCACGGCGCAAGTCTGAGCTTGCAATGAAGGAATGTTGAGCGGCCTAACGTCGTATTTGACGGAAGGAAAGGAAGACGAAAGTTCGACATGAGAGCCGTGCTGTATACCTCATTTTTTTCACCGGTGAGCTGGACGATGACTGACGTCAACGCCGCAAAGCAAAACGCCAGCAATGCATCCGTGGTGAACACGCCAAGCGGAGCATTGCTGAGAAGGTGTTGTTTCGCGTCAGGCATCGTCGTGTTCTGTCGGAAGTTGCCCGTCAGTCGCGAACAATGACGACTCCCAAGCCGTACTCCGGCTGTTCCCTCCTCATGTGGAAGCGTCCTCGCCGGCGTGTGGCCTCATCGCCGTCACCGCTCCGCAGCCAGCACAGCGCTCCACTGGCAGTCCACCGCAGCATCGTCAACCGCGGCCGCGAGCGGCAAGAGCAGCGCAGAGGAGGTTTTCGGGCTTCTGGATGATCTGAAACATGCATCTGTGCCCGTCGACGAGATGAGTCACACCTGCAGCGGTGAGAGTGGCGCACGCAGCCTTGACTCCGCCGCCGATCATGAAACGGTCTCTCGGTGAGGCCGCAGCCGAAAGCTTGAACTGCTCGGTCACGATGGCAGCAATGCAGGCCATCGTCGGATCGAGCAGCTGGCAGGGACAGGCCGGAGAGGCGGAGGGCAGTGCAGCGCGGGTTGCGTCGGGCTTCGGCGCGCCAGTTGATCCCCCTCCTCCGCCGCCGCAGCGGCGAGGCCATCCCTGCTGAGCTGAGCACAAGCTGGAAGCGGCAAGACGCGCTGCAAGCCGCTGCAAGGACTCGAGCCCCGGCCGGACCGAGCGTGTGTCGGAGAGGGCTGGCGGCCGCCGGCATCGATTTGCAGGCGTCGGCCAGCGCGCTGCTGAATGACGACGAGGAGCGCGGGCACAGCGAGGCGCAGTCGGCGATCGCGTCGACGTGCAGCTCATGAAACGGCAACGGCACGAAACACCTCATGGATGGATAGGATAGCTATCGATAACGCCGCGGCCATGGGTCGCCGCGATAGGCAAATCTGGGGCGGGCCTGCGCTACACCACACGAGCCCGGCGAAACACTAGCAGCGCGCAGAGGCGAGACCGCGTAGTCAGCGCGGCGCGGAACACGCGGAGCGCTGGTCTGAGCAGCGCGTCTGCGCCGGCCGGCTCCAGCTCCAGCTCCAGCTCCAGCACCAGCGCCAGACAGGGAGCAGGCCGCCGCGAGATGGATGCGCAAGGCGACGCCGAGATCTACGCGCCACTGTAACGCTACCGGGGCGGGCAGCACAGCCTCACGCCCGCGCCAACGCTCCAGTCCACCAGTCCTCACGCCGCCATGGGGCCATGGAGGGCGGCCGGTGGGTGTGTGGACTGCTGCACTACTGCCGCTGCTGCCCGAGCAAGCGGCCGAGGCTGCAACTCAACGGCGCGCGCCTGCCACCTGCACCGCCGCCTCGCGCTCAACACTACCGTGTACCGCCACGGCGCCTCCAGGCCCCGTCGTCATCGCCGCGCGCGCGCATGAACGTCGCCTGCACAAGCGCGGTCATGCGATGCCTCAGCAGCCGCCGTGCCACGGGCATTCCTGCTGGCAGGCCTCTCCCAGCATCACATGGCAGCGCTGTCTGAGATTGCCCGGTTCGGCGGCCGTCCAGTGCCGGCACGCACCCCAGTCTCTGCGCGCTGATTGGGCGCCGCGCCTGACGCCATCTTTTAGCAGCGAGGCACGACAACCTGTCGTCTTGCACTGCCAGCGGCGCTGACGGCCTCCACACGACCCTGACGGCCAGATGCAGCGAGACAGGCCGAGCGTACACGCCGAGCTAGGCCATCGTCTTCCCCGAAGCAGCAGTCTGCGCCGCTCGGTTGTGCAGGATCAGCTTCCGGCGACATGGAAATCTTCTGGAAGGGCAGCCCCCAGTGCTCCCCCAGTGCCCCCATCGCCGCCTGCGCGCGATGTTGCAGAACGCCAGCAGCGTGAACCCGGGCTTGGATCCTCGCGCCGGGCCCGACCATCCCTTGACGCTGCAGAAGGCCTCGTAAGTGCGCGCGTTCCGTTTCAGGGCCGGCGCGCGCCCTCGCCGGCTGCTTTGCGCCTCGCGGCAGCGGCTCCTGTCTGAGCAGTGGAGAGCATTCGTAAAGGCTGCGCTGGCAGTGGGCCAGGCGTGTCTCGTCGTCGCCGCCACGGCACCCCGCGGCGTGCTGGGCAGCGCGCGCAATTTCGTGCATTGCGAACAGGCGCAGGCGCAGGCGCAGGAAACGCGCATGCAGCGGCCGCGCGGGAGAGCTGGAGCTGGAGCTGGGTCCTGCCACCTGCTGCTAGCCCGAGTCCTGCAGCTGCACGATTGAGCAAAGTCTGATGGCATGCAAGCCTTGCCGAAAGCGCTGCACGCACCCAGCCCCAGCCAGCGCGATGGCCACCGCCGCCGACCTACCGGCGGCCACTCCACCAGATCCACCCGCGACTTAAAGGAAAAGCCCACCCCGCCGCTAGCCCTTCCCTACCCTTCACCTCTCGCCCCCTCAACCTCTCCTCTCATTCGTCGGTCTCTCTCCCTCAAGACAATCAGGCGTGCTAACCACTTCCCTCGCTGGGACCGCCAGAGACCTATTCTTTTTTATTTCGTTTTCCGTCTTCACTTAACGCTGTCCCATAATCCGTCGCATCTTTCCCGTATTACTCATCTCCTCGTCGCAATGCCCATATCATTACTGCCCGCGTCCGCGGCCGCCTTCGCGCCGCGCAGCGCGCCGACGGTGGTGCTGAACTCCAAGGTCGAGCCGTGGTTGACGCAGACGCTGAAGCGCATAAACCGCATAAAGCGCCCGCTCAACAGCGTGCCACAGCACTTCCGCTGTCTTACCGAGACGCTCTCGGGCCCGCAGGCCATCTGGTCGCTGTGCTCCATCATGCTCCCCAAGGCGCCCGACGCCGAGCTGCGCCGGGACGCCGACCCGCTGGTGGAGGCCATGTTCAACTACCAGCTGATCCACATCGAGGCATACGTCGTGCACGTCGACATGGTGTCGCAGCACGAAGTCGCATTCAAGCTCACGCAGGACACCATCGACGCGCTGGTCGAATACCACAAGGACATCTACTCGGTCGATGTGGCAGCAAACACCTGGTCTTGGGCCGAGAAGGAAGTTCAGTTGAAGAAGTTGCAGGAAGAATTCATCCAGGCCGTCAACCGCTATGTCTACCGCACTGGCGTGCGCGCCTTGGAGGGCCTTGAAGAAGATGGAGCTGGAGAGCTACTGGACGGCAGGTCAGAGGAGGTCAAGCACGCCATCATGGGATTGTTCCTTCCGCTGCTCCCGCCGCCGCCGAGGATTGTCGATGTTGTTCGCCCGCAGACCATCTTGCCGAGCTCGCCTTCCGGCCACTGGTGGCACTCTCCCCAGCCCCAGCAGGGACCCCCGGTTCACCCCGCGCCTGTTGAGTCCTGGAGGGTCGTCCCGTCGACGCCCAGCCCGACAATCACCACCGGTGCCGAAAACCAGACCTTCTGGACCACCATGGGTATGAACGACATCCAGTTGCCGTCGCCGACGCCGTCCTATAGCCAGCCGCTGTGCACGTCGAATCAGTACTACAGCCCGCCCCAGGCCACGGCCCCAATGCCCGCCATCTCGTTCCCGAGCACGTTGATAAACCAGTGCGGACCGACGCCATCCATGCATGCTGGATTCGGAGGCTTTGGAATGGGCTACAACGAGTTCACTCCTCAGTACGCGGCCGCCATGTAGTCTCTTCCAGCAAGGTCCACTCTGACAACCACAGCTCGAGAAGCTGGTGATCTGGCCAATCACAGGTTCTCCTCAACCACCATCCACCTTTCTTCGGCAGGCTTATCCGGACAGCCACTGCGATGAATTCAACGAGATGAGATGCGACTCTGCATGACTTGATGTCCTCACGTCATAATCCACTCGGGGCACCATGGGACGGCGTTATGATCGATTTAGCGGATCTTTTTTTCCTTCATTTCCTTGGTACATTTTTTCCCTTGATATCCCTTTTGTGCTTTATGCTGTCATTTTAGCGAGCGTGTTTCTGTTTTCAGTCCTTCCAGCATGTACACACCAGCCGAGCTTGGTTTCCCTTTCTCTGTTTTTGCATCTCTGGGAGGTACGCATGTCCAGCATTTTAAAGACGGGTTCAAATGCCTCACGGCTATCGGGCGGGTACACTCGGTTCACCCATTTCCTTTTTTTTCCTCTCTTTTTAATGTCGTTAATGAGCGTCTTCTGCGCCGAGCAAGATCGGCCAGACCATCTTCCGGCGCAGCAGCGTTCTGGCTACCCACAACTGACATTGACTGTCAGCTGGACGAAGTGGAAAGCGGCGACAGCAAAACACATACTACATCCGGCATGTTGTATAGTGTTTCCCGCGCCTCGGCGAAGCGCGAGGACGGAGCGAGGAAGTCGGATGGGCGGAAAGGTCGCACTGCCTGTGGCAGACGACTCGGAGGAATGCGGCTCTCCGCTTGCGGACACGCACGCTCTCCACGCCTCATTCCGACTGCCTTCCCGGCTTCGGGCCTCGCTGGGCGTGGACTGGTAGGCTCACCCCCCTACTCTCCAGCCAGTCTGGGGACTCTCACTGGCGCCGGGCGCAGGAGGAAGCGGGTGCTGGTTCAATAGGAGAGCTGTGCTCTCATTGCAGACAAGCGTTAAATCTAATAAAACACTTGAATATTGCAAACGCTGGTGCCGAGCCGACATGCATTTTGCGCAGTGACAAGGGTGCTGGCGTTATCGCCGCGGTCTGGCGCTACCCGGTCTTGTGACGGGCGGCGGACAATAACGTCAGAGTGCGGGCACGGTGCTGGCCCTCAACAGACGGGAGCCATCATCGCGACGACGTGGTGCGCAGAACAGCGGGTCTGGAGAACTCACGCGCCCCGCATTATTGTGACTTCGCCCTGCAGCACGCGCCCCGCTGCCGCACCGCACCGCACCGCACCGCTACCCTACCGCTACCCTACCGCTAAGCCGCCGACCAAACGAGCAGCTCGCCGTTTCAGCCGCAGCCGCACCCGCATCCGCAGCGAAAGGAGGCTCAGCGCGGAATCGCAATCTCACAAAGACACTGCGACCTTTGTTGCCTGTGCCCGTCGCCCACGCCCGCCGCCGCTCGCTGCTGCCGCCCCGGAGCGCTCGCTGCCCTCACCGCCGACGCTGCCAGCACCAATGCGCCTCGTCTCGCGATGCCTCTGACCCTTCTGACGACGCCCGACCCTACTATCGACGCCTCTCCATCGCTCGAATAGCCGCGCCGTGCGCTGGCCGTGCCCACGCTTGCTGTGACATGCCGCCACCCACGTCGAGGGCGAGCCCGCAGCCACCGGTAGGTGTGCCCTTGATGCGCGCGGTCGAGGCTCCCGGCCGCTTGGCGCATCGTGTTGCTGCTTCCGCCCGCTCTCCGCTGATGACGCCAACAGGACTCGTCCGCCCGGCCCAACACCCCGCCCTCGTACCTCTCCGCCCTGCGCCAGCTCGAGAGCCCCGTGTCGCCGCAGGTCATCAACCTCGCCGCCACCCTGACCACCCAGGCCGAGAACGAGGTCGACGAGGACAACGTCAGCTTCCTGCGCCGCCCCATCGACCCCCAGGAGGAGTGGCGCCAGCAGAACGCCCAGGCGGAGGATGAGCTGTTCGAGGAAGTGCGCGCTGCCCGGGACCGTCTGCGCGCCCGGACCGCCGAGATGCAGAGCGAGGACCGCGACCGCCAGATGCGCCTCACGCGCGTGCTGAACCGCCTGAGTCGCATGGAGGACGCCCTGCCCTACAGCGACCGCGTGCCGCTGCGGAACTCGCTGTACGACTGGAGCCCGCCGAACGAGCCCGCCGCCGACGACTCGGCAGAATTGCAGGAGATACTGCGCGAGATTCGGCAGCAGCCGGCTGCGCCTGCTCTTACGGGAAGATCGCAGGCGGATGCCACGCGGAGTGAGCAGCGGAGCAGGACCTACTCGTCGCGCTACGTCTCGGAGGCTGGCCAGCCCTCAGAATCGTCGCTGCGGTCCACGCAGTCCCGAAGACATCCTCGCTTTTCGGCACGCTCGCGGGAAACAATGCAACGCTACATAACGGAGCGGGATACTGCCATGAGAAACCAGCAGGACGGATCTGACCTCAGCCGTATAGAAACGAGTCGGTACGGCTGGCACCCAAGCAGCCGCTCGAGTGAGCGGGACCGAGGACTGGACCGGGATATAAGAGCACGGCTGGATCAATACCGGCGAAGCTATCTCGAGAACCCCTCCGGCACTCCCACATCGTCCTCACCGTGGTTGGAGAACTGCATCAAATATCTTTCTAAAATCCGCAACTCGGATTCTTACGAGGACAGCCTCTATCACGCGGTGGATGCCGGGTTTGTCACAAAGGAATTCTTTGGCGATAACCACCAGGATTTCATCCTCGACGTCAGCACACTTCCGAGACCCGCAGAAACATCATGGCTAGCGCCTGGCGCCGTCTTTTCGGGCTCGCAACACGCAACAACCGTTACCTCAAGCGTCACCTCCTCAAATATCCCTACCCCTACCTCAACAACCCTATACCGCTTCCGCAGCAACGAATCGCCCATGACGTCAACCACCTTCGACGCGGCACGGCCCTGGATGAGCCACAATCCCATTCCTCCTCACGCTCGCAGAGCCGGTGATTCATCAACCCAGCAAACACAGCAACAAGATCGATGGCCCGTGAAGGTCACCGTCCATGCTGTTGATTGGGAAAACATGACGCTATCCGCAACCATGGAAGCATACAACGTGCCCTCACACCCGCCTTCGTTCCCAGGAAGTACACTCGATCCAGCCGCAAGTGGAACAGCACGGCCGGGAACCCGAACATCCAGCATAACAACATACCTAGAAGGCGAGATCCTCGACCTACATACTCACACCCTCCTCACAGAATCCTTCAAGAGCAGTGCAGCGACAGACGCTACCTACTGGCGAAAACTCCCACCTTTTGCCAACCTCCGTGACTCCGAACTCGTGCACAGACTAGTCTCGCATGAGTACGTCTCAAAATTGGCACAAGAATGGATCCTCATGCGCTGGAAAGAGCGCTGCTTCGTGAAATCGACATCCTCGGCACGACGACGCGCAGCTGCCGCCGCTGCAAGCTACGCCCCGGCTTCTTCCTCGACTTCCGAGCCCACCGCCATGGACACCAGCACTTCTACTGCCTCTCACTACTCTTCGTCATCTAATACCAGAGACCAACTGGCAGTAGGTATGGAGCAAGACGAAGACACGGGTGAGGACGGGTGTGGCCTAACCATCAGCGGATTCTACTACGTCTGCCTGAGGCGGAGCGACGGCGCGATTGAGGGGCTTTACTACGATCCACAGAGCAGCCCGTACCAGCACCTGAAGCTCAATCCTGTTGGTGGAGGAAGCTTCCCTGTGTGGACGTTCAGATGATTGTGGCTGTTGGAGGCAATGGCATTTGAGCGGTGGAGCTGTAGTAGTTTGCAGAGCGAACAATCTTGGGACAAGAGGAAGTGGACGAGCAACAACGCGCGGTCTGGACGACTGTTGCCATTTTGTGAGTTGGTGAAGCAAGCATTCAACGGCGGGGTCATGGGGGTCGGTCGGTGTTGTTCACACACAGGGAGCACCTGGGATGGCGTTCTTTCGGAGTCAAAGAGAGTCATAGTCACAGCTGTTAACAGTGCCAATCGGGCTTTGGGCTTTGACGTCCTTTTTTGGGAGGAGGGTGGGAATCTTACAATACCAACTTTTTCTCCACTTTTCTTTTCCCTTGTTTAACTAAAGGTTTGGACAGTGTTGCGGTCAGTTTGTGTAACGGGAATGCATTACGGCGGTAAACACGTAGCCGCAAAGCATGTGCGGAAGTATCAAATGAAATGACGGTGATATCAAGAGGATAGCGGTGTATTGGAACCAAGAGGAACGTTGGGAAAGGTGTAGGAACACGATCTTAAGACTATACTCCATCTTAGCCAATCCATCCTCATAGCAGGTTGTATGAGGTGCAGTGGCCTGAGGGTCTATGCCTCACTCCAAGACCTCAAAGCGTCATATCCGAGGGGTCTGTAAGTTATGAGGGGTTCTCGGTTCGGTCGGCACGACGCTGTAGACCAGTGTAGGGGAGTTCATACTTCGGTTCCTGCTCGTCCCATATGCTTGAACGGGCTCGGTGGTTGCTTTTTTGTCACTCCTCACGCTGGTTGTGTCTACAGCAGGTTAGTGTGCGATGACAGATGACAAGGTGGACTTACTGGTGCGTTAGCCCACAACAGTCTCCCTCTTCTCTGCGGAGGTGTAGGTGGAATGGAGTGGGGTATCTGGTGCATGTGTTTAGGAATGATCTATGCAAAAGTGGTCTATCAGCTTGGGACTCGTTCCATAACTCACTTGCTCAGCGTTCTATGAGCATGTATATAGTTCACACCGGCTGTTACGAGTGTCTGGAGATACGGCAGATTATCCTGGATACGAGAGTAATTCGTAGGATATGCGCTGGGATTGTCTAGATAATAATTCAACTTGCTACGGCTAGGCGGCGTTTTGGGCCAGAGAAGCCCTGGCACGGCTCTCTGTTCTTCGCACTGAAGTTATGGGCTGCAGCTCCCGTACATAGGCACTTGAAGTTGATAATATTCGACGCGTCCACACTATCAGTCAGTGGATAAGATTCTGGCGCTGCGGACCTGCACACCGCAAAGTCCACGCTCTTTTTTTTTTCTCACCGGAAGCTGAACAAAATTCTTGACGTTAGATAAAATCTGTTTGGAGGTCTGTTCAAGGTGCGCTGTAGACGTCTACTCATCAACTGCAAATATTCCCTTTGGGACAGGGAGGGTATCAGTATATCATAATTCCTGTCTCTCAACGCCTGGACCTCTTCCTGCACCACATTTCCCAACGTGGCACAAGAAGAGAAGCAAGGATCGGACACAAGATGCAAAAGATTTCAACTTATGGTAATTTCTATTTATGCGCTATCATGAATCTAGCGGTGACGGGCTTACGGGGAGCGGAAAGCCCCTCTTCGAAGCCGAGGGAGCTCTGGGTATAAGCAAACTCAAAAAAGCGCGCGCTTAAGCCTTGAGGGAGGCTTATGATGCTTCCTTGGACTGGGTGCGTTTATTTCTGTCACCCATAGCCGCAAGGTAAACGGTCTTGAGGCCTGTCATTGTGGTGTCGTTTGATCCCGATTACAACGATGTAAGGCCCTTCTTGCGTTTCAGCTCATCCTGTATTCCGCGCTTGGTCTGCGGCCAGAAGTAGCACGTTGTGATGGGGATGTCACCGGAGCTTTCGTCCGGATTCGAAAGTGTAGTCCGACATTGCCCCAGTCGGGACTGAGCATGCTTTAAGGACAGTAGATTTGACAAAGTTCAACCGATCATGTAGTTTGGAAGTTGTCACCCTCGACGGCTACCAGTGCTGCCGCTGGCTGTGGATCCAGTGTTCGGAAGAGTGGTAGGAGGATTGCATGTAAGGTCGTGGTCAGAGCCATGAACTCACTCCACCATGTTTTCAGCGGATAGCCTGGCGACGCAGAGACCCCCAAGAAACACGCCAGACTGGGACTGAAGCGACGAAAAAGCTTCTAGTCAGACCCAAACAAAGGTATCAAGGTAGACATCGCGAGCGACAATGTCAATGTGAGCGCAAGCAATGAGAAGGATCCTATCCATAGGCGCGTTTCCGGTACCGATGTCGTTGCGAGTGGTTGAGCAAGCTTTGGCAAGAACAGCCCGAGTGGCCTTGGTCATCTCAACCTCCCACATGGTCCTCAAAAAGCCCTACCTCTCCTTCTGTTGACATTTGCAGAAGATAGGTGGGACATAGGGACGCAAAGCGACGAAGCAGTCGAGCGTGAGCTCACCGGAGGTGAGTGAGAGACCCTAGCGCCTTCACTCACAGAGTCTCCGAATTGCCACCCGTGTTTCGCACGATCCTCTTGGCGTCCTCGCCCATCTCCGGGAAGGCCGTGATTATCTTCTGCGCCAGGATGTCGCGGTACTGGCCAAATACCTCACTCTTGCCCTTTAGCTTCTGATTATTCTTCTGGACTAGCTCGGCAAACTCGCGGGTGTAGATGTCTGGGTTGCGGCCGTTCTCGACGTAGGAGATGATGTCCGGAGGAATGTGGAGGGTGAGGCTGGAGGCTTCGCGCGACAATTGGAGTAGATTTTGGAGGAGGGTGGTGCTGAATGCAGATCAGTGAGCTGAATTGTGGCAGCATGGAGCTAAACAGTGCAGCTGTGCATGACGTACATCTCGCGCCTCATCGCATCTTCGGTGTTCGTTCCTTGGTAGTCGTGGACCTGGACGACGAGCTGGAAGAGGTTCTGGACGACCTTCTTGATCTGGCCTGCGGGCTGGCGTCAGCGTGTGCATGCAGCGTGCAGGCGGAGCTGAATACCATCGACCGGCTCGAGCTTCGCAGTGCCGTCGGGAGCCATGGTAGACGCGGGTGTTGTGGAAGAAGCTGTGTGACGATGCAGCTCTGGTGTTGAGCTCAGCTGGCGCGCGCTGCTCACCGCCTTCACGGGCCGATCCACACCCGACGGGAGCGCGCGTGGTACGGAGGTGACGGGTGCAGTGAAGCTGCACATGATGATGACGATAACTGCTACTCATCGCGACTACTGCCCTGCTGCTTCTATCTGCTGCTGCCATTGCCACGCCTAATTCACTCCAGCGCGCGCCCGGAGTCAGCCCAGCGCCCCGCGACACCGCCTCACGCAGTCCGCAATGCGCCCCGGCGCAGGTTGAAGCCATGCCGCAGCTTCCCACCAGGACCTCCAGCTCGCCCCAGGTCCCGCTGTCCAAGCCGTCGCGACTCGCCACTGGTCCAGACTCGCAATCCGCCTCGTTCCCGGGCAGAGCGCCTGGCCGCCCGGAGACGGCTGCGCGCGCGAGCACCGATGCCGCGTCTGACAAGGCCACGGCAGCCTTCGTGCGGCGCACCCTCTGCGCTCACCAGATATCATCCAACATCCTGGCCGGCAGCGAGCAGGGCAAGCCGTCACAGAAGCCGCTGGACGAGCTGCTGCCGCCCCTGACGAGCTCGAACGCGGTCGACCTGCAGCTCTACGGTATCATTGCTGTAATAATCAAGGAATTTGTGTACGCCTGGTACGCCAAAATCACGCCAGACCATGTCTTCGTCGACGAGATCATCCGGATCATAGCCCACTGCACCCGCGCGCTGGAGCAGCGTCTGCGCAAGGTCGACCTGGAGGACCTGATCCTGGACGAGATACCGCAGTTGGCATCGCAGCACCTCGAGGGTGAGTGAGCACTTGGCAATCGCCGGCGGCTACAGAGAGCTGATCACATCGGCGTCACAGCATATCGGACCTCACGCCGGGCCTCTGAGGACAACGCGCTGGCCCCGGGCCTCCGCCAAATCTACCATACGCTGCGCCCGCACCCTGCTCTGACGCCGGTGCCGTGTGAGGCCGACCCCGCCACAATCCTCGAGCAGCGCGAGAACGAGGCATCCTGGCGGCAGCTGCTAGTGCAGGGCGTGCTCGCGGTGCTGCTACCTACCGAGGACCTGGAGAACGCGTGCCTGCGGGCGCTGGTGGCGGAGATCGTGTCGGAGATGATCATTGGCGGCGGGGTGAGCAACAAGGTGTGCGAGCCGTGGCTGCTGTGGGAGGCGGTCGAGAAGATTGCGGAGGTTTTGCATCCTCGCGTCATGGAGAGCGACGCGGCTCCACGCGGCTCAGGTCCGAAAGCGACAAGTCGCCTGGAGCAATTCGGGCTGTTGAGCGCGGGCACAGCGGGCGGCGGCGACGCCGTTGCGCAGCCACGCAAGCCGTGGTCAGACGGGCTTGGGGGGTGGTGGGCCATTGGCGATCTCAGCAGCCTGTTCTGGACGCTGTGTCAGTACGCATTCCTAGCGTTTACTGCGCTGCGCGCCGTCTGGGCGGCGCTGGCGGCATCCCCGTCGCTGCCAGAGCGCAGCACGCTGGTGTCGTCGCCGCTAGACAGCAGCCGCCAATCGCTGGAGACGCTGGCGGCGGCGGACGAGCCGGCGGCGGTGCTCGACATGAGCGCGTGGACGTGCGCCGCGCAGCTGCTCGAATTGAATGCGCGGATGCCGTGGCTCGCGGGCGTGGCATCGCTGGCCCATTGGGGTGCCGTCAGCGGGCCGGCACGGGTGGGTGGTACAAACGGGCCATTGGACAGGTGAGTCGGCCTTCCTTCTGTCGCGCGCTCTGCCCCCTCGCTTTCATTAGACCTTTTCGCACCATGTCGCCGTTCCCTGCCTAGCCCCGCATGCGCTGCTGGTCACTTGACCTTCCCGCCAGCCAGTGCCGCCCCTGCCCGCGCGGCGCCCCCCCGGCCCGCGCGTTTCATACCCTTATCGCGCTGCAGGCGCCCCCGGTCGCGGCCAACGGCACGGCGACGCGCCTAAGGCAATGCAACGCACGCCTTCGACCCAGCCTTGGCGCCGGCCAGCCTGTGCCTCGCTCTCGCACGCCGTACCAGCACGCACCGCGGGCCTCCGCGCGGTGCAGAGCGCTCCCACCAGCCCGCCAGCCGCCTCCCGCGCGGTCTGGGCTGCAGCCCGGCCGGCGCGCCAGCAGCCAGCGCCCAGCGCCCAGCGCCCTCAGGACCGCGACCTGTGCCCTTTCCGGCCGGCCAGCCGTCCCGTATACGCGCCCGGCTGATCTGCCTGCCTACCACTCGCATGTTCGGGACCGGCCGCGCTGCTGCATGGGGCTGATAGCCAGGCAACCTTGCTCAATAGCATGGCTGCAATACGCCTTCGCATGAGCGCCTCACTCAACCGTTTGGCTTCGGGCAGGCCGGACAAGCTTTTGTGGGAAAAAGGAAGCGCAATCGCAGAATGCTATGCTGCACCAATCCAACACACCACTCAACCCCCCGGCCGGCGCGTTGCATCAGGCGATCCAAACTGCCGCCCAAGTCTCACCGACTCGTCTGCACATGTCATCGACCCTCCGCGCTGCGAGGGCTCAATGGCTCCAAGCGTCCGATGCTGTCACGCCCCGACGCCTGGCCCGGCATCGCCCCATCACCACCGCCCGCAGCCGCCATGGCAGGCATCGGCACGGGCATGCCTGGCATATGATGATGGCAATTTGCACTCGCTTCTCGCCGTGGGCCCTGGGCGAGGGGCTGACAGGGCTGCTCGCTTGAACCGCAGCCTCCAAGCCATCGTCATAGCCGTCATCCAACACCACGCCGCGCATCGAGGCCCAAGACAGCCGAAGCGCCAGCACCCAATGGACTGCCCATCTCACAATTGCACCGTCTCTCGCCGATCGGCACTCCCCCCAAGCCCCCATCTCGATCTCTGCTGCAAAATTTATCCGTTTTCTCTTTCCCCTGCTTACCCTGCTTTGCTTGCCCTACCACACCACCCCCTTCCTTCCGTCCATCATGACTTGCTTTTACAGGGCTGGCGATCAATCAGCATCTGCGAACGCCGCACACATGCGCGGCACCAGACGATGGACTCTCGAGCTAACCACGTAATTCCTCTTTTGAAACCAACAGGCTGCTCTCTCACGAAATCCGCACCCGTCTGCTCAATCCAGACCTGCTACCCCCGCTCCTGCGCACCCTGCGCACCTCGCTTTTCCCTAACAACGCCCCGGCGCCGGCGCGCTCCCCGCCCACGTCGGACGAGCAGCTGGCCATCAAGCATCGCGCGGCTAGGGCGGTGCTGGGCGCCGTGCCGGCCTTCGTCCGCTCGAGGCTTTTTGGTGGCGGCAGTGGCGGTTCTCCCGGCGCGTCAAGGGGCAGCGAAGATGACGACCAGGAGGAGGTGGAGGACGACGACGAGGGAGGTGGGGTGGATGCGGTGCAGCAGAAGGAGGTCGAGCGTCTGCTGGACGTGCTCGGCGACCCGTACCTAAACAAGCATCTCATATTTGGAATCATCGAGCTAGTGGTTGTGCGCCTGCTGCCGGAGATGGGGGAGATGGGGGTGGACGAGTTGATGGACGAGAGATTAAATTGAGACATTCAATTAAAGAAGAAGCGTGTACAGGTACAGAACGGGTTGCTAGATGAATTAGTACGAGCGATCTTCAGAGATTGTCGTTGATGTTTAATTTTGTTCCTGGCGCCGCCGCTGCCTGCCCCGCGCTTCTGCCCTCTTTTCCCCTCACCTGCCATTCATCCAGCCCTCCGATTCTCGCAGTTGGGGGGTTTTTTTCTCTAGCCTTTGGGATTTTTTGCTCATTATCTTCCTCGCCATTGGTCACCAAACAGGCCATTGGTCGAGACAATTCTATCTCATGTCAGATTCTGGGTTTTTTTCTCTCTTTGTTTCCTCTCATAAAAGGAATCAAGATTCGAGCCAATATGCATCTCGCCGTTAGGAGGAAATGATGATGGCATCGAAGGGTGGCCCTACGGGCGAACGAGTGGTCCAGAAGCCAAGATGGGGAGGAAACGTATGGCTGCAGTATGCAGACATACGACGACGACAACACACACACACACACACACACGCGCGCGCGCGCAAAACAAAAAGGAAGAAATCGCGGACCCTGCGCGTCTTTTTTTTTTCTCGTCGCGGAAGAAGACGGATACCCTGCCTCCGCCTTGCCGGCCGCACGAGTTGAAGAAGGCAGAGCGTTGTGTATGCGTGTGCGTGGGAGGAAGAGAGAAAACCTGGAAAGTTCCGCTGTGCGTGCGTTGTACGCTGCGTGTAGTCCCAAGGGTACGTAGCCGTGCATGGCCTGCCTGCAGCTCCTGGAAGGGAGGGGAGAGGAGGGGAGGAGAGGGGGCCACGCCGGTATTGTGCTCCGTACTCCGTACCAAAGATGCGAAAAAGATTGAGCAGCACGGCGGGCGACCGGGATGTGCGTGTGGTGGTGGGTGTTCGCTGTCAAATTGATGGGCCCATCTGCGTTCTGCTGCAGCGTCTGGCGTACGGCGCGGGGACCGATCGTCTTTGCCCGTCCGCTGCTGCTGGGTGAACCTGCCTGCATGCACGTTGGAAGGTGGCACGGCAGCAGTGAGAACAGAGGCCAAGGCGGATGCACGATACGATACGGTATCCCTGTTTCTCGCCCTCTGTCTCGACACTGGCGAGAGGAACAGAAATGGAATGCACCCAAAAAAAGAGACGGCTTTGGAGATCGGACCACTCGCGCCTTTTAGGGCTTGCGATTCTCTGCGATGATGTGGCGTAAGCCTTGCATGTCGCGGGTCCTTACTGACCTGGCGAGCGAGGCCAAGCAAACGATTCCAGGCCGATTGAGGTAGATGATAGATACCAAGCTTATGCCCACATGTTATTGCATACGAGAAGACCGGGGAACAGATACAAAAAAAGTAGAACCGAACACAAGCAGAGAGGGCCAACGAGATGCTCGGACAGGAAACGGGTTACTAGAATTGGGAGGCACGCTTCGCGGTGGGTGGAGACGCGCTGATGTAGGCTGTCCGTGCCGTGCAGTAGCAGAGGAGGGCTGGGTGTGTGGAGAAGGGGCTGGACTGCCGTGTACGTACGTTGGCTGGCTGGCTGGCTGGCTGGCTGGCGGGCGGGCGGGCGGTGAGCAGAGGTGGTCGGGCTGCTGTCGCCGGGGCGTGCGTCCCGTCCTGCTGTTGCTTGTCGACGGCCTGCCTGGGCTATCGGTAGGGGACACTGGCTGTGCGTGTGTGCAAAACGTGGCTTGCGGCGGAAGCGGCTATGTACATACCGGCTGGCCCGCTGCAAGCCTCCCCACACCAGCCCCAAAGCCCAGCCAGCCCGCAGCCCAGACGGGATTACAAACAGCGCGCGAAGGAACGGGAGGAGCGCAAGAGGTTAGGGTTGGGAGAGCGGCTTTCCGAGTCTTCCAACGGCCAATGGCGACAACAATGACGATGACCAGCGCTCCAGGCATGGGGGGTGGACGTTAGTATTTGTTTTTTTGGGGGCCAGAACGAAAAAGAGCCGAAAATAAAATGGAGAAGCACCTTATTTCTCCATTGAAAAGGCGAGAGAGAGCATCGGAGTGCGGAAAAGCTGGCGCTCGGCGGAAAAAGATGGGGGCGCCGGGCCAGGGCATGTGTAAGCGCAAGCACAGCATGGGGACGGTCGGGGGGAGGATGATGGGGTTCCATCGTGGAGCTCGGCCTCGCAAGCTTCGGTTGCGCAGGATGGAGCCCTTGTTGCCAGCACTTCCTGTGTGTAACCACCGCGCCGGGTTTCGCTTCGCCTTGGGCTCTGCGCGCTGTGTTTGAGAGCAGACGAGGAGGGGACTTCTGCGATCGGCTGCTCCCCCCGTATAGGAGGCAATTGAGCGAGACGTTAACCCACCCCCCCGTCGGCTTGTGATACTGGCTCTCTGCTGTCCGACAGAGCCCCTCGCGTGCGCCTACCCAGCCCAGCCCGCGCGGCAGCAGCCGTCCACGCACTCGCAGTACACACGCACACAGAGGCATAGATGATCCGCCGCCCGCGCTCCCCGCTCGGCCTAGCTCTGAGGGACTCCAGAACCAGGCTGTCGTGCCACGCCACGCGAGTCTGAGTTTGTGCGACGCCGAGCGTGGAAAGTGCACCGCGATTGGGGAACGATGGGGGAAAAGAAAAAGGTCGGTACCGTTTATGCAGCCAGCCGCTCGACGCGACGCGTCCCTTCCGCGGATGGAAGAAGTAAAAGTGTTCAGGCCGGATCTGCGACCGCCCGCATGGCCTACACGCCCCGGCTGGTGGTCGGTGCGCACAAGCGTCGCTCCCCGTCTCGTGAAGTAAGGGGACCGACGCTTGTCCCTCGGCGCGGTGCAGTGGCTTGGCCCTGGTCTGTCTTAATATCCTTCGCATAAACGCAGACGCGGACGGGGCTGTGGAGACCGGTGGAACCCGGGGCAGAAAAGGATGGATTCGTTGCGAGGTTGTAGCAACAGTAGTAGTAATAGTGGAAGCTGGATATAGGTAGAAAGGAGAACGTATCGATGTAAGCTAGCAAAAGGAAACGGAAAAAGAGAAGAGAACTCGCGGCCAAAGGTAATTGAGGGTGAGAAGAAGGCCCGCGCGAGCGGATTCGTCCAGAAATCTTTTTTTGTGTTGGTTTTCCCCCTCCACAAAATATCAGCTTTGCGCCTTGTCCTCCGGTAGAAGAGAGGGAGGCGAAGCGCCGTCCCTGAGAGAGCACGCTCTCGCCGTCTTTGGCAAGACCCGTCCGGACGTCTGCTGGACAAAGAGAAAACTAATGGACACAGGCCAGAGTGAACCCAAAAGGCAGCTACAGAAGGCGACACAAATACCGGAAACTGGGCCAGGCAGATAGTCGAACACGCGATATGAGATCGTGTAAATCTCCAACTCCGTTGTCGTCCCCATTTCCAAGGCTCCCAGGAGGAAAAGTGAATACCGAATCCAAAATAAAAATAATACCGAAAAAATATGTGGGAATACACGCTCCGGTTTCCCAGCAAAGCTGTTGTCGCTGTGCTCCGATGATGTATGCCCCTGATACCGTTTACCATCCTGTATGACCGTCCGCTCGTTATGACGCCGGTGAAAATCAACAATCTCGTGGAGAATCGCGCCGTGAGAAAATATCGACCGAAGAGGGGAAATCGAGTAAAGACCGAGAGAATTTGGTGCTGGGGTATGTGCTTTTGCGTATTGGTCGGTATGTAATGGTGGACCGGTCGTCCCAGTCGCGCTTCCTTTTAGTTCTTCCTTCCAAACTCTTGCTCTGGTATGCGGTGCATCCCGCCAGGAAGCGACTCGCCGCCTCGTTGTAGCTTCAGCTTCTCCATGAGCTTCCCTATCGTCACGTACTCCTGAGGCTCGACAAAGCCGCTCGGTTGCTGCTGGAAGAAGCTCATGACAAGCTCGAGCGCTCGTCTAGCGTCCTCCTGCGTTGGTGAGGATGCAGAACTGCTTCCAGGACTGATGGGCGACACCTGCTGTGTCGTGGTTACGGGCGTGATTGCCGGAAGTGGGGGCGGCTGCATCGAGTTCGTTCTTTGCAGCGGATTACCCGACTGCATCGTCTCCTCAACGCCACTAAGCGGCGGGTCCGATATCGGCGACTCAAGAGCCGTCGTCGTGACGTATCGTGGGGTTTCGGCTTCTGATGATGGCGGGGGTGATCCGTAGGGGTCTATGCCAAGCGCAGGGAAGGTCTGGCTTCGCGATCTGTGCAACTGGCTGTTCGAAGGGACGCGCGACTGCTGAGACGGGAGGAAAGGGCTCGGTCCGCACGCGGAGTCGGGAGTAAAGAAAGGAGACGTCGGACTGGTGGGACCGGCCGAGAAAGTCGAGCCTGCCGCATCAGTGAACACGCTGGACAGGGAGGTGTTGCTCTGTGAGTGAGAGAATGGACGATGGCCGCTGGACATGTCTCCGTAGCTGTCAGGGCTGTCGTTCTTCAGGTTCTCTTCGCTCTTCATCGAGCTCAGCGTCATCGAGGAGGGGGACGCAACGCCGCTGGGCGACGTGGGAGAGATCCCGTTTGGCGTCGCCGAAGTTGAGGCTGGGTTCGATGCTTCCGACTCTTCTGCGATAGAATTCTTTCTCGACTTCGATCCGGCGCCCATCAAGTTGTTTTTCTGCTTGAACTTTTCCAGCCAGGTGTTGCTGTTCGCCTTCAGATGGCTTTCCGAACTCCCGACCGACGTCGCAAAGAATCGCGCCTTCTCCTTGATCATCACATCCGTCAAAGGCAGACCCTGCCTCTGATGGTTGCGCGCCCAGTTCGATAGCGCTCGTTCTATGTCGGGGAACTTTCCCTTCGACCTCTTAATCGGGGAGCGGCTTCCGTCATCTTGATACAAGTACTTTTCTTTCTGCCGCAGCACCTTTGATACCGTGCTGCACACAAAGGGGTTAGAGACAAGTCTGTGAGGGGTCGCGACAGTCCATACCTTCGTTCCACGCCGAACATGGCTGGTGGAAGAGACGTCAGCTAATGCGCTTAGGCGAGGGACCAACGTCACTTACCTCCTATTTCGGTCTGCTTCACGGTGGGGTTCTCCTCGTGGTACAGGCACATGCGGCGGCGGTCGTTGTCCGTCAGCGTCTTCCTGGGCGTCGAGGAGGAGCGCGTGGAAGTGGCCGAGACCGGAGTGGGCGTGGCGGAGACGGGGACGGGCGCGGGCGCCGAGTACATGGGCGGCGGCGCATAGTTGGACTGGCTGGTCAACATGCTCGGCCATTGAGGCATGATGAGCGGCTGGAGCTGCTGGTGGGTGGTGCGCGGCGGCGGCATGCCCTGCGACATGGGCTGCGAGTACATGGGCTCCATGGGGAGAGGATTGTAGGCGAATCCATTGTACTCATGGACGGGCGAGTGGTGCTGGGAGTGCGGATAGGCGGTGCTGCTGTCGACCCACTGGCCGGTCTGGTCGTGATATCCGGCGTCTGGATGGTGGTGGTGCTGCTGCTCGTGCTCCATGGCCATATGGCTCATGGCGATCTCTGAGGGCGGCGGGCGTGCGAATGTGCCAGCGAACCGTGCTCTCTACGGGGAGGTCTGCTTGGTCAAGCAGGTTGGGCACATCCGCGCGCAAGTGGTGTTCCTGGCTAGTAGGCGTTCAGAATCGGCAGCGCGCATGCATGCATGGAGAAAAAGACGGTTCCTGACGAAGCGAAACACTTGGTACCACGGCGCAAGGAAAAGGCAGCGCGGAAGTGGCAACGGGCTCGAAGATGAAACAGAGACGGGGCTGGGCTGACACGGTTGCTCTCACATATGCGGCGGTGATGGAGCCGGGTCCTGCAGGAAGGGCGCGGCTGCTGGTGTGGAGAGGTGGAAGTAGGGTCTGCCCAGGCCGTCTGGTAGCCTAGGTACGGTGCGCAGCGGTGCGGTGCGATGCGGGTGCAGAAGCGGGACGAGATGCGCAGAGGGCCCCTGTTTTGTTTCGAGCTTGGGCATTTGATGGGAAATGGCTGCTTGTCCATCGTTTAAACGGGGATGGCTGCTGGGGCACGGAGAGACGGCGTGCTGGGGGCAGCGGTAGCGATACGGGCACCCAGCAGGGCCGCCGGGCATGGCTGCCCTCAGGCGCGCGCTGGACGGGGCCTCGGGCGGGCGGCGGGAGCCAGTGGGAAGGCGAGGCGGCGGCGCTCCATGCTCGCAGGCAGAGCTTGCCAGAGCTAATCAGCAAGATCGCCCCCGAGGGGACTCAGCTTCCGTACCGGCACAGCGCGCGGCCGGCTAATCAGCGTGGTGAAGCGTGACCGCGCCGGCACGCGAGGAGGATGCGAGAGATCTGTGTCGCGCGGCCGTTGCGTGCCTGCGTGGCGGCGTGCAGTGCGGCCAAGGGCCGGCATGGAGCAGGCACAAGGGCGCGGGCAGCCAAAGGGCTGACGAAGAGCGCGCACGCATGCCCATCCCGGCGCGGGCGCGCACGAATCGAAGATCCATCGCGAGGCCCGTGGCGGCTGCGCTGCCCTGCCCGTCGCACATCAAGCCCTCGCTCGCAACGATAGCGGCCGCGCTTGGGCGGCCGCCTGGGGTGGCCCGAGTGTCAGCAGCGGAGCCAACGTCAGTTTTGGCGCCCGGGGCGACGCCCGCGGCCTGCTGAGTCGCTGCGCGAAGGCGGTGGCCGAGCGGCCCCTGCAAATTGGGCCATATCCACGAATCACCAGCGGGGAAAAAGAAAAAGCCGCAAAAACCAAGACGATCATCTTCGTATTATTTCGTCCTCCAGCGCGCCCCCGCTGGGCCTGGGAAGCGTCAGACACCGTCGATAGCGCCGTCTGGCTGGTCGCGCCCCAGCAGCGTGTCATGGCCAAGCACCGCGGCTTCCGCCGCGCCGTGGGGTCGCTGGTCAGGCGTCGCCTGCCGTTGCTGTCGATCAATAAAAAGCCCGACAGGCCCTCGCGCGAAACTGGCAAAGGTAGATGCAATAGATACCATGGCCTCCACTTCCAAATCCATGACCGCCAATCCCAGCCCCGAACCAAGCCCTGTCCTGACTTTTCGGGCCCGCACGCGACAATCAGCAATTGCATTTGATCTGCTCCGAAATTTTCGGCGCCACATCCGCTGCCCTGGGTCGGTCGGGCTGCCTGCTGGCAGCCGCGGGATCACCGCTTGATGATGGTCACTAGTCATGCCGTTAGTGCCTCCCGCGCCAGCGCGCCCGTCCAGGTACCACTCACAGATGTCCTCGTCCTCGAGCTGATGGCTCAGCCCAACCCGCTGTGGCTGGTGCTTGACCGACTTGCCGTACACAATCGCGTGCTTGAACTGCTCCACGATGCTCTTGTGGATTTGGTTACACTTGCCGCCCGCCGAGTCAGCACGGTGGAGCACTCCCGAATGAGCCCAGGTCCGGATGACTTACGAAATCTTCGACGGTGCACGCGTTGGACCTCAGCACCACTGGCGCGGAGTAATCCGGCATCTTGCCCTTGGGCTTCGTGTAGACGCGCCGGAGATTGAGCTTCTCCCACATCTGCTCCAGCAGCTCGTCCACGTTCCACCCATGCTCCGAGCTGATGGGGCACGCGTTCGGGATTCGGTAAAGCAGGTCCAGCTCCTCAATCGTGATGGCGTCGATCTTGTTCAGCGCGTAGATGACCGGGATGTACGACCTGCTCTTGGCTTCCAACACGTCAATAAGGTCATCAATCGTGGCGTCGCAGCGGATGGCAATGTCCGCAGATGCAATCTTGTATTCCTTCATAACGGCTTTGATCTCCTGCATGGCGGAAATTTAGCGGACTTCTCCCTGCATCTGGAAGCGCAGACTTACGTCATGATCAATGTTGGTCAGGGGCACCGTGTTGGTGATGTTGATGCCGCCATTGTCCTTCTTCTTGAACACAATGTTGGGCGGGCCCTTGTTGATGCGGATGCCGAAGCCCTCCAGTTCAGCCTCGATGACGCGCTTGTCGGTGAGAGGCTTGTTGACATCCAGGACAATAAAGATGAGATGGCACGTCTTTGCGACGGCGATGACCTGACGGCCTCTACCCTTGCCGTCCTTAGCTCCCTGAATGATACCGGGCAAGTCGAGAATCTGGATCTTGGCTCCGTTGTAGAGGACTTGTCCGGGGACGGTGGTGAGCTATACGCAGCGTCAGTCTTGTTCCCAGACGCCCGAGATGAAGTATACTGACCGTAGTGAATTCGTATGCCGCAGCTGAACCATGTGTGTCAGCCATCAGAAGTAGGGACTTGGAGGTGAGTTACAAACCCTCAGAGTGCTGTCCCGTCAGCCTGCTCATAAGTGTCGATTTGCCGACTGATGGAAAGCCGATGAAGCCACTGGCCAGCACGTCAGAATCGCGAACTCCAACCAATGTCTACAACACTTACACGCTGGCAACACCCGTTCTTGCCACATCGAAACCAACTGCCGCCCGCGTGAGCTTTTTACTCTCAATCTTGGCCGACCGTCAAAGATGCCATACCACCAGCGCCACCGCCGCCGCCCGAGGGGGTCAGCAGCTCCTTCTTTAGCTTCGCAAGCTTCGCCTTCAGTTGACCTACGCAATCCATCAGCCAAGCTGCGGGCTTCAATTTATGCGCGTGCGTTGGTGCATACCCAAGTGGAACGACGTCGCCTTATTCTTCTGCGTCCGAGCCATCTACATGGTGTCAGCGGCGTGGTGCTGCGGGGCCATTGGGCTTGGAAGGCGCACCTCGGTCTCGATTTCCTTGATCTGTCGCGGCCAACGTTAGCTACAGCTGCCACTGGGGGCGCGGCGGCCACGCACCTTATCCACGGTGGTCGCCATGTTGCCGGCTGTTTGCGTGCCTAGGGCCGCTGCTGTCGGTGGTGCGGGAGATTCTGAGACGTGTGCTGCGCGGTCTGGTCGCGTAGAAGGGCGTGGTCGCGGGCTGTCGTGGTCGCGGTGTCGATATGGTCGGGCTGGAGTTGTGCTGGAAATCTTTATGACGTGCCAATCAAAGGTTTGGTGGGGGCAGATCTTCGGCGCCTCGGTGGCGGCCCGCCGGTGTCGCCGCCTTGCGACGGGCTGGCGTGAGGAGCGCTCCGGCTGCGCTCGCCCTTGGCTTTCTGGCCACTTTTGCACCTGCCATTTGCTGTGTTTGCTTCCGCAGCAGGCCTCTGCAACTGCACGACAATCTCTAGCTTCCTTGCTGCCGTCCGCTGCTGTGAGCACGCAATCCTCTCCCTATTGTACTCATCTGCTCACTGCAGCCAGTGTACGCGTGTATAACCATCACGGATCGCAGGTGTTAGGCCTATCTGCGCAGCTCTCACCGCGAGTAGCCGGCGCTGCGTAGCTCGGAGCACGCTTAGAGGTGGTCGGCGACCTCTCCTTGCGCGTGCGCCTTTTCTGCTCATAAGTTCGCCGATTTCCCTCGCTTCTGTCTGCTGCATTCGTTGCATTCATCCCGCAATCATGACTGCTCTCGACCAAAGTATTGCTTCGTCGCCCGCCCCTGTGCTTCCCAAGGCGCAGGAACTGGATGCGTTTCATTCGCTCGTCCAGGACCTCAGCCGAGTCCTCGGACCTTCGTCCGGCATAGACTCCGAGGACGTCGATCCGCAGGAGCTCCAGGCCCTCATGGAGAGGTACACTTCCAATACATCCGAGTGGCAGAAGTATGCCTTGGGCGACCACAGCCGAAACTACACTAGAAACCTAGTAGACAAAGGGAATGGCAAATCAAATCTGTACGCGTTCCGCTGCGCCTGCAGTGAATCAGATCCCCCAGAATTAAGACTGACCGACCCCGCAGGCTTATACTAGTCTGGACGCCCGGCAAGGGCTCACCCATCCACGAGTCAGTGCCCCGTGCCCCTTGTACAGGTACATGAACTCTCTACTGACCGGTTGGCCAGCCATGCAAATGCCCACTGCGTAATGAAGGTCCTCAAGGGCACTCTGAAAGAGACCCTGTTCTCGTGGCCCGACCCAGACCTGGCCAAAGAGGGGAAGCCCGCGCCTCCGCAGGTGAAGAAGGAGACGCTCTATCATGAAAATGGAGTCACCTACATGTCCGATCAGCTAGGGCTCCACAGGATCTCCAATCCGGATCCCGAGAACGTGGCCGTGTCGCTTCACCGTAAGTGCTCCTGTCCCACATTTGCCCGTTCGGGCTAACGCGCGGCCTAGTCTACACGCCGCCCAACGCCGAGTACTTCGGCTGCCAGATATTTGACGAGACGACGGGAAAGGCCAGTCACGTCTCGCAGGCCAACTTCTTCTCTGTCGTTGGCCACAAGCTCTGAGGCCGTGAAACGCCTCCTCGCGCGGCCGATGCTTCTGCAGCCTTAGCCCAGCGTCCCGGCCTTGTGTTTTCCGCGGAGTCATTATTGGAGGACGGGAGTTATGGGGCAGATTTCGGGCCAGCGTCGACGAGTCGCTGAGTTTCACGGGTCATCGTTTTCGGCTTTCCTTTTCTTCGACGTCCACGGATAACCCTAATGCCGACCAGACTTAGATAATCTAATCTTACACTCCCGCGTGGATCCAACTCCTTCGTTCACTGCGGTGCCCGTCGTCCCCACCAGGCCTCGGACAAATAAGCTTTCTGTGCACGTCATGGGGGTTGCTGTGCCGTCGGACTTTGCGTTGGTGATCCAAGCGTTTTCCGCTTCGGACGAAGGTGTGCTATTATCAGATGGTCTGATCTCGGGTCGATTTCCGAAGCCGCCCTAGATTACTGTTGTAGACAACCCCAAAAGCATGATGTCTTGCAGGGTTTGTAGCGTCAAACTGCGCCTCTTAATCTGCCTCCTTGATATCGCAAAGCGAGTAGACATGTCCTTGGTGGAGGCCGGCGACGGCTTTGAGTCAGATACTATGGACAAAGTTCGGGTGACGGTAACCGCCACAGGCGCAAGCTATATGCCGTCCGCTCAGCTTCCTCGCCGACGCCTCAGGTCATTGGACAGCTACGCGGGCAGGGGATAACAGCACACATCCTCGCCGCCAACTGCCCATTCGACGTATACGCACCAGCCGTGCCCGCGGGAAACGCCGCAGCGGAGAAAAAGAAACTAGGCTCTCGAACCGCAGGAGGTTCCTGGGGGCGCATCAGTTCTTCAGGCGGCATGCATGAAGATAGCGTCATCGGACGTGACGGCGGCCGCCTATGGTGTCTCGTCTGGCGGCAGGGGCCCCGGATAGTGTTGGGCTGGCCGTCCAGCGCCCGGATCGAAGCTGGTGAGAAGCATCGCTAGCGGCCGCGCTCGGCATAATTGCAGACGGCCGTCTTGTGACGGGCATTGAAGTTGGGCGGAGAGAGTGGAGAGCAGCGTGTGCCGTTGGACCTGGAGCATTAGCCGGCACGGGGACTACTGAAGTCAAAATTCGAAGGGTTCGCAGAGTCCAGGCAGCCACAGCCGCAGATCTCCTGCGCGGGCGCGGCCTGTTTAAATTTGCGCCCGACGGGCGGTGGCTCGTCCCGTAGCATGCGGTTAAGTAATGCGCAGCACTCGCAGAGCCAAAACACGAGGCGGCCGTGCCATGTGTGATCTGATCCCCCGGATGGACGGGTCTGCGGAGAGCGGGACACGGGGGACGCGAGTACGAAGAGATCCACACCCGCGCCCGCGTGTGCGGGCGGCGTGAAGGCTGGTTCGTGACCCAACAGAGCCGTCGAACATGCTTATGCCGAGGGCTGCTTGGCAGAGCACCGCGTCCTGTGAGGCTGAGCGCGGCGGCGCCCGCTACAAAGACCGCCGGGTGCCGGGCTCCACCAAGCCGCGATATGCACTCCGCGCGCTGCTGGAGGCGTGCCCGCCGCATGCAGCCTCTGCGCCGGCTGAGGGCCTGGGCCGGGGCGGGGATGGCGGTTGAGCAGTCGACGGGCGGGCTCGCCGCGAGCGCCAAGGGTTCAGACCACCGGGCGACTCAAGCCTTGCGGCCCTGAACCGCGCAGACGACACGACGACAAGACATGACGAGGCGTGCAGCTCGCCGTCAACCGACACGAACAACTACCCAATGCAACTGGCGCTGTCGCCGCACGTAGCGCACCTGCAGTCCCTCTCCGCGCGCTCGCCGACTGTGCTCGCCGCCGCCTTTGTCGCCTCGTCAGCCGTCTCCGCCCTCGCTGCCTCCCCCGAGCACTCGCTGCTCGTCGCCGCCGTCTCGTGGGGTCTGCTATGGACATACAGTAGCGCGCGGGTCGGCGTGTGGACCGGCTGGGACAATGTGCTCCGGCGCAAGTACAGCTGGACGGCCGGCGCCCTGCTCGCCCTGGATGCCGTGTGTGAGCAGGCGGCACACGACCCAGAGGGCGTGTGGTGGACGAAGGTACGCAGCAGACACGATGCAGGCGACCCTGTAGCGTTAACCCCCGTGTGCAGGCGCTCCTCCCGGCAACGCTGTGTGCGCTGCGCTCCGCCGACGTCGTGGCTCGCAGCTCCCCTTTCGTCACCCTCGAGGATCTCCACAGCCCAGACAACGCGCGCCAGGACATCTCACCCGGGATGGTCGCCGTGCTGACGGTGGCAGGCGCGGGCGGGCTCAGCGTCGCGACGATTCTGCCGTATGTGCTGGCGCTCGCGCTGAGCAGCGTGCTGCTCACCAGCATCGCCTTGCTGGTGCTCGAGCATGCCATCTCGTCCATCCGGGACTACAAGCAGAGCACGAGCAACGGCCCGTCGCCCATCATCGCAATGCGGCCGCGCTCCAACACGGTGATCCGCAGCGACGCCTGGCTGGTGTCGCTCAGGGACACGTCGGCCGTTGTTGCGCCGGCGTGCCTGGTGCTGGCCTTTGTCTTCGAGCGCAGTTTCAGGACCGACACTATCTACCACGGAGTGAACAGCGACGCGGCAGTCGGTGTCTGGGAGCATGCCGGGCGACTGTGGGCGTTGCAGCGTGGGCTGCAGGCGGCCTTTACCAGCGCGCTCAAGCACCTGACGCTGTTCTCGATGGTGAGTTCCAAGTTAATCCCCCGCCACTAGACGCACTATTGCCCTTTTGCACCGTGATTATATCTGGATTCTCCCGCCTTATCTCTCCCCGGCCGGCGCCTCTCCTTTTTCGGGTGCGGCGCCGCGAATCTCGATGCTTGCGCGCGGGTTCATGCAAATTCCCCAAATTCCCCGTCCGTTGGGACGCTGGTGTGTGGTTGCAATCAAATTCCCCTCCCTTCGGTCGCTCCTGGCATGCCACCGCCCTGCCCGGCACTTCGACCTCAGACTTGCCCTCCGCTACCACCACGCCGACACATCACCCTCGTCGCAGATGCTAACCTAATTGGCTGCCCAGATCCGCCAGGTTGGAGCTTTCCCCGCCGCTTGCTCGACCGTGGCCGCGCTCCTCGTCGCTCGTTCTTATGCTTTCCCCTCCTTCACGAGCTTTTGGTTCGCGCTCCTCTACGGCGGCGCCGGCGTACTATCCTTGAGCGATCCCTCGCCTGGCAGCAAGATGCTCGCCCGGCACGCTCTCACCCTGCTTGCATTGGTGTCCTTCATCTTGCTCACCATAGGCTACTTGCGCCAGTCAGCCTCCAATATCGACGCTTTCCGCGGCAACTCGCCTCACAACCCAGCCTTCCAATTTCAACCGCCGGCCGATCCTTTGAAACCGCTCGCATTACCTTCCCCCGAGAAGCACCCCGTTGAACAGCTGGTCAAGGGCGCCGAGAGCAAGTTCGAGCAAATGCTGTCCCGCCAGTCGCAGAACCTCGGCGACGCCGTCGCTGAATACCGGCGACGCTACGGAATCCCCCCGCCGCCCAATTTCGACCGCTGGTTCGAATTCGCGAAGAGGAAAGGCATCCAGCTCATTGACGATGGATATGACTCCATCTACCATTCTCTGCTCCCTTTCTGGGCGCTGGAGCCGGCTACAATTCGCGCACGAGTCAATGAGGCACTCGGCCACGGTGAAAATGCTCTTATCGGACTGTTGATCAGGGACGGACAGGCCACCCATATCGAGGGAGGCCAGGATTGGCAGAGAGAAGCGACATTGGGGATGATCAAGAGTTTCCTTGCCTATCTTCCGGACATGGACCTTGCCTTCAACATTCATGATGAGCCGCGCGTGGTCGTACCAAACGACGAGCTGTCGCGCCTTGTGGACCGAGCGAAGAACGTGCGCATGCCCGTGGCTTTTGCCAACCAACAGCCGAAGAACCAATTCTCAAAGCGCCCGAAGGACATGAACAATGGCAAGCGGATTGAGGAGGTCAGGACTACGCGGTTCAATAGATTTGCGCATCAAGGAACATGGACCCACTCCCGTCTATCCTGCCCGCCGGATAGCCCAGCGCGGAGCATCGACGAACATCCGAACGACAACTTGACTGCCTACGCTGTAGGCGATCTCGGCTTCGTCTATAATGCCACGGCCTTTTCCGATATCTGCAACTCTCCTTCGCTATCCTCTTCCTTCGGTTTCTTCGACCGGCCAAATGCCTTCAACCTAGTGCAGGAGCTGTTCCCCATCTTCTCACAAAGCAAGATCAGCAGTTACCAAGACATTCTCTACCCGAGCCCGTGGTACTGGTACGGAAAAGTCCCGTACGACGGAGATCGGGACCCTGCATGGGAGGACAAGGGAGATAGCCTTTACTGGCGAGGCTCGACGACAGGTGGGTTCAGCCGCAACGGTGGCTGGCGCCGTCAGCATCGGCAGCACGTAGTGTCTCGTCTAAACGAGCCGGGCAAAGCCCTCATCATGGCAAAGCACGAAAACTCGGATGGCATCGGCGCTGTTTGGGAACCCAAAACGGTTCTAAGGAAAGATTACGCAGAGCTGATGGACGTGCATTTCTCGCACATCGGCCAGTGCGACCCAGGCGACTGCGACGCGCAGCGCGAGTACTTCAAGCTTGCGCCGGCAGCAGACCAGCAGGATGCCTGGGCGCGCAAGCACCTCCTCGACATGGACGGTAATGCTTTCAGCGGACGCTTCTATGCTTTCCTCCAGAGCAGAAGTCTGCCTTACAAGATGGCGGTCTTCCGCGAGTGGCATCAGGACTGGCTGCAGCCTTGGTTGCACTATGTGCCGCTCTCACTGCGCGGTGACGAGTGGTTGGAGACTATCCGCTTCTTCTCGAGCGACGATGGAGGAGACGGCAAGAAAATGGCCAAGAAGGTGGCAAACGAGGGGCGCGAGTGGGCGACGAAGGCGCTGAGGAATGAGGATTTTGAGGCGTGGTTCTTTAGACTGTTGCTAGAGTGAGTTTTTCCACGAATCCCCCCTCCCTTTCCCCTCTCCTGGACTTCTCGACTGACCACACGCGATCTAGGTACGGCCGCCTCATCGACGACAACAGAGACACGATCGGATACCCCGGCCCTTGAAGACCACGCGTTGCTTTTGTATTCAGCACGATAGATGTTTCCCTTTCTCCTTCAATAGCCCGGCTCTTTTCTCCGGGCTGCCGGCGCGCACACAGACAGCATCCGTTTGGCGTTTTTTTCTTCTTCTCCTTTTGGCTGCACTACTTTCCTCGCTTTGGCTTTTGCTTTTTTGCGTAAACAAAAAACACTTGGCTTGCGGGTCATGGATTTGATGGGATCATGCAACGGATGGGATAATGCACAGTTGGATCGTTGGCTATGGGGTCGTTTGCTTGCGGGGGGCAGAGAGCAACCGCGACAATGCATTGGATTGGTAAACTGCAGCAGATGACTTAGAATGGGAAACGGGGCAGGTGGCCCCGGAATTGATGTTGTTTTTCAGACTTTGCTTGTCCCATGCTGTGCTCACTCGTTTGAGACTCATCGGAGGCGTTGCGGGGGGCGCAAAGTTCTTAAAAGGCGCTACCTCGCTTGGTTGTCTGGTGTCCCATGTGCTACGCCAAATGCTCACGGGGGGTAGAAGGAGGCGAGTACGGCGAGTCACCCATTGCACCCCATGCCAGAGGCACGAGCATGTATATATACCGACTAGCCAAATCTTGTTAGCATGACAGGTTGTGAGAATATTCCTTCCGAGCCTTGAAAGCATTAAAACCCGCAGGTTTGAAAAGTTCAGGGGTTTCCCGACGGGGCTGGTCACGTCGTTGGCCGGTTCGATTCCTAGCAGAGGCGAACAGGTTCGCTCATCCAGCCAACGGTGAGTCGGTTGCTTTTTTTTGCCCTTGATCTGTCCGTGCTGCTGTGGTGTTTTTCATTGCTCACCACTACGTCCTTCCTCCACGACGGGGAGAAAACAAATCAACCGAGGGCTTGCTTGGATCAAGAGGATCAACGAGAGTACGGAACGGATGGACGAGGCACGAGCACGCACGATGTTATCGCCTACAGACCAACTTCCCGAAAACCACAGCGCCCAATCTCAAACCGCCGGCTGTTGCATTCTCCTCAAGACACACCACCAACCTCCACGCAGTCACAGCCATCGGCATTCTGCCCACCAGTCCCACGACAAAGAATCCAGTGTACAAGAACAGCTCAAGCAGTCCCACCCCCGCCGTCTCCTCCTCCACCACCACCTTTTTTTTTGGGAAGATACCCAGCGCAGCCCTTTGCCAGGCCGCTGTCGGCGCCCGCGCCGCTCCACGCCATCCGTCTCTTTCGCCAACAAACAGGCGACGAGACGGGCGTGGCCGTGCGTAGAGAGGGCACAAAAGGCAGGTGCGAGCAACACGCTGCGGGTATGTAGGAGCTGCGACTGACCCCATGCGGGTGGTCGTTGCCGGTCGTCTCCCCAGCTCAGTCGCACTTATTCGAAGCCGAGAGCCTTTGCGGATCTGCGACCGAGCAGCAACCTCGCGTGAAGAATGGAGAAAAAGATCCGTTGAGTGCACCCGCCCGTGAAGTTGACCGTCCCCCTGCGAGAAAGGGCGACGCGGGATGTCCAGAGACGTGTGCGGATGGGACCGGCGCACGGCAGCAGGTGCGGACGTCAAAGGCCACTTGGAACATCGTTAGGGATCCGGAACCCCGGTTGTAGGATAATACAGCGAGGTCGAGAGAAGATGAAGCTAAGAAGACGCTTTGCGTGTGAAGAGAGCCCCATGCGGAGAGAAACCCAGTACGCAGACGACGCACGCGCGCAGACCAATTTCGACCAACCCAGCCGATTGCCACAGCGACGACAGGTCGCGATCTCGAAAGGAACGGACGGAGAAAAGCGCACTGCAGAGCTCGAACCGACAAACCCCTCCCCCCCTCAACCCAAAGGCCGTTACTGCCATCCCTACCGCTACCGCTACCGCTCCACCGTCACCTTCACCCCCTCCACCCCCTTCAACAACTCCTTCACGCTTTGCAACCCGCCGCCGGCTAGCTGCCCGCCATGCCCCCCGCCCTGCCCCACCCCGTCCACCACGACGACGCTGCCGCTCCCCTCCGCCTCGACCACCACCTCCAGCCCCGTCACGCCCGCCACCACCCGCCGCAGCACCTCCATGCCTGCCTCATCGCGCACGAGCCAGTGGCCCGCCGTCTCCGCCACCACCACCGCGCCACCCTTGCCGAGGTGCTCGCCCACGCCCTCGAGCCCGAGCCGCCAGTCGAACGCGACGTCCCCGCCGCCGACGACCAGCGTGGCCGGGGCGCGCAGCGCACCGCGCGGCCCGCTGCTGGCGTCGAAGAGGGAGGCGCCGACGCTGAGGCTGGAGCGCCGGCTGCGGCTGGCGTACGACGCGTACAGGCCGCCGACGCTGGAGCGGCGGCGGCGGGGCGGCCGGTTGGCGTCGTCCGAGGGCGCGTTGCCGTTGGTGACGGCGTGCTCGCTGTTGCTGCTGGGCGGTTTGGTGGAGGATGGCTGGTGCGGAGGCGACGAGAACTTGCCTGACGTGGGTGAGGTTGCGGTCGAGCTGCCGACGAGGGTCGAGTTGGAGGAGTCGAGGACCGAGAGAGAGAGGATGGTCTGCAGCGACTTGGACCAGCGGCCGAGGACCAGGCCGTCACGGTAGTACCGCGTCTTCTGGAACCAGGCGTGTGAGGGGGAGGCGGCGCGTGCGTGGACAGTGGAGGGGTAGGTGTGTGGGGTGGTGGTGTCGTTGACGGCTTGCTTTTCGGGTAAGGAGGGGAGCGGTGGCGCGATGCGGGATTTGCACTGTTGGATGCCTGGGCCGAGAGAGCTGGCGAGGGCTTCTGCGGCTTCTCTGACGGAGTCGGCGTTGCCGTTTACAGGCAAGTTATGAGAGGCAATGTGGTGGATTTCGCTGAGGAACCAGGCGCCGGTGAAAGAGCCCAGAACATGTGCCAACAGATCCGGGAGGTTGAATGCAAAGATATAATGGCTCTTGCGGAGCTGTGAGAATAGCGGTCGGAGTGTCTTCCAGGAGTTGCGGAGTAGACGGAAGTTGAGCGGCTGCTGGGTCCAAGTATGGAACATGCGGCGTGCAGAGGAGATGTGAGCTTGCGCATTGGAAATGAACAACCTGGGCTATTCGGCAAAGGCCACAATTAGCAAGCAGCTCGGCGGGTAAACCAACTGAATCAAGACAAGACGGCTGTGGAGAGCACAAGGAGAAATGGGAGTTAACCCAGATCGCGAGAAAAGACCCTGATATCAAACTGTAACTCTTGCACGCAGGGATGCCAGACCGGGCTCGCACGGCAGCAGCCGACGCGGATTCGATGACCAAAAACCCCCCCCAGAAGAGAAAGAGAACTCACCAACACCACGCTCGTAATCACAAAATGATCCGCCAGCTGCGGCGCCTCCGACGCCAACCTGCCCGCCACCACGCTGCCCCAATCATGGCTCACAAGTACGACCCTCCCCCGCTCCACCACCGGCACAGCGCCCCCCACCGCACCCCCTTCCTCGCCATTGCTCCCATCGCCGTCCACCAGGTACCGCTCGCGCATGCCCAGCACGAAGCTCGTCACGGCCTCCAGCACGCCGTCGGCGCCGTACTCGGCCAGCCCGTCGCTGCCGCCGTATCCCGGGAGGTCCAGCGCCACGTACACCGTCTCGGGATCCAGGTTGCGTGCGTCCGCCAAGAAGTCGCGCCACAGCGCCCAGCTGTCCGGGAAGCCGTGCAGGAAGACGAGGAGGTTGGGCCGTGGCCCGGCGTCCCAGCCCGAGACGACGTAGTGCAGCGAGACGGCGGCGTCGTCGGGCGTGGTGAAGAAGGCGTGCTTGAAGTTGGGGAGCGGCGCTTTGGCGAGGTTCCAGAGGCGGTCTCGGGCTGGCGGTTGGGAGGGCCGTGGGTCAGCTTTGGTTCAGGAGTTTGGGGCTCGAGGCTTTGCGGGCGGGATGGATGGATGGATGGATGGATGGATGGATGGGAGTGAGGGGAAGCAGGGACGAACCGTCGGCCAGTTCCTTGTCGGTGACACGCCTGCTGGCACGGCGCTGGAAGAGGAGGCTGCCACGGAGGGCGAGCAGCACCCAGGCCAGGCCGGCCAGCAGGCCGTAGCTGAGCATGAAGCCCCGCCAGAGCGTGCGGCCCAGCGACGACGACGACTCCATTGTGTCACGTTCCCTCCTCGGATTCAGGTCTCGCATGTAGGCGGTTGGTGCTCGTTGATGAGCAGCAGGCGGGTGGGTTGCAAGACCAAGGCGGGTCTGGCAGCAAAGGGTGGTTCTCTGGTGGGATCTGGCGGGAATTGATTGGGAAGGGTGGACGGGGTCAGTCAGGGCCGGCAGCACATGGCACACGATAACGAAGCCGTCCGAGAGAGGAAAAAAGAAGCTTCCCGCTACGGCTCTATCGCGGCAGACGAAGCTGGTAAGGTGCGGCGGAGCGGCGGGATGGGGGTTGAGCAAAGAAAGGGCGGGGGGAAGGGCGGCCAAACATTCTTAATAAAGCCGCCAGGGCGGCGGGCGGTGCTTTGGGAGCTGGCTTTGGCGCGTGTGGCCCAGGGCGCAGAGACAGTCGCGGGAGCTGCGGCGGGCAGGCCGAACGGGCACACGGGGTGGTGCAGCGGCAGCGGGCGTGGAGCTGTGGCAGCTGCGTCAGGCGCGAGCTCTCCGCCTCCGCCGGCCGATGATGCAACCCGCCGCGCACGGACGCCCGCCCGCGTGTGGGGAACCTCTTTGAAACGCGATCCGCGCTGCCGTGCTGCGTCCATAACAGCCCTCCACCCCTCGCGCCGCAGACAGCAACCGCAGCGTGACGCCTGCTGCAGGCACAGATCCATCTGCCACGCCATGCTGCCATCTCGTCCGCGTCACGCACGCCCGAGCCGGCTGTATCAATGCGGATGGTGGTCATACGCCCCGGCTTCCTGGCCGCAGATCGAAGATGCGGGCACTGCCATGCTTACGTACTCCTAGCCCGCCGTGGGTCGCAAAAGAAACGGGCTGCTTCAGCTCGTGGGCAGCTGAATGTTTCAGCTACCCGTGCAGGTGTCTTGTTTACCTGACGCGTTCTGGCGGCCGGAGCACCTCTCTGTACTATCATTACCTCTGCGACCTCGGCCAGTCACCCTTGGACATGATGCGCATAGGACCGCCCTCACCTCTGTGCTCGGCTGCATCCAAGCATGGCTCATTCCTGCGGCTGGCTCCTAGAGGCTACAGGCCGAGCTTGAGCTCAGCAAAAGAAACCACGCGGACTGAGCATCTTTTTGAGGCATCGATCAGCATGCGTGCGGCCTGGTCAATCAGAAACACGCATTGGTGCTCTCGTCCCACGCGTCCACAAGCCTGCCTCTTTGGCTTACCGTGCGCGCTGGCCGACCCAAAGCGACTCGCCAAGTTTCTGCCTCGGCTTTTCCTTGATCTTGATGCCCACCCTGGCTTCTGAGAGGAACTGCGTACACGTAAGTGGAGGCATATATCCGGCCCTGCAGGACCGACGTGCTGTCTCAACGGCGAGCCTGACCACGCGATTGTGCGCAGCACGATTGCAGAAACCCGACTCACGCTGTGTCATTTCGGAACACTCGCCAGAACGCAGAGCGCACACCGTCAGCAACCCGAGCGGCGTGGACGATCCCTTCAGCTCCTGACGACACAAAGAGTAGCTTTGTCATGTCGGAAGGAACAAGGTACCTCCGAGCGGTACCTGCAGCCAATCACCAGCAGCTCCTATCATCCCTTGCCGCTTTGATAAGCCTCGAACGGCAGGAGGGCACAGACTTCACGAATCCTCCCGTTGACATCGCCTTGGCACGACGGAGCTCCATAACAGCGAGCAATATGGTACATATCATTGCCTTTGCCCTAAGAGGCTGTACCAGTTACCGTACAAGAAACAACAACAACCTCGTGCCCGGACGCCACGGACAGAAGCCTTGCCAAAGAGAGTCCTAGAACGAGACGAGACATAGAAACGTACAAGCGCTCGAAGCAGTTCTGATATAGAGACAAATTAGAGTAACGAAAGACTGACAGCGTCGAACGGAGAAATGCAGAAGGACTATGCTACGCAAGCCATGCAAACTGACACCGAAAGGAACGAGACGCAAAAGAGATGTGTGATGCTCAAGAATGACCAAGACATACAACGGTGAAGAGAAAAATACAGGCGCACGATCGGACAGAAGAAGACATTACTTTAGGGCTGCTGCTGTAGGGAATCGTGGTAGGAAAGACTGGTATGAAACCGCCAACCGTCACTTCGTAACAAGAGTGAAAACATGCATCTCTACTGCTCAGTAGGACTCAGGACATCCTCCTTGACTGCCTTCTCTTTCTCAGACGGCTCAGCCTCCTTCTCCGCCGAAGAAGCGCTGAAGCTCGGCTCCGAGAACACGGGCTTCGACTTCTCCGCAGGAGCGCTTGTGACCTCAGCTGCCGGAGCTGATGCCGTCTCCTGAGCCTTGATATCCTTTGCTGCTCCACGGTCCTTATCTTGTCCATCCGGGCTCCCGCCACCGGAAGAAGGAAGACTGTGGTGCTGAGCGTCGTTGTGGGGACGAAGGACCGAGTGTTCTGGCATCTCGCGCAGCGGCGCCTCCGAGGCAGCAGCCTGCCTGAGATGTTCGAGTTCGAGAAGGGACGAGCGACGCAGCGTCTCAAGTCTTTCTTCGGGGTTCTTGTTTCACAGCTTAGTCAGCTCTCAGTATACAGGCGGGCGAAGCGCTAACGAATTATGCTTCAGAAGAGACAACAGCACGCTCGGTAGTTTCTTCTCCGCCCTTGCCAGCCCGCTCTTCGTCCTTGACCTCCTTGGCAGATGTGACCGGTGCAAGATGCGTAGGCAACTCCGGTGCAGAAGTCGTAAGAGCAGGTGCACTCAAAGCAACAGTTGTTGCAGCCAAGACCTGCGAAGTGTCCAACGAGCGAGAAGGTGGCAGACGAGGGGGAGAGCGCGAACGACGAAAAGATTCAGGACTTTGAGAACGGAAGCCGCATTTGGGACAAGCCCATTCAAAGGCGCCGCTTACCCATTCAGCTTGTGATGGCACCCCCTCAGCGGCCGGCAGCTTGCCTGTTTCATCTCTTTCGCCTCCCCAGAATGTTGGTCGTCGGAGCGGTGCAGGCGTCACAGGAAGGCTTGGTCTTTCAACTGCAGTCGGGAAGTCAGTTAAGATCAGGCTTTCGCGACGCCCGCTGGTGCCTTCTCCTGTGGGCGAGAACAGTTCGGCGGGCTTTGCCAGGCCTTCAAGAGAAATACCAGCAGGTTTGTTGGACTTCTTCGTCTGGGCTCCAATAACAGCACGAACATATCGCTCAATGCCTGGAACGCTATCCCATGCATTCGCGCCGGTTTGACCAAAAGTCTGCCAAGGATCCTCGGGAGTTCGAGGAGTTACGGATGGCGGAGACATTGCGGCTGGGGCATTTTCCGTAGAAGCTGCAGCAGGCTGCGGCTCCGGATCAGGCGGGGGAATATCTTCCGCGAACACACGAGTAGGCTTTGGCCTTTCACGTTCTTGTTCCCAAGGGAATATCGCCCTTGGCTCTTCCTTGGGCGCAGGCTTCGACTGTGGGATCTCGTAATACATGTTCTTGGGGGGCTCAGGGTACGCTGCGGGTGCTTTGAAGAGCTGCTTGTCTTCGCTGAATGTGTACGTCTCCGTGGGGAAATTTGCAGCTTCGGGTCTCGATTCCATTGGAGGAGCCGATCTGGAACGGATTAGCAATGCTAGCACGTACATCAGAAGAGAGCCTACCGGGTCGCATCCCATTCCATGTGGGGTGGCGAGAATTTCCTTTCCGGTGCTTGTGGTGGCTGAGGAGGAAAAGCGGGCTCAGTAGGTTCGGTGAACGGAATTTCGGTCGTTGGGCGCGTCTCTCCGGTCTCAGGAACAGGTTGGACGTGCTCCGGAGCAGGTTGTATCGTGTTCGGAGCAGCTTCGAGGACCTTGTTGGAGTCGACTTGCTCTGCCTGTGGTTGCTATTAGCAGCAAAAGCACTTCATGAGCTTCATGACCTACCTTCGCCCTAAGGTGCCTGTCATAGACAGCCCACCACCGTGCCGACAGCTCGCTGTAGACGCCCGAACCACCGCCATAGCGTGCATCCTTTGACCACGGCTTGTTCTTGCCAATGAAATGCACCAGATTGATCCTGCTCTTGTAGTGCCTGAAAGCTGGTTCCCATTGGTATTGGGCGTTCGGGGTGCAGTTGTACAAGAAGCTGAGCCTGTGCCAATCCTTGTGCTCATAATACTGGTTGAACAAGCCTTGATCTGCACCGTCAAAGCTGTCTCCGCTGGCGGCCAGAGTCTGCAACGCCCAGTAGTCTCCCATGTTCGGACTGACAACCATCACCCCACTGTTGAAGCAGTCGGGCCAGCCGCTGTCTGGAGCAGCAGCGAAGGGAGCCTCGATGTCGAAGAGCTCATCGGGAGCCCGCAGGGCCACTACGTCAGCGTCGATGTATACGAGTTTACGGAATTGGAGCTGCCGCCAGAGGGCAATCTTCGTGAAGGTGTAGGCAAGGTCGCCGCGATCCATCAGGTAAAGATTGGCAGGCTTGGGGTTGCCCACGCGCGGGACGGGAATCACATAGTCGTAAAGCTCCTGTTGCACCCGTCAATTCACGTTGTGGCGAGGCCCAATGGCAGGTCAATGGCTACCTTGAGCTCCGAGATCGAGTCTGCCGACAGCGTGTCGAGCGTGATGAGAGCGGCGAGCTTCTTCTTCGAGCCGCCATCGCGGAGGGAATGCGCAAGGACGGCGGCACCTGGAGCTGCAGTGAGCGGTCTACATCTCGAAAGCTTCCGCAGAAGACTGGGAGCTTAGCTGCGCACCTGGGAGGTATGAGTCGCTCATGACGAGCTTCATGCGAGTTAGCACAGGCCAGACCGCCACAACAGGACGGCCAACTCACCGTGCAGTACGCATCCTCGCCTTGGGGCGCCATTGCAGCAGTCGGTCAGAGAGGGCGGTGCGTGCGGCGGCTTGGGCTGGGGCAGCAGAGGGAACGGGTGAAGTGAATGTTTCCCCGCCGCAGATCCACGAGCGTTGGGTGCTGCAGGACTTTGGCGCAAAGCAAGGCGCAGAGAGCGGAGAAAGCTGGGGGGACAGAGATCACGCGGCTGGTCAACGCGGCGCCATGCCCACGAGCTCGTGCTGCCAGGCGGGTCAGAGGGCAGCGGGCAGCGGGCAGTGGGCAGCAGGCGTGCGTGCGAGGCGTACGGGAGGGAGCTTGCATGCGCCGTTGCTCGGGCGACTTTTTGCAGCGCTTCGCTGACCTCGCGGCGCAGAGGGAAGCTTGGGCCGGCGCATGATGCAATCCCAGGCCGCCTCCGCCCAAAAACCAAAGTCTCTGCCATTGTCGTAATTTCATTCCGCGCGCGCACACTCGCCTAGCTGCCTCCACGCAGCGGCCGCCAGCGAGCTGTCTTACCCTCGAAGCTAAACACGGGCCTCCCAGCGCTTAATTAATCTCAACATGCAGCGCGAGCAGGCATGCGCTGCCGTGGCCAAGCCCATCGTCGCCGCTGCCGAAACATCTCTCATACAACGCGTCGCGGGCCTGCGAGGCCCACGCTGCAGCTCGATATATTGATTATCCGTTGCCCCGCAGCGCAGTCTCAATCGCTTCCGACGCATGCTTGCAGTCGCCTGCACGGCTCAGGTACGCTCGATGTCTACTTTTTTACGTTGGGACGAGTGCTGCGACTCGGGCTGAGGCCTGCCTTGTCCACGCTCACCAGATGAACGGCACCATCCTCGCCCGGTGCTCCACCGTCTCCCTGCCGAATTTCGTCGCATACCACTCTTTTGTCCCCGCCGCCGTCACGCCCAAATTCACGCCAACAAAACCCAGAGCACACAGCACCGTCTTGTTGAGCCACGCCCCCTCCGGAGCAGCCAGGATCGACATGGCCAGGTAAACGAGGCACTCGAAGGTGTAGTGCGGGCAGACAAGGGTTTGGAAATACCCCTGCGTTGGCAGAGTGTATTTGCGCAGGCCGAAGAGATAGGCGTGGGCGTCGTGTTGCTGCTTCGACGCCCAGAGAAACAGAGAAGCGCCGGCGACCAGCTTTAAGTCCAGCGGCGGCAGCGTGCTTCCTCGGTTGTTAGCAGACGCCTGCAAGACCGGCGTCCCTTCGACCCAAACAGCAATCGACATGGCGCCATAGAACAGGAGGCCGAGCAGCCAGTGCGTGATCCACATCTTGGATGAAGAAGGGCGCGACAGCACAACGGACTCGTACAGGCGTCGCGAGCCTTGTGCGAGCATAAGCAGCCAGGCTGCCTGGATTTGTCCCACAGACATGGTGGCTGTGCGATGGGCGGCCGCCTGGCTGGCGATGAGTTTCAGGAGGGCGCCATCGGTGGCATACTGCTCCGCCCAGAATATGGAGCCGAGCACGGACAGGACGTAGAAGTGCGTGAACCAGCTGTGTGGGACGCGGTACGTGGCCAGGTGGTCGAGCAGCCTGGCGGACACAGTGCGTGTTGGTGAGGCTGGGTTTCCGGGGCCGGAGGGGGCGCGCGAACCGTAGGCCAGGAAACGAGAACGGAAGGCTGGGACGGCGTCGACTGCAAGCACCTTCGCTGGTCAGCAGCGGTCTGCAGCGGTGGGCGGGCTGCGCAAGCGAAAAGGACACGGTGGATTACAATCGAGGCTGCGGTGAGGAAAAGGGACCGCAAAAGCACTGCGGGCTCGAGGCGGGCGAGGAGCGGGCCCAGGTGCGTGGTGGCCATGCCGGCGCTGCGCTGGGGCTGGGGGTGATGATAAGCTAAAGGCTCTGCGGTGTTTCGTGACGCTGTTCAGCCGGCTGTCAGAGCGTTAATGCCTCAATGCCATCCCATCCGCGCGGGAGCGGTCTCGCAGCGCCGTCGCAACCGCGCAGCTGCGCGTTCTCGCGCGCGCTCAGGGGCGTGGTGGCGATAAGGTGATCTCTCCGGCTGGCCAGCGTGTCGCGCGTCAGTCAGGCCGCACCTCGAGCGCCCGGTATCACGAATCGCGGCCGCGGTTTTGTGCAGCAGGCGTGCGTTATGTCAGCAGCCGGCCCGTGCTGGCCGCCTCCTCTCTGTTGCCAGCCAGCGGTCGCGCTTCCTCGCCTTCGCCTTCCCACACCTCCCACGCCTGCTCCGTACCGCTCCTTCCTCACCACACCCTCCCTCCCACGACCCGCCGACACCTGCACGACGCACCGCCCATTCCATCACCCGTTCACGTGTTCTCGCGCGGCAAGCTGGCTGAAGTGCACGCCCAGATCGCCGTCCGCCGAGCACACGACGCGCACCGGTCTGCTGAGCAACTGGCGCCCAAGGTCATCAGGCTTCACCCGAGCCCCCTCCAGCATGAGGCAGGCACCATCCGCGATACAAAGTCCGTGATGAGCAGTAGCGCTGCTGTCGCTGACCACTTGCCGCCGCCGAATCCTTCTGGCAACGGAGAGCCGCAGTCGGTGCAGCCTTCCCTGGATCGAGTCCGGTCACCAGCGCCTCCATCGTCCCCACCACTCACCGATAAGGACAGCAAGGGTCCTCACCCGCGAAATGGGAACCACGGACCAGATGCTCATGCCGAGCAGGATGAATCGGAGGCGGAGACGGTCGTGTTGTCCGGACCCGAGCATGACGAGAAGAAGAGGCCGAAGAAGGTAATCAAACATGAACGCAATGACGACGACGAGGAGATGCGCGACATTCCCTCGGCCAAGCTGGCTCCCGATGCTGCCAAAGAGTCCACTTCTCGCAAGAGTCCCCACGCACTGCCTCCTCCCAACGGCGTTCCAGAGTCCAGACGCAACGGCACCGACAGTCGTCACCGTGCACAGTCGCACGATAATGGCCCAGCCAGTCGCAAGGCCTCGTCCGCGTTCTCCAGCGACCAGGACCAGTCCCACAAGAGCGCGTCGTCCGCTCGCAATCACTCCCACTCCCCTCCTCTCAGTATCGACGTCCGTGCAAGGAGCTCGTCTGCTGCGGACAACCGGAAACGCAAGCTACGAGATAACCAAACTGATCTGGAGCCGCCTCGACAGCGACACAAGACCGAAGCTCTGGGTAAAAATGCCAGGAATCCGGCATCCCCCATTGCAGTTGGTATCAAGGTGCACAAACGGTCGGCTTCCACCCAGTCTCTCGTTCAAGGAGCGCAAGCTCGCAGAAGACGCGAGAATACGCGTCAAGAGAAGGACTGGGTTTCGGATGACAGCGAGGAGTCAAACAATTCATCGCCGCACCCCCAGTCCAATGTTCCCTCTCTTGGGCGGCCTAAGAGAGGAGCGGCAAGGTCTATGACCTCTCCCGTCCGGACGATGCCCCCGGCGAAGAAGAAGGACGCGTTTGGTGCCACTCGGTTGTTGCGATGTTGCGAGAAGGGGGACTTCATAGCCGTCAAAACTGCCTACGAAGCATCACCTGATGAACTGGACGCACCGGATTATGCCGGTGTCACTCCGCTGCAAAAAGCTTCGCTGAATGGGCATGAGGACATTGTCGAGTTCCTTCTCAACAAAGGCTGCGCTACGGATGGTCACGACTGGTTGGATCATGACACGCCTCTGATCGACGCAACGCAGAACGGCCATGTAGATGTTGTCAAGTTACTTCTCTGGAAAGCACGTGTGGATCCGATGTACGAGAACAAGCATTTCAAGACGGCACTCGCACTTCTCGATCCGACCATCGACGAGGCCGATGAGATCAAGTGCGAGCTGGAGAAGGCCATGACAGAATGGAAGAAAGAAAAATCAGAAGACGAATCCGAAAAGGGAACACCAAAGAGCGTGGAGGAGTCTGTAGGACCCACTCTGCTACCGAACGAGTACAACACCGAGGTTCTCCGCATCAAGTCCGAGCAAGGAGACAAGCGCGCTGTGGATGAGCTCCTCGCTTCTGGAATCATGCCAAACGTGGCATGCGGCGTGGCTGCTGCTCGTGGTGGTCACGATGAGATTCTGAGCTTTCTTCTTGCGACTGGACTCTCAGCTGATCATCGTGATCCAGCGAAACACAACGAGACGCCAATGCTCGTTGCGATCAAGAAAGGCCATCTCAATGTTATTCGACTCCTGCTAGCCCAGGACGATTTTGATCCCACTCGGAAAAATCGCGATGGGTTGACGTATTGGGAATTTGCCGAGGAGTTTGAAGGACCGAATTGGAAGCCGGTCCGCGATCTGCTGAAGGAGAAGTATGATGAGCGGATGAAGATGAAACCCAGACGAGTAAGAAGCCCGGAGATGAGGCGGACAGATCAGAAGAGTCCGCGGAGGAGAGCCACCGATCACGACCATCCTAAGCGAATACACGAAAGGGAAACCAGAGGGAGGACATACGAAAAGAATGCAAGCAAGCACAGCGCAACAGACAGCCACGCCAAGCCCAAGAAGCGTCTGATTTCTCGCAGAGAACTCAATCGCCAATCACGCGACAGTACATCCCCCGAGCTTTCAGACGAGGATGAAGAGGAGGAAGTACGTGGCCCGAGTCGGAATGTGCGGAGGAAGACGAATCACGCTTCCAAGACAATCAGGAGCTCGCCTCGTCCGTCGTCTCCCGAGCAAGAGAGATCGGACACACGTCCGACGCCATCGAAACCCGTGAAGACTGAACCCAAACCTGAACCCGAACCGGAGCCCGAACCTGTGAAGGAGGTGACGCCGGAGCATGTGAAAGAGGAGCGTCGCCTTGAAGCTGAACGAATCGCAGCTGAGAAGGTGCGGAAGGAGGAAGAGGCGAGAGAGGCGAAGAGGCGCGAGGAAGAGGAGAAAGCTCGTCAAGAGGCAGAACGTGTACGACTGGCAGCTGAGGAGGCTGAGCGTGCACGACTACAAGCCGAGCGTGAACGACAAGAGCGACTGGACAAGCTTCCACGAGCGTTACGGCGTGCATGCGAAAAGGGCGCAGATCGACCTCTTCGATTCAACCTTGCCACAAAGGAAGGTGGTATCGAGTACAACTTCCTCCCAGTTCACGTTGCTAAGCATTCGGACATCGACCCAGCGTGTCCGGAGACTCGGCGAGACGAGCTCTGGATGATGAGCTTCCAAGTGGTTGGCATCCTCGGGCTGGCCGAGCTTGACATCCGGCAAGAATTTGCCAGCTGGGAGCACAAGCCGGTGTCTCCCAAGCAGCTCCACGGCTTCCTCGAAACGTACGACATTTCGCAACTTGCTGAAGATCCGTTGTTTGAGCGTCAAAATTGGGCCGGCTACGACCCTGAAAAGCAGAACAACCTGATTCAGGAGGAGAAAAGCAAATTCCTCCAGCTGGATCCGCTCTTCTGGGTTCGGTACGAAGATTTCGTGGCGGTAGCAAAATCACCAAAGTTTCAGCATCTGGAAAAGCTCGAGATGCGGACAGCTCGGGCGAAGGTCAGCTCAACAACCACACCACCACCAACGCCCAGGAGTTGGACAGAGGCATTGTTTGGAATCAAACCTGGGCCGGATTGGGAAAGAAGGAGCAAGAGTCGATCGGTGTCGGTGTCTTTGAGTTAAGTCTGGGTTTGTGTTGGAGTTTAGCGGGGGTTAAGGGGACAATGCATCTGGGAGGCGCCATGTAGGGACCTTATACTACTATTCATGTTGATGTGTATGTTCACGAACACGCTTCGTTGCAATGTTATGGCAAATGGATGGTCCAAAGACCTAGGTTCCATATACCCTATAGCCGATAGTAAATACAGACTTGCTGTCACATGAGAATGAAGCCATTCCGCCAGTGAAGTGTTCGACAGCATTGCTGCTCAAGTCTGGGACATGGCTGCGGTCAGCGAAGGAGTGCTGGGCAATGAGAGGATTCAGGAACAACATGGGCAGGAACAAATGACTTGGAGAAGGGCCATGATTGGGCTGAATGTTGGTTTCAGACGCTCGTATCGCCTATTTATATCCATTCACGTGATAAGCAAAAAAACTGGCAGCGCCTGGGACCAAGTCGGTTTTATTGGCGCCGCAGAGCTATACAGTGAGCAAAAGATGGTCTCAAAGGGCTACAGCATGCTACAAGCAAGGGTGATAGCAGGGTGCTTCGTCAAATCACGTGTAGTTCGGGAGGTTGTGAGCGCTGCTGACACACTGACGTTCGCCAAGCGTCTCCCAGCCACAACCTTCCTGTGCTCTGCCCGTTTCCTTTCTCTCGGAATCGCTCCCTCGCTGATGTCGCACCAGAAACCCGGCCGTAGGCCACATGCGCATTCCGCGCATACCGCAGGTGCGGGGTTGCTTATCGCCGTCCAGTCAAGCGGCAGAGTATGCGGCTGCCTGCGACGCCAGACGATCTGTGACGTTGCCGGGCGATGATGACAGCGCATCGCCTTCTGCCGTCGCCAGGCTGCTGCTTGCTGCACCATCATAAGACGATACTGCCGTTCGAAGCAGATGTGATGGAGTGAGCCTTTCCTCGAGCGCAGGCCCGTGACTCCGATCCCGGCCGTGACGCTATCACCAGCTGAGCTCTGCTGGAGCTTGTTTCTTTTCTGCGACACCGCTGTACCCACTGTCCACGGAAGCGGGCAGACAACATGCCTGCATCGCATCCCTCGCCTTCCGCCTCTTCCGCTATGAGGGAGACCCGCTCCCCGGATCAGTCGGCAGAGACCACCCCTCTGCTGCAGTCTCTCCCACCGCCCGCCTACCCAACCGTCATGGCTCTCGACAAAGACGACGCCGCGGGTCCGTCCGTCAGGCATTCGGTGTACGAAGACTATGGGGCCTCGAAGGACCTCGAGCATGCGGGTGATGTGCATGCCGCTGTCCATCTGCACCATCGACCGAGGCCCTGGTCCCGTGGTAAGATCGTCAGGCTGCTTTTGATCGCCTCAGCTCACGCCATCCTGATCTGGCTTATCCTGGCGGCTGCGTGGGACCGGACATCGAGAAAGGTATTTGGCTAATGATCAGGGAAGTCTATCATGGCTAAGACGCCGTAGGGTCATTTGCAACCGCATCATGGCGCGCCGGACTCGGCGCAGGCTCATGCACCTGGCTACTGCCAGTACCGCCATGATCAGACTTCAGAATACCATTTCGAAGACCTGGATGAGTTCAGCATCGTCGAGGACATTGACCAGCACCATAACAACCGCCGTTACATCAGTGGAGGCATCGTCATAGTCCCTGCACCTGAGGAGCAAGGCACAAAGATAAGCGCCAAAGTGACGATCTCGAACAAGTTCCCGGAACACGACATCACCACTGATAAGACAGACACAAGCCTGGCAGTGCACAGCACCAAGCCCGACAGATACTCATGGGATGAGAGAGCCTGCACTTGGATCGACATCACTGTTTCAGTCCCGAGAGGAACCAAGCTTGATGCACTGAATATCCGGTCGAAGTACCTCTCGGTCCAAATACAGCCCAAGCTTGACCTGACCGTCGACTCTCTCCGCGTCGAGCTGGGTTCGGGCATTATCGACTCCCAAGTCGCTGTCCCCAGCCGCCGCACCTACATCTCACCAGCCTACGGCTCCGTCCTTGGCCGCTACTCGCTCCTGGACCTGCTCGAGATCGAGACCGCCGCCGGGTCGGTCAACATCGAGGTCGTGCCAGGAGAGGCCGATCCCGACAAGCCGCTTCCGGCCGTGTTCAAGGCCCACTCCGCGGCCGGCTCCATCCAAGCAAGGTTCCCGACCGACGACGAGTCTCGCCTGCCCAACAGAGACTACCGCGTCTTCGTGCAGACCGAGGCGGGCAGCATCTCGGGCAACTACGTGCACGGCCACAAGTCCTCCTTCGAGTCCAAACAGGGCAGCATCACTGTCAAACTCCTCCCCTTCCGCCCGGCAGAGCCGTCGTTCGTCCGCACGAAGAACCAGGTCGGCCCGTCGATGCTGGACCTGCTGTCCCCGCTGCGGTTCGCGGAGACGACCAAGATTTCCAACATTACCGGCGAGTTCACCGCCTCGGCCGGCTCGGTCCGCGCCGTGTTCCCGCCGGAATGGGAGGGCGAGGCGGAGGTGGATACGCTCGTGGGGAGTCTTCGCGTTGACGGGGAGGGCCTCGATGTCGTGGAGGAGGGCACGCACGGTCCGGTTGGCAGGTGGGTGAAGGCGGTGAAGGGGGATGGCGACTCGGCAGTTGTGGTGAAGAGCAAGGTCGGGAGCGTTGAGTTCTTGGTCCAAAAAGAGGAGTGGTGATGCCGTTATCTGGTGAGTTTCTCGTCACATCGCAACGGCCTTGTAAATACTGGGGCTGTGCAGAAGGTCACAAAGGGACGGGGACCTGAGCTCACCCATGGGAGTCGAAACATTCATCCGGACGCATCGGCGTTTTGACTCGCATACTAAGGCTACCCGGATGAAAGCTTCGACTCCCAACGGAACTGATTTTGTTTGATTCATGCAGTCTTGGCAGGCTCACCTGGGTCTTTTGCTGCCCACCGTGCTTCCTTTAAATTGGTGCGTGGCAAGCGTGTCCTCTGTTGTTTCCTGCATCTGCCAGAAGCCTGCTGCGTTGCATTCCCGAAACCGGGAGAATATCGTATCCTTTCGTCACCAGATAATCGTGGCGCATTATAGATACAAATGCACACCGTTTCGTACATGTTCCCATCCGCTTTGCCTTACTCGCCTACCGAACGCCACAGTTCCTCACCTAGTCTGTACGACTTTTCAGACGAAAGTGAAGACTGGTAAGGCTGAAGGAGTCGGGGGGCATTCTGTGCCTCCGCTGCTGACAGTGGCGTTGGCCGTTGTTACACTGTCGAGGACGCAAGGCTCCAGAATCTGTTATCGAGAGCGCGCCTTGGGCAGACATCTGCAGTGGGCTGCTGGGAATGCAGCAGTGCTACCACAATGCGGACGATGCAGCGATGTCTTCAAGTTGTGGAACGCCATTGGAGGATGAAGCTCAGCGCGGCCTGCACAGGGGGATACCTCTACAGGGCAACGAGGCTAAACCTATATGAAGGTATAAGAACCCCCGGCCGCTTGATGTTTGGCCTCGTTCTTTCCCCTGCTTATCCGTATTGATCAGCTGGATCCTCCGCTTTATTCTGCCTCTCTCGCTGAAACGATGCGCTCGTTTTCCGACCCGGAGGTTTCTCCCCTGCGCGACGAGTCCGAAGAGTTTACTTCAACCGAACTGGAGGACCTTCAACGCGACCGACTACTTGACCCAGAAGCCGCGGATGAGGATGATATCACTCTTCGTGGAAGGCTGGATCCAGCCTCGCGGCCATCGATGGATTCAAGCAACACCACCTGAGTTGGCTCAGGAGGCTACCTTGGCCTACTCGACTTTGAGAACTCAGGACAAGGCTTCTCGACCGAAGATCTGGAGAACCTGGCTGACACGATCGTTCATCCTGGGACACTGGCCAAGGAGAGAGAAGCAACTCGTCCGGAGACCGGGTTGTGGAAGCACCAGAGATTGGTTGACCGCACTCTTCGGAGTATGGCTGCGCTGACAACGACGTTCGCACTGGCTGTGACGATAACATGCATGACCTTAATGCCCAAATTTGTACGAATCCTACGGACGATTCCGGGAACCTCCCCCGTAACCATTAGAGAAGTCCAATGCTCGTCCGTGGAGCGACACAGCGAAGTAGGTACAGTCCTCCCTGCTGGGATTTCTACGAAATTAACTTTAGGTGCAGATCATCAAGATATTCGTTCATATTGTTGCGACGATGGTTTTGGGTATGTCAAACACCTACCAACAGCTCATCACGGCAACGGATATCGACGACTTGCCTTACGTTCTACTAAAGCATGGGGACGCCAAAGTTGGTACCAACTCACCGCTCGCTATCAATCGAAAACGACAGGGCCGACGGAAAGCATGGACGTGTTGGCTACTACTCATATGTACCTCGCTGGTAGGGTTGTCTTCAATATACGTGCAGTCATCTGCTTATTCTTGCATAGCCAGTACACCTTTTGCCCAACTCACTCACCAGATTCTCGGCAAACCGTCCTGTTCTGAGGTTTGAAAAGCTCGCGGTCGCCAATGCTACTGAAATCCCGTCAGAATTGGATCCAGATATCTGCTATCAGAACCTTAATTTGTCGAAAGCCAGCTACAAGCCATCGTACTTCTACAGAAATTCCCTCGATGAGAACCCAAACAGATACGAGCCGGTGGCGAATGACTCGAGCAGTGCTGCTCTTATTTAAATATACTACGAGAAGCAGTTTTGTCGGCTTTGAGATGACCCAGAGCCGGCCTACTACCGTCCCTGGTACGACTTGTCCGAAGAATATCAGCATTGCGTCGATCACATCGGCTGCAAAATCCCTGAAAGAGAAGAATATGTTACTTGGTTTTCCGCATGCAGGCTGGTCTAATTCTAGCCGCTTGCTTGATGGTAAAGGCAGCCTACATGGCGGCAGTGAACTTCTCGTCACGAAATGACCTAAAAGGGCAGTGTTTGACGTTTGGAGACGTCTTGATTACTGCCCGGATCTGTTCAATCCAACTTTCCACGGAATGCATGCTCAACGGAGGTGACTTCTACCAAAGAGAAGTCGGACACCAGTGCCACCGACACCGTAAAATCCCGAAGAATACTGGAACAGGAGAGGGAATTGGACATTGTCAAAAGTGCTCTAGATGGAACAAGACTTCACATCTCGTAAACGCCCCCAGCCCAACGACGGCTACGAAGCAGAAGAAGCAGTTTTTCTTTCATCTTGGGCAAATGGCACACACACAGATGATGGCACTTTGCTTCATCACAACATGCGCTGTTGCGTGGTTAGCTTTGCTCATCTTTGTGGCCGTTGTCGATGATGAAGTTGGCTTGCTGGCCACGACTATTTTCGTGCCCCCGGGGGAGATATTTGGGAAAAGCTTCGGCAACGAGCTCATGGTCCCGTGTCTCTTGAACTTGCCGCAGTTTTTCTTTTCAATTCTCTACCTACTCCTGATATAAAATTTCACTCTGATCAACATGGAACACGAATGGGGCAAGATGGAGACATCAGGCGGGCGGCTTCGTTGCACACTTGTCACCGGCAGGCAATTCGAAGAGTCGTACTATTTCAATCTGCAAAAGAAGACACTCACCCCCACAATAGGCTTCAGCATATTCACCCATTGGCTACTTTCCTTGGCTATTAAAGTCAAAGAAGAGTACGTTCGCGGGGTATCGGCCAACAGCATCACGAATATAGTAAGTTTCCTTTATCACATCTACTCTGTCGTCACAGTTCTCGTGTTGAAAAGCATGGGCAGATTGCAGCAAACATCGGTGCGTGCATTGGATGCACCGGCCTCCTTTTCCTGATTACTGTGTCTTGCTGGGTCGCCTTTGCCTTACCGGCGTGGAGGTCATATACCTTCGATGTTTGGCTGAATTAGGGTACTGTGCGCAGCCGCCGGTGAACTGAACGAAGTTCCGGAGGATGGTCATTTGAAATGGGGTGGCTGTAAGTAGACAGGACCAAGGCATCCCCTCAAACGACGCTGACCCGGTGCAGTTGGGAGAGGATCCTTGTGTCGCCGCGCTGGTCTTTCTTGTGGTCCAGTTGGGGAGATAAGGGCCAATGAGCTGTATGCTGGCGAGGCTTTCTCAGAGAGCGCTGTAGTAGCTCTTCATTGAAGTGAGTGTAGGTGCACTACATTGCTCGCCCAGGCTTCCCCTTTCGGTAATCACCGTGGAGTGTTGAATGGGCCGGGGGAAACACCATCTGGTAGTACTAGGGATAAACATTCCACTGCAACACCTCCTGACCATTTTCTACGAGCTGCCATATTCGTCTTGAAGTCACCCTCAAGATATCCGGCCAGCATGGAGAAGCTGAGGCACACAGATGTACTGAAATCGGGTATCTGATGAGATGTGTAGCAAGCTGGAGATGATCAATTGTTTCGACGTGGCTGCATGCGATTACTTCAGGGCTTGCAGAAACAGAGTTTCGAGATTGCCGCTTTTAATGTCGGTGCGCTTCACTTATTTTTGTCTTCCGGAAAGCGTGGGCCTTTCTTGGCCATCAATCAATGGGAGTGACTGCACAGAATGTTGGAGCATCCGTTGAGATAGTTTATCACACGATTTCAAGAACGTTTCCGTCCGAACGAATGCCTCGACTTCCCGTGGTCGAGCTTTGTCATGTTGCGTGACGGTATTTTGGCGCTAGTTATCGGCGGCATCACCTCTTTGCAGAAAGAAATGTGGTGATGGTCTGAAGAAGATAGTGCGAAGTGTGATGTCAAGCTTTTCAAAACTTGAAGCAGTCGAGGTGTCCGAGTTCCGCCCCAATGGCGTTCGCGGCTCACTATCTTGGACGACAAGGGTCACCAGCCGACCCGACACACCAGAAGGGGAAAGTTTCCCCGGTCGTTGATGCTAACCATTACAAGAAAATCGTCATCGCTAGTGCCTAGAGACTCAGAAAGTATGTACTTCTCTCAATAATGCAGTTGCACAAATGGCCGATTATTCCGGGGTTTCAATAAAGACGCGACAATCGCTCCCAGGGAACCCCAACTCCCTCAACGTACGTCTCAGGATTAGTGGCTCTGATTCTTTCTGTGTTCATTGGTTTGCCGGTGCTCTTTCCCCACGCAAGAATCAACTGGAGGTCTTTGGACACCGACGGAGTTATCTCCCATACAGCTGTCTTTCTGTTCTCCCCTGTCAGCATACTTGGTCCCAACACCTCTTAGTAAGGTAGTTATTCGTACGAGGACTTAGTGCGTGGCGACGCTGATGCGCTTTTGACTAATGAGCTCCTTGTGTAAACCGGTGCTTGAGCAAGGTAGGACCGCCCAGGTGGATTTGCTGACGGTTGACGATTTATTCCGAGCACCAGACAACGAAGTACTCCCGTAAAGTACAAGCAACAATCCTTAACCAAATCAGTTCATACTCACGGACTCAGCCCCAAAAGCCTTCTTCCTCCATCCTCTCCACAGCCGCGGCTCCCAGATCCCTCTCCACCACCCCCCTCGACTCCGCATACAGCTTGTCCAATCCTTTCTGGAACTTCGGACAGATCAACATCAACATCTGCTGCCCCTGAAGTCGCCGCCAGCCAGTCAACACGCCGCTCGACAAACAGCAAAAGCAAAAGAGAAAAACTCACCTCGGAATCATAACTCTCCCCATCCAACACCAGCTCCACCCCGCTGCCCCCCAGCAGCGCACACACCTCCGCCACCCTCCCCAGCGGCAACCTCTTCCCCCACCCGCCGTCCAACTCCCACCTCCGCAGCGCCGCCATCCGCCCCGCCCCCGCCCTCCTCGCCACCTCCACCACCAACGGCGCCAGGAACCCCAGCACCGCCTCGTCCACCGCCCGACACCGCACCGCCAGCACCTGCAGCGCCTCCGGAAACACGTCCGCGACGGCGGCGTACCCGCCGTCGGGCTCGCGGCGCAGCGAGCCGGTCAGCAGTAGCGCGGAGACGGCGAGGCGGCGCAGGGCGGCGAGGTGCTTGAGGCAGCCGAGGCGGGCGAGGTCCTCGGCCGTGCCCGGGACGGCCGGGTCGGCGTGGAAGGGGTAGTCGGCGTGGAGGGCGAGCGAGGTGAGGGTTGAGGCGTGCGGGGCGAGGGCGCGCAGGAGGCGCGGCGGCGAGAAGGTGCGCGAGCGCTCCGTGTCTAGGGTGCTGGGCGTGTCGAAGTCGTCGGTCCAGGCGCAGTGGAGGGAGGTGAGGGCGGTGCAGGCGGAGACGAGGTGGGAGAGGGAGGCGTCGGTGATGTTTGCGCTGGTGAGGGTGAGGGTGCGGATGGGCGAGGTGCGGTTGGGCCAGGCGGGGGCGTCGAGGGCGGCGGAGGAGGAGGAGCCGTTGGTGGTGATTCTGTAACCCTTCAGCTCTTGGAGCGAGGGCAGGTGGAAGAAGTCCCGCATGTAACAAGCTGGGAAGCCTAGCGCGAAGACGCTCTCGACTTTCTCTGCATCAAAGTCTATGTAAAGCGTGCGAAGAGCGTGGAGAGGACCGGTGGTCCTGGCCGAGACGACATCTTGCTGGACCTGGCCGAGCAGGGAGCGGAAGCTGCGGTAGTTGTAGTCATAGCCAGACTTGTCTGGAAGTCCCAAGACGAGCTTCGTGAGATTGAGTGTCAGGCACAAGAGCAGTACTAACTCGGCGTTGGGGCTTCCGGAGCGGAGTTCCTCGAGCCAGGCCGACTTGTCCTGCATGACAACGTGATGCGCAGCGGACGTGAATGCGAGGCGGTCTGAGCGGGAGTTGAGGTTCTGTATCGCAGCTTCATCGCCATCGTCAGAGGCGTCGTCGGCGTCTCCGTTTTCGTCTTGGTGGAGGTAGGCATGGCGGGCGTGGTCGTGGTCGACATCGGAATCATCGCCAGAGTCCTCGTATCCACCAATGCTGTACATGCCATACATGGTTCTTTTCGGGCGCGCCACCTTGCCAAACTCCTCTTCCAAGACGCCCACTCTTATCTCCGAGACGCGCGCCGCAAGATCCGGGCGTTGGATGATGCGGTGCAGGAACAGGCGGCGGTGGGGATGCGCGTATCTGTCTCTTTCTACGCCGTTGGAGAAAAAGGAGTACAACACCGGCTCTGCAACTCTCAAGAAGCGCTGTGAGACGAGAAAGAACTTGAGCACCGGGTTCTTTGGGTTGTTCCTGTCGCGCTCGTCGTCCCAGGACGGGCAATAGCCGCGGCGGCGCTCATTGTCGAGATGACCGACAATTTCACCCAGCAACTCGTCGGGCAGGTCGTGTATGGACGCCATCTGCGGGCGCTGCAGGCGAGGGTGATTGGGTGGTGGCCGTGGTGCGAGAGGGGCCGACGCGCTGCGACGTCAAGTAGCGCGACGCGGCCGAAGTCTTGGCGGAAAGCGTCATGATCCCTGAAACGGACTACCACTCCTGCGAGGCATGATATGATGTGCTAAATCTTACTGGGCATGACTGCGAGAAGATCTCGACAAGTGGCCAGGGTAACTCTGCAGGCTGAAAATATACATGTGCCGACAATCCGACACCGAAGCTTGTCAACCTCCAATTTTGCATGAAAACTCCGCACGCCTATGCCAACTGTCCTGGACACCAAATAACACAGCCAAAGACAGACACCCGATACCACACCTGGTGACATAGGCTAGCTATCCTCCGCGTCGACTTCAGACGGTGTTGACTGCTCATCATTGAGCTCCGGCGGTATTGCATCCGGGCCGACACACGATGCGTTATCGTCAGCATTGAAGAACTCACTGTAAAATTCCTCATCGCTGTCGTTTTGATATTCTTATTCGTATTCTTCTTCTTCTTCTTCTTCTTCTTCTTCTTCTTCTTCTTCGTGCGAAGTCGCATTCCTTGATACCGAGTTTAGGTTCCGCGACTAAATCATCCAGGCTGCTTGGTGCGGCAGCTAGAATGAGTCCTTCGCAGTTGATTTCGAGTTGCTCCAACGAAGCGGGGAACATGTCTGCCAGTTTCCTATAGTCGATATCCTCTCTGGAAATAGGCCTACGGTAATCAATGTTGCTCCAGTCTAGCTCAGGCATGCCAGTGAGAAAGACGCCATCAATCGTCAGCTTCTTCAAACTCTTTCAGAATTTGAAGGAACCCAAAGGATTTATGACAGAGCGGCTCCCAATGGTGTTTCGCCAAACGGTGCAGCTATCGTTATAGACCAATGTTAAGCTGTCGAGGCTTGGGCTGCAGACGTCGAGTGCTTTGAAGGTTTTTTTCGAAGACTCCATAGGGCATTGGCTATTCCCACCTGAACTAGACTTGCTTCAATTCACGACAAGCGCGTAGGATGTCGCAGAGAACGGTCGGTGTTAGATCCGCATTGTTAAACCGTAGAGTCTGTATCCTTGACGTCCCCGGCAGGAAGCGCCCCGGACCCCACTCGGAACATGTTCTCCAAAAGCGAACCTTCTCCAATGAGCGGAGCTTCAGAAGCAGACGGACGTGCTTCGGACTCAGCAAACCAATAAAGCCATTGGAGTCCAGCACCAAATCGCAAAGGGAGCAGAGAGGGCCACTTGTGTTTTTTCTTGCGGCTTGCTTGATTTATTTCCAGAGTATACACTCGGTTCATATCAGTGAGGTATACCAATATCTGGGGCACCAAATGCGCAGAAATGAGAGCCCAGGAAGTAAGCTGAAAAGGGAGGTCCACTCAGCATCGGTGTCGCCAGATCATAATGCCTGGAGAAAGTTCCGTTTTGAGGCGATCTTGAGTCCGGGTGCTGTATTCCTGTAGAGGTCCAGGTCGTCCGGGCTGGGGTGCGGATTCTTCTTGTCTTCGTCTTCTTGGTCTAGACAACGTGTCGTACACTAGCGGCCAGGTCCGGTCTCTTTGCTACAGTCTGGATGAATTTCCTTCTGCGTCCCTGAAAGTGCAGGTCCTGTGGAAACTCGTACAAGAGAGGTTGGGCAATCCGGGACACCGACCTGGAAACCCGACACAGGCCCGGCAGTGTGTCCGTCCGGATTTGACGCTTCATGTCGTTTTTCATCACAAATTGAAGCCTTGAGAGGCCTATCTTTTCAACAAGGTCCCTCCGGCTGAATTGCAGCCCGCTCTCCTCAAGCTGCAAAAGGCTGAAGTGGCCGAAGATTTAGTAGATAAGCTGCCCCGGAAGGTCATTGATGGACGTCCGCAATTTTCCGGACGGGCCTGGCTTCGAGACGGCATCTGCCATGCTTCGAACGTTGTTCGCCTGGCGCTTGTTTGCGCCGCCTTGGTCGAGTTCCAGGTGCCGCTTGAGGCCCGTACTTTTGGGCGGATCAGCCATTGCGGGAGAGCCCCAGACACATCTTCTAGCGCGGAGAACGCGGTGAAATGCTTTTCAGCGGTGTTAGAATTGGTCTTGGCCGAGCTGGGTAGATCGGATGAAATGCAGGCGTGGGCGTGAAGGAAAAATGGGAGTGAGACGTGCGTCGCGGCCGCGATGGGAGGAAACTGAAACGCGACGGACCGCTTGACTCGCGCCTTACGTGCACCCGACCCTTTCGCTACACGACTTTTATGGGGGTTGCTATTCTCTTCTTTCGATATGTATAGTGTGCAATTTTAGGAATTGGGCGTGAGAAATTTGCGGCAACGGACATTTTATCATGTGTAAAACACCAGCATCTTGTTCGACTGTCCGGCCAGCACATCAAGAGTGTAGTCATGTCATCATTATCTCTCTAATCCTGCGTCACCCCACCCGGCCACATGTGTAAAATATCCCCAATCAGCCTGGACGTAATCTTCTTCCGTCCATCCTCCCCGTACCTGACCTCCATATCATCCTCCCAACCCTCCTCGTCGATGAAATCCTTGACCTGCACCTCCACACCCCGTTCCACCAGCGCCTTCTTGACGTCCTCCAGCAGCGAGAAGTCTTCCTGGTCAACGACAATCAGCTTCACGAACCTCAGCCTCGGCAATCGCTCGCCGCAACTCCGCGCGAACTCGTTGAGGAAGGGCAGGATGAACGTGACGTCTTCCTCCAGGCCCATGCAGTCGACAATCAGCCGCTCCAGGCTCGGCGGGAAGACGTCGGTCAGGGCGGCGTAGTCGAAGTCGGCCATGAACGACGGCCAGTGCTCGCCGTCGAAGCTCTGCCAGTCGAGCAGCGGCGAGCCGAGCAGCAGGTGGCCCGGGATCTCCAGCTCCTTCAGCCGCGAAAACGGCTTGAACGAGCCGATCGGCGGCAGGTACTCGTTCTCGATGGCCAGCGACTCGAAGTAGTTGGCCTTGAGCACCACATCCAATCTTATTGTCTCGAGCGAGTCCTTGCGCACCCGCAGCGCGCTCATGAAGTCCGCGAACGCGTGCATCGAGTCCGTCGGCGGCGGCCCGCCCCAGCTGTAGATGAAGGTTTTGGGCGCCTTGCACGCGCGCAGGAGCTTGTGCACGAAGTCGTTGGTGACGGACGAGGCGTCGAGGTTGATGGTTTCGATCTCCGAGGTGCCTTCCTGCGGGTTCCAGGTGATGCCACAGTGGGTCTCGTCGGACCATGCGTTCTTGATCAGGGCTTCCTTGAGGCTGGGCAGCGCTGCGAATTCGGAGAAAAACACTGGGTTGTAGCCGAAGTCAAGGCCGCCGTAATTCGTTTCTATTCGTCTGAGATTTGCGAAGGGGCCACCGGTCCCGTTTACCGACATGTTGTATAGGCTCTGTCGTAGCAATCTGAAGATCCAGTTGTAGTCCTCGAGCCACTTCTCATCCAAGCAAAAGTTCAGGTACGTCATGTTCGGCATGAAACTCAAGGCCAGCGCGATCTGCGCTTCGCACCGTCCGGTCCGTATTGCCGACATGAAGGACCGGCCCATCCCGATATCCACGTTGCGGGCTGCGGCAATGGCCTCCGGGCAGAACTCGGCCAAGCCTGCTACTGGGTGTTCTTCTTCATGTCGGAGGTGGACTTCTCTGACAGCCTTGCCGAGGTCGTCTGGCCGGCTGACGATGGTGCGAAGGAATCGCCAGCGCCTTTGTTTCCAGTTGAGACAGTTGATGACCTCATAGAGAAGAGGCTGGGCAATGCGACACAGCGTCTTCGATGTCTCACAAATTTTCCGGAGGTTGTCGCAGCGCTTTTGGAATAAAAGAAGCCTGTCTTCATACCAATATATTTGCTCTTCCACGCGGCCGTCCAGAACGCCGGTGAGACGGAAGTAGCCGAGAATCATGAGAAGCAGCTCGTCGGGTAGACCGAGAATTGTGGTCTTCTTTTGCGGCGAAGGTTTCGAGGCGCCGTTCTCCAACGACTCGGCCTTCGAATGTCGGGATCGGCGAGATGTGGTTGCCTTCTCAGTAGCCACGCGCTTCCTGCGACTCTCGCTCGCGGCTGATGAGGATTCCTGCAGCCGCTGAGAGGCCCGCCTTTTGGGGGGCATGGTGGGCACAACAGGTAACGCAGCCCGGCAGAATGCGAAGAGACGCTTTTTCGACGGAGGTTGAATGCAGGAGAAGCTGCGCGAGTGGAAGAGTGGCGAGGGGTGATGCGAAAAGCCGGCGTGTCTCGCAGGCACGTGCCATCCCTGCCTGCTCTGCGCGCAAACACGATGAACAAGTAGTGGCCGCAATTGTGCTACACAGCACGGTGCACAGGGTCGCAGAGCTTCGTAATGTAGGCCGATAATGCTTGTATTGACACATGTTCTAGCTGAAAGCCTCGTCTTAAACTCCTCAGCACATCTTCGCCGTGGCGAATCCCCCATGCTTATCTCTCTCCCATACAACAATTTCCAGCGCGACTCCAAATTTATGAGCCAACTTGACGAGCCATCCGATACTTGCGTCCTGCCTCCTAGCGTCCGGGTGATACAATATTTCCAGCCGATAGGGATTTGGCATGGTTGATACAGTTTCCAGAAGCTACCCGTAAAACAGCTCTCGATGCGCGGTCAATCCCTCCGTCTCGGGGAAGTTATAGTATTGGATTCCCAGCACCTCCAGAGATGGCGGAAACACGTCTACCAATGCGAGGTAGTCCGGGGTGTCGAAAGGACCCGAGGAGGTGGCGTCGAAGTCATACTCTATAAGACCTGCCAGAAGGAGGTCGGTGATTTCAAGGCGCTTCAAGGAGGTGAAATCCTTGAAGGAACCTATCGGCGCGGCAGGCTCATTCCTGCGGACCCTTTCGGTCCAGAAGCCGCTTTTCTTGGAAAGCGCAAGGATTGTGATGTGCTCCAGCGTATCCCGTCGCGTGCTAAGAACCTGCAGGAAACCGTGTCTATCGTGGCTAGACGAGCATATCGGCGATTCTCCCCAGGAGAAATAGAGGGCCTTCATATTGTGGAAAGCTTCCAACGCACACTTGACAAACGCATTATCAAGATCAGACGACCGGAAGGCGAGGGTCTGGATATCGTTGTTCGGCGATAGTGAAAAGGGGCGGCCTCCGTCTCTTTCGTTGCAGCTGGCCCCAGATATCTCAATGCTCTTCAACGACGGCAACCCCACGAAATCCTGAATGAAGAGAGGATTGAATCCAGATTTGTTTTCATTCCCATATTTTGCCTTGAGGTGTCGCAGCGCAGAGAATGGGCCAGAGCCCGTCTCAACCGCTCGCCGGACCACGGACAGCAGCCACTTCCACGTGTGGAACCAGGTCTCGTCGACCTCAAATTCGAGAATTGTGAGGTTTGCAAGCTTGCTGAACAAGAGGCCAACATCAGCATCGCTGTGACTTTCCATAAGAGTACTCCTGAATGCTGTCGTCGTGTTCTTGTCCCAGGCATTATCGAGCTGGGCCGCTTCCAGAATGTCCGAGAACTCCGGAGGGAGGCCCGAACTGTCAGCGGCCCAGTCGAAATACGAAAAGCGGACCTCTTTCACCAGAGCTGCGAGATCAGGTCTCCTCACGATGGTCCGAAGAAATTGTCTCCGGCGCAGGGCGGTCCCGCCGTCGGTCAGGACGCTGTACAGCAGTGGGTTGGCGACGCGGTGGAGCTTGCGGGAGACGAGGCTCAGGTTGTACAGTGTAGTAACATGTCGCTCGATTTCCGCGGAACCGTCCCAGGTTTTGAAGTCGATGTCGTAGCGGTTGCGGATGGAGAGGTAGTCCAGGATATCAAGCAGCAACTCATCCGCGAGGTCCTCCAGCGTGGCCGTTCCCCTTGCAGGCGCTGCGGAAGTCATGGCCGCTCCCTTTGCGGATTCCATCCTTGCTGGAGACACCGCGCGGCCGGCGGAGGGTTTGAGATGAACATCGTGGGACACTCCAGCGACGAGAGGCTGACATGTATTTGAGCTGCGTCTGCTGCTGCCTGTTGGCGCCGGGTGCGGGTCTGTCGTCGCTCGCTGTCCGAGCGCTGCACCGCCCGGCGACTCGTCGCGCGCACGCTACCCGGCGACGGCCTGACATCATTGGCTGCCGAACCGAGCGGAGGTTGGTACGGCTTGGCCAGCTCTTTCCCCTCACTCCGCTGACGTGCAGCAGCATCTTCTTTGCCAGTGACGTGTCTGGAATATGCCTTGATCTCGAATACCTCGCCGTGAGCTCTCCCCCGATCCCAACATCCAGCCATGTCAAGTCACTCAATGCACCGCGTCCTCGGCATCTACGAGCTTGCCGAGCTTGTCTTCCTCCACCTCCCCATGCGGGATCTGCTCCGCATCCAGCAGGTCTGCCGAGCGTGGCAGTCAACCATCCAAACCTCCCCCAGCATCCAGCAATCGCTCTTCTTCGCGCCCAAACGCCGCCGGTACCCCGTCTACCCGGAGAAAGAGCCGTGGGAGCTCAACGCCCTCCTTGCCGCCGCCTTCCCGCCGTGGTTCCAGACCGCGTACGTCAAGTCGCGCTGGGACTGGCCGATGGCGCGGTCCTTCGCAGAGCTGCCGTGGGCGGCGGACGGGGCCAGGGTGCAGGCCTTCATGCGGCCCGAGGCGAGCTGGCGGCGCATGCTGCTGACCCAGCCGCCGGTGCGCGACGTGCAGCTCGTCGTCAAGTGCGACCAAGTCCGCAACCTGATCAACGACGACTACCTCCGCTTCGTTGGGCAGAGGCAGCCGCAGGAGGCCGCGCCGGGCGCGGACAGCCTGTTCAGCGAGCTGCCGGGGGATCCCGGCGTTACTATGGGCTGGATGTACGATGTTACTCAGGACTTTACGCTGGGGAAGCATGTGGTCAGTAATTTCTACGTGCAGTGGCGCCCGTTCCATCCGCCGGATACCGGGGGGTATATCTCGGATCCGGATGATGAGGATGACGGCTTCATCGACGACCCGGACGACGTCTGTGGGTTTGGCACGCCGAGCTGGTATGAAGACAAAGTCCCGTGGGCTTGATAATCACCTCAAGAACTGATGAGTTGCAGGAGACGAAGAGACGAGGAGGACCGTGACATGCTTGCCATTCATCTGAGCTACACGGCCCAGCGTGATGCAAGCCTTCTCCCCACCCAACTGCCTCAGTTGAAAAGCAAAGGGTACAAGGAAAGCGCCATTTACCGGAAGCTGCTTGAGATCTCTGCTCGCTTTATCGCCTCCGAAGGGTCTCAGGAAGATCGGCCAACCGACTTCTACGAATCCTGCGCGTTCGAACACCGCCGCCACGGGAGTACGATGTTGACCTGGGATTCAGCCAGCCTGGAAGGCTCGCAGTTTGCGCAGTTTCCCTGGACGTACAATGCGCAGGTGAACTACCTCGGAGAGACCTGGAAGTAAGCCACTTCACTCTTGTCGGCACTGGTAACAAGAAATTGGATACTTCGCATGGCCGTGTTGAACGCCTTGTACTGTAAATCTATCCCTCCAATGCCCTTCTCCAACGCCTCTAAATCGCCATATCCAAACAAATCAAACCCGCCATATCGCATCCGCCATCTTGACCGCCTCCACCATCTGGGGCACGTCATGCACTCGCACGATGTCCGCACCCCCCTGGACCGCCGCCACAACCGTCGCCGCCGTCCCCAAGACCCTCTCCCTCGGCTCCTTCACGTCCGTAATCTTCCCCACGAACCCTTTCCTGCTACTCCCCAGCAGCCAAGGGAGCCCCCCGAATTCCGGCACGTCCCGCAGCTCGCCGGCACGCCGCAGGATCTCCAGGTTCTGGTCCAGCGTCTTCGCGAACCCGATGCCCGGATCGAGGATCATGCGCCAGCGGCGCACGCCGGCGTCCTCGGCAGCCCGCACGCGCGCGCCCAGCTCGGCGACGATGCCAGCGAGGACGCCGGAGGGGTAGTGGGTGAGCTTGGTCATGGTGTCGGGCGTGCCGCGCATGTGCATCAGGCAGACGGTGCAGCCGAGGCGGGCGACGGTGGGCAGGAGGGCGGGGTCAAGCAGGCCGGCGGAGACGTCGTTGATGATGTGGGCGCCGGCGGCGATGGCGGCGGCGGCGACGCCGGCGCGGTACGTGTCGATGCTGATGGGGATGTGGGCGGCCTCGGGCAGCGAGCGGATCAGGCGGATGGTCGGGAGGATGCGGGCGACCTCCTCGTCGGCGGTGACTTGGGGTGCATTGGGGCGGGTGGATTGGCCGCCGACGTCGATGATGGTGGCGCCGGCGGCGATGCGGGAGAGGATGGTTTGCTTGAGGGTGGAGAGGTGGGAGGGGCTGTTGGGGGTGGGCGCGAGGTTGACGCCGCCGTCGGAGAAGGAGTCGGGCGTGAGGTTGAGGATGGACATGACGTGCGTCTTGCGGTTGCTCTGCAGGGCCCTGATCGGCGCCATTGTGGGTGCCAGGGGCGTCATGGTGGATAGAGGAGGGTTGGAGGCTGGCAGTCGAGCGAGGTGGTCCTGCAGTGGCGCCATTCCGGTGTTTGGAAGGACTGCGTCGGGTATCATCTCGCACAGTGGGCGCAGAACGAACTCCCGTTCGAGCATGAGCTTGTGTGGGATCGACAGTCTTTCCGTCTCAATGGTTTCGTTGTCGTAGAGCAAGATGTCCAGGTCGATGTTGCGGGGCCCCTTGTCGATGACCTTCACTCTGCCGAGCTCGGTCTCAATGCTTTGCAGCCTGTCGAGAAGCTCAACCGCACCTAGGCTAGTTGTGATCTATGATAAGTTAGTTTCACCGTATCTTACCTCCACGTTGGCAAGTAGCATATTTGGAACACGGACGAAAAGCCACCTCATCCGAGCAATCGCTGAGGTGGAAATCGAGAGGAATGACACTGACCTCGCAGGCACCATTCACAAAATTCCCCTGGTCCTCTACATACATGGCCTTCGTCTCCCACAGGCTGCTAGTCCGCACAATTCGAATGTCGCCCTGGCTTTCCAGAATATTGCAGGCTTGCTCGATCATTGCTATCCTGTCGCCAAGGTTGCTTCCCAGGGCAACGAAAGCACGGTGGCCGAGCGAGCCCTGGCGCAGCTCCCCAGCGCCACTCGAGAGGCCGCGCCGACCGGGGGGGCTTCCTAGCAGAGGCATCTGGCACGGACGCCGGGCGAGTGCTAGTGATCTGGGGGTCAGTGCTGCGGGTGAGAATGCAGACGGCCTGGAAACGGCGGTGGACCCGTAAGTCCGGGAGAGTTCAAGACATGCCGACGCGGACCGGCGCGGGTGTTGCAGAGGCCTCTGCAGCGACAGCGAGCGGCGGGTCACCGGGGACAGCCGCAGGGTTCTGTGCATGGTGGGAGCACGAGGATGGGGAGGCGGGCTGGCGGCGCGAAAAAAAACCAGCTGAGTAAGGGAAATCTGGGGAAGTGGGGCTTGGCGGTGTTCGTGGAGTGGGCCTGTGGGCCCGGGCGCCCCGAGACGCGCGCCACTCGCCGTGCCCGCCCTTCTTTCACACCACCCGCTTGGGCCGAGGCATCTAGCCGCAATGGCCAGCCTCCGCCGCAACGGCCGAGGGTACATCTCCACCATAACCCTCCTCCGCTTCCTCTCTTCCCGCGCCCCATCCCGCCCTCCCTGAGCCTTCTCCAGACACTCGCAGCTCTCCCCACCCAGCTCTTCTCCAAGTCCGACAGCATCCCGTCACCATGGCCTCTCCGCGTATGTCTCGGTCCCTGGCGGCTTTCACATGCCACGCTGCCTGCCCGCAAATGTCCGCGTCACTGACACTGGCCCTGAACCACAGAGCAGCTCCGCACCACCACCACCGATCTGCTTAAGATCAACCACCCGGTCCTCCTGGCCGGCATGAACGTCGCCGCCGGCCCCAAGCTGGCCGCCGCCGTCACCAACGCCGGCGGTCTCGGTGTTATCGGCGGTGTTGGCTACACCCCGGACATGCTACGGGAGCAGATTGCAGAGCTGAAGGGCTACCTGAAGGACAAGAGCGCGCCCTTCGGCGTCGATCTGCTGCTGCCGCAGGTCGGTGGCAGCGCGCGCAAGACCAAGTGAGCCCCGCTCGCCCTCGCTCCGGCGATTACTATACAGCATCAGCTGACACGGAACCACAGCTACGATTACACCAAGGGCAAGCTCGACGAGCTCGTCACCATCATCATCGACAGCGGCGCCAAGCTGTTCGTGTCGGCCGTCGGCGTCCCGCCCAAGCACGTCGTCGAGCGCATCCACAAGGCCGGCATCCTCTACATGAACATGATCGGCCACCCCAAGCACGTCCAGAAGTGCCTCGACCTCGGTGTCGATCTCATCTGCGCGCAGGGCGGCGAGGGCGGCGGCCACACCGGCGACGTCCCCACGACCATCCTGATCCCCACGGTTGCGAAGCTGTGCGAGGGCAAGAAGTCGCCAATGACGGGCGCTCCGGTGCAGGTCATAGCGGCGGGTGGCATCTTCAACGGACAAACAGTGGCCGCGGCGCTGATGCTGGGCGCGTCGGCCGTGTGGGTCGGAACGCGATTCGTGCTGTCCGAGGAGGCCGGGGCCCCCAAGGCCCACCAGGAGGCCGTCCAGACCTCCGGCTTCGACGACAATGTCCGCACCATCATCTTCACCGGCCGGCCGCTGCGCGTCAGGCGGAACCCGTACATCGAGAACTGGGAGACTAACCGCCAGAACGAGATCAAGGAGCTCACGGCCAAGGGCGTCATCCCCGTCGAGCACGACCTCGAGAAGATGGGCGATGACATCGATGACGACACCATGGACAACGCCAGGCCGTTCCTGATGGGCAAGGCCGCTGCCGTCGTGAACGAGAAGAAGAGCGCCAAGGCGATTGTGGACGAGATGGTTGGCGACGCCGTCAAGTGGTTAAACAAGGGCAATGCTTCGATCGTGAGCCAGGCCAAGTTGTGATGACTCTTCACTAAAATATTTTGTGTATCTGTTCTATCTATGACATGACCATCTACCTAGCAACCATGATCTTCGTCGCTACTTTGTCGATCTTGAACTACCTGACCGTGGGGAGTCGAAGCATTCGTCCAGATAGCTTTCGCGTACGTTCCAAAGCACTTCTGCATCCGGACGAATGCTTCAGCTCTCCACGAAGCCGTGCTTGTTGAGAGCAGTCCCACCCAGCCATCGATTGCACTACCCTTCCCCTCTGTAGAAACTCCTTGGCCAACTTTTGACTCCGTGGTAGATCCGACATCAGCACCATTCAATGCGTCACAACCAACCGGATCAACAGATCCTTTAAGCAGCATGTCACCCCAGCCGCGCCCGAGCACTGCCTCCGACGCCTCAAACAGCACACCCATTCTTACGAGCCAGCGCCCCGTCACACAGTAGCATGGCCAATCGTGTAGGCAACGGAATCTGGCCAGTGCCAGTCATGGCAAACAGGTGCGGACGACCCCGCTGGGGTATACACAGCGCTTTCTGGCCCAACTTGCTCCCGGCCACGCGTCTGCGCTGAACGTCCCCTACTTTCCAGATCCTCGCAGCAGCATAGCGACCACGGCAGGAGCTCTACACCTTAATCAAGCTTCCAGATGGGATCCACTCGACAAAGCATTCAAGTCCTTCCGTAGGTTACTTTCCAAGGATTGCCTCCGTTTGCACATCTTGGGTTTTGCACCCTTTCACTTGATCGAAATCCTGACATACAGTTGATTTGATACATTAATCACTACATTACGTCTATGCGTATACATTCGTATTATTAGCTCACAGCATGAATAGCTGGAGAGGACCGTTTTTTGTCATCCACGCCTCCGCAGATTTCAGTCTCCAAGCTCGTGGATGATTCAGGCCGCGTGATGGATAGTCTACTTCCTGGAGGAGTACTCGGGGGTGGAGACGGTGCCGTTGGGCAGGGTGTAAGAGAAAGAGGTGACGGGAATGTAGAAGTTCTCAACGGTGGCCTCGGCGCCGGCGGTGCTGTAGCCCCAGGTGATGTTCAGAGGAGCGCTGCCGTTGAGGTGGACGATGGAGCCAATCTGGTACAGGTCCTGGGAGAGCGACAGCTCTGAAAGCGGGTTAGCATCGCGGCAATCCCAAAACGCATGGTGCGCGGATCAAAACTTACGGTCGAAGTTCTGGTTGATATTGAAGCTGAAGCTATCCGCATGGCCTTCACGGACCTCGCAGCGGTGCCATGTGGTGTTGGAGCCGAGGCTGTAGTCGGAGGCCGAGCAGGTGACGGGGCCAGAGTAGCCGTTGTCCCACCAGACGAGGAAGTTGATGGCGTCATTCGACGGGTGGTTGCTGACGGTGATGTTGGTGACCTCCCACGAGCCCCACGCCTCGGTGACGTTGTAGCGCTTGGCAAAGGCGGGAACAGCACCGGCAGAGACGGCGGAGACCATGGCGGCCGCGGTGGCGAAGATGGTGGAGGCGCGCATTGTGTGTGAAGACGTTGGATGTGAATGAATTGGCTCGTTTGGTAAAGATTGTGGGCTGTGGGCTGTGGGCTGGCGAATGGAGTTTTTGGAGGCTGCAAAACGTTGTTTATATATTGCCAGTGCAGGTGGCGCAATACGAGATAGGAGATCAACAGGTGGTTTCTCGGGTCAATCATTGCTACATTCGGCCCTTGTCGTCGGGCGTTGGGATTGTGGGGACATCGAAGGGGGCGGTCCGAGTGTCAACGTCGAACTGACCGCCACTCTTTTTTTACACTATCCACACCACACCAAAAAACATGAACGCACCAGAAATCCGACTTCAAGCTACGGCTATAGAAGAGACCCCTAAGGATCCTTCAAGGCCTCAAAATCCTAATAGCAACCTCCCCAATAGCTGCAGCAACGTGATGGCTGAGATTAAGATTGGGGAGAGAGCTGAACAGCCCCCCCCAGTACCCGCTCCTACCCACCTACAGCAAACCCCCCAAAGCCAGCAGCGTGGCCGAATCAGCGTAGAACACGTCCAGAGAGCTACCACAACAGCAGAAGCCATCCTTCAAGCCCTCCAGACAATTACTGGTAAACCTTCAGCCCTCAACAGTCAGATAAAAAATTTTCTCGGCGCCGCCAAGGAAATATTCCAGGACCACATCGCCATCCACCAGGAAATCTCCGCCAAGGAACCTAACCTAAAGGATATCCTAAGAGAAGTCAAACAGGTCCAGAAAACAGTTAGCCGTATCGAGGCGGCACCTCCATCTACCACCTCAAACTGGGCACGCATCGCGGCCCAAGCAGCCCCAAAGCCTCCTACCCCCCCACCACCACAGAAATCACCCTCCACCTCCCAAATGAAGCAAACAGACAGGAAGTAGCAAACCTCTCAAATGAAAGCATCATTCGAAAGATCCAGGCAGGAAAAAGCCTAGCGTGTAAAAAAGTACTCGCAGCTAGAAAGCTCCCAAGCGGCGATATCCGAATCTTTATCCCAGACACACAAACAAGAACAGCCCTTCTACAGGACCAAGAGTGGACTACCGGACTCGGGGAAGAAATCCGCCCAAATCAGCAACTATACTCAGTACTAGTCCACAATATCCCTATCAAGGGAATCAACACCACGGACCTTCAGGCTACCAAGACTCTACAAGAGCAAAACCAATCTCTACACCCAGGCCTGCATATTAGCAAGCTTGCCTGGCTAAAGAAGAAGCTCCCAGAAGGAAAAACGCACTCAGCAATCATCCTTAGCACTATAGACCCTGAAATAGCCAACCAGGTTATTACTAAAGGACTCATCTGCAACTTTGCTCTACACACAGCAGAATACTATAATGCGAACTTTACAGTAACCCAGTGCTTCAACTGCCAGGCCTATGGCCACATTGCTACCAACTGTAGGAAGGAACAGAAGTGCGGCCAATGTGCAGGCAACCACAATACGAGGGAGTGCAGTAAAAATGAAACGCAATGCATAAACTGCTCTCAAAAACACACAGCCTGGAGCAACGCATGCCCAACGCGTAAGTCTCAGCAAACCAGAGCAACTCAGGCCAGGGTAGCAGCGCCAGGAAAGTATAGGCAACCACCCCAAGTAACCCAAAACTCAACACAGGATGGATGGACCCTGATAGGGTCTCGAAAGAGGATAAGGGAAGAAGAACCCACGAAAAGAAAGCTAGGCAGACCCCGCTCCCTCCATCAACCTCACTCCCTCAGCCAAACTCTACTGCCAGGCCAACTGGCCTCTACAGGGCTTAACAGCTCCCAGCACGCACCTGAGACCGAGGGTCAGGAGAACCCCTACACACAGGCAGAAATACCAACCACACCGCAGGCCGACACAGAGATGGAAGGAAACTAATGATAGATACAAGCCACCTTTCAATCATACAGTATAACGTCAACAAAAGCGCTGAGAGGGTAATGATCCCATTCTTCCAGGAGATTATCCCAACAGCCCACCACATCCTCGCCATTCAGGAGCCATGGAGGAACCCTAGGATAAAGACAACAATAAAACACCCAGCCTACCATACAGTCTTCCCTCAGGAGGGAACAGCGAGAACCTGCTTCTTTATAAGTAAGGCTATTGCCGTGGACTCCTGGCAGACAACAATCCACTCCCCAGACCTTATTACCCTCTCCCTTACCACGACAACCCATACCATCCATATCCATAACTACTACAGCCCTCCATCCGCCCATACTAGTACGGAGCTAGGAACTCTATCCATCCTCCCAAGAGCCCTTGCTATGCAAGGGCAACATATCCTTCTTGGAGACTTTAACCTCCATCACCCCCTCTGGGGAGGCATTACCTCCCCTACGTACCACTCCCTCGCGGACCACCTAATCCAAACCGCAACTACAGCCAACCTTAACCTTGCCCTCCCAAGGGGCACCACCACCTGGAGGAGAGGCAATAGTAAAAGTACCCTAGACCTTATCTTTACCTCCCAGTGGCTCGAGGAGAGAATCCTTAGATGTGGAGTTAGTCAAGAACTCGAATCATCTTCTGACCACCTACCTATCCATACAATATTTGACATCTCTCTTATACCCGCACCCACTCGGCCCCTAAGACCCCAATGGAAAAAGGCAGACTGGCAGAAAGTCAACAAAACACTACAGTTAAAACTCCAAAACATAGAAATAACCCCTCTCCACACTGAAGCAAACCTGGACCACCTTACCGAACAGATCCAGAGAGCCATCCAGAATACTATCCAGGAAACCATCCCAGCAGCGAAACCATCACCTTGGGCCGCTATGGAGTAGACGAAGGAGTGCTCAGAACTGGTTCAACAAGCGAGAAGGGCTAGGAGAAAGTGGACCACTACAGGAAGAGAGGAAGACTGGGTGGCATATCAGACTACTGTTAACAGTAAGAAGAGGCAAATCAGAAGGGACTGAACAAAAGCATGGCGTAGAAAAGTGGCTGAGATTACCTCAAACCCATCTACAGTCTGGAAGCTCTCAAGATGGGCAAGAACAAAGGCACTTGAGCCCCCAGCTCTACCTCAGTTTCCACCCCTCCAGGGAACAGACCAGATACTACGCCATGACAATCCCTCCAAGACAAGGATTCTCTCCAACCAGTTCTTCCCCCCTCCTAGGGACACGAACCTCTCTGACCTTGAGGGCTATATATATCCAAAACCAGTCAACATCTCCCAGGACATCACTGAAGAACAAGTCCTCCATACTATTAAACAGCTTCCCCCAGACAAAGCACCAGGCCCAGACAAGATCATCAACAGGTTCCTAAAGCAGTGTGCACAGACACTAGCAGAACCGCTTACTAGGATCTTTCAGAGGTGCCTAGCACTCTCATACCACCCAAGACAATTTAAGTGCTTAACCACTATAGTCCTCAGGAAACCGCAAAGAGAGGACTATACTAAGGCTAAGTCATTTAGACCAATTGCCCTGCTTAACACTCTAGGCAAGCTGCTCGAGAGAATTATAGCAGAAAGAATCTCACAGGCTACGGAGATCCACAATCTACTCCCTGACTTTCAGATGGGAGCAAGAAAAAGTAGATCAGCAACTACCGCAATTGACCTTCTTACCCAACAGATTCACACAGTCTGGGCACAGGACCCAGGACTGGTAGCCTCAGTCCTCAGCCTGGATATCTCAGGAGCATACGACCATGTATCACACAAGAGACTTCTCCATAACATAAGAGCCGCACAACTCCCAATCTGGGTGGAGAAATTTACTCATTCATTCCTTCAAGACCGCACCACACAGCTCCGCTTTGGGGACTACACTAGTCCACCAATTCAGACCCTAACAGGCATCCCTCAGGGGTCCTCGCTATCCCCAATCCTATACCTCTTCTTTGCCTCCAACCTCCTTACAAAGCTCCGCACGGGTAGCACCTTTCCCCTAGGCTTCGTAGACGATACCAACATCCTTACCTTTAGTAGATCAACAGAACAAAACTGTAGAACACTAGAGGAGGCAAATAGGACCTGTACACAGTGGGCAGCAACCCATGGATCAACCTTCGCACCTGACAAGTACCACCTCATACACTTTACAAGAAGGCCAAAGAGATTCAACATGGCAGCAAAGATCAACATTGCCGGATTCGAAGGAAACCCGGAGCAGACAATCAAGATCCTAGGCATCCATGTGGACAGCAAACTAAGATGGGGACCCTACATCAAGGAAACCTCCCTAAAGGCTACAAAGCAATGCACCTCTCTCTCCAGACTTACAGCCTCTACCTGGGGAGCGTCACTCACTAAGGCACGCCATATCTACATAGTAGTGGTTAGACCAGTTCTCTCCTACGGCTGCGGGGTGTGGCACACCCCAGAAGGAACCCCAGGCTGGAGGAAGACAGCAATAAAACCACTAGAAAGGACCCAGAACCAATGCCTACGCACTATTTCAGGGGCATACAAGTCTACCAACACACAGGTCTTAGAACATGAGACAGGGATCCCCCCCCTCTCACTCCACCTTGATGAGCTAACTCTGACCCATACACTCCGGTCTAGAGAAGGACCCACAACCACAGTGATTAGAAACACCTGTCAGGACATCAAAGACATCACAAGAGCGGTACTAGATGCAAGGGGAAAGCCCAGCTTAGCTAGAGGAACACTACTACAAAGCAGGGCCAATACTCTTCTAGAGAGAGGACCTCTCACCACACAAAAGCTCCCTGAAAGAACCAGGCTCCGCAGAACAATCAGAAACATCTGGAAAGAAAGGTGGATGGCCAAGACAAGCCAGGTGAGGAGAAACAAGCCAGTTGCCCAAGATACACAATGGAACCCAAAGCTTAGACACCTCCACTATGGGCTATCCAAACCAGAAAGCACAATCACCACCCTACTACGCACTGAAAACATTGGCCTGGAAGACTTCCTCTTCAGGCGCAAGGTGCCTGGCCATCCCAGCCCAGCCTGCTCATGTGGCTGGCACAGACAGACCCCAAAGCATATCCTCCTCTTCGGCCATCACTTCCAACAGAACAGAGCTCAAATGCTCCAAGAAGCAGGGACCACCGATTTCCACACACTTCTGTCCACAAAGAAGGGCGTTGGAGCCGCATCAAGCTGGTTCCTCCAGCTGGGCCTACTAAATCAGTTTAGTATGGCGAGGGAGATGCTCCAGGAGGACCACCGGGAGGACCACTAGGAAAACGGAGAGGAGAACTGAACTGAGAACTGAGAAGGTGATACCAGTAATTAAATGAAGGGCTGCCACAGCAGCTACTACCGGTAAGCAGGAAAAACGGAACAAGTAGAGGAAGACAAACCTGAAAAGAGAGGAGGGGTTTTTGCCTGGCGAATAAGGTTTTCCCCCTCGTGTAAAATAAGCGCAAATAGCCAGCCCCGCATGGACCCGCAAGGGAGCTATATCGGGAGGAAATGAATTTATTATTATCCACACCACACCTCCCTAGACTCTCATCGCAATTGAGAGTCCATCTGGCTCCAAGCCCCTGGACATGTGCATTCGTGCTCTGTTAATCTCGACCGGCAACTGAAAGCACCGCCCTCGGGAAACCAAAACCCGAGCGGAAAAAAGTCGTCTTTCCAGGCTCTGTGCACGGCGGAATATTGCACGTAGACGCGGGTGCCCTCTAGATGGTTCCATACAGCATTGCCTCAAGTTCCTGACAGTGCATGAGTTGAGTGTTACGCCGCCGTAGGAGTATTGAAGCTGAAGCTGGCGGCTCGGCGCGAACCAGCTCAGGCTGTCAAGGTGGGCTGCCTGAAAATGTCCTACTATGCGGTCAAAACAACCACTCTTGGCTTTGACGATTGCATAAGTACACATCCCGAAGAGCGTATGGAACGAGGAGTAGAAGATTGGTCAGAGATCCAGAAGGCCTTGGTTCATTTCCAACTTGCTCTGTCCTCGTCCGGTCGCACGAGCCGGCTCATAGCCAACTTTGCTGGGGCTGTGCTGTACTACCCGCCCCACCATCTCCCATCCTCCTCACACACGTAGTCACCGCATCAGATGGCAGAAACCTCAACTTTATAGAGAAATCCACCCAAGTCCAGGAGCACTTACCGGAACCTAGCTAGTTCGGGCCTCAACTGCGCAAGGTACGCGCCGCGTTCATTGACTTCAGCACTCCCGTGTCGCATCACGTGCCGCGTCACGTGATTGAGATACATGGTGGACAAGTGCGGCCTACACGGTTGCAGCAACTGTCTACCTTAATTGGTCATTCTCAAGCATATAATTCACGAAAACTAGCTCAGCTTTGATAGTATTATATCTGTTTTGTGCAGTGTTGTTTTTCGAGCCCCCATGTTCTAAGAAAAGGTCATCTTACGTGAGAAGACAATCCACTACTTATACACCCAGCACCACCCGTTCCTGACATCCAAACACCCGCCTCACCCACCAGAACATCTCCCAGAACACAGAAAACAAAACCAAAGAAGAAAAAGAAAAAGAAAAGGACCCCCCAGCAATGACCACCAACCCCCCAACCCCCGGCACCACCGCCACCGCAACCCTAATCGTCTCCCACTCGGACCTCGCCTCCACCGCCGCCATCGGCGCCAACGACAACGACAACGATACCAACGACAACAGCACCCCCGCCATCGACCTCCCCGCCGTCCTCTCCACCCCCCGCCTGATCGCCCTGATGGAGCTGGCCGCCGCCCGGCTTCTGGCGCCGTGCCTGCCGCCCGGCCACGTCTCGGTCGGCACGCACGTGTCGGTCGCGCACACGGCGCCGACGCCGCTGGGCGCCGCCGTCACGGCCACCGCGGAGCTGCGCGCCGTCGAGGCGGGCGGCGCGTACGTGTTCGACGTCGTCGCGGGCGACGCGGCGGGCGAGACGGGGAGGGGGACGCACAGGCGGGCGGTGGTGGAGGTGGGGAGGTTGAGGAGGGGGGTGGAGGGGCGGGCGGAGAAGATCGGGAAGGTGGAGGGGGAGGGGGCTTGATGGGCGCCGGGGAGGCAGGGAATGGATGGCTACGACTAAGACCACTTGGATGCAAAGGTTTTTGGGGAATCTACACTTGCCGTGTTTGCGAGGGTTTCGACGTGCCTGCGCTCAGTCTTTCCTGCGTGCGAACCGCAGGAACGGGCCGTTCTTGCTCGACGTGACGTGCTCCTTCAGCTCGAACTCCCTCTCCTCCGGCCCCGCCCGCTCGAGATCAAAGGTCGCGAGCACGGCGGCGACGACGAGCTGGATCTCGTACAGCGCCAGACCCTTGCCGACGCAGCTGCGCGGCCCGATGGAGAACGGGCTCAGCGCCGCCTGCGCGCCCGGCGGCAGGTCGCCCAGCCAGCGGTCGGGGATGTACTCGAACGGGCGCGGGTAGAGCTGCGGGTCGTGGTGCAGCGCGTAGATGGCGGTGCCCACATTGTAGCCGGCGGGCACGAAGTGCCCGTCGACGTCCATGCCGCCGCCTTGCACCTCGCGCCACAGCGCGCTGCCGACCGGCGGCGACAGCCGCATCGCCTCGTCGATGCACGCGCGCACGTAGCTGCACGAGTTGAGCAGGCTGCCCGGCCGGACGTCGTCGCCGCGCGCGAATTTCGAGCGCACTTCGCTGCAGGCTTTGCCGAGCGCGGACGGGTTGTTGGCCAGGTAGAAGAAGACTGATGCCATGGTGGTGGACGAGGTGTCGGTGCCTGGGTCGCCAGTCAACTCCGGTGCCGGTGCAGCGGCAAGAAGGGGGCGGGATGTGCTTACCAGCAACGACCAGCGTCGTGCTCTCGGCTGCGATCTGGTTGGGGCTCAAGGCTGACTGCGTTTCGGGGTCCTTCATGTTGGCGAGCAGGGAGAACACGTCGTCCGTGTCTGTCGGCTTCTTCTTCCTATCACGCAGCAGTGTGCCGCCGACGAACTTCAGGAACGAGTTCCGCGCTACAATTGACTTGGGGAACAGCCTTCGGTCGAGTCGAGCGAAGCGGAGCTCAAGGGCCTGCATTAATACGCTCACGCGGACGTTTGACTCGTGGATATCGTTAACCACGTGTCGAAATGTCCCATCGGTCAGAGCTTGGTAGTTGAGCCCGAAAATCAGCGAGGCCATGATGTCGAATGTCAGATAGTTGCCTGGGGTCCCAATGTCAGATGTCGACTCATGGAGAATATGTGTAGGGGCAGCCTACACCAATCTGCCATATTCCGGGTAGGAGACCATTGCCCGTCTTCAGCGGGTCCAATTTGGTTGCACATTTCTTTGATCAGCGAGACCAGTTTTCCCTCGAAGCGTCTGAGGGAGGCGTCCGAAAGACCTTGGGCCAGGATTCTTCTTCTTCGCCCGTGCTCTTTCTTATCTTTCAGCGTGAGAACGTTTGGGGCTCTGTGAATGAGTGCATCGTATGTGGCTGCCTTCTTCACCGGGGCGCCGTGACCATAGATGGCTGAGAGACATCAGTAGTTGTTCAACTGTCGGGAATGTCAAACTTGCTTTTGAGAGCTGTCACGCTGTTGATCATAACGCGATCTGGTGCATATCGAACGACTGGGCGTTTAGCGTTGTCAGCCGGTGTGTCTGCGAATACAGAATGAGATAACTTATCATAACGCTCATGGCATTTCCACATGTCCACATGGATGTCTCCCGTCCAGGCATGGTAGGCGGCGTAGAAGTTTGTCAACTTTGCCAGGACTGGTCCGGGGTAGCGTGCAAGCGGGTGGAACACAAGTCGATAGATGGAAATCACCAAAATCTACGAAAACAAAGCAAAAAAGGGTTAACGGAATATCTGCATTGGAAAATGGTTTACATACATAAGCGAGCGATAAGCCAAGAGACGAAATGGCAACTAATTTTGCCCAGGCCCAGCCGGCCTCGGGCAGAGACGACAAGACTTCCGGACCCATATCTGCGCAGCTTCAACCTGCTCACCACTTTCTTGTCTTTGGCCTGATAGACGGATTGCTCTTATGGATAAAGAGGATCCGAAAACGGCACCTGTACCGAGCAAATGATCGGATGAGAATCGTACGCGCAGATGCGTAGTAATACGGGGCGGCTTACTATCCGCTGCGACTCGCCGCCCTGACTGGTGGACGAACGAGTAATGTGGACTTGGCACCTCCCCAAACCCGAGCTGACGGGCCTGGACACTGAAGGCGAAAGGAAAAGAGGCTGAAAAGAAGGCCTCATGCAGATGCTGTTTCCCAGTGCGTTGAAAATTGCGGTCAGTTCTGCTTGGTTTCTTTGCGGCACGCACCTCACCGATGTTTGTGGCACTACTTCAACCGCGAACTTAACCGCAGAGCTTGTATATATTTCAAAAGGAAAACACAAAATTTTGAATATCTACTGGGGTTGTTTAGAAAATCAATTTACTCGTAGAGCGACCCGATGCAGGACACGCTTGCTCTAGTACAGGACATTGGTCCTGCGGTTCTGGAACTCGAGCGCTGTTATGTTGTCGTATGCCGCAGGCCGCTTTTCGCTGACGAAATGGTCCATCGCACCAACGGACACGCTCCGGCTGGCCTTGAGGAAGAAGGCGTTGGAGCGCCTGGATGGGAGAACGGCGTCGGGCTGGCCCTTCACGTGCGGCGGCGAGGTGACCTGGTGCAGGCTCGCCTTCAGAACGCCGTTCGTCCACCTCTCGAGCGTGTCGCCGATGTTGATGATGAACTCGGTGTCCGAAGTCTTCTTCACCGGCACGAACACGGTACCGGGCTTGGCCTTGTCGTGGATCTCGAGCCCGCCGTTGCCGTCCTGGATGAGCAGCGTGATGACGCCGAAATCCGTGTGCGGCCAGATGCGACGCGTGTTGCCGGCCTCGAGCTTCGAGACGGAGATCGCAGGGTAGTGGTTCAGACGCAGCTCGCTCGCGTCCGTCTCGAACCTGTCGGTGAAGTAGCCCTTGGGGCTGTCGGTGGCGATCTCGAGGGCCTCCATCAGTTCCAGAGAGATTTCACGGCCCTTGTTGAAGTACGTCTCTATCCACGCACGGAACCCGGGAAGAGCTTCCTCGGCCGGCCAGCGGTTGGGATATTCCTCGTCTTCCAAAGGTCCCACGTCGAGATGTTCCTGAGGGGATTGATATCAACTTCCGTGCCCGTGACAGCAATCATCAACTGAAGGAATGAACACACACCTTTGCGTCTTCGAGTTCCCCGTGCTGAACTTTCTGCAGGTTGGTAATGCCGTTCTGGTTCAGTGTCCCCGTCTTCTCGCCGTTCACCCTGGTCCAACCGCGCTGTGGGTTTGGAGTAGGTGGGTTGGCGACCTTTAATTTCTCCTCCAGCGGGAGAGCAAAGAATCGGCGGTTCTACACAAGTCAGATGTTGCTTTTGACAAGATGAGGGAGGTTGCAGGAGCTCCATACCCATTCGAAGAGTTGATCAAAGTCCTCTTTCGTGAAACCATGATTAACGATTTTCACGAAGCCCTCCTCGGACCAGCCTTCAAAGAGGCCCCGGGCGAACTCCTTTCGCTCCGCATCGGTCCCGCTATGGAACTTCGAAAAGTCAAGGGTCCGGATCTCGATGGCACTCATGGTACATACAGTGGTCTCTATAAGTTTAAGAAGCAGTAAAGATGGCGAGTGGAAGAGCCCGACGGGACGTTGGCAATGGAGACGTCAAAAGTAAAACAAGTCTGATGAGAAGTTGCAACGAAAAAGTTATCTGATCAGGCGTTATCAGGTTTGCATGGTCGTCGACAGTAAGTAGCCAATTGCGGCGAGCTTGCATCACAGCAAACGAAACAGAAACCAGGGGGATAGTAAGCCCACTATCAGCGATATATCAGGAAAAGATCAGGTGATGGTCCTCGTTGATTTTGAGAAAGTAGCTGAGTCAGATCCGTAATGGTTTGCCCTTCGCAAGAAAGGAGCTGCAGAGATTGCGAGTCGTTTGGTTGCGGTGAGCATTCCGGTGGCGGATCTTACAACTTGTCGACTGTATTACTAAGTGTAGTGAATGGGACTTTCCGCCCTGTTGCTTTCCGGGTCCAGCCGAATTTCGGCCCAAAGGCTCTCTGAATTCCTCTGATAGGGAAAGTTTTCCATTCAGCCGCATTTGTCGCTCGATCCCACACACAATTATCAGACGCAAACATGAAGTCCGACGCTGTCTAAGAACCGATGAAGTTATGGCGAGATGATTTAGTTATTAGTTTATCTGTTAAATCAGCGTACTATCAAGGCTTGATTTTCAATAAGGGATGGACTGGTCTTCATTCTCCACTCCTGTGATGGGTCTCGAAGGAATTGGGCCTACAGCGGGTAGTGCTTTGGCCAACAGAACATGCGAAGGACGTGTACTACCTTCATGGGTAGTTGAAGCATTCATCCGGATAACTTTGGTAGTTAGACCGTAGTACATCTGTATCCGGATGGATGCCTCAACTGCCCATGAGCGATGTACCGTAGCCTGGTGGGCAACAGAGCTTCCGCATTCCGAAGAAAATATCATCTCGATTCAAACACGGTGATGGCGCCTTTGTAATCATCTTCCACCCGATTGCGAAATCAGGAAGAAATTAAGGAAGCTATCCATGGGACAGATTCCCCAAGAGCAGACGACTCACTCCTAAACCAAAGCACAAACATCCGTTCTCTGTAAACAGTACATTCTACTACAAGACTACATGTGGCAGTACAAACCAGAACGCAACCTAACAAACACGACGACCAGCAAGAAACAATAAACGCCCAAAACCATAAAAATCAAAACAAAAGTCCAAAAACGTGCGAGCTTCTAAAAAAAAAAAATGTGAACCACAACCCCGCCAAAAAAAAAAGTCCAATCCGACAACCTCCCCTCACTCAAAACCTCGCAGTCTCCGACCTCCTAATCACGCTCCTCGCCTTCTCCCTCCCCACCCCTCCCTTCTCCGACCGCACGAACCCAACCTCAACCAAGTACTCCAGATTCCGCCGCACCGCCGTCCGCAACCCTTCCTCCTCCTCCGCCCCCTCCTCCCACCCCCCCGGCGTCTCCCCCGACCCCAGCCGCCCCAAAAAGTGCAGCACCGGAAACAGCGGATGCGCCTCGCCCACGGCGGCGACGTCGTCGTGTGCGCGGCGCGCCCACTCGTCCCACTCGAGCTGCGCCCAGCCGTCGCCTTCCGCGCCCTGCAGCGCCGTCGTGACGGTGGCCCAGAAAGCCGGGACGGGCATGCCGGTCGGGATGTCGACGAGCGAGGACTCCGCGGCGGTAGTGGAGAAAAGCTGCCCGACGACCTGCGCGGCGACGAGGCCGGCGTCGGCGGCGAAGAGCCAGTGGCTACGCGGCTCGACCGGGAAGGCGCGGAGGCGGGCCGCGGCCGCGACGAGGCGCCAGACGAAGTCGTCGAGGTTCGCGACGCCGGTGGCGGCGGCGCCGACGACGAGGCCGGGCTTGACGGTCGCGACGCGGTCCTGGGCGGGGCCGAGGCGGAGCGCGACGGTGTGGACGAGGGCCTCGGCGAGGAATTTGGTCTGGACGTAGCCGGTGCCGTGGGCGGCGAGCAGGGCGGCGGTGGCGGGGAGGTCTGATAGCGTGTCGATGCCCTTGACGCCGCCGCCGACGAGGACGAATTTGGGGTGGGCCGGGCTGCGGGCGGCGGCGGCGAGGAGGGTGGCTGTGGCGGCTGCGTTGGGCGCGCGGAGGCGGTCGAGGTCGGCGTGCCAGTTGACGACGGCGCCGTTGTGAATGATAGCGTTGACGAGGCCGCCGCTTTCCAGCGCTTCCCACTGCTGTGCTGATAGCGCGAGACGCGGGGCGGCGAGGTCGCCGACCCAGATGGTTAGCTTGTCCTCCTTCTTGCTGTCCGCCGGGGCGTCGCTGTTGCCGCCCCACCACCCGGCGATTCGCGCCGTCTTCTCGACGCGCTCCAGGCCGTGGCGTGGCGATTTGGCGCGCACGAGGGCGATGACGGAGCCGATGCGGCTGTCGAGTAGCAGGCGCTCCAGGATGTGGGTGCCCAGGAAGCCGGTGGCGCCGGTGAGCAGGACCGTTGCGGCGGGGGGTGGCGGGCCGGTGGTGGGATGGGCCAGGAGCTCGGCGGGCAGGGGCGAGAGCGGGGCGGACAGCGCGCTCAGCTCGGCCAGCAGGTCGACCTTGGGTTGTTCCTGTTCGACGGGAAGGTCGGAGCCGGAGCCGGAGCCGGGGGAGCGCGCGCGGCGGATGAAGCTGGCCAGGCCGGCGACGGTCGTGTTCTTGCTGCTGAGCTGGGCCAGGCCGAGCGCGACGTCGAACTCGGCGCGGACGAGCTTGCCCAGCGTGATGATGCGGATCGAGTCGCCGCCGAGATGGTAGAAGTTGTCGTCGACGCCGATCTTCTGCTCCGGCACGTTCAGCACGCGCGCCCACAGCGCCCGCACCGCCGTCTGCAGTTTGGTGGTTGGCGCGCGGAAGGGGGCGCTGGGGCTGCTGCTGCCGCCAGGTCCGCTGCCAACGCCGTACGCGGACAGCTCTTCTTTGGCCACCATGCCCGCCGCCATCTCGCGCAGCAACTTGCGGTCCAGCTTGCCCGAGCTGGTCTCGGGGATGCGCCGCATGGGAACGAAGTACTGCGGCGTCATGTGGGCCGGCAGCACGTCCGCGAGGCCGTTGGCCAGATGCGCGAGGCGGTCGCGCAGCTCATCGCTCATGGGGAGAAGAGGGCTGGTGGTCGCGCGCTTGCCGTTGTTGCTGCCCCTGGTGCTCCTGATGCTCGCGATGCTGCTGATGCTGGACCGCTTCGCGCGCCTGTGGTCCTTGTCCTTGGCGTCACTCCCCCCCTGCTGCTGCTGCTCGAAGCTGACGAAGGCGATCAGCGCGTCGCCACCGTTGGGCGGGTGGACGAGGTCGACGACGGCGTGGGCGACGTCGGGCAGCGCGTTCTTCACGTGGAACTCGACCTCGCCGAGCTCGACGCGCTGCCCGCGCAGCTTGACCTGCGTGTCCTTGCGCCCGACGTACTCGATCGCGCCGTCCGCCACGCGGTACCGCACCAGGTCGCCCGTCTTGTAGAAGCGCGGCGCCTGGCCGGCGGCCCGCAGCGGCAGCCACGCCACGTCGTCGATGAACGAGGCGCGCGTGCGCTCCGGGTCGTTCATGTAGCCGCGCGCCAGCGCCGGGCCTTGCACCAGCAGCTCGCCCACGCAGCCGATGGGCGCCAGGCTGTGGTGGTCGTCGGGCTCGACGATCCAGCACGTCGCGTTGGCGCCGCGGCCGATGGTCGTGGGCGCCTCGTCCGCGCCGGCCGAGAAGACGTGCGTCGCGCAGTAGATGCACGCCTCGGCGGGCCCGTAGCCGTTGATCAGGCGCACGCGGCCGCTCCAGGTGAGCAGGTTGTCCTTGGCCAGCGGCTCGCCGCCGAGCACGAGCGTCTCGAGCGTGGGCACCTCTTCCGGGGTGAAGGTGCGGGCGAACGACGGCGTCAGCATGGCCGTGTTGACGCGCGTGTCGTTGATGAAGCCTGCCACGTTGCGCAGGCGAGCGTCGTCCGACGGCACGCACACGGTGCCCCCGAAGACGAGCGTCGAGAAGATCTCGCCCAGGCTGACGTCGAAGACGTAGTTGGAGAACTGCAGCACGCGCGAGGACGGGCCCAGCCCGTAGGCCCGGCCGTGGCCCATGATGCTGGAGCAGAGCGCGGCGTGCCCGACCGTGACGCCCTTGGGCTTGCCCGTGCTGCCCGACGTGAAGATGGTGTACGCGGCGTTGCCGGGCGCCGGCTTGGAGCGCTGCTTCATGCCGCGGTTGGCCGTCTTGGGGAACCAGGCCATCAGCGCCGCCGACAGCGGGAGCACGTGCTGGGCCATGCCGGCGCAGCCTGCTGCCGCCGAAGGCGAGACGATCATGAACTGCGCCTTCGTCTCCGTGACGATCTCCTGCCGGCGCGCTGGCGGGTGCGAGGGGTCGAGCGGGATGAAAGCGCCGCCCGCCTTCATGATGCCCAGCATGGCCACGATGGTCCACATGGACTTCTCGAAGCAGATGGGCACGGGGGTCTCGGGGCGCACGCCCAGCTGGAACAGGTGGTTGGCCAGCTGCGACGACAGCTGGTCCAGGTCGGCGTACGTGATGCTGCCCTCCCACGAGCAGATGGCCTCGCGCTTGGGCGAGCAGGCCGCGTGCAGCGAGATGAGGTCGTGCGCACAGGCGTTGGTTGCCTCCGGCAGCTCCTGCGTGTTCCACTCCCAGATCTGCTCGACGTCGCGCGGGCCGCACAGGCTGATGTCGGCCAGCCGCACGTCGTGCCCGCCGCGGGCCAGCTGGGCGACGACATGCTCGAACTGGTTGCACATGACCTGCATTTGACTCTCCGACAGCACGCGCGAGTCGTAGCTGGCGCGCACGTGGATGCTGCCCTTGTCCTCGAGCAGGCACTGGAAGACGAGCGGGTAGACGTGGTAGCTCTCGTTCTCGGCCGTCATGTCGACCAGCTTGAGGCCCATGTCGCGCGAGACCTCGTTGGAGAAGCCGGGCTGGATGACGAGCAGGTTCTGGAAGCCGCACGCCCCGCGGCACGCCTCGTCGAACTTGGAGATGACCTGCAGCCCGGTGTGCTCGAAGGGTATCATGTCGTTGGACTGGCGCTGCACGGCCGAGAGGAACTGCGCCGCCGTCTGCTTGCGGTCGATCCGCACCCGCACGGGGAGCGTGCCGATGGTCGGGCCGAGGATCTTGTGGATGCCGGGGATGGGTGCGTTGCGCCCGGAGACGGTGCTGCCAAACGTGACGTCGTCGCTCTCGAGATACTTGGCAAGAATGAAAGCGTACGCCGCCCGCAGAAGGGTCGGCGTGGTGACGTCGGGGGCGTTGCGGGCCTCGGGGGCCTCCATCGAGTGGCCCATCATGCGGTCGGAGCGGACGTCGGGCAGGTCGGCGGGCGCCTTGGGGAACTTGGCCGTGTCGTGAGCGCCGGAGAGCTGAGACGTCCAGAAGTCGCGGGCCTCGTCTTCCCCGGAGGCGAGGGTGTAGTTGACGTAGTTGGCAAAGGAGACGGGCTCCGGGACTTCTTCCTGGTAGTAGGCCCGCTGGAGGACCTCGACCATGCGCGAGAAGGCCCATCCGTCGTACATGGCGTGGTGGATATCCCACACGAAGTAAGTGCAGATCTCGTCGCGAACGAGCGTGAAGAGTGAGAGAGGCGTGCCGTAGCCCATGGTGAGGGCGGGCCGCTTCAGGTATCTGCCCAGCGATTCTTCCGCCTGCTCTCTCCAAGTGACGTCCTCCTCGTCAATGACCACCTGCCGGGGCCCCTGGCTGGAGAGGATGATGCGCGTGCGCAAGTTCGCGCAGACGCGTGCAGTTGTCGCCAGGGCGGCCTTGAAGCGCGCCATGTCCAGCCCACGGGGGAGCTGCATTACAAAGCGCGCCATGTACGAGCCCGCCTGCTTTTCCGCCAGCGCGATGAGGCCCTCTTGGAGAGGCGTGCAGGGGAAAGCCTCGAGAACGCGGCTGGCGTCAACGCGGCACTGGCTGGCGGCTTCGGCCACCACGGCGTCTCGCGTGCCCGTCGGAAGCAGGCCAAAGGGCTCCGTGTCGAAGCTTGATTCTGCCGTCAGCTCGTTCTTGGCCGCGGCAGCCATGCGGCCGAGTCGCGGATCCGCGAAGATCTCGGCAACGCTGAGGCCGACGCCTTGCTCGCGCGCCACCGTCACCAGCTGGATGGCGGTGATGGAGTCGCCTCCGATCTGGAGGAAGCTGTCGTTCTTGCCGATCGACTCCGGCGCCAGCCTGAGCACCTGCGCCCACAGATCGCGCAGCTTCAGCTCCATCGCCGTGGACGGTGTCACCTTCTCCTGCTTGTCCAACGCGAAGGCGTCGAGCTCGTCCTGCGACATGCCGGCGACAAGCGCGGACAGTCTGTTCCTGTCCAGCTTCGTCGAGGTGATGAACGGCATGTACCGGAGCGGCAGGAATAGCGACGGGACCATGTACGAGGGCAACGCGGCCTTGAGGTCGTCGACGAGAGACACGAGCGCCGCCCTCAACGGCTCGTCCGCCGGCGCGAACATGTCCGAATCGTCGTCCACGGCGGTGCGGCTTTCCTCGGAGAAACAGAGGTAGGCGACCAGAGTCGGGTTGCTGCCGTCGTCCGTCCGTACCACATCCACGCCCACCTGCTCCACGCCGGCCAGGCTCTTCTTGATGCTGTGCTCGATCTCGCCCAGCTCGATGCGGAAGCCGCGTATCTTCACCTGCGTGTCGATGCGGCTCACGAACTCCAGCGTGCCGTCCGGATTCCAGTAGCCCAGGTCTCCGGTCTTGTAGAAGCGGCTGCTGTAGCCGTCGTCGCCCCCGTCTCCTCCTCCCACCCGCGGAGCCCAGGCCGGCACGTCGTCGATGTACGCGGCGGCCGTCTTCTCCGCGTCCCTGAAGTACTCCCTCGAGATGGTGGGGCCCTGGACGTAGATCTCGCCCACGCACCCGACGGGCGCCAGGCGGCGGTAGTCGTCGGGATCGACGACCCAGAGGTTGCAGGCGAGCGGCTTGCCGACGGTCAGCGGCGACGAGCCCTGCACCGCCGTCCATTCGTGCAGCGAGCTGAACACGCACGTCTCAGACGGGCCCCAGCCGTTGACCAACCTCACCTTCCCCACCCATCTCTCCAGATGGTCGTACCCCACAGCCTCGCCCGCGAGGAGCAGCGTCGTGACGCTCGGCACGTCCTCAGGGCTCAGCAGCCGGACGTACGAGGGCGTCAAGAACGCCCAGTTGACCCGCGCGCGCCGGACGAAGCCGGGCACGTCGTTCATGCGGTCCGCCTCGGACGGCACGCACAGGCACGCACCCGAGACGAGCGGCGCGATGATTTCGCCAATGGACAGGTCGAAGACGTAGGCCGCGAACTGCAGGAGGCGCACGCCGGCTCGCAGGCCCAGCCAGCCCGCGATCTCGAGCTGGCTGGTGCACGCCGCGCGGTGCTCCATGACGATGCCCTTGGGCTTGCCCGTGCTGCCCGACGTGAACAGCACGTACGCTGCGTGCTGCGGGCCGGCGGCCGACGGCAGCGGCGGACGCGACGACGCGTCCTGCTTTGACAGTTCCGCGTCCAGCGCCGCGCCCGCAACGACGACTCTCTCGGCCCCCAGACCACGGCTCCGGTCGGCCGTGCTCTCTCCCGCGAGCACGACGCGCGAGCCCGTCTGGCCCACGATCTCCTGCCGTCTCGCCTCGGGATGCGACGGGTCGATGGGCACCCACGCGCCGCCGGCCTTGTTGACGGCGAGAATGGCGACGTACGCCCACGCGCTCTTCTCGAAGCAGATGGGCACGAGGTAGTCTGGGCCGATATCGTGGACGGTCTCGACGAGGTGCCGCGCCAGGCGGTCCGAGGCCGCGGCCAGCTGCGCGTACGTGAAGTCCTTGTCCCACGCGCAGATGGCGGGCGCGGCCGGCTGCTTGCGGGCCTGCTCGTCGACGAGGGCGTGGAAGGTCGAGTGCGTCACCGGCGGGCAGAAGGTGTTGAAGGAAGTGGCGCGCTCGAGGTCGAAGGCGCCGGCTAAGCTCACGTCGGCCAGCGTCGTGTTGTCGTCGGCGGAGACTTGGCACGCCAGCAGCAGCTGCTGCACAACATGGTCGAACTGATGCGCCAGCGCGTCGAGTTGGCCTTCGGAGAGCACCGCCGGGTCGTAGATGAGGTGCAGGCCGACATGCTCGTCGAAGACGTGGCCCTGCACCACGAGCGGGTAGGTGAAGTAGTTTGCCGTCTCGGGCGCGAACGCCTCGTCGCTGCTGGGCACGAGTATGCCTTCACCGCCCCTACTGTCGAGAGCGAGGACCTGCGCGGGTTGGATGACCAACAGACTAGAGAAATCGCAGGCTTCCTTGGCGTCCGGCCCCAGCTTGGAGATATTCTGCAGGCCAAACTGCTCATGCGGCACCATATCGGACGCTTGCGCTTGGATGTCCTGCAGGAACCTGGACACTAGCTGCCGACGGTCCAGGCGCACTCTGACCGGAACGGTGGCGATGACGGGGCCGGCCATGTTCTCGATTCCTGCAATGGGCGCCTGCCGCCCGGAGATGGTGGCGCCGAAGCACACGTCGTCCGTGTCGCTATAGCGGGCGAGGACGAGCGACCACGCAGCACGCAGGATCGAAGCCTTGGTCACGGAGGAACCGGTGCTGCGGGGGAAGGAGATGGTGTGGCTGTACGAAGCGCTGGCGCTGGTCTTGCTTGTCTTGTTGCGCGGGAACGCCGCCCGCTTCGCCGTGTGCAACTGATCCTTCCAGTAGTCGCTGGCGGCATCGACGTCGAGGTTGGCCGTGTAGTCGATGAAGCCGGCATACGGGACCACGGCAGGGACTTCGACGGCCTGGTACGCGCACTGGAGCCGCTCGAGGATGATGCGCATGCTCCAGCCATCATAGACGGCGTGGTGCATCGTCCACGCGAAGTAGTTGCCGCCGCGGGGGTCCCGCACCAGCGCGTACCGGCACAGCGGCGAGCCGTACTGCATCTGAGCCTTCTGCTCAGCCTGCATGTACGAGTGGATGGTCTGCTGGCCGCCGGTTGGCTGCCAGGAGATGTCGTCCTGGACCACGGCCTGGATGGAGACGCCGTTGAAGAGCACGATTCTCGTGCGGAGGTTGTCGCAGAGACGGACCGTCTCCTCCCAGGCCTTCTCGAAGCGGGCTACGTCCACGTGAGCTGGTATCTCGTACACAAACTTGGCAATGTAGGAGCCGGGCTGCTTGACGGCCAGGGCCAGCATCCCTTCCTGAAGCTTGGTGCATGGGTACGCGTCCTGGATGACTTGCTCGGCGGAAAGGCCGCACTGCTCTCGGATGTGGCGCTCGACGGCATCGGTGTCCATTGTGTCGGCGAGCATGCTCCAGGGTTCCAGGCTCTGCGGGGCCTCTTCCTCTAACAGGCTCGCTGCCTCAGCCACAGCCGTCAGACGCGGGTCGTCGAAGATGTTGGAGACAGCCAGGGAAATGCCGTGATCGCGGGCCAACGTCACGAGCTGAATTGCCGCAATCGAATCACCGCCAAGCCTCAGGAAACTGTCATCCCGTCCAATCGAGTCAGCCGGGACGTGCAAGATGTCCACCCAGATCCTCTGCAGACTCCTTTCCATGTCCGTAACGGGCTCGCGCTTCTTGGTCTCTGCGAGTGAATACATGGCGAGGTCTTCGCTGGGCAGGCTGGCGGCCAGGCCGCGCAGCCTGTTGCGGTCGAGCTTCGTCGAGGTGATGAAAGGCATGTACCGCACCGGGACGAACACGGTCGGGATCATGTAGCGAGGTAGGATGATGTTCAAACGACCAACCATGGTCGACACCTTGCCTTCCAGGTCGCCGGTGAGCGGCTGCAACATGTCCTCGCACGCGTCTCCCTGGCTGCGCGTGTCGGTGGAGAAGCAGAAAAAGGAGACGAGCGTCGACCCTGCCCCCGTCTCGAAGACGTCCACAACGACCTGCTGGACGCCCTCGAGCGTAGCGCGGACGTGATGCTCAACGTCACCCAACTCAACCCGCAGGCCGCGGATTTTGACCTGAGTGTCCTTCCGGCCCACGAATTCAATGGTGCCATCGGCGTTGTAGAAGCAAAGATCGCCAGACTTGTAGAACCGGTTCCAATGCCGCGAGGAGCGCTTCGCAGCCCACTCGGGCAGCGACGTCACCGTCGACGCCCGTGTGCGCTCCGCATCTGACAGGTATTCGCGCAGCATCGTGGGGCCCTGGATGACCACCTCGCCGATGCATCCGGCAGGCACCAGGCGCTGAGGATCGTCAGGCTCGACGATCCAGCACGCCCCGCCCACCGGCCGTCCGACCGTGAGGGGCGACTCCGTGGCCGACGCCCACTCATGCAGGGTGCTGAAAACGCAGGTTTCCGCAGGGCCCCAGCCGTTGATGAGGCGCAGCTTTCCGAACCACGTGTCGAGGATGTCCTGCCCAACCGCTTCGCCGGCGAGGAGGAGCAGTTCCAGACTGGGAACGTCGTCTGGCTTGAGTGTGCGCACGAACGCGGGGGTGAGGAAAGCCCAGTTGATGTTCATATCCTCGATGAACTCCTTCAGGCCGTTCATGCGCATATGTTCCGAGGGCACGCACAAGCAGGCGCCCGAGATTAGAGGTGCCACAATCTCACCGATGCAGAGATCGAAAACGTACGCGGCGAATTGGAGGATCCTAACTTCGGAGGTGAGGCCGAGCCTCTTACTGATGGCCGTCTGGCTCGTGCACACGGAGCCGTGTTCCATGACGAGGCCTTTCGGCGTGCCGGTGCTGCCAGATGTGAAGAGAACGTATGCGGCGTTCCGCGGCGAGACGTCGCAGGCCGGCGGGTGGGAGCTGGCGTCTGGATGATCGGCTGCCAGCTGCTCATCGAAGGCCGGCGTGATTTGAACCACCGCCTCCACCAAGCTGCTGCATCTGTCGAAATTGGCGGGCGATGCCAGTGCAAGCTTCGCGCGTGTTTGCTGCACCACCTGACGCTGGCGGCTGTCGGGGTGCGAAGGATCGAGAGGAACCCAGGCGCCGCCGGCCTTGTTGACGGCCAAGATGGCCACGAAGAACCAGGCCGACTTCTCGAAGCACACATGCACGAGGTCGTCCGGCCGAACGCCTTGGGTGTTGACTAAATGGTGGGCGACGCGGTTCGCGGCGGCATCGAGTTCGCCATACGTGAAGACACGATCCCAGGCGCGAATGGCCAACGCCTCGGGACGCAGGGCCGCTTGCTGCTGCACCAGGTGATGCACGCAGGACTCGATGATTTCCGGCTCTTCGCTGTTCCACTGCCTCATCTGCTCAAACTCCAGTGGGCTGACGGGGTTGAGATCGGTGACGGCGCCTGACGACGCCTCGACCAGCTGGTTGACGACGTGGCCGAACTGCGCGACCAGCCGATCGATCTGCGAGCCCTGCAGGATGGAGGAATCATACGTGACGGTGACCTGCATCTCCTCGCCGTCAGACAGGTGGCACTGGAAGACCAGCGGGTAGGTGAAGAACGTCTTCTCAGCGCTGTCCTCCTGCTCCAGCTGGCGGAGGAGCGGTTCGGCCTCGTCGGACGTCGCCGACTGCGCCGCCATCTGCGGTGGGTGGATGACGAGGAGAGTTTGAAAGTCGCACGCCTCGCGGGCATCGCTGCTAAGCTTGGCAATGTTTTGCAGCCCGAACTGCTCGTGAGCGATCAGCTGGTGGGATTGGGCCTGCACGTCCGCGAGGAACTTCGACACGGAGGTCGAGCCGTCGCCGAGACGCACACGGATAGGCATTGTCGCAATCGCAGGTCCAATGATGCCCTCGATGCCCGCGACCGGCGCGTTACGACCAGAAACGGTGGTACCAAAAACAGCATCATCCACACCAGCATTCCGCGCCACGACGACACCCCACGCAGCCCTCATGAGCGAGGCCTTCGTGATCCGCTTGTCCAGCCGCTGGGCAGCGGGGAGAGCTATCGAGCGGCGTACCGACTCATCGGTGTGCGGTTTCTTGGTGAGGCTGGTCAGGCGGGGGAAGTTGGCCTTCTTGCAGCCGGCGAGCTCCTCGCGCCAGTATGCCTCGGTATCCTCGCACGGGATGCTCAGCGTGTACGCAACGAAGTCGGCATAGGAAGCAGCACCGTCAGCCGGAGGCACGCCTTCTTCGTACGCGCGCATGAGCTCCTCCCTGATCAGCGCCATGCTCCAGCCGTCGTACACGGCGTGGTGGATCGTCCAGATAAAAAAGGTCTCGCCGGCTTCGGCGACAAGGCCGTAGCGAGACAGCAGGCTGCCGTAGTGCATGGAGAGGGCCTTGTCCCGGGCGAGGTACTCGACGAGAGTGTCCGCCGTCTCCCACGTGACGCCCTCGTTGACGACCACCTGCACGCAGCGCTCGTTGACGGAGAGGAGCCGGGTCCGCAGGATCTTGACAGCTGCGACCACCGACTCCCAGGCGCTCTTGAAGCGGTCCACGTCGGCCGTAGCGCCGAGACGGAAGACATTCTGCGCAACGTAGGTGCCTGCCTCCTTCTCCGTCAGAGCAATCATGCCTTCCTGCAACGCAGTGGACGGGTAAGCATCCTCCACCGAAGACACAGACGCAATACGGCACTGCTCTACGACAGCCTCCTCAACACGTTCCAGGGAGACTTCGTCAGGAAGCAGGTCGAACGGCTTCCGCTGCGCAGCAGCAGCAGCAGCGGCGGCGGCGGCGTCTTCCTCCTCCTCGGCAACCATTAGCGCCTCGCACTCGCGAGCCATGTCTTCGAGCCGCGAGCTCGAGAAGATGGTGGCGACGGTCAGCGACGAAAGGCCCTGCTCGCGGGCATTAGTGACCAGGCGGATCGCCGACACGGAGTCGCCGCCGACCTGGAGGAAGCTGTCGTCGAGGCCGATCTCGCCGGCCGGGATGCCGATGGTCGCGGACCACAGCCCCTGCAGCTTGATCTCCACTTCCGTCTGCGGCGGGCGTTTGGCGCCGCCGGCACCGCTCACGGTGGACAGCAGGTAATGCTTGAGCCGCTCGTGGGTGAGCGCGAGCGCTGCGTTCTTCAGGCGGCGCGCGTCCGTCTTGCCCGACGTCGCCATGGGCATCTGGCGCACGGGGAAGAATATTGTCGGGACCATGTATTCAGGCAGCACCTTGGCCAGGTTGCGGCCGAGCTCGTGGATCTTCTCGGCCGTGTCGTCGTTCATGGGCAGCAGCAGGTCGTCATCCCCGCCGGCAGCTGCCGCGGAGGGATCCCAGCAGATGAATGCAGCCAGGTTGGCAGCGCTGGCAGCGGTCGCGCCCTTGAGGAGGCTGACCGAAACCTGCACGCCCTCGTCGCCGCCCAGGCTCTTCTTGACCTGGTACTCGATCTCGCCGGGCTCGAGCCGCTGGCCGCGCAGCTTGATCTGCGCGTCGCGGCGGCCCATGTACTCGATGGTGCCCGCCGCCGTGTACCGCACCAGATCTCCCGTGCGATACACACGCGGCGCCAGTTCCGAGCGGCCCGCCAGCCACGCCGGCGAGACGAACGCGCCGTCCGTCTTGGCCCGGTCATTGAGGTACTCGCGCGCGAGCGACGGGCCCTGGATGAGCAGCTCGCCCGCGCAGCCGACGGGCGCCAGCCTGTTGTAGTCGTCGGCCTCGGCGATCCACGCGACCGCGCCCTCTGCGCGGCCGATGACGGTGGCCTGGTCGGGCGCCGTGAAGCTGTGGAAGACGACGGCGATGCACGACTCCGTAGGGCCGTATGCGTTGATGACCTCCACCGCGGGGAGCCACGTGTCGAGGTTCTCCTTTCGCACCGCCTCGCCGCCGAGCACCAGCACGCGCAGGTCGGGCACGTCCGCCGGGCGCATCGTCGTGGCGAAGGTGGGCGTGAAGATGGCGAAGTTGGTCTTGGTGTCGTTCATGAACTGTGCCAGCCCGTTCATGCGGATGCTGTCTGACGGCACCACGAGGCAGCCGCCCTGCGTCAGGGTGCCGAAGATCTCGAGCAGACAGGCGTCGAAGACGAAGGCGGAGAAGTTGAGGGCGCGGGTCGACGAGTTGATGCGGACTGCCGGGGCCTGAGCGGCCAGGCCTGAGCAGATGGACCTGTGCTCCATGACAACTCCCTTGGGCTTTCCCGTGCTGCCAGAGGTAAAGTAGGCATACGCAACATTGGTGGGCTGCACGGAGGCGACGGCCTGCATTCCGGCACAAGATTCCGTAGAGAGCGACTCCACGAGAGAAGGCGAAACGACGACCACCCTCGCGTCCGGTACGAGCCCATCGAACGCAGGAGCGGCATCCGGCGATGCCAGAATGACCTTCGCCCCAACCTCTTCGACAATTTCAACACGACGTTCAATCGGATGGCTTGGGTCCAGCGGCACAAATCCGGCGTTGGCCTTCATCACTGCGATCATAGCGACGATGGCCCACCCGGATTTCTCGAAGCACACGGGGATGAACGTTTCAGGAATGCCAGCACCCAGGCCGACAATGTAGCGCGCGAGGTTGTTGGCAGCCTGGTCGAGTTGGGCGTAGGTGAGCGAAAGGTCCCAGGCGCACAGCGCTTCGGCATCCGGGCGCGCGGCAGCCTGGCGCGCCACCATCTCATGCAGGCAATCGTCGAGCTGCTCCGGCAGCCTGCCGTTATTCAGCCGTTCAATCAGCTCCTCGTCTTCAGGGCCGGCCATGGCGACGGAGCGCAGCGGCCAGCCGGAGGACGAGACGGGCGGCTGGGGCGAGGCCAGCAGGTCCTCGAACGCGTGGCGGAAGTGGGTGGCGACCTTCTGCATCATGGGCGAGGGCACGATGTTGGCGTCGTAGTGCGAGT